>CM062827.1:18117239-18809301 GCA_031772345.1 Himalopsyche anomala | reverse complement strand
TTGTTAGCAAACTTAAACATTATTCCAAAAATTAAGTAATTTACAAGGACTATTTTTGCTACTATGAAAAATAATTGTTAGCAAACTTAAAAATTATACCAAAAATAAAATAATTAACGAAATTTCTGCTTCTAAGAAAAATGGTTGTTAGCAAACTTAAACATTATTCCAAAAATTAAATAATTTACGAGGACTATTTCTGCTACTAGGAAAAATAATTGTTAGCAAACTTAAACATTATTCCAAAAATTAAATAATTTACGAGGACTATTTCTGCTAATAGGAAAAATAATTGTTAGCAAACTTAAACATTATTCCAAAAATTAAGTAATTTACAAGGACTATTTTTGCTACTATGAAAAATAATTGTTAGCAAACTTAAAAATTATACCAAAAATAAAATAATTAACGAAATTTCTGCTTCTAAGAAAAATGGTTGTTAGCAAACTTAAACATTATTCCAAAAATTAAATAATTTACGAGGTCTATTTCTGCTAATAGGAAAAATAATTGTTAGCAAACTTAAACATTATTCCAAAAATTAAGTAATTTACAAGGACTATTTTTGCTACTATGAAAAATAATTGTTAGCAAACTTAAAAATTATACCAAAAATAAAATAATTAACGAAATTTCTGCTTCTAAGAAAAATGGTTGTTAGCAAACTTAAACATTATTCCAAAAATTAAGTAATTTACAAGGACTATTTTTGCTACTATGAAAAATAATTGTTAGCAAACTTAAAAATTATACCAAAAACAAAATAATTAACGAAATTTCTGCTTCTAAGAAAAATGGTTGTTAGCAAACTTAAACATTATTCCAAATATTAAATAATTTACGAGGTCTATTTCTGCTAATAGGAAAAATAATTGTTAGCAAACTTAAACATTATTCCAAAAATTAAGTAATTTACAAGGACTATTTTTGCTACTATGAAAAATGGTTGTTAGCAAACTTAAACATTATTCCAAAAATTAAATAATTTACGAGGTCTATTTCTGCTAATAGGAAAAATAATTGTTAGCAAACTTAAACATTATTCCAAAAATTAAGTAATTTACAAGGACTATTTTTGCTACTATGAAAAATAATTGTTAGCAAACTTAAAAATTATACCAAAAACAAAATAACTAACGAAATTTCTGCTTCTAAGAAAAATGGTTGTTAGCAAACTTAAACATTATTCCAAATATTAAATAATTTACGAGGTCTATTTCTGCTAATAGGAAAAATAATTGTTAGCAAACTTAAACATTATTCCAAAAATTAAGTAATTTACAAGGACTATTTTTGCTACTATGAAAAATGGTTGTTAGCAAACTTAAACATTATTCCAAAAATTAAATAATTTACGAGGTCTATTTCTGCTAATAGAAAAATAATTGTTAGCAAACTTAAACATTATTCCAAAAATTAAGTAATTTACAAGGACTATTTTTGCTACTATGAAAAATAATTGTTAGCAAACTTAAAAATTATACCAAAAATAAAATAATTAACGAAATTTCTGCTTCTAAGAAAAATGGTTGTTAGCAAACTTAAACATTATTCCAAAAATTAAATAATTTACGAGGTCTATTTCTGCTAATAGGAAAAATAATTGTTAAAACTTAAACATTATTCCAAAAATTAAGTAATTTACAAGGACTATTTCTGCTAATATGAAAAATAATTGTTATCAAACTTAAAAATTATACCAAAAATAAAATAATTAACGAAATTTCTGCTTCTAAGAAAAATGGTTGTTAGCAAACTTAAACATTATTCCAAAAATTAAGTAATTTACAAGGACTATTTTTGCTACTATGAAAAATAATTGTTAGCAAACTTAAAAATTATACCAAAAATAAAATAATTAACGAAATTTCTGCTTCTAAGAAAAATGGTTGTTAGCAAACTTAAACATTATTCCAAAAATTAAATAATTTACGAGGTCTATTTCTGCTAATAGGAAAAATAATTGTTAGCAAACTTAAACATTATTCCAAAAATTAAGTAATTTACAAGGACTATTTTTGCTACTATGAAAAATAATTGTTAGCAAACTTAAAAATTATACCAAAAATAAAATAATTAACGAAATTTCTGCTTCTAAGAAAAATGGTTGTTAGCAAACTTAAACATTATTCCAAAAATTAAATAATTTACGAGGTCTATTTCTGCTAATAGGAAAAATAATTGTTAGCAAACTTAAACATTATTCCAAAAATTAAGTAATTTACAAGGACTATTTTTGCTACTATGAAAAATAATTGTTAGCAAACTTAAAAATTATACCAAAAACAAAATAATTAACGAAATTTCTGCTTCTAAGAAAAATGGTTGTTAGCAAACTTAAACATTATTCCAAATATTAAATAATTTACGAGGTCTATTTCTGCTAATAGGAAAAATAATTGTTAGCAAACTTAAACATTATTCCAAAAATTAAGTAATTTACAAGGACTATTTTTGCTACTATGAAAAATAATTGTTAGCAAACTTAAAAATTATACCAAAAATAAAATAATTAACGAAATTTCTGCTTCTAAGAAAAATGGTTGTTAGCAAACTTAAACATTATTCCAAAAATTAAATAATTTACGAGGTCTATTTCTGCTAATAGGAAAAATAATTGTTAGCAAACTTAAACATTATTCCAAAAATTAAGTAATTTACAAGGACTATTTTTGCTACTATGAAAAATAATTGTTAGCAAACTTAAAAATTATACCAAAAATAAAATAATTAACGAAATTTCTGCTTCTAAGAAAAATGGTTGTTAGCAAACTTAAACATTATTCCAAAAATTAAGTATTTTACAAGGACTATTTTTGCTACTATGAAAAATGGTTGTTAGCAAACTTAAACATTATACCAAAAATAAAATTCATAACTATGTTGAATGATTAGTGAAACTTTTTTGTACTAACATATTATGAATAATACTTAATATATTTTAATAATATATATATGGCGAAACGTAGGCTTTGCTTTAGTTAATAAAGATATATATTTACTCAATGAGATTTTCGAACACAAGATTTTACATATTTAATCTATATATTAATAGTCGATAATGTCCGTCCGTCCGTCCGTCTGTATGATTGTCCGCGATTTCTCCTCCTCCTCCTCCGCCCCAGCCCCGCTGTCGCCATTTTTTTCATACTAAATACATACTTTTTTCGTTTGTATATGGTCGCGATTTCGCCTTTTCGATGACGTCAAGAAAGACGGTCCTCCTCCCCCCCCCCCAATCCTGCCCCGCTCGCACCATTAATTCATTTCTTCATTTTTCTCTGACGTCTATGTGTGAATTTTTGAAGTCAAACAAAATTATCGTACTTACCAAAAATATTCTCTTAAGCTGTGGGATTCGATACCATGCCCCAATTTTCATGCGCGACGTTCGGGCAGCTTACCACTGCTCTACGAATCTAATTGGGAAAAGCGATATAAAAACTCTATATAATTTAAATAATACAAAGCAAAAAATAAAAACGCGTTTTTAGTGAACTAATAATGACATCTGTGGGTGAAACCTTGCACTAAACGAATTTAAATTGTTCTGAAAATTCCAAGATTTCAAACTGCAGAGTTGTGAGAGGCTATATAGGGCTGCTCAATTATATATATTACATACGCAAAATGGTTGTTAGCAAACTTAAACATTATTCCAAATATTAAATAATTTACGAAATTTCCGCTAATACGAAAAATAATTGTTAGCAAACTTAAACATTATTCCAAAAATTAAATAATTTACGAGGTATATTTCTGCTAATAGGAAAAATAATTGTTAGCAAACTTAAAAATTATACCAAAAATAAAATAATTTACGAAATTTCTGCTTCTAAGAAAAATGGTTGTTAGCAAACTTAAACATTATTCCAAAAAATCAATAATTTACGAGGTCTATTTCTGCTAATAGGAAAAATAATTGTTAGCAAACTTAAACATTATTCCAAAAATTAAGTAATTTACAAGGACTATTTTTGCTACTATGAAAAATGGTTGTTAGCAAACTTAAACATTATTCCAAAAATTAAGTAATTTACAAGAACTATTTTTGCTACTATGAAAAATGGTTGTTAGCAAACTTAAACATTATTCCAAAAATTAAATAATTTACAATTTAAATACTGCAGGGCAGGGCTGTCGATATACGCCCCGAGATATTTCTTTTACTATCAGAATTTCTGGATTATTCAATAAATAGGTTAGTAATTTATTTTTCACGCCAGTAACTTTTCTGACTACTTAAAAATGCAACAAAAATCCCTCCGTTCAGGTCAACGGGCTTACTGCTAGTCTGTTTTAATATCTTTCAAAACAACCCTGAGATATAAGATATTATAATCAGAATTACTTTACTTCATAACATTTTCATAGGTTAACAAGTTTAGTCATTTATTGATAGTTAGTCGAAAAATATCTCTTATTTAAGTACACATATAACAATCAATGTTTCGAGGCAGTGGTATCTTCACTCTTTTACTATACCACTTATTTATTAAAAATTTCTTTTGCTCCCCTCTTTTTTTATATATAGTTTAAGTGGTTGTTGTACGGTTATATGATTCACTTTTGAGCCTTTTTAGATGCAATCCATATTGTAGAATTATATATACATATGTATGGCATATTATATTGAAATGAAATATTTATTTGCAAAATATTACTTATGATGGAAAATAATAATATTTAAAATAAACGTAATGATACAGAGTTATAAAAACCGGTTTCGAGTAGCGAGTGATTATTTACAACTGATAATTATTAAAATGCATAAGGGTAGCTATATTGTCATCTGAACTACTTCTTTTTATTAGTAAGATAAATCTATAAAAACAAAACACTTTTTTGTACTAATTTTATATTTATTCAATATCATAAAGACTAGTTTCGCTAATCGCGATTATTTTTAATACCTATGGTGAAAGAAGCTGGTCCTAATAATATTAAACAAATGTGGAATTAGTACTAAAGAGAATTTTTTTATGTGTGAAGTAAAGTGTGAAGTAAAAAGTGGTAAAGAAAAATCTGCTGATACAGGCTTTTATCATATTATAAAATGCGAATTGCTTGTAGAATATATTACGAAATATGTATATGTATTATTATGTCATGGGCTGTAAGCACACGTCTTTCGGTCAACTTAAAAATGGCAGAAAATTACATGTAAAATATATTAAAATTTGAACTTGAAGTGTACAAGTTATGACAAATAAGTTATTTTTGATGCCCTTACGATTCAGAGGCCATAAGCGCGCGTTTTATTCGCTTAAAGTATAATCCGCCACTGTGCATTTATTTTAAGAAGTGACAGGTGTATACGTTTAATTAAGACGTTATTATCTAACCAATAAACTTAAAAAAATTCTTTGACATTTGACCCAAATTGAAAGTGGTTTTGTTAAATTTCGTTATGAAAACGTGCATTTTCAATGAAATTTCATGATTACGTACATATGACGCAGGGTATAAGGTAATACGATTTTTAAAGACTGCTTCGTGACGGAGCCAAGTTCATTAAGTTCATTATGGAAACTTGAGAAGATTGTTTGACGTGAGGCCTTTTCTTCGAGGATCTCTTTGAAGTCTAGACACGGACCGAAGTCAACGTACATGAGACAAACCTTATTATCATAAATATGGAAAATCTTGAGGTAAATTACCATAACAAGGAGTGTTGGGAAACAAGTAACTGAGAACAAAAGTTAAAATTAAAACAATGTTGTAAGCCAAACAGGAAGGTGTTTTTAAAAGTTTTATGTTTGTTCTGTTTTTATATTTGCTAGGCATGTATAACCAATTTAAATACCTAAAACCTAGAAAATAATGAAAAGGTTTCAATTTAAATGTCCATTTTGCCTCTTGTAAAATTGCACAAAGATATTATTTTCAGTCGAATTTGACAAGATATACGCAGGGCTTATTTCCCAATTTAACGCAGTTGAACGACGTTCCGACACTTTTATCTGTAATTTTAATGTTTCAAACTTATATAAGCATTATTTTTTTAATGTTAACGTTTGTCGTTATGTATGATTTCTTTTGAATGTTATGTGATTGGTCATATTATAGTAATAAAAAAACAATACTAGATCTTTAGACTACTGTGTAAACAGAACCAAAGATCTAATGCTTCATATATTTTTTTAAAAAGAAGTTGAATAACAAACAGTTCTCGTATTAAAAACAACTGTTGAAAATACTTTCGATGGATTCGGCGGTAACTTTGTGGAAGTTCATTTTAATATAAAATAAAAATAACTTTGATTATTCCACGTATTGTGTTACAAAATGTGACACGTGTTTTGCCTCTTTCAGAGGCATCCTCAGACAACTACTTTCGCAAATGTTTGCTTAAGTACGAATGATTTTAATTTTACTATTCTGATAAATTATAATAAAGATCAAAATAAAATGGGAGGGGATGATAGAAAAACAAACAAACGATAATGGTAATACAAATGACATTTACATTAAGAAATGATTATCTAATGAGTTGGATCAATTAGGACGGGTTAAACCGCTAGAAAATATATTACTATTCTGATATATTATAACAAAAATCAAATAAAAATGGGTGGCAAGGGGGGAAACAAGGGGGGGAAACAAACAAACGATAAAGGTAATACAAAATGACATTTACATTAAGAAATGATTATCTAATGAGTTGCATCAATTAGGACGGGTTAAACCGTTTGAAAATATATTTAACAGTGGTGAACCACCTGATTTATTCAAGATATTATTTAATAATGTTTCTTTATTATTAATGCTTTTATTTATCTCTAGAAATTCTAGACTATTCATTTTAAGGCCTTTTTTATTTACTCGATGGAGTATTTCTACGTTACTGTTATGATTAAAATTATGTTCGTTTTCGATTAGATGATTAGCAAACTCTGAAAAATTGTTACTCTTTAGACACCTTATATGTTCTTTAATTCTAATATTAAAGTTTCTACCTGTCTGCCCTACATATGAAGCGGGGCAGTCTCCACAAGAGAGGCGATAGATACCACTCAGATAAAAATTTTACCTAAATTATTAACTGTATAAAATGCGGGTTCTATGTTTTCTGGCAACAATTTAGCTATCTTCGATGAAGTGTCTCCTAAATAAATGATTTTACGCCAGTTTTTAATGTTATCGTTTGTTTGTTCTTGTCCCGAAAAAATGTTGTTTATTACTAGTTTTTTAATTTGTTTGCGTTTAAGCAAATTAATAACTATATCGGTGCTGTAACCGTTATTAACTGCAATTTGCTTAATAATATTTAATTATAAATCAAAATTAGTTTGTGTAAGGGGGATGTTAACTAATCTATCGATCATTGCGTGAAACGACGAAAGTTTTTTTGACCAAGGATGAAGTGATCGCGCAGGGATATTAATGTTTATCCATTATATACCATTACATATACCATTATCGTTTGTTTGTTTTTCTATCATCCCCTCCCATTTTATTTTGATCTTTATTATAATATATCAGAATAGTAAAATTAAAATCATTCGTACTTAAGCAAACATTTGCGAAAGTAGTTGTCTGAGGATGCCTCTGAAAGAGGCAAAACACGTGTCACATTTTTTAACACAATACGTGGAATAATCAAAACTGTTGAAAAGCCTCAATTAAAAAGCAATATTGGAAGTGAAGATGAATTTTCACACGGCTATACAGCCCCGCTATATACACTAAATAAAGGACTAAATATTTTATTATTATTGGTATATAGGTAGATATTACTGCTGTGTTTGTAAGATAATGTAATAATTGAAAAATATACACATATGGATGTTTCAATGAATACAAAGATCACTTTTAATTTGTCCACTGTCAGTTCTTGTTGGAAAGGTATTATATTAGAAAACAATATAAACTTTTGATAATGCTCTTGTTAAATGAAACCGGTCCCGGAAATTATTACAAAATGTGAAATTAGTTCTGGTAATCGATTTTTATGCCATTCGTTACATTACATTAATATATTGAAACAATATATATTTTATCAAAACAAGACTGCACAGAATCGTTTAACCGTGCACTCTCGTGGTTAATATTATTATTGTAACGTCTTACCATATTAAGTGGATGATTAACATCCCAGTATAAGTGGTAATGGAGTTTAATCTACTCTACTTTCAGTAACAAGTAGAATCAAGGTTACTCCGCATTCTAAGAGTACGGTTATGTATCTAAAATGAACTTACAATATAACAGAACTAAGACTGACGTAAGTCATTTAAAATGCTGTAACATACAAAGTTTAATAAAATAAGGATAAAGAATCGTTTTATTACAGTATTGGGATGCCAATAATGCCTTCACAACAGGGTGATCTATAATCCGTTGCCCGCAGTCCGAATGCGGCCCGTTTGAAAACAAAAATGACCCTTGAATTTTTAATCTCGAAATTAAAATATAGCACAAATGAATAATTGAGTTTTATAAACGTGAAAGAGCTGTTTCGTTGAAAATGCAAAATAAATCGGTTCATAGAAATAAGCTTACTGATTTGGCAGCTTAATACTACAAATTTTAAACCAAATTCAACACAATGGTTGTATTAACTTTTGAATTATATATTAAAATGGTTGGAGTCTCTTTTATTGCTTATATGCACCTGAAATAAATGTATTTTACAAAAAAAAAATATCGAACAACAAAGTGTTTAACACTTACTGCCCTTGATGGACGGTAAAAACCCAGGACGTACATTTAGTAAATATTTCTTTACTTATTGGAAATATTTTTACGTAAAGCAAGTGTTAAATAATATACCTCGAATGGACTATTTAATTTTTTTAAAGAAATGAAACCTACTTTGGGACCCCATGTTTTTCTACGTTAAAAGAGTCAATTGAAAAAAAGATGCTAGATATAAAATATCTGAAGTTTGCACTTGCGTACTTGAACAATAATTATTAGCTGAATTCCATCTCACGGGTGGGACTACCACCCTTCTAGAGTGATTGGTAAACTACTAGCCCTATCCTTTTATTCTTTCTCTCTTAAAAAAAATGGAGGGTTGAGCAACCGAGTAACAAGCAGTTCTCGTAAAAAAGCTTCTGCTGAAATATCTAAATTAGGAAGCTATATGCTTCACATTGAGAACGGACATGGATTAAAAAAAATGCTTAACAAGAAATGAGTTACGGCACGTTATTTTTTTTTTTAAAAAAAGCACTGAATATGATATAACTATTATTAAAAATTAAAAGACTGCTTTAAAATTAAAATACCCACTGACGTATTCTGATGCAGCCCGTTCCAGTTTGAAAAAGGATTTAGTTTGATATTGAAGATAAGAAAATAAAATGCACCATTTATTTGAAAAAGAAGATGGCTTTCGTCATAGATAAAAAGTATATCTTTTATATTGTCATAGAGAAGGGTGGCAATAATGCAGTGAGGGAGTATTTTTTTTTAAACGACTGTAAAATATGCAAAGATAGCGGTTTATTAAAATTGAAAGGAGAAAAGTGTTTGCGTTATTATGAGGAGAGAGTTGCCAAAAGCGGTGCGATAACTGCAAGCTATTCCCGGCCTCCGATGGAAATGCCTATGACCCGCACTCGAGTAGGGTGACACTTGTAGCCCACTTGGGCAACACCTATTTGAACATTAATGTTACAGTTTAAGGCAAGTGCTAACATATGTCGCTCATTACCATGGAACGGTGACAGGTACCATTAGTTAACAGCAAGCAGCCAAGTATTATAATTTATAATAGTTTAGATTAATTTAATTAATTTATAATTTGTTTAGTTGCCTGTAAATTATTGTACCAATTGCTTATATTGATTGACATAAGTCAAACTCAATGTTGTATGCGATGGAAGAAAACGGTCCCGAAGAAATGTGAAAGTGGTACAAACAATACGAATTATTTATTAAATATTGATGTTTTCGCCCGTTCTAAACAAATACATTAATTCCGAAAGAGCTAAAAAAATAATCTATTAACTACCAACTTACACATTCGCCTTTCGCCTACTTATCCAACTGTCAATAAATAAAAGGGTTGGTCATTTTTAATATATTTAAAAAAAGTTGATGTAGCTTAAAATTATATGTCAAATTTGTTATAAATACCATCATATGAATCTGTGTTCAAAATGTGTTATATTGATTGAATCGGCATTATATGGTAGAACTGCATTGTAATAAAGTTGAAAGTATTTAGTTTTGTATTTTTTTTTTATAAAATTAGTTCGTAGTTATTTTGGCGTATACCATTGAACTATAGTTCTGACGATGGCTGAAATAGCTGCAAACTAATTTTATAAAACAAATTTAGATCTAAATACTTTGGTATTTTTAACCCTACGTGGTCAAAGAATTTAACATCATAAGTAGTCATTAATTCTCGTAGTATGGCTTTCATTCAGTGAAAAGACTATCTTGTGGAAACTATAACAAATTGAATTTGAATCATTCAAATTATGTACACTCCCACAGATTTTGTCACTAACGACCCGGGTTTCGCCTTTCGGCATCTTCAGGCGTTCAAGCGCACGGATGAACTTGAACTGACTTGACTGTCAGTTCAAGTTCATCCGTGCGC
Source organism: Himalopsyche anomala (assembly GCA_031772345.1). Lineage (NCBI taxonomy): Eukaryota > Metazoa > Arthropoda > Insecta > Trichoptera > Rhyacophilidae > Himalopsyche > Himalopsyche anomala. The sequence continues at coordinate 18,798,740 of CM062827.1, read as the reverse complement.
TTGAACGCCTGAAGATGCCGAAAGGCGAAACCCGGGTCGTTAGTGACAAAATCTGTGGGAGTGTACATAATTTGAATGATTCAAATTTAATATTGAAATTCCACCAAGCACCTTCAGTCGAAATCTTAAATTATAACAAATTGGTTGTCTCACCACAATCCGTTTTGTGCATACAATCGCCGCTTCACGAAATGCGAATTTGATAAAAAAAAAAAAATGTAATCATCACATTATTGAACCAATGTAGATCCGTACAAGATGGAAATTTTAGCTTATAAACATAAATATAACCAGGTGGCAGTGCCGCCAGTCACCATTGAGCTAATCAAACTATGAGCAGACAGATGGATATAGAGAGTGTTTTGAATTTAGAGTTCACTCAACCTCAAAACTTACGCTCACACATTCACTTAATTGCCTTATATGTAAACGTTGGCAGATATAGATTTTGTGTGCTGCGTTAGAAATATATAGATAATGCTGGACAAAAACAAATTAACACATATTATAAATCTATAAAAAAATACTAACTCTTCACCAATGAATAGTCACCCTATCATTGTGTGTATTTTCTCATACATCTCACCACGGCGGGAGTTTGCTGAAGCCAACAGGAATATTAAGCTACTGTTTTCCATATTCGTGAATGAATAATGTAGTAGCTGCCTCCCTAGCCGCTCCTGTACGACTCCACGGGCCACTCTTCATATTTCAATATTATAATAAATTGAACCAAAAAAATAAAATCAAAAGAGTTTTGAATATAATGTGATCTGGGAGACCGTGTAATTGAACCGATGTAAACTTCTGCAAGTTGGCAGAAAACAATTCGATTATGTCGTAGTTTTTTGTCTAGAGAAACAAACTCACCACACTCGACTGAATTATTGGTCAGCAATTTACTTATCTGGGAATCAAAAAAGAAAAGTGAATTGAATAATAAAATATATTTTATAAGTAAAAATAAAGCAGTAAATGGATTCGAAACTCCCTTCGGTGCCTAGCCAAGCACTAGCGTAAATCGATTTTGACAAAAATATATATTAAATCATTTGTCTCTGGACTATGTACGTATTCAAACATGACGGTAAACAGTTGTAAAGTATCATAATCTTTTCTGTAAATATCCTTAAATTATGAATAATTCAAATATTGTATATTTCCACATGTTTTGCCACTAACAACCCGGATTTCACCTTCAGGTATTCGAATTTGATGATATGATCCGGATTCCGAAAGACAAAACCCGTTCAAAACTTATTTATATTTACAAAATTTAAACTATTCAAATTTTATATCAAAGTCCCATAAGTCGATCGATATCTTAAGTTATCTGTAATGATTTTTTAATAAATGTGTGAGTTTGCATTCAAAGTAATGGATGATTGTAACATTAACACCACTTTTCAGCAGTATGATTTAAAAAAAAATATATATATCTAGTGATACGTTAAAAACAAGAGCTTTTCTAGCCCCATTCTTCTTACGTTACCCTCGTCGTAAAAACAACAAACAGTTCTCGTACATCAATAATAATGAGCTGTTTCGTTGGGGGTCCACACAATCCATGTTGAGACTTTGTTTCAAGCAATATATATATATGGTGGCTATATTGAACTTAATTGAGACCAATTGTATATGACGAAACTCGTCAATGTATGCGTATAGTAAGCCATTTATTAATTAACTATCAGTTTTAGTTGAAGCTTGCATCAGCTTTGACTAGTCAATATACGAATTGACTAGTAAGTTTATAAACTCAGTGATGAGCGCTAGACAGAGATAATATGGCAGCAAGTGTTAGATTAAGTGAGGTTAGATTAATGAATGGAAAAACGGTAAGAATGAAAACAAGACGTTGACATTTTTGAGGTTATGTAAAATGTCACATGACAGTAAAACACAAAACGCTCAGTAGTAGCGAGTGAGGAGTGGCTGACAACAATATGAGAGCAAACATGATTATTATAAAGTTTGTAAACAATATTATGACGTCTGTGTGGTTAATGTACACATTGACTAGTTAAAGTGTTAATTTGTTATCTCGTGTATACTGAAATTGGCTAAAATGGAGAATGTATACGTTGAATAGTTAATTTATCTATTGACTGAGTGTATACTGTAACTTTGAAATATACTTAAATATATAATGTTATTTTGTAATTTATTTAGAACAATATAAGAAAAAACATTCATTTCGTAGGTGTCAGTACTCTTTAAAATATAAAAAATATCTTTCTGTATATTATGAATCTCAAGGGTATTTACTTTTTAGTCTTTTTATTCCGTTTTATGGCTATTTTTAAAAAATAAGTATTTTCTTTTTTTTGAATTCCCTTTTTGGAAAAAAAAACAAAATTCGTGATGTGAATGTCGGATTGAAGTGGATGTTATGTAACTTTTTATTGTATTTTTGAATATATATCAAAGTGAAATTGATAAAGTTTACTTAACGTGTACCCTCGATTTGAGACGATAACAGATTGTTCTTGCGATCGTCGAATACGATAACTATCTAGAAAAGATCTTTTCCGCTTGAAAAATTTGAATTTGCCGGAGATAGTAAAACAAATAACTTTAATAGGTAAAATGTATTGTAAATTTATTTAAGTGAACTTATATTTATGTAGTCAAAATACTATTAGGCAAACTTTAAAATAGTTGTAAGCGTAAACGAGAATAATATCAGCCAAAGTCCAAAATAAGATATTTTGAATTACTACACCCGAACTAATTCTCATTCAAAATAGAAAATAGTTATTACTGTAGCACCGTTTCTCATGAAAATTTTGTACTTGCTATCCAAGGTCTGTATTTCTAATCTATTTATGAAATACGGAAAACCTAACTTACAATGTGGCAAAGATAAATTAATTAAAACTAGTGGTTTTGTAAAAAGATGTAAAATATTGCCTTGCACGGACGGCACGTCAAAATATGTTATTTAATATTTGTAAAATAATACGAGAAACGTTTGGGAGGTTTCAAAAGAACATTTTAATTACTGACTAGTCACTGTTTTTTTCTGTTATTTTTTCAGTTTAATATCCAATTGCCCATAGAAAAGTCTGGATGATTCCAATATTGATGGTGTATGCAAGTTAGAGATAATTATCAAGCGTCAAGAACATCGTCAAAAAAACTACCCCAAATTGTTTCTAACGTATGCTGTATGGATAGAATTTATTTGTGATGAGTGTTATGAGCTAAAAGCCACGACCAAGATACAAAAAAAATATTAAAAATAGTTGCAAACATTTGTTAAAAAAAACAGGATTTGGTTAGTATGGCAAGTATATTAAGCATAATTGTAAAACATTTTTTTTTTATTAGAATATCATTTTTTTCATTGTATTATACCAAAGATAATATATTGAGGTACATTTATATGTGATAAAAAAAAGTAAATAAAATTAAAACAATATGTAAATAATAAAGCTATCAAAAATTATAGTTATTATAATGGCGCTAATAAAATTACTTTCAATAGTAGTTCCAATTTAATTGAAGATTAAGTAAAGAGGAGTACAGAAAATAAACTTTTTCTTTTAAAAAAGAAGCACATTTTTTTAATTGATAGAAATTTTATGGAGATGAAACTAATCTGGATGTCCAATAAGACCATCACGATTATTTCTACAGGACTAAATCAAAATATCTATTTCAATGGACATAATCTGAAAACCTCAAAAAATATGCTTCAAATTTGATAACCATCATCGCCAGGGCAGTTTGAGAATAGATTTATTTTAAACATATGCAACTTGGCATTAAACGCACCATGCCCAGTGATCCGAACAAAACCAGGCCGAACTCCGACGACAAACAGTACATTATATTTAATTGTTAAAACTGTTTAAATTATCATTTTGTATTCCTTGTCTAAATGTACGTTAAGCTTTGTAGTAACTTAAAACTCTTGCTGTAAGGCCACTTAACAATTGAATTATATGTAAAAAAATATTTCATAAATCAATAAAACTAAAATATCATTACAAGGGTGTCGCAAAACTACGACACTGGATTTCTCTTTATATTCAAAATCGAACGGAAACGCCATTGAAATGTATCAGTAAATAAATTGTTCCAAACTAATGTATTCAATATTTGGATTAAATGTTTTTGTCATTTAAAATTAATTATACTGATTGAACTTTGGCATTTCAATTTGGATTGAATAAAATATTCAAATACAATTATTCATACGCGTAAAACAGTGGCAGCTATAATTGTCACACTGTGGTGGTTTGGAACATCAACTAAGGCAAAGCCGTTTGTGTATATTTGTACGATCTTTAAAAATATATATTTTATGTTATTACTGAATCGTTTTTTATAGAATTTTGTCAAATATTGATGTTTTGCTAAAATTGAAAAGGGTTGCTAAATATTTATAAATATATTATTTAAATTCCATGCCGGGAAACCAACCTCGTTTCCCTTGGTGATTTGTATTCGCACGGTCGAATTTCAGTACGAAAAATTTCATAGATTGAATTTTCAATCGATTTATAGATTTGTGTACATAGTTTTGGATGTCTGTGAAAATTCAGCAGCAGATATTTTCATAACAGTAATTTTATATTAAAAATATTTAGGATATGAATGAATCTGAGTATAACAGAATTTATTAAATACTGTTCATAAAATGTGCTACATTTTTGATATTATGTACTACTATATCAATTAAAAATATGCTTCACTAAACGAAGTGCACTAAGTATGATCACATAACGAGTAATAATTTTCTACATTACAGTTTTGATTGGTATAATCTGCAAGTTACTCTGATGAATACGACAAGGTGAACGTGGTGAAGCAATTCGTGAAAACATTGTTTTTTTACAAACATTATGTTATAATTGTACTACGAATCAAGAATGAAATATGTTTCTTTTTTATTAATGCGTAGATAGGCTGTGAAATATTATACTTTAGAACTCAAAATAAGTCTCAGACAAATGTTTAAGTCTTAAAAGTCCCAGATTAGGCAAGTGGATTCAAATTAACGTTTTGGGACTAACGTCAGGTTGTGAGCTCATATTTATATCCTACTATTACTCAAAGTAGCTTTTAGAATAAGCTTTTGAAAGCTTTGTATGAAGTGGAAAAATACGTAAGTACTTAAGTGATATCCAAAAACTGGTAAGAATACGTAATAATATACAGACACCAAACATGTTTAATTACAACATGAGTTTTGGGCGATTTGGGTTTAAGGTTGTCGCAATTTATTTTCTGTACAAGTTAAAAAACAGTTTGTTTGCAAAAACATGTCTTATTACTTTCCGTATAAAACAAAATTAGTTTATCTAAATGTTTTTATAACCCGATTAATAAACGAATATCTAATTTTAAACACTAATTAGTGTCTAGAAAAAACCTGACTGTGGTTTGAAAAAAAATAGAAAATATTATAATGTTTCATCAAGCATATCCATAAAAAGTTTCTGTATTTTATTTATCTTATTTAATTGAAGAATTAGGTCAAGGTAAAAACTCAATTCAAATAAGCTTGATGGGAGGAATCTGACATTTCAGAACCAAAATCCTATGGTCAGACTACAGTTTGAAAATTGTTTAATTATAAATCAGCTTATATGTAAAATGAAATGCTTTGTTGAGAATTTCATGTACAAATTTTGGCAGTGTGTATGTACGCTTTTCGAATAGAGGATACAAGTTCTCACTTTGAAACTACCCTACGGTTTTGTACTCATTCTATTCCGATTGTACCAAAACAATGTTATTGCGGGTACAAAATTATTTGTGATTTTAGCCATACAATTACGGCGGAGTAATAATTGAGAACTGATTAAACAAAAGCTCGTTCAGCCAGTGTATTATTTTAAGAAATTGTCCTTAAAGTAAATTAACAGATGTCTAAACGCGAAGGAGGGTTGAAGTTTTGCTGAGCTGCAAAAGTATTGTTCTCTACCAAGACTTTGCCTAATCCTTGTTTATAGCTCTCAAATTATTCAGCAAACAGGGTTGGAGTTTTATAACATAAAATAGTCCAGTAAAATAAAATTTATTTTATGGCTCATAATAAAACAATACCTCAAATCTCACAACTATGATAAACATGAGATTTTTTTTTATGTATTTAACTTCGCAATGAAAAACACGTTCTAGAAAAATCTCGCATCACAAAAATGATTTTAACCGCATGTATTCCAACATGAAGCAATACGATAAATTCATTATATTATAACATTTTTTTTAACCATGTCTGCTCCCAATGTGGAGCATATAGACTCCTAATGAAGTTTATCTCAACAGAAGTGTTTCTACGAGAACTGCTTGTTACTCAGTTGCTCAACCTCTCTTTTTCCAAAGAGAGTAGGGATTTCTGAACAGGGCTAGGACAGGACTAGTGGTAAGCTAATCGCTCTCGATACGCCCCGTTCATAGGATAGGATGGGTGAGAGGGGGGAATTCAAGACATCACAAACATCCATGCCTTTGAACAGAAATTCATAAATCGATTTGAAAAATCAATTTATAAAACTGTCTGTGCCGGGATTTGAACCCGTGCCCTCCGTAGCCGAAGCCAACAACGTTGACCACTAGACCACACAGGCGGCAAAAATTATAACATTTACTCGTGCATTATTGTATTAAAAAATGTTTGGTTAACGATGGATTTTTTGTCGATGAAACACGAAAAACTATGAAATTTGTGCAATAACAGTGACTATAAAGGTTTTATCGTCCCGTATAAAGTTTGTGTCGTGCGGTATTGCTTTATAATGAGCGAAATATGTTACGTATCGATTTAAGTGTGGCCAATTAAATTGATTTATTTCATAAAACAGACCGTTGTATATTCCTGTACTAAATCAAAAAGGCATCATTCTTTTGACCGTGCCCACTACACAATGGTAAATATTTTTAAAGTAATTGATATTGAGAGTAAGTATATAACACAAAAATCGTCACTGTATGAACAGACGTTGGTATTAAGGCATCCAATCCCGGACCTTTTTTGATACCCCGGTATTTCGGGGTTCAAATTTTTTCCAATTTCGGAATTGAACATTCAACATAAAATCGTGAAGAAAAAGCTTTAAGAATAAATCTTCGATATTTTATGTCACAAAGATAATTATAACTTTAAAATATACATGGATTTATGTCGATCTGACACAAGTAAAGTTAGAAATTAATTAACAGTTACAGCTTCTTTTTTTTAAATCTGTTAAAAAATTTGCCAAACATATAAATGCATTATTCCTGACACTGAATTAACTCTAAAGTATCTAACTGTTAACAAACGTATTTTTTTTTTTCAATTTTGTTACTAACTACCGCTAGTTCGGTAACGATGTAAAATATAGACATATATATGTAATGTATATGCTAAACGAATAAATATATATAATTTAAGATTTCAACTGAAGGTGCTTGGTGGAATTTCAATATTTAATTTGAACGATTAAAATTTGAATTAAAACATATAAACAAGATCATCTAGATTCTAGATAATTAAAACAGTTCGAATGGAAGTAAAAACAACGATTGGATTAAAAAAAAACTTTTGATTTGCGTTCACAAATTATGAATACATTTTTGATTACAAGTACAGGTTAAAGATTCTAATACATATGAGTTTTGAGAAATCAAAGAAAGCATACATTTCATAAAAAGTAACCGTCCGGCAGTTTCTTACGATTCGTGAAACTATTTAAATATAGGAAATAATACTTGAAACAACAACTTAAAAAAGTACGATTAATTACTGTTCATTTCGCATCTCGGGACAATCAGTACAGTCCTGGCGAAAGGATATTTAGTCGTAACGGTTTTGTTTTGTATCATAAAAGTTTCTATCTGAAAATATTAAGTTAAAAGCATTACATAAAACTTGGCTAAGAATAGCATTTACATTATTGGTAACGAAAGTATTCTTGCCGAAAAAAGTAAGGGCGAGATTTTTTATGCTCAATATAAAGTTAAATAATGTTCGCGCAGCGAAAAAAGGTACTCAAACGAGGAGAGATTTTGTTATTAAAATCTTGTATCAGTTTTACGTTTTAATTACAAAAAAAAACAGAGAAAAATGATTTTATATTTAAACTGCGCATATTGTGACTGGGCTGTTTGAAAACAACGAATAAACATGATAATTTGAAAACAAGTCATTTCCAAAACAAGGATATTTTGCATTCAATACAAAGCCAACATAATTAAATTTAGTTTCGTATATTTTCAATATAATTGGAATTTAAATTTAGGTTACGGTTATAATACATTTGTTGAAAAATTATGTGTTACGTTAGTTTTATAACTATGAATTATCTCTAATTGACGGGTGTGTGATGTAGTGGCCAACGTCGTTGGTGAACGCGGAGGATCTCACGGGTTCTACTCCTTCTAGAGTGTTTGTGATGTCAGAAAAATTCTTCACATCCCTCCAATCCTAAAATGACGAAGCGCAGCGAGAGCGATTAGGTAACCACTAGTCCTGATATATTCCTATTATTTCTATCCCTACTGGCTTCGAAAAAAAGAGAGGTTGAGCAGTTGAGTTACAAGCAGTTTTAATAGATTTGTTTTTGTTGAGATACCTCCATTAGGAAGTCATACGCTCCACATTAAAAGTAGAAACTGAATAGTAAAAATCACAGTTTGCATGAAGTCTTTATCAAAAAAAATATTGATTATAATAATAACAATACATTTGGTTGAGGATATTTAAGAGAATAACGGATTTTATGAAGGATTTCATCATTTTTCGAGAAAGTTAAAATTTTTCATGTTAATTTTTTAAAATAAATGTTGAATTTTGGGTCATTCCAAATCATCAAATCAACATAAGGCTATTATGATAATATGCAATTAATTATATTATTAACATAACTCATTTATAAATTTTCGTATAAAATCCGTAAATGGCAATGACAGACTAAGCCAAATCCAAATAACAGATACAGATATCGTCACATCTACTGTATAATTTAAATTTTCCGGCCAAAAATAAACCCGTGTTAAGGCATACTCCAGTAAAAAAATCAACACGGCTGTTCGTGAGAGTACTGTATTTAGAATTTAACGATGTTCTGCGATAGAGGCATGAGATAAGAACATTTTTTGTTTATATTATAATAATGTACTACTTTGCAAGATATTTTAATTTTGAAAGAATTAAAAAAACTCCGTTTACTGATTGACTTAAATATTGTAAATTACTAAATTTGTATCTTTCTGCTAAAACTAATCTAATTTGAATTTGCCCAATTTTCTGTTAAATTGGTATACGCAATTGTACATAAAAAGGGTAGACATTACAAATAAATCAAATTGAATAATTTGAACAGTAAACTCCAATAATAATATGTACTAAAACTGTCAAAAGTAAAAGAAAATTTGACAAATATCACAGCCTAACCTAAAAATAAACTTCATTTCAAATTCATAACATCACGCAGTCATATTTATTCACGGGAAGAATATTTCAAACGAAAATATTATAATATATTTGACTTTACCTGTTTACTCGAGCTCGTCAGCCACCATGCCACAGCAGTTGATAGTCAGGTTAAAAAGTTGTAGTAATAATATAAGTTTGGCAAATAAGTAGTTATACAAATAAGCTCGATCGAATAAGTTTTTTCCAGTTAAAAGTGAGAATCATTATTTACACAAACAAATTAGTGAGCGACGAGGCTTTGAAACAAGTATGAGGCATGGGAAAACTTTCGGGCACTTATTTTCCACTCAGGAAAGTTTCTTGCGTCAAGTTTGGCTGGGCCTGAACGGTTATCTAGACGGGAAGACTTTCAAATTGTTATCACCACTTAAAACTTTATCTCGGTTTTGAGTAGTCGACGAAGCGATGCCATCGCATGAATATTGAAGGTTGTGTTTTTCATATCGCACTGCGACATATGTATGCCTGCGTCGACCGCTTAAACTTTTTAATGATATGTCCCGACAGGTGAAAGAATGTGAAAATGTTATCACTTCATCACCAGATGTCGTCTTTTTTCTTACTACGGTGTTGCACTTGTTGAAAGTTAAACTCACTCTCACACTAAACAATGGGCACTACTAGTGTTTTGCCGTAGTATTATTAGCTACAATTCCAGTGTGTATGTAAGTACTTTCAGTTTGTGAATTTTGTAGCGCGAAATATTCGATTGAATGGTGTCAAAACAAAAATAATCTTAATATCAAGATTTTATTAACAAATATTTAAGGAACCGTGTTTTTACATGGCGTCTTAGATTTTAAAATAATGTTACACTATATTTTTTAGATACGACTCATAAAAACCACTAAAGCAGATACTCGAATCATTATAAAACAATCATACAATTGTTATTTTCAGCAACAAAAAGAATACATATCATTTGTTTTTCTGAAGACCAAATGATGATGCAGTCACCAAGTTCACTTAGCAGTGTAATAAGATAATTCATAGATATCACGAAAAATATATTGAAATATGAAAAAAGCCATGTAGAAGTAGTGTTTGGCAAGCAAAAAAGGAGTAAAACTCGGGAAATGTAAAAACATTCCAAAATATCTCCGTACTACTACACAAAATAAACACCATCATCCAAAATTGAATAATTAAAGTGTTTTAAACAATTACAAAAAGTTTCATTAGATTTAATCCAGCCGTTTTACAGTTATATCATTTTTAGAAAGTCCGTAAAAATGCAATTATTCAAAAATAAGCCAGGCACATGAGATACATTCACCTAATTTGAACCGTAGCCGAAAAAAGTTAAGTTCATTAGATAGAATAATCAAATATTTTCTTGTAATTATCCCAGCTTCCAATGTGGAGCACATGGGTTTTCTAACGAAGTGTTTTTACAAGAACGACATAAACAAAATACTCATAAACATAAATCATAGAAGTGAAGAGAAAAAAAAAAATAGTTGTGCCCTATTAAAAAAAATGATATGTAAAAAGGGATATACGACTTAAAGTTATATTATATGCTTTTATTAAAAAGCATATAATATAACAATCAATGTATGGGTTTGTATTAACAAACCCATACATTGATTGATATTAGATGTATAGTGTTGTCGTAAGAAGATCGGATCGCTCAATATTATTCGTTGACTGATCTTATACAGAACGGGAGCCTATAAATTACAACTATTATTTATTTATTAAGCCGTTAATCACAGAACATTTGATAGCATTTATTATTTGATTATAAAAATGACATGGCATACGAAAGTAGTAATAATCTTAACAGCTGATTTTGTCCATCAGTCAAAGCTTTAAACTGGCGGCAAGAAGTTGAAACTGGTATCTCAAAAGATAAATGCAAAGTGAACGCAAAAAGAATAAGGCATCCTATACCCAAAAAGATATCCAGAAGCTGTGACTGATTAGTGACAAAACATTAAAAGCTTAATCTCATTAAATAGTAGCGCAAATGTGCGTTTCTTGAAGCTATTCTTAAAATGGACCTATTTTGATTCCGCTCATTTATAAAATTATCCATATTAGGTTCAAAAAACGAACCTATACTAAGATAAGCAAGTATGTATGTACTTGTAAAAAATAAAATTGAATCAGAAAAAAAGAATGGGGAAACAGCGGATTTGATGAAAAACAGCGCATGTCATAGATGTCAACATGTTACTAAAAATCTTAAATTATAAAAACCAATTCAGGATTACATCGGAAAGAAGAAAGTGGAGAATGAGGATTAGGCTTACGTTGATCTGCAGCGTCATTGATGAAGAAAAAAGATGGGATATTATAAAAGACACATAAAAGGTTAAATAAATGGTGCTATTTTTTCGTCGGATACAACTAGTTCAAGAAAAAGTTTATTGATTAGAAAATGTATTTACACTGTCAAAATGTTGGGTCTGTAGCCGTGTTAAGCATCTTTATCTTCCATTGTGATTTTAACGAGTTCGAATTCCAGTAGGGGTTGTTTCATAAATTAATTTTTCATTTCTAATTTCTTTCCAACCCAACGAGTCGTAGCTAGTGCAATTACCCGATACTCCTGTCCTAGCTTTATCCTTCTTTCTTGACTCTTTTTGAAAAACGAAAGTTGAGCGAATGAGTTACAAACGGACTGCATAGAAAAGGCTATGTTGAAATAAGTTTTGTTAGATCTTTAAACGCTCTACGTAAAAAAAATGATTAATTGAAAAATAAAAATATATATGGTCAAACTATTAAGAATTAAAACAGATTACAAAGCTTTTGGATTAAAACGTAAATGTAAACTAATTTATATTAAATGGTTATATTTTTTTTATTTAAAGTAAAATACTATACATAATTATTAACAGACATTTTTTATAGACATTATAATTATTGTATACTCATTCTAAAACGATTGAAAAGATGAGTAATATTTACATACAAAAGTTTATAATTATTACGTATGATATATTTTTTGAAAGAGTTTTCCTGAATGTTTACAAATCGTTAGCAAGCCAGATAGTAAAGCTGAAAACAAAATACTTGAGTTTTATTTATCTTACTGACTTTGATTTCTCAACATGCTTTTAGTAGAAAAAATCGCAAGCGGCCTTCTAAACTTTCACGATATGGGTCTAGTTATTGTAATGTTCCGCTATCTTCAATTTCAACTTAGGGAAAAAACTTTTTATTATTCATATTATTTATATGGGATAAACTTTTTGCTTGATGGGTAAACATATCAGAAGTCCCAATGGAAATGAGTATAACTTTGCAATATGGAATAAAACACCTTATTTTATATGGCACTCCTTTATTTTTATTTCAATAGAAATGAAGCTGATCCTTGTCTTTCACTTTTTAATAAGTATTCCACTTAACAGTGAAAGGTCCGTTGCTATTAACATTATGAATTTGGCCATTTCAATTGCTGTCGAAAATAGAAAATACTATATGCTTAAATAAAATCAACTGATTATTTTCTTATGAGAGATGAAACACAATAAAAACGGTAATTTACATTTGCCCCCGTAAAATTTATTGTATAAAAATCAAATAAGCAATCTTTCAGTAGAACATATGCATGGTTGCCATCGAGTCATTTATAAATCATTTACAATCGTATTCGTAAGGTATTTTAAATATGGTTGTTTATTTAAAGCCGTCAATTGGTAAAATTTTACAAAATATAGTATTTATAACATTAGTGAACATGAAGGGAAAGAATATAAAAACTAATTTATAACTTTTATTTAAAAATTCCTTCCATTATAACATTTTAATTGATTTTAGTATGTCAACGTCGATCATTTACTTATAAAAACTGCCAATTTTACAGAAGTTTCTTCCGTGTATAGCTGTTATGGTTTTAAATTTAATAGGTATATGTACTATGCTCGTGGTATCCGATGGGAAATATAGGCCTCTCTTGGGGGGTATAAGAGTATAGTCAAACATACCGTATGGAAGTATCATAAAAATGTATGTTATACATGATTGATACCGGCAAGAATATGAATAAAAATCGATACCAGTATTTATGTTTTGAAAAATATATTTAAAACATAATATTTTTAATTTGATCTCTAATGCGTGGTGTAGTTATGTACAGTTGAGTAGGTAATGTGAAAATTGTCTAAAATTTTGAATACTAATAATGCTATGAGAAATGTTTTCAAATTGCTTACATTTTTTGAACGAATGTTGGCAAATTTTAATAACATAAAAATTAAGAAAAAATCTACCGTAAAAATGTTAATAAAAATCTAAGCGACTTTCACGAAGTCTAAATATTGTGACATCTTCCAACAGAGTACAATTAACATTTGTTAATGCAATCTCATCAAACAATACGTCAATAATTATAGAGAAAACATTGACAGTTAATGCAAACAGTACATTTTAACGTTATAAATAATAGTAATATCAAACGTTACCCATGCCGAGTCTTTAGCTAAGTGGCCAACGGTTCCAATTACGGTGCTCACGGACTCGAATTTTTTCAAACTTACAGTTTGTACAGTTTCGTAAATTCGCAAATAGTAAAAAGCGGGTGACGATTATTGTTGTTTGGCTAGTGATACAATATAAAAAAGATTAGAAGTTGTAGTGGGGTATTGTTATCGATCAAATTTATTACGCAACGTGATATACGTTGACTTAAGTTCAATTTGCATGCTGCTTTGGTGTCCATCATCCTTTGAGACGTCATTTGTCAATTAAGTGTGACCATTGCTATGAGATAATAGCCTGTTTTGTATTGGAGTGCCACAGGTCGACCGTTAGTACATTCTAAGTCAGCCGCAAATGGTCTTAATGGACTGTAAGGGATCACCAACAATAGATACCTACTGAGGTTTTATAAATTAATTCCAAAACGCATTTAGTATTCGTAAATGTCGATCTTAAGTAGATTGCCATTATTGAATATGACTGATATGAAGAATTTGATATTAAGATTTTTTTTCGTTGTGCTAAAAATTGTGACATTTGTTTCGTCTCTTTGATCAAGTATCACAATTTAAATAAAACTATCGAAAAAAAAAATGTTTCTGATACAAATTTATCGCATTGAGAATACTTTGACAAAGGCTGGGTTTGCTAATACTGCATTAAAACAAGATTGGTGTATTTACGTTTTGGTGTTGGGGCATTATGGATTTCTCCAATTTCCCTTTCGTCGTCAAGTTGGGAGGTTGGTTTTTTTTTTTTTTAATGTTATTTTGTGGGTGAGACAAGATGGTCTGTGATAATAATATAAATATATGTATTTTTTAGACATTAACATAGGTGATACAAGGTTCAACAATGTCCGTTGCAATTTTTCTACTTCTAAAGGCAGACGGTGCATTGGAAGATCGTGGTTTCAATAGATGGATACGGTGTCATAAGATTTATAAGAACTGGTTGTCATAAGGAAGGGAAGTCTTAACTTCGGCTTTATACCAAGTGTATCAAAAACATGTTATTAATGTAGTAAATCACCCATAAGACAATATATAACTTCACGCCAAATTAACAAAACTCGATATGGTAAATACCAATAATTTATGAAAATAAGTGATTATTTAATCATTTATTTCCATATATAATTAAAAACATAACTTATAAATATTTACATATTTTAAATTATGTTAGTTTCAATCTAGGACCAAGCTTTTAGTAAAACGTAGTCACATACGTATGAGTGTACCTTTAAAAGTAAGAATTATTTACCGTTTATCTGAAATTGAAATTTGACGGTCAATTACAAACCCTGAGTAGAAGCGATCAGGTAACACCTAGTCCTGTCTTAGCCAAATTTTTCTATTCCTAAATTCTTTGTAAAAAAGAAAGGTTGATAAATAAAGTTGCAAACAGTGCACGTAGACAATTTATAATACATTCATTAAGATGCCAAATGCTCCACATTAGGAAGGAATATAAATTTAAGAAAAATGATTCACTACACACTTATTTATTCTATGTCACATTTTGAAAAATTATTACGGCTGTGCTTTTTAGCCTCACTGAGCATAATTTTTAATTAGTGCATTGACCTTTATAAACATTCAGACATTATTCAAAACCAATGTGATTATTCTACAATATGTTGTGTAGCGAAAAATAAGCAACCAAGTATCGTGAGCTGGTAAAAGTCCTCATACTATTGATATGAATGACACGAAAATTCACCACAGCAACCTCTGTAATTATGTTCCCACATACCACATGTCACGCGTATTATACTATTAATATTGCATACTGTTATGTTGTGAAAAACACGCAAAACAATTATTAATATTAATTAACGTTACAAATTGTCAACTTATTAAAACTCCCTGTACATTTTATGCACATACATAATAACGATACTGTATTATAAAATTAATAACTACACTTACAAATGTAAATAATAAAATTACGAGCAGTTCGCGTTTATACAGCGAATTCAATATTTGGCAAATAGTATTTTTTGATTTTTGTTAATGGAATAAATTACTAAAATATCAATCCACTTAATGAAGTATTAATATTTTATTGGTTATTCATGTTTTCAGACTAATCGGTGATTAAAAGAATTTGCTATAATTTAAATATTATTCATTGTTGTTATCTTATTTTCAACTTTATGAATACTTCTTATGGTTTGATTCTATTGTATGAAACACATCAGTTCTCGAAAGACAAGTTATTTGATTTAGCAAAGACAATCTGAATATAACGGTAGTAATCGTATTTTTATGTTATATAACTTTGGGCCTTAGCAATAAATTATAACAGTTATACAGTCTCTGTGAGTTACATAGTCGAATAATTTAGTCGCTGATTTTAGATCAGGATGTCAATAAATATTTATGTATTAAACATACACAAAAGAGTCAATAAATCGTTACCTTACTTTGAAAAGGTTCTATTTGCACTTTACCATGTTTTGAGATACGAACGTTTGTATATTTGACTGATCATACGAAAGTTGTTTATAAATCGATTATAAAAAGTCTTATTGTTTCTTAGAAGCTTGTAATATTACTGTATGAAAGAAAGTGTGTAGATGGAACTCTAGAATCCTGCTAACTTCTTTATTTAAAAACGTATGACTCTGAAATTAATAATTAGATTGTGGCAAATACAACATTTTCCGGCCAAAAGGTTTTTTTTATGTCAAAATGTCAGTTAAAACCTTTTCAAAGTAAAGTAACGAAATATTAAGTTATTATTCCAGTATAATGGAAAAAAAACTGATGTACTTAACATATCAGATAACATATTGTGATGTATTTAAACATTACTAATTTGCCTGACTTTTCCGTAAAAACTGCGCGTACGACAATGAATCAGCATATTTCGTTGTCACTATCATCTTTCTTAGATTCTCTTCAAAACAGCGTAGAAATTTATTTGATTTGATGTATGGAATTTTTAATTAGTTCTGAAGTTAGCTTCGTAAAGACCATGATTGTGATATATAATGGAAACCATTTAAAAGCCAATATGATAGTTTGGGTGAAAATGGTTGAGAATCTTGAATGCGTACAACGTGATTGTATATAACGAGATCAGCAAGTCAACACAAGTACAATTAGCAAATAATACAGCAGTGCCTGTATTGAGAAAGAAGGTCCCACTTTTTTTTTTTTTGATGTTCAAGATTAAAGGTATGCGATATTCATCAGTGTATTTTGAAACGTATGAACTTTTCGAATGGCAACATTAAACAAATAAGTGATAAACTAAAACATGTCTATGATATATAAAAATGCCAGGATCGTGGTTGGGTGACCAATGTCGTTGGCTTTGGTTACAAATCGCGGATCAAATACCAATAGGAATAGTTCTATAAAATGATTTTTCTCTGGATGTATGGACATTTGTTCGAAGTCATGGATATCTACGATGTATAAACTTATATGTCACCCCTCCTATCCTTAATTTGATAATGGTTGTAATTATATAAAACGGTTTTGGTCTTTCTTAAAAATTGTGTAGTATTTTTGAACACAATGTATTTTAACTAAAACTTGACAGAGAACACCTTAAAAGGTATTGAAAGTAATATTTGTCACAGTTTCTAAAAAAAAACAAATTCAATCTATTTAAATGAAATAATATATTTTTATTGATTTTATTGGCATTTACTTGGTAAAACTCCATTGTAACGAGGTGAAAAAATAATAAAGTATTTTAGTTCTACAAATAGTAAATTTGAATCGTTTAAATTATGTGCACTCCCACAGATTTTGTCACTAACGACCCGGGTTTCGCCTTTCGGCATCTTCAGGCGTTCAAGTGCACGGATGAACTTGAACTGACAGTTCAAGTTCACTGATTGTCAGTTCAAGTTCATTCGTGCACTTGAACGCCTGAAGCTGCCGAAAGGCGAAACCCGGATCGTTAGTGACAAAATCTGTGGGAGTGTACATAATTTGAACGATTCAAATTTAATATTGAAATTCCACCAAGCACCTTCAGTCGAAATCTTAAATTACTACAAATAGTATTTTATGTATCTATATTACATAATCAAATATTTTATTATGAGGCGAATGCATTCATCAGGACTATAGTTCTGATGAAGGTATACGACAAAATAGTCATTAACTGTGTATAAAATAATATTTGTAGAACTAAAATACTTTGTAATTTTTTTACCTTGTTAATTTCAATGTATGTTGGAATGCCAGAAAAGTAGAGAAAATGTATTGTGTATCTTTTCTAATCCGGTATGTTTGTATAGCTAAGTTAATGTAAGCTTAAGCTTAGATCTGACAAGAGCGTACAGTCAAATTTTTTTTTTTGGATATCAAATTTATGGAGCTTCAAGTACCAGGACGCACCAAGGTTCTTCCAGTCTCCTTCATCGATAAAGATTTTGAAAAATTGTAAATTGCATCCCCTTACCGTCGTTTGCAGACGGAAGGGCGCGATCACTACAGAGATAAGAAGTTCACGGGAACTCCATATGAATTATTTTGCAAATTACATTCCATATGCTTCCTCCATACTATATCCGTACATGTACACACACATGCGCATACATACATACACACATACAGTATACAAATTGTTTTTAAACAAAGAGAGTCATTTTCGTGATGCTAAGTTCGTAAGCTATCAAGTATATATAAAGATAATAATTGTTGAAATAAAACATATTGGTATTTTTGATCTTATTATAATGAAGTTTTATAGAAAATGCTAATTCAATCAATCAATCACTATAAGTTGCCCGATAAAAAACGGATTGTACAGGAAAATCAACGGCTTAATATTATATATTTAAATTCTATCTATGGATTTCACATCCTTTATCAGCGTATAATATATAATTATATGTCTTGAAAAATATTCTTTTATATTTATAACTTTAAATTTCACAAATTAACGATCATTCTAGCCATCAGGATTTATTAAAAATTAAATAAAAAATATTGAATCGTTAAAAGCACATTTCACAAGCAATTTACGGTGATGTTATAAAATAAAAATTATAAAAGGTATAATGCGTTATGAAAATTTTGACCCAAATCGTTTGAACTATGTCAAAAAACTTTTAAAAGTTTGGGTGTGAAACATTTAAATACGAAAAATAGCACTTATTTTGCAAGAACGGGGACGGGGGCGTTTCGTTTAATTTAATTATAATTACATTGAGTTGGACGTCACTGTAAGTGGTGAGTAAATTTATTGCTTTAAATTATAGAATATTAAAAAAAGTGTGTTTTCACTGAGAATTTGCATTTCAATTACTTAACACTTTTGAAAATGTATTTTTCAGACTAATGAATTTCTATTCTTTCAAAACTTCTCACTAAAAAAATGCCGCTTCATATTTGAAAAAGACTTTTTTACGAATAAATTCTGAGATTAAACATTTAATTCAAACTGGATGTGATGGATATAATGAACGGTAAAATATTGTAACAAAAATAACAGTTTAAATTAATTTATCATCTGCTCTAAAAAATAATCAAATTACTAAAAAGTTAGCCTTACACAATATCAGCTAAAGTCTTTTAAAATATATCCTCGATATAATTTCAAAAAGTGTTTAGTCAACAAAACTTGTTTTTAAATAATTGATACTTCTGATGATTATGACATTGAAGCAACTGTTTTAATGAACTAAATTTTTACAATATATTTTTTACCACTTCATGAAATTCGACAATGGCTTACGAACTTCATCAAAATATTAAAAAGCGTATGATCATCTATAGATTGTTGCAAAAATAAATTTTAACAGATATTTGATGAATATGACTTCTTCGAATTACGTAAAAATACATAGAATATGGCTATATTTTTACTATTGAAAAGGTGCATTTCATATGCAAATAATAATTTTACTAAATATTAAATAAATAAACTAAGCGAATTTTTGCACAGATTGATGACCAGGGAGAACATCTAAAATAAATGCTTAATTCAAAATTATAAATGAATCTAGAGAATTAGTAAAAAATGTTGTTAAAAATTATATCACCGCTGAAAATATCGTACGGCAAAGTAATCGAATTTCAAGTATGTTGCAAGAACGAGTATTTATACTGCTTAAAAAATTTGATAAACTAATCTAAATAAAAAAAGGGTCAAAAATGAGACCCCTTTCCACAAATAAATGTAGAATTCCACTAACGGATTGATCCAATAACGTGAAAATTGCCAAGCCTGACGATTGGGTATGATGATTATCCAAAACGGTGTTTAATATAATATAAATATTTTTGGCTGGATGAAAATGTTTATTTACATAATAATTATTTTTTAAAACCATGTTCACTATTTTAGTTGAGTGCATGTACATTAAATGTAGCTTATGTCAACTGAACTAAACTGTCTATCTTATCTCAAAATATAAAAGTTATAGTGATAAAAAAAAATTATTTTTAAAATAAATTATTATATGAATTAGCTGATATTGTGTTCAAGTTCAAGTATAAAATGACGTCGCTATCAAGCCGTGTCATCTCTGGAGAAAAATTAAAACTTTTTGAGAAACAATAAAACTGACTTAATATTTGTGGACAACCACTTCTTTTCTTCATTTCTCTTGACCTGATTTTTCGGGTAGCAAAGTTGGGAACCTTGAGAAAAGTTGGTTAATTTAGTAGGTAACACGATGTATAGGTGTATATTTTTTACCAATACAATTTTAAGTGCACAAGTGTGTTTTGGCATAAAATTCGTAGTGAGTACTAACTACAATTTAACATAATCTGTTTTTTACTTTGCCCCAATTACATGACTATAATTTTGTTAATTTTTGGTGCGAATTCCGTAACAAGGTAATGATACTGTTATTTTGTAATTTTGTAAAAAAAATGTATTTATAATTGTGAGTTAGTTTGTTTATTTTTCTACCAATCAGTGACCTGGAAAAATTGTCAAAGTTCACTTGCTATGTGTTGCTTTTTATGTGATTTTTGAAGAAATATTTATTTTTACTACTCACGCCAGCTTAATATTTACTATTCATGTTAGAGGCGATAGTTTATATATAAAGTATTTAAGAAGATTGATGTCAAACAAAAAAGAAAGCAATTGTGTGCCAGAACTATTGTTGAACCAGTAAAAAAATATATGAAAAAATACGTTTTATTGCATACGACCTTTACGTAAATCATTCAGTATTATTTTTATGACAGAGTAATCAAAAATAATAATTAACAGAACGATTGTTTCAGTTAATTTTAAAGAAATCTAACTCTCTGACATCCTATATAAGTCACAGACATGAGCAATACGAAATAGTTTGAGGAAAAGAGTTTTTTTTTCATTTTAAAACCCTGCTTCTTTAAATTTGGTCAAATGCTGAGGGAATGAGGGTTTATATGGTGTTGTTTGTTTTAAATATATATTATATAAAACATATATGTTGTCAGGTTCTATGGTGCAGCGGTTATCGTTGTGGGCTTTCGTGCCAGACTTCACGAGTTCGAGTCCCAGTACGAGTAGCATTTATCGATTTCTGTTTGAAGGTATTGGTGTTTGTGATGTCTAAAAATTCCTTTTCACCTTTTTCGATCCTTCAATAACAAGGCGTAGCGATAGCAATTAGTAAACTACTAATCCTGTTCTAGCTTTATTCTTCTATCCCTTCCCTACTAC
Organism: Himalopsyche anomala; assembly: GCA_031772345.1. Taxonomy (NCBI): domain Eukaryota; kingdom Metazoa; phylum Arthropoda; class Insecta; order Trichoptera; family Rhyacophilidae; genus Himalopsyche; species Himalopsyche anomala. The sequence goes on along the minus strand of CM062827.1, from coordinate 18,777,235 downwards.
TGCCTTTACTTTCTTTGAAAAAGAAAGGTTGAACGAATGAGTAACAAACTATTCTTGTGGAACAAAATCTGTTCACATACTTCCATTAGGAGGCCATATGCTTCACATTGGGAGTGGATATGGATTAAATATGTCTAAAACTGCCATGGCATCATATTAATAAAAACCCAATATTCCTTTGTACTTTATTCCACTTTATTTAATAAGTCAGGACCGGTTTCGCTCATTGCGAGCATTGTCAACTGATCAGAAAAATATATAAACAGTGCTATTCATACAAAACTAAATTGAAATAAAAGGTGTAAGCAACAATTAACAATGAAAAGAATTTATAAATTAAAGTATAAGTGACTCTACAATTACAAAAAATTAAAATACTTAACACCTATAAACATACAATTAAAAAATCATCAAAGACGAATAAATTCTAAGTGGTGAATAGTTTTTATATTTTTTTATAAACATAATGCCTTTTCACCAAGTATTGACAGTTAACACCCTAAAAGCGCAATGGCATCATTAGGAGATTTTTTATTTTTTTATTTTTATTAAAATAGTTATTCTACAAAAAGACTTTTGTAAAATAACTATTTTTTATGAATATTTACTCAACTAGCTTTTGATTGCAAAATGAAGTTTTGGACTAAATGTTGACATAGTTTAAAATCCTTGCATGTTTTATTTAATGAATATAAAGGAATGAAATATTCCATTTACATGCAAAAGTTGAACTAATGGTTGATATGACTAGTAAATCGTCACTGGCAATTTAAAATCGATTTAATTTGTCAAAATAGACAAATTAAAAAAAATGTCTATCGCAATACACAATCGATGGTCAGCAGAGCAGTTAATCAAAATTTGCAATCTGGCTGTTTTATTTAATGATTCAAATAAACACTTATGTAAATATTAATTCAAATGACATACGTATGTTTATTTTCATGAAAAAGTATTCAATAATTTTGAGAAAATTTACACAGGTAATTAGTTTTGCGTAAAACAAAACGTAAATCAATGATTGTTTTATTTTATTTGTTATAGCAAAGCTTTGTCTTGAAGCACTGGGGCAAAGTTTTTAAAAGCTTTGAAAAAAGCTGCCTTATTTTCAATTCTCTTCCTGAACTCTTTATGCAAGTATTAGAGTTTTTGTTCTTCAAGCGACCCGTTAAATTGGTACAATCGAGCAATTTCTTATCGTGCGCCATTTGAGACTTTTTCACAATGTTTTTTTCAGCTATCGGAAAATGCGTAAATCAAAAATATTACTTTGGGTGTAAGTTAGTATCAATTGATTTTTGTTATCTGCTTTGCTATACGGTCATGATAAAATTAATGTCGATATTTATAGCGTTCTCATATTAGTTTTATTTATATTCTAACGTTTTTTATTCTCATATAACTAAATTTCATGCGACAAACATTGAAAATAAATTATAATAGCGTAATTTGAGTGAGAAATTTTATTTTGTAAGATTTTACTAAAAAGTCTAATTACATTACAATTTACAAAACAAGCGTTTTTGTTAAGTTATAAACGATTTTTACAGTACTATGATTGTATATGTGTGTTTTATTTTAGCTAGTGTATAATATACTATATGTATTTTTAGTGAAGTTACTAATATTTAGTAATGTTGATAATAAAAATCTTGTTCGAAATTCTGTTATTTTGAAATGACGAAGAAATCAAATAATTAAATGGTTTTGAATATTATTTTTTTTTACAAAGCAATCAATATATTGATCGATTGTAAAATGATGGCAAGCGTAAAGCCGCTTACATCAATTGGGATGTTCACATTTATTAATATTTCAACTATTCAAAAACACCACTGTGTTTGAAATTTTAATTCCATATTGTATATATTATATCCCAACACTTGAGGGGGGGGAGCGATAGTAAATAGCTAATCAATTGTCTCGATACAACCAAACCCTTTTTCAAATTGAAAGAAAATATCGAGAGATTAAATAACAAGCATTTATCGTAGAATACATGCTTAAAGATAATTTTTAATAAAAGTTTATTTGCTTCACTTGGTTACATTCAGAAAGTTTTTTTATATGAAAATAAAGTAAAATAATTTTGATCCATCATATCAATAATAGTTGTATTTAAAATCTTTTTAAACAATTGGAAAGGTCATTCATTCATTACTCACGAGTTATCAAATGTTATATTTATGAACATTATTTCAGTTCAACATTCGATGGTCTGATAGTTTTTAATTAAAAGTCGAGATTGAAGGGTCAGTTGGAACAAAGCTAAAATTTTATTCATTACACAGCGTAAATATGTCCTTTGACCTAAATTCGGCTTCTAATACTATTTAAAATTCACTACCTGCGCATCGCGGTTTTTAGTCAAAACTGTTTTAAAGTTACCCGCTGTGCAAAAGCTCCTACAGTTTTACGGAATTTTCGCGGTTAAGGCCAAAACCTGTGAGAGGTAAGGAGGGAGAAGGTTCACCGCGTTTGTTGGCTTTCACTTTGCTTTTCATTGTTTGCTAAAGGCCGGGGAAAATTTCTGATGATCTGCTGAAAAAAGCGACGGTGTCGTTTTCCCTTTTAAAATTATTTTATGCAGCGAGATAGATTGACTACATAATACAAACAAAGTACTCTATATTGCTCTTGTTATGAATTTTTAAATGTATATAAAAAAAGGAATTTATAAAATAAGCACGGTTTCTCTCTGCGAAAAATCTTCAGACACGTGTTGCAACTCCAAACTTAAGTCTGAAACTAAAAATCAAACTTATTATAAAATATGCGGTAAGAATTATTCAATTTTAAAGATTCAGCATTTGATTTAAGATAAACAGTAAATGAAGTAATATTTAAACATCTTTTCAATTTTTTCAGTGTTTGAAATGTTACGATGAATGACTTTTACTACTTTAAGAATTGTAAAAAGAGAATTTTATGATTCAATTTTACGTTGTTCACTGTAAATTCGTGGTAGATAAAAAATAAAACACCTTTTCTTCTATTTTTTTTATAAATTAAGACTAAAAACGGTTTTGCTGTTGATTATGCTCGTGATGAGTAAAATAACCTGCGATGTTTATAAAAATAAATAAATAAACAATATGGATTTTAAACAAAAATGTCTTTTATTTTTATAATATAAAAATATATACTTCCTATTAGGCACAACTAATTTAAGATTGAAATTCTAAATTTAAACAGTGATCATAAAACATAGTCGTGATAAATTTTGACAGATAGAATTGATATCTGTTATATTATATCCATTATATTTTGACGTTGTAATATATGCAAAAAAGTAATTTTAATACGTATAGAAACATTTTACAGTATAAAATTTGGCTATCAACATTAATTTCAGGTCTGATTTGTTTAATAAGCGATGAGTTGTTTATATTTAAGTGATATATCAACCCGTAATCAGCAGTAATCGTCAGCTACATACAATTCATAAATTTTACAGAAGAATGTTGTTTTATTAACTTCCTTTTGTAATAAGCACGTAACAAGAAACTTTGATTGACCTAATATTACTAACCATACTTAAGGAATTATTTTCGTGAAATTATTACGGGAAGAAGTTAACAAAAACTTTTCTTATGATTAAGCCTGACCATTTCTGTAAAATTTATGAATTTTCGTTTACGTTGTTTAGCCGATTACGGATCGATATTATAAATGAACATATCTGAAAAAAATATGTTACTTGAAATTACTTAATTTCTGAAGATAAAAGATATGAATGGGAAGAGAGCATTTCCAGCATGAAAATATCTAAAATGGTCCAGTGACCTATATAGATGGTGTCTGTTTAGCCTAGTCACTAAATATAATATCAAGATTTTACAACCGCCTAAGATGATTTCGAAAAAATTGCTTATCTGCAAAACAACGACGTCACCTTAGAACTTTTGCTGTTTTTCTTTTTTTTTGTATTTGTAAGCGCGGCACGTTTCCGCGAGTTCTTAACTCGGCAAATTCCATCGTATCGACGGCTAAAACCACGGATTTATAGAACGTCTGATATGTATAAAAGGTACGCTTTGATACCTGAAAACTATAAGCTTTCCACTTACTGACAAATTAATGTATTTATTCAAGTGTATAAGTATTGTCAGTAAATATTGTATTAAAAACAGTTGTAATTTTGTGGTTATTAATTCACGATACAAAATTGTGTATTATAAATGTGTTTGTTATGTTTAGACTGTGAACTTTGCAAAGCCACAAGTATTTTCAGAAGTAAAATAATCATTGTTTTCTAATGAATGAAAACTTTTCTCTATATTTACTTCTGAAGAAACCTTTTTTTTTGTGAATTTTGGGTTTTATTCTCACTGAGTTTAGAAGGTTTTTCTTTGCTTGGGCTAAATAAAAAAAACCAAAAGATAATACTCTTTTATACTAATTCCACATATATTTAACATAACATGGACCGGTTTCGCTTATGAAGAACATTTAAAAAAAATGTAGAAAAAGTACATGAAATAAAAACATATTTTGAATATAATGCGTTTATGCCAAGTTTTGACAGTGAAAATGTACAATTATATTTTTATATGAATAAATGTTTCAAAGTACAATTTTGCACTTCGATTAGGCACATCTGTAAGGTTTCTTTTTTAAAATAAAACATTAACCATATTCGGTATACTGAAAATATTGCATTTTAAACTATATTCTTTTAGTTTATTTATTCACTGATTGTGTTACAAAATGTGACACGCGTCTCAGATTTTCGAGAAGTATATTTGCAAGTTTTCAACACTATAGTAAATACTAAATATAGGTTTTTAATTATTCGTAAACGTTACGATAGTATAATGATACTTCTCAGAGTCCAAACAAGTTTTACAATTTGTAGCACAAAAAGGAAATTACAAAGTTATTAAATTAAATTTTAAATTATAAATTAACTTCCACTAAGTTGCTGTCGAATCTATAGAAGGTATTAGTTACAATCGTATCACAACTAACACATACATATAAAGAGGTTTTATTAACAGTACACTCATGCAGGTAAGCTCGCATTGTGGCAAATCTCGTATTTCATACAACCTCTAAGCTCAAACAAACTCCGAAAAAATGCTGCTTCCACCGATGAAACCGGTAAACCCTACTATCTGCAATGGGATCAACGTAGTTCAAATTGGGGAAAATTCGGAATATAAAATAAGTACGAAAAATGACAAAAACACCGACTGCTTCGCCGCTCTCTCGCTTAAAATTCTCGTTTAAAAGTCTAATATGAATAAATTTTAAATAAAGCTCATTGGTCGGTAAAAGTTATACAAAGTCGGAATAATAAGGATATTTTTTCAGATGGAGACATTTTGAAATCCTCTTGATTCGGAAACGCAAATTTTAACGGTGTGCGTAATGGTAAATTTCGTCCGCTCCTGTCACAGCTTTTAGCTTTATTGACAATTATCGAAGTTTTAATTTTATTTGTCAGTGTCAGATAAATTTATTTGGTTATAAAGATAGAGATACTTTTTTTTTTCAAAATTGTACTTTATTGTTGATTTAGCATTACATCGTTCAAATCTACTAGATATACCGAATATATAAATATATTCCATGGAATAGTCTTAATTATAGACAAACCATTTTAGAAAATTTATGCTTAGCTTTCATGAAAAATTTAAAAATCTACTTTTTTTAAAAATCTGACTACCGTTTTACAATATTAAAAAATATATTCAGTTAGCGAGTGTCTGAATGAGCATGAGATGTCAGAGTGTAAGTGAATTATTCAATCCTCGTTTTTGTATTAAATGGGATAATAATAGGTGATAAGCCTTTCGTCAAAATATACATGATTTGAAATCTAAGAGTAAATTAATTGAATTGATTAATTAAAGAAAATCCGTGAAAATCAAGGATAAATACATATTTTAGTAAATATTTCAGAACCAATTCGAATTTTCAAATGAAATATAAAATGAATAAATGAGAATACCTATCATTTATAAACTCGTAGAAAATCAGTTAAATGATTATAAACATGCATAGAAAAAAAGATATATTAAATATAATAGTGTTGTTTTTCCACAGATTGTGTAAAGAATTGTGAAACGTGTTTCGCCTATTTGAAAAACATTTTAAGACGAAGTATTGCAATGCTAAAAAACATTTAACTTTTATCCCCCTTTAACAAGATGAAACTTGAATTAAAATAAAAATATATAAAATATATACGATGGATTGTCTCTATATTTATAACAGTGAAGGTCAATTGATTGAGTTTTTTTAAAAAAAAAACCAAATTGTAGAAAATGATCGCCGTTAAAATAAAATGCATTGTAGATTACAATTCTGTTAAGTTATTGAGAAGGAGAATAAAGGCTAATATAATATCATATTTATATAGTAAATAGTTGTAATATCTAAAAAATAAAACACTTTTTTCCTGCTTTATACTTCTGCCAGCTAAGTGTTATAGTGATCGACGTCGTTGGCTTCAGTTACGGTTGCGGACAGTTTTTATAATTTGATTTTTCAATCGATTTAGGGATTTTTGTTCGACGGCATGAATGATTGATTTCCCCCTCCCATCTTTCCTATCATTAAAACGGGGCTTAGCGAGAACGAATAGCTAAAAACTAGTTCTGTCCTAGCCATAGCCTTCTATTCTTACTTTCTTTGGAAAAAAGAAAAGATTGAACAACTGATTAACAAGCAGTTTTTGTAGAAACACTTCTGTTGAGATAAACTCCATTAGGATTCTATATGCTTTACATTGGAAAAAGACATGGAAAAAAATACTCTTTCCACAGTTTAAATTAGTTTAAATATGTTTAAAAACAAATGAAATTGTATGGTGCTGTAAAACTTCATGTTCTATTTGAGTATGTAGCGAAAACGAACAATTTATATTTATTCAAAATAATGGTGTCTGATTTAATTGAACCTGAAGTATTATTTTAATATTAAATTATAAAAGGAATATAAGTGATGGCTTCAGGCCGATGGAAAGAAAAAAACAGCTTTGCAGGTTATGTTTTCAGAACAATATGCTCGCTGAAATATTTTCATTTTATTAAACGCTTCAGTTTTATGCTTCTTTCGAGCATAATAGAAGGTCATGCTAATGAAAGGAAAGATATACATATACCTAACGTGCTCTGGAAATATTATTAGAAAGTATTCAACTGAAAAGAAATTTTCAAATATGATAGCGAGATTCTTTTTTATTATTTGAAGCCAATTTGAAGGAACAGATATTTATATTATATGTAGGTATTGTGACATTTATGAAATATTTCTCACGCTTCGAAATAAAGCAAGTGACACAATGTCTGGTAAAAAACCAGTATGAATATTATAACAACGTACAAAAATATATTTTTTATCATTTACGATATAATACGTTTTCTTAAAAAAAATATGAATTTTTAAAGAGCATTATCGTCGCTTTAGCTTCTTAACAGCGTGATAATTTTGTATACTATGCAATGCATAGTAGATTTTTACATACAAATTATGCATCATATTTTTTCTATGAAAATTCTAAAATTTTATTGTTTATCAGTCTGAAGAAAAAATATAGAATTTGTTAGTTGAAGGCGCCATTTTAACACACTTAAGAATCTCCACATTTCTATATAACACAAAAATTAATGCCACAATTTGATTATTATAAAGGCTTTATTTTGTACATGGGAGATATATTACACTATGTCAATTTTAGATAAATTGGGATTTCGACATGTGTATGTGTAGTGTAGTGTATGTACATCACGACGTTATTTACTGTAATGTCGTAGAAAATCCCTTAACAACATGGCTGGTTTCACTTTTCAGCATTTTTAACTCTGCACATGGGAGGTAAACTACACCATGTAAAATATTGTATTTTTTCACTATGTTTTTACTGTTCAAGTCTTCTTCATGAAGTTTTTGTTACAAAACCACTTTTTTCTACTTATTGTATTGTAAAATATTGTCACTATACCTTAGCGATACATGAATTTTTTACTATACATACATACATCAATTGTATTTTTATCTCTTAAGCCCAAAACCCAAGGGTTAAATAGAAAGATTGTTAAAAGTCACCGATAATTGTTTAAAAAAAAATCTAAAAAAAGATTCGACAGAGATTATAAGAAGAATCAAATTTTCAAATTTTATTTATATATTTTTTTCAATATTGGGACATTTAATTTTTACCCACATCTACATATATCTTGAGAATTAAAAACTTGTGTGTTGTTTTTAATTTATTACAAAGTTTTCATCAAAACAATAATAAAATAATTATCATTGGTGTAAATAGAAAGGAAATATGATTTTTTAAATTAAGAGTATGTACCTACGAAAATTCAAAATAATCCCGTTTGAAAAACCACAAAGCATAATTAAACAACAAAATAACATGTGAAAATATTTTGAAAATGAAATATTTTTGTATGTGTATTGTTATTATACGTATAAATAAATTGTTATTGTCAATTATAAAATATTACCAATCCCAACGTGACAGCAGACATATTTCAAAAAGTGTCCCCGAGTGTATTTTAAAATATTCGAACGAATATAAATTCAATTGAAAATACGACACGCCAGCATGTGTGCTCCCTAAAAGAGAATTTAATTTAAAATGTCGGGTCTCACTTTTGCTAACTACCGACAGAAAAAAAGGCGTTGCCCAGGAGCGGAGCGGAGCAACCCATTTCCATACATATATTTAAATTCATAGTAGCGCAAACCTTGTTTGCAGTCGGCTGAGTCTCACGTTGAGCCTTTATGGAAATCTCCGCTGAATTTAATCCAATTTGATATATTGCACCCCCGCTCACTCATACTTTTACACCAGGTGTATTCAAATTTTGAATAAGGCCGCTCAAATGGTTTGACATTGTCCATACATGTAATATTATTAATTGGCAACTAAAACACGCCAAAAATTCTTACGCTTAACTCGTAGTAAAAAAATGTGTTTTCCAAATTTTATTTTTCACTGTTGATTCAAGACGATAACTATTCATACAAATCGTTACCATTCTAGTATATGTTAGTAAGTATAAGAGTATACAAAAATCGGGTAGATGTATCATAAGATTACGAACTTATTAACTATTTATAAGATAGGAATAACTCAATTTGTATTTCAAATACAATTGTTTAAAAAAAATGAAATTTGTTTTACTGACATTTTGAATAAAGCAGATTATATTTCTGTCCAAAAGACATAAATCCATCTTTATTTTGATATTGTATTATACGTATGTATCTATAGATTATTATATATCAAAGGTCGAGGCCTTTTCATATTATTATTGTTTACTATTTATTAAGAACTATCAATGTCTGTCAATATATGGTGATGATTTGAGTAATTTTTTATCATCGTCCTGGAAAATCATATATTTTTTTTATAAAAATGATAAGTTTTTAAGCTCTCCAAGTGTAAGTGATTTTTGTTATAAAAATCCTTGTCGAAAATTGTAAATTTTATCGTCATTAACTCTTTTTTATTATTAGTATATGGTATAAATTTCTATATATTAAAAACTGATTACTGCTTAATGTAAAAAGAAAATTAAATGTGAGGCTTGGCTATTCAAAAATATTTGTTTTTTTATTGATTTAAATTACTATTTTAAGATTACACTTCTGTTCCAATATTTCAGATAAACGATTTTAATTTAAGGCAAATTGACTTGTGGAAAAGCAATAAAAAATAATGATTTATCGAAAACTGACAAACAATATCAAACGATTAGAAAGAATAGTGCAAAAATAAAAAAATAAAATTGTGAATAACGATCGAATCGAAAAATTACAGATATTCGTATTTTTTATAGCAAATATAATACAAGTAACGACGTACGAAAAATCTTATTCGATGTTTATAATACTTGATCACTTATAATACTTATAATACTACGATAAACTTTATTCAAATATGTTAAAATAAAAAAAGTAATTTGATATCCCTGTTTTGCACTGAGATTCCTTAGGCCAGTACTGGCCACAATTTACACGCCAAAACCAAAAGACAGCAAAACGCAAAGAGGTTTTCTCAGCATGTGTCTGGTTAAAGATATCATATTTGTACAAGTTTGTAACAAAGGGATAATTTTAGTTAATGATCAAATTACACAACATGCTGTTAGCTGAATCGAAAGACACTATGGTAGTAAGGTGAAAAGGTCAAATGAATCTCTCAAAGTAATTTATGTGAATGTATGTAATAACTTTGTAAGCTTAAAATGAATAGAAATTTACATTTTGATCAACGTGTCGTTTTAAATTGTATTTTTTAAGCACAAAAAAATAGGATACAAAACATTTTATAAAAATACTTAACATAACAAAAAAACTGTATTTTTCACAACTCATTAATCATAACTGATAAAAAATTCAAAAAAGTGGAATATAGTTATTTATAAAAGAAGTAAAAATTATAATAAAATGTTATGCTTTAGTAAAGTGAGACAAGGTTATGGTCGGTTTGTATTACTAACTGACCGTTTGACTCAGTAACTAACCACACGTAACTTAAGTAGGTATTTGAATGTATAGATACTGAGTAATTACGGCACATACATACAAAAATATTTAGGTTAATGGACAAAATAAATAATATGGCATTGATCAAATAAATACAGGTATTATTTTTGATAACTTTACCAAAAACTTCGTGGTAATTCATGATCGATATTTTATTTGCTTTCTAGTGTTTGTAGCTTAGAAATGAGATTGGAAAAAATCACTTGTGAAGTCATTTAACAATTTAACATGGATATCAGTGGATATTCAGCTAGTCTGTGCCTCCAGAGAAGCCTTGTCCGTAGCATTCTCAGTAGGTTTATTATCCTCACGAAAATCTACAGAATAGCGTATAACCTCAATGTCAGGATTAGCCAGGATGCAATCCTGTTTTTGCTACGTTTTTTCCAAGAATCCTTACCAGCATGATGTATGTAATGCAATGTAGAGTATATGGCCTCCTAATAGAGGTATCTCAACAAAAGTTTTTCTACGAGAACTGTTTGTTACTCAGTAGCTCAATCTCTTTTTTTCAAAGAGAGTAGTAAGGATAAAATGATAAGGCTAATAAAGGACTAGTGGTTAACTAATCGCTCTCGCTACGCCTAGTTGTTAAAGGATCGGAAATGGTGAGAGTGAACTTTTAGACATAACAAACACCCATGAGAGTTTAAAGAGAGAGCAATACAGTGTGTTATGAAAAATACCAAATAAACATACAAAATTGCAAACAAAAAATAGAAAACAATTTGTTGGTTGGTGATAATGAAAACATTCTTCATTTGATTTTTTTTTTCCTCTAAAAACAATGATGTAATGAAATTCTAAAATGAAAATGTGCAAAATTAAACTACCTTATACCAGTCAATAAGGTTTAACAGACAATCATGATTGCCTTAATAAGAGAAAACTTACAGTGTGATAAAAAAAACAAGTCAAAAGTACAACTGATTATTTTTTACATGAGGGATGTGTTCCAAAAGATAACCGTAGAAAAAAGCAGTTAAACAGAGATTAGGTACACATACAAAAATGGTAGATAGGAATTAATTAAAATGAACTCAAAATATGATATACTTGAACTTAAAAATAAATCAAATTTATACTTATAAATATAAATATTTTCATAAGTTACAAAAGATACATACATAAAAAAATAAGAAATTTACATAAAGAAATAAAATGTCGCTACTTGACAATAAACGACTTTCGACGACGAAACATCGACGAAATATTTAATGGAGAGACAGACATTCGGGAGTATCTTGAAATATATTCATGTAATTTATTTTTTATGTTTACTTAATTATGAATATAAAGACGACTGTAAAGTCGTATATTTATTCCTTATACTTTTTTTTAAATCGTGTTAAAGTAAATAACAATAATACAAAATCTGTACCTTTCTTTTAACCGTGCAAAAAAGAATCGGGTGTTATACATTATTTTTAGCACAATTTCAGCGTGCAATTATTATACGATTATCGTAAGTTACAATAACCAAGATTTTTTTTTGTAATAAGTAGAATTTCTTTTTTTTTAAATCAACATAAGATGTGTAATATTCAATATCACACTTTTGGTTCGCATAAAAACAGAAAAAATACAAAATATACTGCTCATAAAAAGCGGACGCAGAAACACACAGCAATAACGTTGTGTTTTTTTTTCTGTATCTTGAAATTCGCTTGTTTCACACACTCAAGTTAATAAATAAAACACTTTTATGATGTTTTACGGATGGAGGCTGCATTTCATTTCACTTCTTTTTCCATGCTGGCCAGAAGGAAATCTTGCAAGATTGTTGTTTTATTTGCCACAATGGCGGACGGCTTTTATTGCGTTTGTCTATTTATGTTCAATAAATGTCACTGTTAAAATATCAACAATGTATTTAAAGATTTAGATATTAACAAGGTTATATCCAAATATCTCAACGGAAATTCAAATTTACATAAGCACTTAACAACACAATATAAAAATTTAAAACTTCTATAACACGATTATTCAAAAAGCTTTAACGGTTACATTAAAAAAAATATTGTTAAAGTAAAGTGGAAACTGATATATGTGATATTTATTGCACGGGTTTTGTATCCAGATGTGTTCTACCTTTTGATAACATCATAAGATTTATATTTTTAACTAATGTACTGATTTAATAGCTTCAATTTATTGTTTTACAAATCGTAAATAAAGTGTGGGATTTTCGATGTATCAGGCGTGAGTGGGAGAAAATAACAAATAACAATAATACCTTTTACGAGGAAGACAAATCCCACAGGAAATTAATTTAAAAGAAAAAACATGACTTGAGAAATATTTAGATACTTGAAAAGGTTAAGTTAAATAATTATTAGATAATTATGATGATATGTGTAAGTATTAAAACATTCGTAATTATAATACAAACAAAAACAGTTTTATTCAAGTAATCAACACTTTTCATTCAAACAGATTTTTTTATAAACCATTGTAAAGTAAAAGTAACTTAATTATCACAAAAATAACACTTTTGAAGATCCAATTCAGAAAATAATCGTACAAGAAAGATTTATCAGTAAACTTACATTCTTGAAAACTTCGGAAATATTTAAAAGCTTTTTTTTTGCATGGATCAAACAATATGCATTGTATTTAAAAATGTATACGTCAGAATAAATAGATATTTACCGCTTCCTTTAATGGCATTCTTCACAGCAGACAATATTTAATTGAGGCGATAAAGAATTTGATTGACTCAAATAAAACATTTTGATTTGAGTCTTTGTTTTTATGTTGTTGTTTTTCAACGCGAATTCGACGAAAACGAGACTTTTTGTTCACCAAGAGAATAATTGAACCGTTAAATTGAACAATAAAGAACCACTTTTGAATGAATACAAATATTGGTTTTTGTGGGAAAAAAAAAATCCAAGACAATAATGCGCTTCAATCCACTAACTGTTGTATTTTGGAATATGATGAGTAAACTCATTTTATATAATTAAAAAATAATAACATGTGCATAGAAATAAATAAATTTTACACTATTTGGGTATATGTATATTATATATTTTTTAGTTATTAGGTAGTTAATTAAAGGTTAACCAATTTCATCACTGTTGACAGAAGTTGTTTAATCTCACAGCTTTGAGTCCGTTGAATTATTTGAATCCACCGTTGACAAACATGTTTTGTTTACTGAAATAATATATAAAATAACAGTGACAACTGCAGTCGCTTAGATATAACAAAAATATTATTGTGATTTTTGTGCTGTACCAATTTTTTATATACATGACCAGTGGTTTGCTCTCAGTGGGCAACTGTTGGTATAATCAATCTTGATTGTTTTGCATTTTATCACGCAGCTATTTGTTCAATTTGTACTCAACGGTAATGCTAAACACAATAAATAATAATCATAGCCGTGGCAAAATCAACACATTCAAATCTGCACGCGTCTATCAGTAATATGTGCCGGCTCCAAAACGGAATGCAGTACTGGTGGACTCATGCATGCGTAGCAGCGTACGCGGGTCTGTGCTTCTTCGTGTATTACAAAATCTGTGCTGCCCTGCGCTACACTGAGATGGGTCGCCTGCGTCTTAACGTTTAGTCTAAATATTTCTGGTATGTTTTCAAATCTTCTTAACCTAAGTACATCTTAAAAACGTGGCTCAATACGATTGTACAATATAAAAATAATACAACAAAATATTAAATTTATACTTGAAAATTGCTTCAATACTGACCATGAAAGTAATAGTGTAGATGTACAGCCAATTTTTACCAAAAATCGTATCAAAGCAACAATTTTATTATGAGAAAAAATTTTGAAAAGTAAATCCTTGTAAAAAGAGATGCTGATAGGTTGAAACATTTTTTTTTGGATATACCAAATTGACATCATTAAAAAATACTGGCCGTACCTGAGAACCAGATTATCGCAAATCTGCTGAAAACACTTAAATTAAAAGTATAAAAATGTGCAAGTACTGTATGTATGAAATTGTCTTTTTGTCGGTAGATTAAAACGATAGTTGAATAAAGTCAATTATGTTGATTTTCACTCTTTAAATTTTTTTTATCTTTGAAAAGTTTTAAATCAGTTCTAGCTACCAAAACCAGCAAATTCGTGAAAAATGTTTTCGATTTTTTTTTGGTGTTATTAATCATTTTTTCTCCGTAGTTTTTCCAACATAAATTTGGTATTCCGCAATTCCATAGTCAAAAATGTTGATTAAAATGCAACGAAAAAAAAACAAAAATAGAACGACTGTATCACCATAAATATTCACCGTGCGCCAATACATTAAAAACTATGTAAACCAATCAACGTCGTAGCGTCAGATCTGTTCAATTATGCTTTCGTGTCCATTACTCGTTACCGGAGAATTGAGTCAGAACAATGTACACGAACAAACTGTCACCGTAGATTTATACACGGAGTCCATACTAAATCAACGAGCCACGTAAAATTAATACCGTGCCAGTAAGCGAACAGACAGGACGAATAATGTGGACGATTCAATATAATTTGTTTGTACGGAGGGTTTGTTTCTTACTCCCTGGCTACCTATTTAATGTATAAACTAGTCATATAATTACTATACACTTGTGTTTATATAATGTTAGAGGACATAGGTCAAACTAACCAAATAGTAATATATTATTACTATAATGTAATAATTAATGTATGTTTCAAGTAATTTGATAATTTTATACTGCTTTTTATTCCCAGTCTAGAAAGGAAAAAGCTTTACGTGATTGCTTAAAAAATAAGAGTTTGTATTCAGAAAATAAAACACTTTTTGTACTAATTACACAATATTTATCACGAGCAATTTTGCTCATTTCGAGTATTTTGACCTGATCAAAGATTGATTTAAAAACATGTTTTTTGCACTATTTGATTTAAATTCAGCTTAAATTTGCTAGGGTTATCTGTCTGGCATTTTTTTAGTAAATGTATTTCATCCCATAAAGCAATATCATATTAAAAAAATAAAAATAAATTATGAGTTTGATATTTTATGTTTTCCCCTCTCTATATTACGTTATAAAATATATGCCAATCCTCATAAACAATTATTATAAAAGATATTTATTAAATTTTCAATACACCTTTAAAATTGAATACAAAAGAAGATCATTTATTAGTAATCATAATTACAGGGGATATTTTGAATTGTAAAGAAATTTTGCCAGCACGCTTAAGATTCTTAAAATAAAGACATTATTTAAGTGCAATAAATAAAAAACTAAAACTTAAAGAACGTTTCGCCGCCTTATTGATTTAGCCAAAAAGAGCGTGAGTAGCAAGCAATACATTTCTAGAAAGTATATATATCAAGAAATTGCAAAAAATTGGATGATAAAAGTGATGATATCAATCTATCGGAAACTCGACATGAATAAAATGCATTACACTAAAGAAGAGTAAACATAGTCACACTTTCTGTATTTTGAAATATCGATCGTTCATTTATTAGTCAGAAAAATCAAAATTAACATTAAGTATACAGTAATTTTGTACTCTTCCGGGTTCAGTTATTTTATACTTAAACGATGGCAAAAAAAAACTAATAATGATGTGTTTCTAAAGAAATGAATTTTGGTCTTGTCTGGGTCCATACATTTTTAGTGTCTTATTATAGTATAGACCCGACATAAGAACGTATTCTTTAAACAGTTGTTGATTCAATCTATAAATCTCGGACACATGAATGACATCTGATTTATGATTGTTTTTTTGTACTATTTAATTCATTATCTCAAAACAGGTCATTTTGATCTGTCTAACAAATGAATTGAACGATCAATATGAGATACTCCAACTCTCAATTTGTCGCCTCACTCAACTCCAATATCCGTTGGAAGAAAGAGCAATGAGTTAAATAAATATCTTGCAGCGTCTTATCTTGAAATAGTGTTTTTGAAAGGATTCATACCAGTTGTTGGCAGCATCAAGTGTAGGTATAGCTGGAGCGATCATAAATCTCAAACTTTATTCGGCTTTGGTGTTCGAGTCGCGGAACAAAATTGCAATTTACACGTTTGGGGAGAGTGGCCGCTCCCCGAGTAAAATTCAAATTTGATTTCAACAGGTATTTTATGAATATTTTCTTGATTAGACAGATTGCCTACATATTGCCGCGTGTAAATTTAGTGATTAAAATTTTACTCGCTTGTGAATAATTACGAAGCTTGTGAATGACTGACCGTTCACTACTTTGAAACTGTAGTTAATATAATAAAAGTTTTATGGGGTAAAATTTTAAATTAAAAAATAAAATACTCATTTATACTAATTCTACTTTTACTTTACATTATTAGAACCGCTCTCAATCGTTACAAGCACTATCAACTGATAATTAATTTGTTAATCAATTAATTAGTTGACAATGCTCGCGATGAGCGAAACTGGTTCTGATCATATTAAATAAAAGTGGAATTAATAAAAATGGTTATTTCATTTTTGAATATATTACCTTTTCACCAAGTTGGCAGTGAATACCCTAAAAAAATTAAATGAATAATGTAGGGATAAACATTTAAAAAATATATTATTCATATAGCAAACTCATTTTAAGTAATTTAAACAACTAGTTTATTACAGTGGTTTGCCATTTTTAACTTTTTATTGTAAACGTTGTTTATTTAACAGTTAGAAAAAAAATATGTTGCAAAGGTTGAATAGGTTTCATACTTGATTTGTAAAAAAATGTAAAATGATTGTAATTGCTATTTTAAGTTTATCATATTAAACTAGCCACTTACAAATCTGAAGCCTTCTTGACTAAAAAGCAACATAGGCAATTAAAATTGAATGGCGGGTCACAAAAAATATACCAACAAATGAAGAAGTGCTTTGCATCAAGTCCCTGGAGGAGCCAATTTATTTCTCGGCACGGTGGTTTCGCTACCAAGTTCTTCAGACTTGACCGGATAAAGAATGGGTCAACATGCATATGTGGGAAAATACAGAATGATTATTTAATGTCACATGAACAGAAAGAATTGCTCAAGTTGGTCCAACCAGCTGTCGGACATACTTGTTATGCCAACTTAATAGCTAAAAATGTAAACTATACAGCATTATTTAAATTGGAGCGTCATACGGCGAGTGTACAGATACCTTTTTGCAAGCTTAACTTCTTGGATAACTGCTCCTGAGACAATCACAACATGAAAACTGAAATAACGCATACAGCATAACGTTGTTACGCCACAAGAAACGACGGCTAGTACCAGGTGTTAGAAAAAAATACGCCTCAGTTAAAACCTTTATATTTTTATTTCTATACGTTTTGACGAAAAAATATTAATAATTCATTATGTCTTAAATAAATTCATATGTCAGAATTTATATTGCTTCATAACTAGATTTAAATTTTAATACATGTAAATATTAGGGAACACGATCGTATCATACTTGTCAAACAGCTATAATTACTATGTATGAGAATAATTTTTATAAAATCTCTGAGAATATCTTATGGAACATTATCGTTCAGCAGTTTTTCACGTGAAACTGTTAAAGCTTGGAGATTAAGTTTACAGTGAATTGCGTTTAGTTATCTCGGGTGAATTAACAGGCTAAATAGTTTGGAGAATTATTTGCTAGTCTGGCATCACATAATGCTCCCGAAAGCATTGAATTATATGACTCTTGAGTGAGTGCTTAGTAAACGTAGATGTTTGTTGCCTCTATAAACTATTCGAATAGACTTCAAAACAGTTGAAACTTTTGGCATCAATTCAAGTATTGAATCGGTTACGGATAGAAGTGCAATGGGGCAACATTTATCAGTTATATTTCACATAACACTATTTATGATCATTCATATATGATATATGTATCTCATGTCGTGACGTTGTTTGTTACACAATTAATAGGAAAACGTTCAATATTTGATTTCATGACTGCATAAAAAAATGGTAAGATATGAACAAAACTCTTTTTTTTGGTAGTCATAATTAATAAAATCATGAAAAATTCAACATAAACTGTACACGGTTTTCCATTAAACTAAAATTATAAACGATGAACATCTTTCATACCTTCAAATATAGTCTCTTCAATAATACGTGTAAATGTAAAAGTAAAAGTAAAAAAATGTAGTTTATCTTAATTATTAAAAGGATTTCTTGAAATTAATACTTTAACAGAAAATATCATTATTTTATCACCGTCAGTCCGAAGAATAATCAAAAATAAAGAAATATTATAAAATTTAGATTTCGACCGAAAATGCGTGGTGGATTTTTTAAGTTAATTCATGCATTTAAACGATTGAAGACATCGAAAGGTGAAACCTGGGTTGTAAATAACAAATCATGTGAGAATCTACACAATTTTAACGATTCAAATTAAAAGAAAAATTACTCTAAAACTAGACAAACTATGGAAGCTTCCTTTTTTTATTTGTGTCAACAAATAATATAAAAAAAGATCGTATTATTTGCTTTTAAACTAAATACCAATGTAGTCTAGTGCAATGATCCGCAACCGCTGTGCCGCGACACACTAGTGTACCGTGGGGCGATGATAAGTGTGCTACAGCGAATTAATTCAGTGAAGAAAATATCAAATAATTTGTTCAAACAATAATCGAATCATTGTTACCTAGTAGTAGTACTGAGGTGGCAATATATATTACACAATTGAGAACGATTTAAAATGTCATTTTTGTATACATGTATATTTATACATGTATGCATATTTGAAGCGGGCTGCGGAAATTTTGAGAAAATTTTGATGTGCTGTGGGAGAGAAAAGGTTTCGGAGCACTGGTCTAGTGGTTAATATTATTCAGCGTTGTTTTATATGTAGCGTCCACGGGCTTAAATTCCTAAATGTACAAAATTAATACCGAATCGATTTGTATATAAAGTCATTGTTCCTCAGTTGCTTAACATTATTTTTTTACAAAGATCTCACTGACTATTTCAGGGATGGAATGGGTGAAAGGGAATTCAAGACATCACATACATAAGGCAGAAATCCGTAAATCAATTAAAAATCAAGTTAAAGAAACTGTCCGTACTGGAATTCGAAACCGTGTCTTCCGTAACCGAAACCAACGATGTTGACTATTCGACCAAGCTGCCAGCATGATAAATTGTATATATCAATATATCTGTATAAAGTTTCCTACAATAATCCTAATAAAAGAATCCGCAAACTTTGTGTCATCATCTTAGCAAACATCCGAGACTCTTTATCGCAATGACAACAATTACCATAAAATGGAAAATTTTCAAGAAGCAATCGTAAAAAAACTTCCGGCGAAATTGTATTGACAGTACGAGATTAGGTTGTATTGATTGCGTTAGAAAGCAATAACATAGCGTATTGAATCTTTATTACAAAAGTTGTTTGCTAAGAAAAATAATGGCCGTGCTTAAGTATCGTAAAAAATGTATTTCGTTGAATTGACAAAGGACATGTGTCATCATTTCATTTCTTTTGAGCTTTGGGCGATACGCAAAACAAAACTGCTTTATCAATAAAATTTTACAGTGGAATTATTGAACGGTCCATTTTATGGCTGAATGAATATTTGTTCTTGGACTCTGTTGTTTATTATCAATATTGATCCTGTATTCTTTGGTTTTAAGAATAAATTCCGAATTAAAACTATAATTAATTACTAAATGTTGCTAAATAATTTCTGTTAGGTACTCTTAAGAAACTATGTAAGTAAAAAAAATAAATAAAAACTATAGTGTTAAACTAAAACAAACAATCAAAAAAAGCTTAATGAATTATTAAAGTAATAGTATTTATTGATATTGATGACGTAATGCATAATTATTTAGGTCTAACGCTAAGTTGTAATCGCCGTGCTTTTTGGTGAGGTATTCACGGGCTTAAATCCCAATACGGACCCTTCAATAAATTGATATCTTAATGGAAAAATAAATTTGTATTCGAGGGTATATATTTTTGTGATATTGTGTCAAATGCCCTCCCACCCAAAAGTGTTTAAACATCTGACTTAACGATAGCGTTATTTCAAGCTTAGTAATAATGAAAACCTTCTATCGTTAAACGCTTTAGAAAAGGTTAGGTAGAGCGTTGAAATGATTAGCAGTTGTCATAGACACTTTCATTTGGAGGACATATGTTTAACGTTACGAGAGGAAATTGTAGCAAATCATTACTAAAATAAATATTTTTTATTTCTTTCCTGTGATTATTTGTTCAAAGTAGCGATTTTTTTATTATTAATTTTCACGTCTTATATACAAGCTTGATGAATATTTAAGAGTTGAAATATTTATACCGAGGACGGTATTCTTTCAATTCAAAAAATGTGCTAATATTCATTGAGTAAAGGTATGCTAATTTTGTTATTAAACCCCGAAAAGATAATACATCACGGTACAATGTAACGAGGTAAACATTTTTGTACTGTTTACTTGGGGTCACCTGAACAATGTACGGTCAGTATAAGGTTAACTAACAAAGTATGCCGAACCCCAGATGCGCATACTTCGGGAGTTTTCATCGTAACAACTTTTCTCATAATGTAATGGATATTAGCTGGAGAAGGCGGCCGCTAACTACCAGATTTACGGAGTACACTGGACACATCCAAGAGATGAGAGCATCATCAAATTTGCATTGTAAATAGACTCTGGCAAGGGAGGCTGTTACTGCGCGGCCAGGTGCAAATTCAGGTGTAAACGTCAAAGTACGCTCGGCAAATTATGTTGAAAGTATTTACCGTGGAGCTTACAGAGAAAAAGTGAAGGGTGTATGTGAAAGCATATATTATACTTTACGTGTATCACGTCCGGCGTGAAATCAAGGGGTTCGACGATGTGTAAACATAGAAAGCTGATAGATAAAATTAGATTTTATTACAAAAGTTTTTAGTTGATAGCTATTTCGGCGTATGCCTTCGTCCGATTCTTAGAATAAATATTTGTAAAACTAGAATACTTAGTTATTTTTTCACCTTATTTGAATGGAATAGTTCCAATTAAATGCCAATTCAATTAAAACAATCCACTATTTTAACTGTCAATCATTGCAGTATTACATTAGTGACATGAAACAGTGTGAGAGTACATAACTTGAAATTGGGGGCTGGGAGAGACAATGGCTAAACTATTATAAAAAAACATATTTATTGACTGTCTATTTTATTATCTATTATAAATTTATTTTAGTATTAGATAAAAGTACTATGTTTTTCCACAACAAAATTATTATCAGAGCAAACCTTTAATTTCTTAACTATATATTTTTGACATAATTATAATGTATTTTACAAACAAAACAAGACAAAAACTGTTTGTCTGTTTTTCCCAAAAAAATTGTTTTGTCGTTTTGTCACCCCTGAAACTATAAAGTACATTTGAACCGTTCAAAATTTGTACATTTGAACATTTTTTTTCACTATCACCTGGGATTTAGCTTTCGGCATATTCAGGTATTCAAGTGCACAGATATACTCTACTATAACTTACGCTTGGTAAATAATTGCGTCGTCTATATATAAGAATAAAATTTATTATCAAAAAATTTAAAGCTCTCGACTTTCTGGAATGATTTTAATGACATTCGATCTATTGGGAAAGTAATCAAATAAACAATTGCAATTTATATAGGTCTTTGAAATTACATGCGATTATCGTTTAAAGATGATTTGAAAGGTCTGGTGATGCCTACTGATTTAAGAGGTGGGTTTTATTAAACGTGGTATGATGTTTTAATTTGATTGCTTCGATCGCTGGAACGTGTATTAATATTTTACGAAAGTCAATCATATTTACATATACATAAAAAAAATATAAAAAGGGTAAATTAAGATTAACAAGTTCACTAAAAATTGGTAAACTACTTAGATGTGCCCTATTTTTTTCTAAAATTTCTTGGTAAAATAATTATTGATCACCGATGTTTTGATGTAGAATTTTAACCTCTTTGGTCAAATTTGTTGGCTTCAGTTGTGATGTTTACGGGTTCTAAAATTTGTCGTCGATCAGTTTTGTGCTCCCACTTTCAAAATAACAATCGGTCGAATAAAAATAAAAAAATAATTATTAATCTACAAATATAATATTATATATACGATGATTAAGTCAATACTAGTTTCGGATTCGTATTACACGAAACGAAAATGTATTATGAATGATACATATATGCTTCTCTAAAGGTAGCAGTTTTGTATCCAATTATTTATAAGTGCTGAGATACCGCTCTTTGAAGAATTTCGTAATCGAGCAAGTCAACATGCGGTAGGGGTAGGTAAATCGTTTCAGACCCAACCAAACACGTGTGACACGCATTAGGCTCGCTTGCCAGCGAAGCCGACGCCAACGACAAAACTGGCGCTCATAATAACCAAGAGGTAACGATCACTGCTTATGTAGCGGAAGGTCAGGCCCTATTTCCAAACTTGACGCGTTTTATTGAGGTCTGCCTAATGAAAATTGCCGCCGGAGTAGTATAGGTAGAAAATTTGTCGCAGCCCCTTTATTTAGAGCACTGGATGTGTAAATTAATATCACTTTTAGTTGCCAAATATACGTACTCCATATCACACAATAATGTACTATACGTATCAAAGCCATAAAGTTAAATGCTTTCTGTGGCAGATAAAATCTTAGCTTATTTTTACCTTAGCTCGGATGAAGATTTTTAAATCACACGGCCTATATACATTCAGAAATTAAGTCAAGAGTGAATAAAAACAAGCTTTGATAATTAGAAAAATTTCACTGAAGTAAAAACAAGACTGGTTTTTTGAAAAGGTATCGCATGTCTTTAAAAAGTGGATATTTAAAAAAAAAACTTAAAAATGATTAGTTTCTTTGTGCATTACACAAAAAAAAATATCAAATTAGGTTTTTTTATTGCTGCTAGACAGTAACACTGAATAGATGTCAAAAAATCAGTTTCAAAACATATAAAGTTTCTAATCAAATATAAAGATTTGCTTAACATGTCAATATTAACTACCTAGTTCCAAAACTAAATAAGTGGTTATTTAAGAATGACTGGTACTTATTCTTTAGACCGAAACTCTGACAAAATTGAAAATCATGCGAAAAACTTATATTGTTAACGGAAGAAAAATGTATTATTTGTGTTCATTATACAATAAATTATATTTTTTTGAATGCTTAAATTTTATTAAAAGGCTACATTAATTATATGTAGAAGATATTATATAGAAACTGCATTTTAGGTTGTTACTTTGGAACCAAGGTATCGATATACATATTCGTTACAGAAATCGAACATGACAGTTTTCAGGGTAAATATTATCATGAAAAAAAATAGTAAAATAATGTACGCTTATAATTAAAAATTGAATGTAAGCTTTTTTTGAAATAATTAGTATTTTTCTATTTCTATTAAACATTGCACTACTTTCTCAGAAACGTATTTCTCGAGAAAAAAATAAATGAGTTGCAGTATGTAACAATTTTATTTTTTATAAACCAATCGACGGTCTGATTGCATAAGTTTGAATATTATTTTCTCGCCATCGCCTTAAAATAATTAATGAATGGTGTTTATAGCAAATTATGAACTATAAAATATATAAAGTGTCATATAGATACATTTTTATATGTTTTTGATACTTCTTAGAGAAATATTGATAGCTAACATAAATAAATTACTGATAATGTTTTGATATCGATTTTAGATTTATTGCAAATTATTTTGTCAAATAATTATCAAAAATTATTTTAACAATTCATTGTTTGTAAGTAATAATTCAAATATGATAAATATATAATCAAACGACTTGTTCATCCGTTGTACTTAAGGGTCAAGATTTAAAGATTAGTTGTTTTAGTTTCCTGCAAGGTGTTTCTGTTAAGAAAGGCTAAAAAGTTAACGAACTTCTATTTTTTTTGTTCTATTTTTTTAAATGAAATATTTCCGGGTGGTTTAGCTATTAATTGTCTAATACTTTTATATTGTTAAAACAAGTCTCTTATAATGTTGGTTCTACGGCGTAGCTTCGTAGCATCGTAACGCAAAAACTATGTGTAATCTATATTTTTTTCAAAATTTAAATTGGTTTTTCATTTAGATTCATACAGAAAACACCGGTTATACAAAATGTAAGTAATCATAAATAGATATTTTACCATTTAATTGTCCAATAAAAATGTAGGCATTTATGACTGCATTTGCGACGATTCTAAAAATGGTTCATTTATTTTGATTTAGATGAAAAAGGTAATGATTATTTTAATAATAAATATAATATTTTGTTTCAGTTTTTAGCAAAATCTCAATGCATTTAACGGATTTAAAATTTCCCTGACAAATTTAGGTAAAATTAGATTTTTTCTAAAACATCTTGAATTTAGTATTCATGCTTAAATTTGAAATTTAAAACTCAAGAAAAATCTTTTCTAAAGAATAAACTTGCAATTGCTTAGCAGTTTAAACGCGAGACAGCCGATAATTATCTCTGTTCTTAACCACATCCCGTTCACACATTTTCTAAAATATTTTTGTGGAAACTGAGTGTTTACGTAAATGGATTAAGTAATTTATTACCTCACACATAAAAGAAGAATTCACAAAAAAAAATCCTTTTTAAATACCGAACTTTTTTCAGACCAGAAAATTGCCCACCTTTACTGTAATGTAAAAAAATAAATTTATCAGCGAAGTTGTGCGAATAGATTTGTATACATCTTAAAAATATTTATGATTTTGAATATGATCGTAAATTTAAAATCCGTGCATAATACTTACTTAAGATACATGCTCAAAATGAACATGTACATTTGTGTCATAAAACGTGACACGGAATAAGTTGAGAGAGCGCGAGCTCCGCATATTTTCTTCAAAACTTTAGAGCGCTGCCTCGTAAAATTTTCTATGCACTTTCCTGAACAGTGCAAGTCGCGTTGGGCACAATATTTAACTTTTAGTGTCATAACTTCCGCACCATAAAATAAACACGTACGCTACGTGCCCTGCTGGTTTATATTATAAACGATGACGTGGCTCTTTATTTTACTCGTAGAAACCATATTGAAGCGTTAACGCTAAAGCGCTGTAAAGCCAAAATAAGTAAAAAGGCGATAACGTCTTCAGATATAAGTTAAAAATTTTGGAAAAAATCACTGTGTACTGTTTTTTTTATTTCACAAGATATTAAAAATATCAAGCATTCCGACTTACTGAGCTTAACGTTATTGTATATAAATGACTATACATATCGACAGTGGAAAAAGAAAAAACCTACAGTTTTTTCAAAACAGCTTTTTTTCGACTATCGCAATGTATACAACTTGATACACATTCTATAAAAGAGATATAAGCTGCAAATGCCGAATCTAATTAAGCTTTTATGTTTGAAAAAAGATTGTAAAAAATAAAACCAAGGAAAATGACTAAAAAAAAAGTTTTTCCTAGAAAATATCTTAAACTAATATTAGAGTTTGTTAATTAAACACCATTTTTGAAGTCTACGTGCACTTCAAAGTTGTATTTATTTCATAATTTGCGTATGGCCGAAAATGATCAAAACACGTTTTTTGTGCCTCCTGTAAAATTAGCTATTTGTGGGTTTCGTCTCTTTTCCTTTCCGCAGTCGATATGTATCTTAACAAACATAATAAATAAAATTATTATTTTTTATAATTTAACGTTTATATAAAAGACTTGTATTTGCCAATAAAAATTATTAGCTTCAATTGAAAAATGTTTTTAATACGCCAATTTATAATAAGCAATGTTTTGTTATTTCAATTGGGATACGAAGTTTTCTCAAACAATATTGAAAGGTCAGGTAAATTTTATATGGTTAATATTTTATCATTTTCCAAGAAATACACAATAAGCCATGTAATAATAATATTTTATATTGTATTACACAGTAATTGAAAATAATGTTTTTTTTTTATAAATGTCTAATTTTGCAAATATTTTTACAGAGAAAATAGCGAACAAACTTAAAAAAATGTGAAGTTTTTCCAGAGACCTACTTTTGGAATCCTTTAATAAAAAATATTGAGTAGCTTTCCTGTAAATATAAAAGAATTTGGGTTCAATTGTTTTTTGAATTAAAAGAAAATAAAACAAACATAAAACATTTATTTGAGTTAACCTTTATTTATATTTATATAATATTATCTTATAATATTTACATACAAATTACATCTTATGCTTTAAATTATCACAGGGAATCGTGTCGAATGTTCAATTGTTTTTTTTTAATGTAGTTTTAACTCTTTACCACTTCTTGCTGGATTATTAATCTTCCGTATTTTACAAAATTATTATGTCACACAAAACTTTAAATTTATCTACATACAAGCACATGCATCATGTTTATTAAAATAAAAATATTTGATTTTTTTTTTCTGTAGACGTAACTAATTTTTAATGTACAAACAAACTTTATTTTTAATACAGCGATTTTCCCGTTATGCTATTACGGATATGAGATTAAATAAAACAATTACTTTTGAATAATTAACTATTATTGATACAGATTTCATACGTCGCTCACTGTTTAATTTTACTATATATTATTAAATATTTTTGTTACTGATATATACACATGAAGTAAAGAAAAAAATATACGAGGCAAAAACACGCGTTTCTTGCACGTCACATTAAAATCTGAATTATGGGACATTATTAGGAGAACAGCGGTAGTAGGGAGATAGTCAGTTATCGTTTTTTTCTGTATTTTATTTGGTACACACACTGCTCAGCACTTTACGCGTGCCGGGGAACGGCTGGTTATGCTGGCAATTTAATGACCCTGCATAAGGTGTCAGGAGAGTAGTAAGACCAGAGCGGCAATCAGAAGTACGCGGTGCGCTAGTGAGGCCAGAAGTAGAGATTGTCCACCCCTCTGCATAGCTGCCGGGTATTCACCTGATAAAATAAAAATGTTAATATTATTCTTGTGCCTACGTCATATATACTGTAGCCTTACATCTTGAATTTAAACTTTAAAAAATATATTTAATTATTTTGCACATCTATTCTTTCTACCGTATTGTATTGACAGTGAACACCTTAAAAGTAAGCATGGTGTGGTATTTAATATGGAAATAAAACCACATTACATAATAATACACGTAAAAAGTCGATGAAGCTTTTTATAGGCATGAAATGAAATTAAAGTGTAAAAAAGTATCACACATTTTCTTTGTAAGTTATCCGATAGCGAAAGCATGTT
Organism: Himalopsyche anomala; assembly: GCA_031772345.1. NCBI lineage: Eukaryota > Metazoa > Arthropoda > Insecta > Trichoptera > Rhyacophilidae > Himalopsyche > Himalopsyche anomala. The sequence goes on along the minus strand of CM062827.1, from coordinate 18,749,567 downwards.
ATGTATTGTACAGGATTTGAAAATAATGAACTATGACTCCATTCAAAATAATGTTTGCTTGTTAAATTTATATGGATATTGTTGATAAATATTTCAATGGAAACGTCAAAAAGGTAAGAAATGGTGAATTTCTTAACGCTCTTGTGGCTGACAAAAAACGGCAAACAAAAGTGTTAGTTAATTCACAGTGCATATATATACAAACTATGTCCCTAAATATTGTAACTGCATGAAGTCTACATGTGCGATAAAATATAACAATTTTGTTTTCTTATATCTTCATTTTTTATATAGAAATTTGTGCTAGTTTTATACTATTAAACTGAAATATAAGAAATATAAGTATGTCATTTATTTTAATAACATGCTTGGCATAGGCGTGGAGCTGTTTCAACAATAAATCAAATATAATATTATTTTTTTTATAAAAAAGTAAGTAAAATCAGTTAAAAAATAAAAAAAAACGCTCAAAACAATAGATTTCGAGTAGGCCGAAAAAATCAAGAATAATTATTAACCTAACAAAGCGTTCCTCAAAAAATATTTTTCAACTTAAAATTCTAATATTCGAGAATACTTTGCTTCCGCAAATAAATTAAATCGAACTTTGTGCCTCAAGCAATAACAACAGATAGGTCACATTTTTGTTTATGAAACCTGTAATAACAGCCCTATGGCTACAATTTATGAATAACAAAATGCGAAGCATATTTAATCTTAAAGCTTCAATCTATCAGGGCAAATAGACTGTACTTAAACCTCCATAACGAGTGTTTTACAGATGGATTTATTTTAATGACAAAAGGTTGCCCTCATGAATTTTGTTGTGCCATGTATTAAGCGTTGTATGTTATATTGTACATCAAAGTTTAGTAGACAGATAGCTACGAAGCTTATAATTAAGCAGTTTTTCCAATTATTGCAGCGTATCCTTTATTTTATAAATGAATCAAGAAATTGCTGAAAAAATTTTGCCAGTTGAAACTTGAAACTAATATTCAATCAATTATCACTAATTATCTTCAAAGCATTATTTTTATTTAATATTATGATAAAGTAATGTCATTTAATATCATAAAAAAGCATATATCAACAGTAAAAAGCATATAATTTTATCAATTATCACTAAATATTTAATTAACTATGGATTTGAACGAAATATGTTGAAGTGCTATTGTTATATATTATATTTTGTATGTGATTATCTGAAGGTTTTGATGATCTTTTTCTAAGTAACATTAAAAATTCGAATGTTATTTTTATAGTTTTAAATAATAACATAGGTATGATAAGAGTAAAAAACTATAATAATGAACAGATAATAAATAGTGTATGGACTTGTGGCAAAATATAATATGAACATCCGAAAAAACAGATATTTCCACTTGTATTTTCATAAAAGATATTGTAATAGTTACTATGATTGATTATGAGTAAATTATAAATAATACTTAATACATTATTTCGAGGTAAAAATACTTGAGACTCAATATAAGTATTTTTTTGTGATTCACCTATAATAATTAGATAATGAGATTATCGGAAATTTTATGAAAATGACTCCAGAGAGAATTCAGTAATTAAGTTATCGTAGTAAATTTTGTCAGAACGCCAAAGATCTCTCATCATAGAAACATTTATAAGTTAAGACAATTTTCTCGATATTAGATCTCCGATAATTAAACGTAAAAGATTCTCTTGATATCTCAAAAATATTGTATTACGATTAATTAACTTTTCTGCAATCGTTGGTTTAAAAATAGTATTTTAAAAATGTATCAGTTTAAATAATATTTATATAGATACTAAAAATATAAACGTAATATTTGTATGTTTACCATTTAAACGTTACAATATCTTTCACAAAAAAAACATATTGACAGCTGACTACGCTGCTTAAAATTCCCAACATACCGGAGATGAGATTTAAATTACGCTTCATTTTTTTTCATGAAAATATTATCTTTATACTGTGAAACTCTCGCAAAACCAAATATTTAAGTTCTATATTATGGTTGTGTTGTATTAAGTTTAAAAAAATATTAAATAAAATATAATTAAAGCAACATATTTTCAGTCAATATTAAAATGTTCATAACTCACTTTATACTTACAATAATAAAAAATACAATACAAATAAAAATTGTTTTGATGTTTGAAATCCAGTCTCACTGAGTATTATATAATACATAATTGATAATTTTTTTATTATGAAACAGTTCTAGAAAATAATTTTATATTGAGTTGACGTACGATAACGTATATGAAATATTATAACGTATAAAGGAGACTGATCATTTAAAGAACATGAGAAAAATGAAACATAATTCAATGTCGCTAATATTTAAGAGTACAAAATGTTTAGAGCTGCGAAAATTTTCACATAACATCGATAGCTATTTGGCTATACAAATTAGTTGAAACGTCAATTTTTACTGTGTTTCATAATGGAAAAGTTCTTTTCAATAAATGAAAATAAATTTTCACCATCGATTATTTCTGTTTTTAATTGCAAAGAATGTTGATGAAAATGAAAGATGTAGCAACTTAGGTGAAAATATAATTACTTGATCAATTTACAAAGGTTGTAGGTTTAAAGATAATGTTGAATCGGTAATGATATTTTATTGAAAAATGTACATTCGTTATTAGGAATTATATTTACTGATTTATAAATTGTCCGATAGATGGTGTATAATAAAGAAAGACATTTTTGGAAGGAGAGTAAATCAATATAATGAATATTATTGTCATACAAAGTAGGGTATAACAGAAAAAAGGATTCTGATAAATATGAAGGATTTTTTACAAACCATTTAACACGTGAACTGAAATAGTCTTTGGCTGAGCGTTGCTGGGATTGCATTGATAATGCCCGGAGTCGGATGGCCGAGCTTGCTGGATCAACAGGAAGGATGTGGTCGTCTCCCCTTTGTCTGTTATTACGCTGACTCCTCCACGCGGTGATTCGTAACTAATGATCTGTTAGAAAGATCAACATTAAACATGATGAATGATTCTGGAATATGTTTTTTAAATTAAAATAAAACACCGTTTACTGTTGTACATTATATTACCAAACGCCAAACATAATATTATATAAAAAGTCCCGTTTAGCGATGTCAATACTGGTATTACCTAAATCGAAATTCTAAACAACAATAAATAACGATTGTTTAATCAATGGATTAAGAAAACAAAAAAAAAAAAAATATCGATACACAAAAAATAAAAATACAAATACTGTGTCAAGTTGAGAAGACCGTAAAATTTGCTCGGACGAGATATTTTTAGTAAAAACAAAATAGACGAATTCTAAAGATTAGATTTGAAAATATGTTGCGTTTTATTATAATTTCTTATCTTCTCGTCTAACGCTAGTGAGCACAATTTAAAAAATACATTTCGGATAACGCTGTGAATATGAAGGATTTGAATAATTAGATTGGCATAATCCTTCTATAGGCAAACAGCCAGAAAGAAAACTTACGAATGCTTTTACGTTAATCAAAGACAAAATGACAGTCCATAAATAATTCATTTATCGGGCCGAGTAACAAAGTTTTGCTTTTTTAACTTAATGATGTAGATTTTTCATTATCATTTTAAGGCTTCTGAAAGTTTGAAATACTTTTCCTATAAATAAAAAAAACCGTTTCAATCTCAATTTGAAAGCGAGGAAGACACAAAAAACTGAACGGAGAAAAGTTTCAGCATCCTCAATTTATCACGGTGCATTTAAATGAGCCCTATCCATCAAGCCAACTACTATTTCTTCGTCTTCTTCTTCTTCATGCTAATGAGGTTATTTTTTATCAGCGATTGTTTTAGGGTAATTAGTAATGCTGAAGAAATGAATTATTTTACTTATTTTTTGTGTCTAAAGAAACGCGTTGTCTTAATTATTTTTCAACTAATTACCCATAATTTGTAATGGGTGTTTGGGTAATCCATTTTATTTTGAGAAAAAGTGCTGTCATTAAGCGATTAATCAACTTTTATTCAAATTTCTATTCAAAATTTGTTTGTCTGAATTTTCAGAAGACAAGAGAAATGTTCAAAATAGGCTTGGGCTACACGATTTTTAAGACAAATTTCAATGCACTTATAGACCATAAAAGAAATAATTGATACCAGTAGTGAATAGTTTTCCTTTTGTCAACTAAGTATGTTGTTAGTGATAAAAAATCGTTCATATAACTCTGTCAGCACTATTTTTTTAAAGCTTCACTATCTAAGCTAATCACAATAAAAACTTTGTAAGTACATAATATGTAGACATTGTACTGAAATATTGCAATTAAAGTAAAGTAAAACATTATTCAATAGGTATAACAACTAAATCCGTATAAATTTATTCTCAACAATATTATTTTTTACAATGTAAGAACAATGTGCTTTGCATATATGTGGATGATACCAAATATTCAATATGAATGTACCCAAAATAAATATTTCCAAAGTTAAACTTGTTGGAGAATAACGTTAATGTAAATCTACCTTGTTATATTAGATGTAGTTATAGTTTTTTGATAATGACTGTCGACGAGGCACATACACGATATCTTAAAACACTGATTCACAATGTAAAGCAAAATATGCCATATAATTTTTCATTTGAAAGCTGTTTCTTGATTATTATTTAAGTTTAATAAGTAAAACTAAATAGTATTTATGAAAATAATATTACGTCAGTAAATATATAAATATTAAAAATCTAAGGCATTTTTTTTTGGATATCAAATTTATGGAGCTTCAAGTACCAGGACGCGCCAGCGTCAAGGTTCTTCCAGTCTCCTTCATCGATAAAGATTTTGAAAAATTGTAAATTGCATCCCCTTACCGTCGTTCGCAGACGGAAGGGCGCGATCACTACAGAGATAAGAAGTTCACGGGAACTCCATATGCATCATTTTGCAAATCACATTCCATATACTTCCTCCATACTATATCCGTACATGTACACACACATGCGGATACATACATACACACATACAGTATACAAATTGTTTTTAAACAAAGAGAGTCATTTTCGTGATGCTAAGTTCGTTCTAAAATTGACAATTTTATACGACATAAGATCTATGGAGGGTCGTCGAGCAGGACTGCTCTGGGTCTAAAACGATTCTCAGGCAGTGTCTCGTCATAGTTGTGGAGATCAGAGATCGTTGGGTTAGAATGTTTTCCTACCTCGCTGTGAAACTTTTGTGATATTTCACGAACGAACTCGCGGATGGTAGGTATTTTCAAGTCTCTGTGAAGCAGCGAGTTACGCACGTACCACGGGGCGTTACATATCTGTCTCAGTGATTTATTTTGGACAATCTGGAGAGTCTTCATATGTTTACGGTGAGCATACGTCCATATTGGAGCAGCGTACACCATGATTGGACGAGTAATTGCTGTGTAGAGGAGCAGCTTGCTTTTGAGAGTAAGTTTGCTTCTCGCGTTAAGCATAAAGTACAACCTTGCCTTTGTAGCATTAGCTTGACGTTTTTTAATCGCGACGTGTTCATTAAATTTAAGTCGACTATCTAGCGTGAGTCCAAGATACTTAACCGAATTGGACCACTTGATCTCTGCGTTGTGCATGCGTATGCAAGAAAAATTAGGTTTTCTAATAAAACCCTTTGAAAACATTACTGCCGCGCTTTTTTCGGTATTAATTTTGATTCGCCATTTGTCGCACCAGTCTGCTATTGTATCGGCAGCAGATTGAACCTGCGTGACAGCGCCTTGTCGATTTCGAGATTTAGCTAAAATAGCCGTATCATCTGCATATTGTGCTATAATTGCGTCGTTTTCTCCGCCGGAAGGAATGTCATAGGTGTATATATTGTATAGTATGGGTCCCAAAACAGAGCCTTGCGGAACTCCCGCCCGAGTTGACCTTGATGAGGATCGAATTCCATCCATTTTAACGTTGAAACATCTGCCTGTCATGAATGAGTTGAGGATTTTTACCAGCGGTGACCCTATGCCAGCCTTCGACATTTTGAATACAAGCCCTTCGGTCCATACTCTGTCGAAGGCTTTTGCGATATCTAAAAAGAGGCCAGCCGTGACTTCTTTAAGAATGAATCCACTTGTGATAAACTCCGTTACTCGGAGGAGTTGGTGGTTTGTCGAGTGGCTAGCACGAAAGCCGTGTTGAGTGTCTGGGATGATTTTTTTCACCGTAACTACTTCTTGTAACCTAATCTTAATTACACGCTCTAAGACTTTGCTCATTGCGGGGAGCAGACTTATTGGCCGGTGATTTACTGGAAGAGTATGATCTTTTCCAGGTTTTGGAATGAGAATAATATCAGCTTCTTTCCATCTTGCCGGAAAATATTGTAATCTCAAGCACGCATTGATAATGTTTACTAGCGAATTAATGCCCTTTTCCGGAAGCTGCTTGAGAGCCTTATTACCAATTTTGTCATTGCCCAACGCTTTCCTGTCAGGTAGGTTTTTGATGAGACTTTCCACTTCTGCAAATGAGGTGGGATAGATAATTTCGCCGTCTGCATCTTGAGATTGATCTAGAATTAACTTTGCAGCGATTTCTATATCAAACGCATTTTTATTCATGACTAAGTTGCTTGGGTCAATTGAGTTAGGTGTAAATTGGCTTTCAAGGCTATCTGCAAACTCTTCAACTTTATCACTGATGGTGAAAACAGGTCCCTTTGGTCCGTAAAGCGGCATCAGCGGGTGTTTTTCTGCGCGGAGGGCTTTGGAGAGGGCCCAATATGGGTCACTTCCTTTAACAAGATCACTTAATCTGTCGTCAGAAGTTTTTTCGCGGTAAGTTTTCATAGCGAGTCGGATTTCAGCAGACAGACGGTTAACGCGCTGCTTAACTAAGGGGTTACAGAATTTTTTCCATTCTTTTCTTGCACGCCGTCTGTCATTAATAAGGATTTTAATGTCTATCGGCAGGGGTTTACTGTAAGGTGTATTTTGTAAAGTTGTTGTAGCATACGCGGCAGCTAAGTTAATGTTTGTATTGAGATTAAGAATCTCAAAGTCAATGCTTTGGTTATCTTTAAGATCACACTGAGGAATTATCATATCGTCAATAAAAGTCTCAAATACGTCCCATTGGACTATTTTTTGCGTTTGACTTAAGTTATTATGACTAAAATATGTTGGATCACCTAACCTCAATATAAAATAAAAGCAGAAAATTCAGCATTTTAATTTTATTTATGAAGAAACTATATGATAAAGATAATATTATATAATTATTAAATTTTTCAATTGAGTTTATTATTTGCAAACCCGACTTGTTACAAAGTCGTTGAAACATTAACCATGTTTGTAATTTAGGAAATAAAAACAATTTTTAAAATATTTTAAGAAAACAGTCTCAAAAATGGTTTGATAACATACAAAATATCATTCCAAAGTAATGTAAAACTAAAAATACCTTTAAAATTTATATTGTTTTACAAAATGAAATTTAATAACCATTTTGGAACGAGCCGTGTTTGCAAATAATACTCTCAATTATAAAACCAAACACGTGTCTAAAAGTTGCGAGGTGAATGCGTATTTTTTGTGATAATAATATTTTATCGAAATTAATATTATACAGAAATTAGAAATAACAACAAAATTCAACCTTTTATGGAATCGAAGTGATTATTTTAGAGTTAAAAATTTGAAATTATTAACTTTTTAGAATAACAAAACGATATTAAATTAATCTGGTAATTTTTTTTATAAAAACAATTAAAAAATGATTTGTACATTAATAAATTAAATTATACGTTAAAAATAATTAATCATGTAATTTAAATGTTTACTTACGGCATCGTTATGGTTCCAAAAAATGTATGCAGGGGGTTCTGGTGAAAATAAAACCACACATGTCAAATTAATGGTGCTTCCACGATCAATGAACAACTCTGGCCCTCCAATTATATCAGTTGTTGGTTCTGAAATAAGAAAAATAAAATAATGAGAAACAAAATAAAAATGATAATTAAGACATCGCTACTCTGTTTTTTTTCTATAGATTTCTGTTCGAAGATATGAATGTTTGGTAATGTCTAAATATTCTCTTCCCATCCTTTCAATACTAAAATTAACGAGACGTAGCAAAATGGACTAATCAGGCATTAGTCCTCTCTGAGCCTTTATTTATTTATTTCTTGCTTACAAATTAAAAGTACAGTACATTACATAAGACAGATGGTTGACGCCAATTCGCCATGCACTAGTATAATAAGAAAAAATAAATTAACATACTACATCATACTACACAATACATTAAAACTAACATACAAATTTATGAAATAAAAAAGTAAAACTTAAGGAACAGTTCACAAATACTGTCACTAAAAGCGTACAGTTCTCTAGGTAGTGAGTTGATCAGTCGAACGGTCCTTGGAACTGACGACTCGTACGTTCTACGCGAGAAACAAAGTTTTAGAAACAAAAAGTTTTGGTCATAGTTTCGCCCACGTAAGAATAAATTGGGAGCATGTAAGTTGATAGTCATAAGAATTTCAGGATTATTAACTCGGCCCCGAAGAAGAAGAAAAAAATGCTTCGAACTTGAAAACGATCTTCAAGCCTCAAGAGAGTGAAACGATAACATTCCTAAAAGAAATAATATTATATCTTATATTAATCTCTCTTATATCTCCACCCTCTTCAAATAAGAGTGATTGAACCACTAAGAAATAAATAATTTAATTCAAATTTTCTTTAAAGATGAACCTAATCAAAACATTAAACTGTAAAATTAAAAAAATATGTTTTAGATAGAATTATATTTCAATCTCCACTAGACATCTTGAATTAAGTTCTACATAATAGAAAATTGATTGCTAACGATTTTGAGTTTTTGATGGAAATTCAATACGTTAAGTTAGTATTAACCCATCATTATATTTAACTATCATTTTAATGACATTATAACAAGGGAATAATTGATGATCTTATTAAAACAGAAGTGCGTAAGTAATTCCTATTATGAAAATTCAGAAAAAAATACTATAATTTATTGTTGTAAAATATAATATTAAGTTTACTTTGAAATTGACTGATGAAACAGAATATAAAGCAGACAAAGATATGAATAAAATAATTGTAATATTCTGCTGTAATTTTAAGCAAACAATTGGGCTTTGATAAACACTCAAACAAAAGAAATTCCTTTGTAACAGTTTGAACAATCATATTAGTACTATGTGAATAATTTTCATGGAAAATTGCTAATGCCATTTACAAACAGAAAGTGTGTATATATGAATATTATATAGATATTTGATATAGCTAAGAATGTTGGGTCATAATATCGTGTACAATTATCATCTCAACTTCATTACCTCTATAATTTTGTTGATTATAATATGATTGCGTAATCGTTGCAATTTTGAGTAAATTGTTTGATACAGAACATACCAACAGTCGTCTTTTCAAAATCGTTTTTAAATCAAGGTTTAAAAAGGATGAATGTTTATAATCATTAAATCGGTGTGGCATTTGTATTTATACTATATAAAATATTTATGTGAAGAAAACTATTGTTCTTCTTAACGTTGAAATAAAAGGTAGATATATTTATTTGGACTCTGTAAATTTTCTTGGCGAAAAAATTCTTAGTTTTGTTAAGCTTTTATTTAGATTTTTTTTCGAATTTGATTTTGTCAATAAATCACACATTTAAACGAAGAGTCTTAATATATTATACGAATTACACGTAAACGTCACCATATATTAAAAATTGTTGCATGGTTTGGTCTTTTATGCAAAGTAACAGGGAAAATTAAAAAAGTTGTGTTATGATAGCTTATTTTTTTAAATTTTACCAAAACAAAAAAAAACTCCAATATTAGTAATACAAGATCAAACAAAAATTAATATTCCGATAATTTTCTTGCCGCTGGCAGCCCAAAAAACCTGCCTCGAACATTGAGATCAGTAGTTGGTAAAGGTAAAAAGAATGGTTATATTTGTTAATATTTAAAATAAAAAATATCTCGTATAAGAGTTAATGAGTTGGGTTAAAACTACGATGACATTTACAATGTTTCAGAAGTCACTTAAAAATATTTCAGCAAACATGACCCGGAGTATATATTTTTTAGAATTTGCCCTACGGTTGTATATCGGTTTATAAACACATATACGGTCAGTAGCGTAGAATCTTTTTACTTGAGTATCTATTGAGTGTAAAACTGATTTTAATAAAATTCAATAACAATTTGAAACATATTGCTAGGATAATTTTTTTAATTTTCTACATAATGATTTTCAATATAAAGCGCACGAGTAATCTCCAAAACTGGAAAAAAAATTGTTACTGAAATCTAGAAAATTGAAATTATTTCAAGGAAAAATTTTAAAATTGTTCAATTTGGTGCGGAGCTATGAAGTAGTACATATTATAAAGTATTGACTGTTCCAAGCTAAAAGTAAAAAAATGGTTTCATATAGTAAAATATCATCGTAACCTTATCATGATGAAGTGTATGAAAAGTATTTCTTTTATATAATAAAGATCGATAATCACTCCCATTTCATAAAATTATACGTGCGCCAATGAATAATATGTTTTATAGGGCGTATCTCTTGTTTGCCTGTTCGTTGAACTTTGTGATCCTTATTGTAAAGCCTCTTTAATTAAAACAAAACCTTGTGGATACGTTTCAATATTCTATTAAATGAAAAGTAAATTCATTTTAGTTTAGTGGTTTTTCGGTTGAACAGCAAAAGAGGAAACTGTTGGGATTGCTTATCACTGAATGGTGAATAGATGTATTTTATAAAGTACCAATAACGTCCTTAGTTGCCTCAATTTAATTAAATGCGCCAATCGAGTATTTACATAATTTGTTCCGATAATGTCGAATACTACTGAAGGAAAGTTAAATTTGTTGATATAATCCGTAAATAAGATTTTATTTTAAATGCTTTTCAATTCATATTTTTATTCTAACAAATTGAAATAAAATATTTAAATTAATGATATATCAGCTTTTGTTTTAAGCAAAACCATTGATTTTTACATGAGTTGATGAATTGAGGTACTTTTATACAGCGGTGTAGTCATGTAATGCACGAAGGCCCAGCATAAAAGAGGGCCTGAATTTCTACATATTCAATATAATAAATTAATTTATATGTATGTACCTGTCGCGGTGTAAATAAACAACTTCAGCAATCTTTGAAAGTTTTTAGTGTTCTTTACTGAAGTTTAAAATACTGATCTTCAGCAGGTGGCCTTTTAATTTTACGTTCATTTATTCTTAACACATCGTATTCACAATATTGTGAACAGTTTAGTTAAGAAAGCTGTGTGCATACAATAGTTTGCCAGCTTTGCGTTTCTCAGTATGTTTCAATCAAATGCCATTTCAAAGATTAAGCAATTTTTAAACTGATAATTATGATGTGTCTTGTATAGACTCTATACTATAGATCAACAAAGTGCGGAAAATTTGGAATAATTGCATTCAAAAGGTTATAAATAAAAAATACTGTATTAAAATCGTCTGAAAGTCATATTAAATATAAAGGTCTGCTTTATAGAGGGTTAGCTGAAAACAATTTTAATTGTAACCCTTAATGAGGATCACCATGAAAAGAAAATTTGGAGTCTAATCCCTCATTGAAGACCTAATCCATGTGAAAAACAAATCCCGATCGAGTTATTTTCCTTGTGCTACATTAGTGTCCAAACATAAAGTACAATGATTATCTCATTTTTTTTGTATCATTATAAAACGGATATATATATTTTTTGGTTACAGAACCATTATAAATTAAGAAATAAAAACCTTATCCCTAAAAAGATGTAACCCTTTTTTTTTCGGCTACACAACATCAATATCACTTATTATGGAAAACCGGTAGTAGCAGATTTTGTTTTAGATAAAATATGTTGATTTACAAAGTTTTGAAGTCATATTAAATACATTTTTGTTAAGTTTTAGGATTCTGATACGAAGTTGAAAAGGTTTATGAAATTACCTCTACGTAATTTCGTCTTTGTATTATAAAATAATTAATACTATAATAGTATTAAAAATCAAACATATAATTGTAACAAACATCACAAATCACACAGATCTTCAAAATAAATATTATTTGAAGTATTTATTTTTTAGAATTCAAAGATTGAAGTGATAAATTACTGACAAAAAAATAAATATCTAATATTTATTAAGAGTCACTGAGGTATTCTGATGTGTTCACATATTAAGTACATAAAGAAATATGACTACATTTATAAAACTGCTAATCGAATAAAAGAGATTATCAAAAACATGTAAAAAAGAAGGGATATATCAATTTATTTATTGTAAAAGTATATTTGTTATATTATAATATACACAAAACATATAATGTGCATAAATTCATATACGGCAATGTTGATTCGTGCTGGCAAGTTTTCTTTAGAATCCTTCTACGAAAATATTATGTTAGAAATTACAAAAATGCGTACATTTTCCAGCTGATCGATGCCATTCCGTGACTCCCCGTCCATATCCACAGCTCTAGCGTTGCTCAAAAAACATTTTCCGTGAGCTTTTTCTCATGAAAGGAAACTATTATGTTGCTATCGAAGCTCCGGGTAAAATTTATAACTAATGCTAGCTTAATAGTTAAACAGGCATGATAACGAGTAATTACGCAACCCGACTGTTGGAAATCGACCATTGTAGTTTTGCTTGAGTAAACATAATTATTAGGGCCTTTTTTCCCTTTTCGTTTTGAAGTAAATCAGCAAAGTTAACCTCATTAACTAATGCAAAATGATATGTTTATTATATACACACACACATATATATATATATATGTTTATAAAAGCGGAAAGATTGGCATATTAATGTCAAAAACAATTTAAAGGTAAAAAACTTTTGTCAGACTTACATTTTTCGAGATTTTATTTAACCCTCCAACGCAAATGTTGTTAGTATTATTAAATATTTTTTTTATAAACAGTTTTAATATCATATTAAAAAGTTAGTGAATAATAAGTATAAGCTCTCGTCAATAAGTATACGCAATCAACTCAAATTATTTACTGAGAATCAATTTAAGTTCATCCGTGCACTTAAATCCATGAAGATTCCGAATGACGAAACTCGGGTCGATAGTGAAAAAATGTTAAGATGTGTACACAAGTGAAAGTAAGATTGTCTGAGGATGCTTCTGAAATAGGTGAAACACGTGTCACGTTTTGTAGCACAATACTTGGAATAATGTAAATTATTTTTAATTTTATTTTAAAATGAACTCCCACAAAGTTACCGCCGAATCCATCGAAAGTACTGAGTTGATTTATTTGTTATTTTAACAGAAGATTTTTTGCAATCTATAATGAACGCCTTAAAAACGTCCTAAATAATAGAAACATACTATTTGCAGTCTGGTGAATATTCTATAGAAATATGTCACATAACTGTTATATTGAGATATTCGGCATATAATGAATTTGATATATCGAACAGCGTATCTATGAAATTATAAAGAAAGAATTATTTTAAAAATATGACTACAATTGTATGATTTGACAGAATTCAAATACTATGACTTTTAGTAAAACAGTTTTGCAAAACAACACAAATATTATTATCTGAATACATTACTTATTGACGTCATTAAAAATAAACCCATGTTTGTAATGAATGCTGTTTGATTTCTGCTTCGAAAAGAATGTGTCTGAAGATTTTTTGTCGTTGTAAATATTGAAATATAAGAAAATGCACTGACAGATAAATTTTTCTAGGAGAAATGATGCCAATCATCTCATAAAAATTTTCTTCGTTTCAAAAATCACCAACGCGTGAAATAAGAATCAACGCCGGTCAACATAACTATCTACTATAACCCTTCGGGAAATTCTCCGATGTCTCGCAAGAAGAGTGCGACACTAGCTTTAAGTACACAAAAGGTTCGGTTTTAGTATATTTTCAACAGGGATGATCTTGTCTGTTTGCTATAAAATTATATGAAAACTAGAAAAAAGGATTTATTTTATCGGAGATCTTCCAAAAACATTTTTTTTACTTTAAAAAAAAATTGGTAAAAAAGTGGCTGATAACGCCCATAATAAATATTAAAATACATTTTTTTACATTGCGTCCATGCTGGATTACGTGATAAAGACCTAGAAAATTTGGCATTTTTGGTTCGATGTATAGCTGCACGGGACTGATATAATAATAAAGCATACGTTTTTGTGTCTAACAATAAAGGGAAATAAATAACCATACATTTGGATAAAAAAAAACTTTTTTTTAAAATTAGCGTATTATATATACATTTGTTTTATATTATTTTCATCTGACTAAAAGGGCGAAAAAAATTGGTAAATTCAAACCTTGTTTAAATTTTATTAAAAAACAAAATTATTATTTCCGTCCTTGCAGATTGGCAATACATACATACTCCCATTTTTCCTCTTAAATTTAAAAGCGGTAGTGAAGGTGTCAGGAACACGTGTTCTGTTTTTCTCTTTTTTTATTTTTTCTGTCAGCATAAATTACGTTTGAAAAAACGTTTTATATTGGAAAATGTTTTCTCATAAAACGAGAAATAGCATAAATACATATAAAATCGAAAAATATCAATAGTATTTGATGAGTTTTTTTCTCAAAAAATGAAATCAATTTAGGGATTTTTTTCTGGAAATATACTGTGTATATTCATGACTAGACTTTAATATTCAAATCAGAAAAGCCTCACGTATTTTAATATGCTGTGACTTAAATTAAACTATCGAGAGTTTGCTTTCTTTTTGAGATTGTGTATTATTATAGAAATACAGGTTAAAGAGAGGGTAGTAGACCAAAGGAACATAATTAAAACAGAGTGAATTTATCTTGTGTAAAAAATATAAGATAACATTTGAACAATGAGTTTAAGAATAAGTTAATTGACTAATATATAAATTAAAAAAATATCATGTGAAAAAATCTTTTTTAATTGAAAAAATACCCTGAAGCACTGTTTTACCATTGTAATGAATGCAAATATTCAATATACCCATTTAGGTGGTGGAAACGAAACTTGGATGAGTTTCTGATATGGATAAATTTCTTCATTGTACATATTGGTTTAATCAAACATAGAAAAACAGATTTGAATACGCGTTTTTTTTTTAAATAAAATCTTGTGCAACGAATCAGAGAGCGGATGGCGTGAAAATCAAATAATTTCAAAGATGGCTGCCAATAATATATTCACAAGCGCACTACTTCACAACTATTTTTTTCGAAATTTCTAGAACGTATTTTTTTATGATCGATCTGTATTGTCTCATATCGAGAGGATTGTCAAATGAGTATCTAATTTTAAAGATACAATAATCGATATGTGTGTGCTAAGCTTACTTGTTAGTTATTGTTATAAGTTGATTTTTTTAGAATTGTGTGCATACGAAAACGTATTGAATTACACAACGCAATAAATCATACAAATAAGACATGGGTGTTTTAGATTTTTTTTATGGACCATGAAACTAACGCCTTTTAAACCTACAACTCACCTTTTCATAACTAAAAGAGCATTATCTCAAAATTAAAAAAATGTTTATTTAACTGTTTTTATAGTTAAATACATTTAGTGGTAAAAAATCTAATACAGCTTACAAGTTTCTTATATGGCGATGCTATAAAGAATCATTATTTGTTGTGTTACCGCCAAAGTTAGTTTCAATGTTTGTTTCTCTTTGGTCGGCGAAGAAATGCACATTTTATAAGTTGCTATAGCAGGTAAACATTCAATATAAAAGTTTTTAAGCAAACTACATCAATTGTTATATTAAGCTCAGAAAAGTTAACGTTTTGTCTAACAGGAAAAACAGTAGCGTACTTTCTATATTAGGCAAAAAATATACAAGGGTTTAAATAAAATCGAATGGACTGTATACTCTTTAAAATACCAAATTAAAAAAAATATGCCGTCCACACAATTCATATTACTCCTAGGAGAAACATGAAATATTTAAGGACAAAATGATACATAGACTGTATTGCAAAAAATATTTAATTTAAAAGATACCTTATAAATGAAAAAAAAACTTTTTCACAAATTGTTAGAAAAAAAACATATATAATTTCAATAATAATGCAATAATAAAAGAACGCCTTGTAATACGAGGCAAACATACTTACTGTTAATCAGGAATATTCTTGGCTGTTAATTGTTTATTGACTATGTTATTCCATAAATTGTGTTACAAATTTTGAGACATGATTCGCCTTTTTAAGAAGCACTAAAGACCAATTATCGTTAAGTTATTCATTATTTTTAATTTAAAAAAAACAAAGGTTAGGAGTTTTTCTTTTTACTGAACACAAGGAGGTGGTTAGATACAAGCAATACAGTTAAAGTACTAATTAAATTATTACTTTAATTACCTTCCTATCCGTACTATTCACTACGTCCAAAGAAACAAAAAAACCCTAACATTAATTTTGTGATTCATAAGCTAAGAATTAGAATCAATCTTTACTTTATTTTAATAAATAACCTTACGATAGAAAGTCTGAAAATGCTTCTCAAAGAGGTGAATCAAGTGTCACAAATTGTGACACAGTCAGTCCAATAATACAGTAATCAAATGCAATTTTATATAAAAATGGAACTTCCACAAAGTTACCGCTGGTGATTAGTGATTACAACCCCGAATGAATGATCGATTCCAGTAATTCGTTTTTCCATATGATATAATGTTTTCAAAAAGTACATCAATATGCATCAGCAAAGAATCTCACTTTACTATTCTACAACATAACAAATAAGAGATTTTGAATTGACGTACAGAAAAACACATCCGACATTTCGAAATGCTTTTGCATTTCCTCTTTTTGTTCAAGATTTCGCATCATACATATATAAATTTGAGATATCTAATGATGCTTTACAGCGTTTGTCTGGAGTTGTTGATCTTTGTATGAGATTTGACTGTTTTTTACGATTCATTCATATACAATTACTTATATTGCACTGAATTTATAGGTATGAGAAATAAGCCATTTGGAAACTGTGTTGAGCACTCTTTATGTATCTCTGGCCTTAAGTACGCTCGAATTTAGATACATTATTTGGAGCCCATATGAAAGTTCATACACGATACAATTCTTCGATATTTTTATTTCTTCAAGCATTAATATTTTATCTTTGAAAATTTATTGAAAGAATACTACTCCACAAAATTTCCTTAAGAAATGCTATTATTTCATTCTTTTAAATATCAAAGATTGTTTACTATTTTAAAGTATTTTTTCTCTTCTACTTCAGAGCCGAATTAATATTCCTGACATTCTAAAGACTATTAAACTTATTTGATCCCAATTTTTACCTGCATGGTCGAAACCATAACCAAATATGTTTATTTCTTAAAAGTTTTCCTTCGTGTAGGTCATATAAGGGCTATTCGACATATCAATGCATTGCGTAGGAAAGTGGTCATTAAAAATTTATCTTTGTAAACTGCGTTAAGTTTTTTTTGTTTTGAATTTGTATATGGAAACTATTTATTTTCTTTAAATATCATATACTGTACTTTAATTTAAATTATATCTGTCAAGCACACGGAAAATTGGCGTCAGCTGTAATTCCATGTAATCTTCCTTATATTTGCACCAATAAAGATAAAAAATATTTTTTATAATATAAATAAACAAGTATCTTTCAATGACAATGAGACTGGTATTTCAGTATAGAAAAAAACTGTCGAAATTTAAGAATCTTGGATTTGGTATTACCGATTTTTCAATCCTTTAATACGATTAGGACACTTATTTTGTATATTGAGACTGATGACGAAGTATTAAAGGCAGTGAGTTACGAAAAACAGGTAAAAACATGTTAAAACATAGTAGCCATCTCGAAGAAGATCAGTCTCCCAATAATGTTTATACTGGATTTTTTTTTTTTTTTTTTATTATTTGATAAGATAACTAAAAATAAACCTAACACTCAGAAAGCACAAAGCTTAAAATAAGGATTTGTTACGATTTCGAGCTCATTTTCAATAATCTGTTTTCTTGGTAGTGGGTGTAATGTTGATACGCCACTGATTCAAAGATACTCTCCGTTAAAAAGGAAAAGCTCTCTACTTCCATTCAGTAAAAGCTCTCAGTATATTTTATTTATAATACTCTGAATGATTTAGTGAACAATTTTCCATTTTCGTTTGTATTGTGGGTGTGTTTATTTTGTAGATTACAAAATACATTTAAGGCGATATCAAATGTACAAGTAATAAGTCTTTTATATAGCCAAAGCTGGAAAATTAAATAATTAATAATTCATATGAGATTTTGAAAAATACTAGCCTGTCAAAGGTTTCGGATATAAACAATAATATTATTTCGTCAATATTTTTTAAATATTTTTTTATTATTAGCATAAAAACAGCTGAGTGCTTAAATAACCAACCATACAGCTCGTTTTTGAAGACTTAAATGTGATCGGACTATCACATATAAAACTGCCCCATTGAATTAGTTAAAGTAGCGGGGTTTGTTTCTGAAAGCCTGATTATTATATTTTCAAATTAAAATAATACATTTTATATAAAAATACTGATCTTTAAGGTACGTAATACATTGTTAATTGTTAAGGTACATAGTTCAAGATTTACGACTTAGAGACTTTAATAAAAAAACAGGTTATTATAATAGTGTTATAAAAAAAATTTACTAGCCGTTCTAAAAATAAATAAAAATGATTCTTTTACCTCTTTAATACCCTTATAAAGAAAACTTTTTAAAGGAAATACTATTAACAGAGGGTTATGGCACTGCGGAGCGTTGTTGGCTCCGTGCCGATCTCACAGGTTCGAGACCCAGTTCAAACAGTATTTTTTCAATCGATTTCTGTTCCAATGCAGTGTTTGTAATGTCTTAAACCCCTCCTAACCCTTTATCCTCCGATCCTTTAATAACTGGGCGTAGCGAGAGCGTTTGTTTAACTACTAGTCCTGTCGTAGCCTTATCCATGTATCCTTACTATTCTCATTGGAAAAGAAAAGTTGAACGACTGAGTAACAAACAGTTCTTGTAGAAAATTTTATGCTGAGATACCTACATTATTAAGTCACATGCTTCACATTGGGAGTGGACATGAATTTTAAAAAATATTGATCTTAAATGTTAGCATATGTACGGTATGATTTTTTTTCTTTGTTTTCTATATTAATTTTATTGATTCAAAGTGAACCCACTACTTGTAAATTTATGAAACATGAATATGGCTTATTTAATACAACACATGGAGAAACATCAAATTAATTATTACGGAACCAGCTCTCACGCAACTGCTAACTTGAACATTTTCAAATTAATAATAAATGAAGATTATGAATTACCTTTACATAACTCAACAAAAAGTATTATAATATGTAATCATAATAATTTGCAGTACAAGTCAAACATTTTTAAAATGATTTTTTAAATCATTTACACGAATAGAATTTAATCAAATTTTAAATAGGAACTAAAAAAAACATTTTTTTTATAGATAAATGTACTTTAAACATTGTTCGACACTACATACTATAAGAGAAATAATAATCGGTTGAGATAACTCATTTGAATGGTTAATGACAACTTATAATTGGTGAGTAGTAAATACGACCGTTATTTAAAAAAATATATGAAAATTGGCAGTATATGTTTAATAATTGAGGGGGTCAAAAGTAAAGACAGCATTTTATCACAGAAGCCATTTAAGAAAATCGTAAACAACTCAGAGGACAACGCCTGTCAGAGGCATCTTCAGACTTACTATCGCAAATTTTGCTTAAGTAATGAAGCAAGATTGATTCTAAATTTTTTAAATTATGAAATTACAAAATGGAGTTTGGGTTTGGGGTTGTTTCCAATTAATAGAGTAATCACAAACCTATCTGATTGACTGCAGCTCATTAGTTTAATAGTTTGTAATGTTTAACGTCATTAGTAGTATGATTATTTATTTGCTTTCCTTAAAAAGGAAAAAAAACCCAAACTCCATTTTGTAATTTCATAATTTAAAAATTTTAGAATCACGAAACACGTGTCACATTTAGTTACACAATACGTGGAATAATCAAAGTTATTTTAAATTTTATATTAATAACTCAAAAAAGCATTACTAATTAATTTAATTTATGTGTGCTTTATCTAACAGTAGAATATATTCAAAACTAATTTGTCAAATGTGCTGAGGAAATATTTTATCACGGGACTTTTTGTATTCTGGCTTAGAATGAAGAAGTCGAATTTGTTTCGGAAGCGAATTTCTTTGGAATGAAAACAGGTTTTCTACTGAAATATCAACTCCCAAGCTGACGAATTTTTACCTCTACGGTATAAAAAGAGCGATAAATTAACCACTAGTCCTGCCTTAGCTTTATCCTACTATATATACTACTACTTACACCGAAAAAGAGAGGTAGAGAAACTGAGTAACAAAAGAGTTTTCTACAAAAAAATCTGTTGAGACACCTCCATTAGAAAGCCATATGCTCCAGATTGAGAGAGGATATAGATTTGTTTTTATACAATCTGTTTATTTTTATGGTAAAATTTTCGTATAAATATGGTTCAAAAACCTTTTAAAGGATTTACATGAAAATGTAGCACACGCATAGGCAAACCAAACATATTTACAGAATTTTAGTATATGCAGCAATAATACTGTCTCAAGATGCCAATGAGTGACAACAATACCATTATAACGTATAAAAAATAAGGATTTTTCACACTTTACGCAAGTAAAATGGGTTTTATGATAATTCCACTCTTTTGTCGTCACTGCGAAATAAACAAGAAAATTTGAGTTATTTTATTTGAGAACAAATAAAAACAATAGAATTTATGCGCTGCGTAAGTAGCCGAGTGAACAAACATGCAAGAAGTATTTTAAATGACAGAATGAATTGAATTTTTCGCAGCGCACACTACAGAACTGGGACTGTATCAACAGCGAGGAATAAATTCCACAGAAATACGAGTTAGCAAATATTTGTCATATATAAATATTTCTGCTGTGTATCATTATTGAGGAAAAATATTTGTTTTGCATTATCTTTCGTATAAACATGCGAAGCAATGAAATTTATGGCAGCATAATCGAGCACAAACCTCAGCAATCATTGGCGTCTGATATAATTATTGAAAATATTATCGGTATTTGACAAATAATACAAAACTCTCATGCCATGTCAATGAAATTGGCTTAAAATTTTATACGAACGCTTTTTATATCGTGCGATTTCTAAGTATTCTTAATTAAAATTTATTGTCATTGGTTAAGTAAGCACTGATGAAAATATTCAATGTGAAATGAGAACTATGAATATTGATTTGAAGGAATTTTTCAAAAATTTCAGTAATATCAGTGTTATATTTCAGCATATTAAAAAATACTTTTAATGTGTAAAGAATGGCTTAGTAAACTATTTTTAAAAAATGACGATATCATCTAGACCAGCGATTTCCAACCAGGGAGGCGCGCCTCCCTGTGGATGCGTTGAATATTCTGCATATACACAACATGACCAACTTGACTATTGCAAAGAGAGGCGCGAACAATCCAAAATATTTATTTACACTAACGTGTCTTTATTACTTTATGAAATAAATGATGGGGAGGCGCGAAGATATTATTTTCTTTAAAGGGAGGCGCAGTAACATGAAGGTTGGAAACCATTGATATAGACTCTAAAGCAGCGGAGGGGAACCTGCGGCCTCTTAGCTACATTGATGCGGCCTTTTGACTTGATCAAAATATTCACTTTGATGAACAAATTTTACGCAAGCGCTTGGAAAAAGAGCGTAATCAACCCATTATATGTTCGACAGTCGAAAAAAAGAGGGAAGGGGTGTAAACGTTTTCTTTACTGCGGCCTTATATTGAATCAGATAAATCAATCTGGCCTTTATAAACGAAAAGGTTCCACACCCTGATTTAAAGTCTTCTCGAACAGTTTGATTCATTAGTTAATTAAAAATATAGAATGTTTGTCATAAATAATAAAACCATTTCGTAAAAACCAATAAAAAATTGATACTAGAAAAACTAAAAAAATACAATCAAGTTATTAATTTAACAGCTCGCAATTTACCGTCAAATTTAATTACCAGTAAATTTTAAATAAAAAAAGTAGACAAAGAAATTTTTAATTAAAACTAGGTTCTAGATTAAAACAGAAATAATTTAAAATATTTCTATTATATTTCAATATTAATGTCGTATTAATATGTATTTAAATGTCTTTTGTGTTTTTACTGAGGTATGGAAATGACTGATTAACCCGTAACATGCCATCCTAAAAAACCACGTTCCCTGCCATGATGGCATCCCAGTTCCACTGTTTATTGACAGTATTTAAACCTAAGTTAGAAGCTAAAAAATAATTTAAAAAATGTATATATATGCTAGAATACCTAAAATGATAAATACTTATTGACAATATTGAGAGAAATATTGAATGATTTAATGGCTCAACTATTTACGATTGCATCATGGGCATAGAGGTGTTAAATAACTACTTCAAGCTTGGTTATTTATCGAGAAGTTAATAAAATAACTTATCATACGAATCTATTGACTTATTGATGTTATTTAAATTACCTGTATCCATACATAGTTTTAATACATTTAATATAAACTGTTTTAAAAGTTTCATAAAAGAACACAATATTTTTTTTTTTAATTATTATAAAAAATGTGTATTTTCTTGGGTATAATAATTTGAGTTTTAAAATATGATCTCATAAAAGAAATTAATTCTTTCATCTTGTCGACTTTACCTGTATTCGATGCATATTTTTCCCGCAGATAAAAACGAGTCTTTTTGATTTCATACTACAATAGTGTGTTGGTCGTTTAAAAGGATATTTTAAAATAAAAATGGTTTTTGAAACTAAAATATTCCACAAAT
The DNA here is from genome assembly GCA_031772345.1 of Himalopsyche anomala. Lineage (NCBI taxonomy): Eukaryota > Metazoa > Arthropoda > Insecta > Trichoptera > Rhyacophilidae > Himalopsyche > Himalopsyche anomala. The sequence goes on along the minus strand of CM062827.1, from coordinate 18,726,679 downwards.
CCTCGTCTCTAAAATAATTTATTATTGAACTCGTATGTAATATTTTTAAATAACCGTTTCATATCTACTGTGATAATAACTTCCGTGACTAATTGTACACACACCAAAATCGTTAATAAAAATATTTTCACTAATTGATGAGAGTTAATAAAAACGCTTTTTTTTTCATTTTGATGAAAACAAAACACATAAAATATATAACGAATGGCATTTACATATAATATTTTAGTATTAAAAAAACACAAGAATAAGTTGCGTTGTAAAATATGTTTATTGTATAAGTTTTATTTTGAGAAACTATATTAAAAAAATAGACGATAGCTGCGAGTTAAAAAAGCAACAAAAACTTTATCGTCAATAACCTAGACGCAGGAAAAATATAAGTTTGCCCATAACTAAGATATAATTTCAATTAAGCTCGCATTAAAAAAATATGATAAGGTTATTGTGAGGTGGCACGAGTGAAAATTTTGAGGCAGTAATAAAGTGTCAGGCTTTGTTTATTGGTCGGCTTTTTATTTTCCCGCCCAGGGCAAGTTTCTATGAGTTTTCCCGCCCTCTTTAAGATTTCCGTTCGTGCGAGTTGTAATCTCTATCCGAAATCAGAAACGAAATTTCCCCACCAAAGTGAGATTAAGCGAAAAACAAAAAGACCTTTTTAAATTATTTATTAGCCAGAATTCATTACGGCTTACGCTGCTTTGTGAAGTTGATTGTAAAAAATGAATAATATGGCCGAATGCCAGTAACATAATACGTTCATAACAATATTAAAATACGCAACACGGTGCCGTGGAAATATTAATAACAAAGAAAAAAGGTATTATGCCTTTTTCAAAAGAAAAAAACAAATATGAGTTCATAAATAATTAAATCGGATTATCAGACAATAAATAAAAAAAAATCTTAGTGAGATTTCGACAAGTAGTTAAAAAAAAACACATTTCAACCAGAACATATCGTAAAAACGTTAATACTTATACCAAGAAAAATTTAATTTGCTCATTTGTGACAGCTAATAGTTGCGTTTGATTACGGGTTAATAAATTTGACAAAACTTTTTAGATAAACAAGAAACATAAAAGTAAACCTTTAACAAAATTTTTGTACGATAATGAAATTTTATTTGAATATTTTAGGAGTTGCTTCTCGCTGTTTATCCAAGTAAGATTTCTCTAGCAAAAAATACTTATCTTTATTTTTTGATTTTTAACAATTTTACTACAAAGCATTATAATTGTAAATTTTCATTAATTTTTTAAAAGCACATACTTTCTTATTTATACCTAAAGTATTGCTTTTATACGACATGAAGCTTCGTAAATCTGAAGAGTTTGTTGGGTTGGTTATGTTTGAGTATTGCAGTCACTTAATAAAGTCTGCACAATTCGCCTTTACTTGCCGATAATAAATCCTTATTTTTCATAAATGTTGAATTGAGTCATGGTTATTCCAAATTGTGTGGTCGATCTATTTGTCAAAATAGGATTTCCATTAACCCAGGTAATGCAAAAAATAATAAGAAATTTGATAGTAATAAAGTGATGAACAATGTAAACCTAATATTAATACTTGTGTTTGTTTGAATGATTATTCCGTAAAAATAACTCAATTAAAAGCAATCGCTAAGACGTTGACTTTAATAAAAATAATAAAAAAATGTACTTTATTCAATTTTTATAAAGATTAGATACGAGTTCATTTATCGCCACGAGTATTATCAACTAAATCACATAATTGATACTGACAGCAGTTCGCGATGAGTGACAACGGTTTCGATATTTGGTAAAAAATGTGAAAATGGCACAAAAAATCTTTTTGTATTTTGTTAATCAAAATTAGTTCTCAAAATTATTTTTTTCCTATGCTTAAAGACGTTTCCGTAGCAACCGTTCCGTGCAATATAGCAGAAATAAGGTGTTGAATGATTTTTCATTTTCTTAATAAGCAGAATATTGACGATTTAAAAATCTAATTGGGTCAATTTTCTTTGATGTTTCGCGGCAAAAATAAATCTAAATGTCAACTTATTATAATTCTCTACTACAATCTTCGTTAAATGTTTTGAAATGTGAAAAAAAATAATACCTCATTATATTTCTAGGGCTAAGGGGTCAGAAGGGCTAGCTAAAAAATACGTGTTTTGAGTAAAGCTCGGTTTTGGCTATGCCGAAATCATATTTATAGTGACAAAAAGCAATATATCGTACGTTACGTACGATATTTTGTTTATAAGATACGATAGTTTATAGGTGTACAACTTTGCATCCGCCGTTTTTCTATAAATGACTTTAACGGCAAGTAGTAGTCGAAATAAATAGATCATAAACGTCATGCAATAAACATGGGTATCTGTCAACATAATTCAACAGAAATACAAGTCAATTTGTGTCCGCATCTTTAAGTTATTCTCGATTGAAAATGTCAGTTTACGAGACAAATTTTCGTAATTTGCGAAAGGTTTTGATTTTATGATTCAATATGAAGAAATCTGCGGATAAGGCTCATCGAATGCTTTCAAATACTTATGGTGAGGCTGTTATTCGTGAAAGAATGTGTTGTGAGTGGTTTCAACGCTCCAAGAACGGTGATTAACTCGTTGAAGACCAGCATAGCGGTAGAAGAGAGAAGGTTTTTGATGATGCAGATTTGGAGGAAAGGCATAAGAATGATTCAAAAGCAAGGAAATTGGGTGCCGTACGAGTCGAAGGCGAAAGATGTTGAACGGCGTTTGTTTGCTTGTAAACAGTTGCTAGAAAAACAAAGATGGAAGAGATTTCTGCATCGCATTGTGGCTGGGAACGAAAAGTGGGTTGCATTAAGATAACATTAAGTGCAGAAATTCATGCTTTCATGTCGACGGCCAAACCGAATATTCATGGCTCCAATGTCATGCTTTGTAGAACCAACTTGGCGTAGTATATTATGAAATATTAACCTGGTTGAAACAATCACAAGCAATCGTTATCGAACACAATTAATGCGTTTGAGCCAAGCATTGAAAGAAAAACGGTCGCAATACAACGAGAGACACAATCAAGTGTTTTTTCACCATGACAATGCTCGACCCATGTTGCGAAAGTGGTCAAGACAAACGTGGAAACGTTGAAATGGGAATTCCTATCCCATCCACCGTATTCTTCAGACGTTGCTTCCTCTGACTATCACTTGTTTCGATCAATGGCACACACCCTGGGTGACCAGAACTTCCAGTCTTATGAAGAAGTAAGAAATTGGATCGATTTGTGGATCGCTTCAAAAGATGATGATGATGATAGACGCGGGACTCGTACGCTGCCCAAAAGATGGGAGAAAGTAGTGGTCTGTGATGGACAATAATTTCAATAATAAATGTATGATCAGTTTTTTACAATAAAACCTCAAATTTCGGAAAAAAACGGCAGAAGCAAAGTTGTACAGCTATGTATATAAATTTTCAAACGAAATTATTATAACAGAATAATTTATTATTCATAAGTAAACTTTAAACTGTGTTTTTGTAAATAATCTTATGATCGTAATCCACCGATTTTGTTATAATTTAATTAAATTTACATAGAAAGACATACGAAGTTTGTTTTTGTCAACGTTTAAAAGTAGATAATGTTGTGTTAATATCATGACGTCTACTCCAATCATAGCTTAAAACACGAATTTAACTATTTTTTAGGTTTAGTAGCATGCGGTGGTGCAATTTTTGAAAATAGGTATTCGTAAACACAATTTTTAAAAAAGGATTCGAAGTTATTAGTTTTTTTCGAGCACGACTCCGGTTAAAACATTCTGACTTCACGACTCCTATTCTTACTCCAAAGCCCTGGTCTTTATGTACATGTGTATATACAAAATAAAAATAATACGAACGTGTTTTCATACTCAATCGATACATCTTAAATTCTATAGCATCTTACTTCTGTTACCCTTAAAACAAAAAAGTATTCGTCATAAGTAATTGCTATCAATAAAGTCCAGCATACTTTTTTATGCGCTGTACCTCACTAAGCTAAAAGTATTTCCTCTCTCGTTGAAATAAAATTAACTAACCTTCCATTCATTTGAGAATAGTTAAAAAGCATTAAGTAATAATTCTATCTAATGCTGGTGTGTTTGAGAGGATTAACTCAAAAAGTCCTAATGGAAGAGCCTGGTTAGCGTTAACTTTCTAAATCTGATAAGAGATATCAGTCGAATTTAGTACAGAGCGTTAAATAATTAACACTGCTCTTCTTATGGATAAGGTAAAAGTGGTATGTTTGCTTTTAAGTAGGCAGGCTTCTACACTCTAATAAAAAGGAAAAGTAATTACCATTTTTTAAAAATATATTATAATACGATAATCATATGTACATATATTTATAAAAAATATATTTATATAATATAAATACATTTATCTTGTGTTTCTTAGTTTTTATATTAAAAAATAATGTTATTTAAACATATTTCATCACATTTGTTATCATAAAAACTCATAGGAATAAAATACAATCAATACAAATATTTTAGACAATAAGTTATTTTTCATTAAAAATTATATAAAACGAACTGAAACAAACTTCACGATAAACACGTTTTACTCGAAAGTAAATTTGTATTGGAATATCTGCTTATTTTGTTTTTAAATATAAATATAAATAAAAATATGTAATTAATATTCTTTTTATTAACGCTGGTAATTAAGTCTAGACGTCGGATATTTTCTTTTATAAACAAATATTTGAGCTAAATCCTTTAAAGACGAAGTGATATTATTTTAACGACATCAAAAGAAGTGGTTTATGTAACTAACTTGTTTATCAAAAAACGACTTTGCCAACTCTAAATCGTGAAAATACTTTATTGTTGTGAAAGATTCCAGAGTATTTGAAATAAAAAGTAAAGTATTCATAAACAACTCAAATACTCATTATGAAAGCAGTTTGAGATTACGTTAGTTTTAAGAAAGATTACAAGTATTATGAAATGTTTTATTTTTTCGTAAATAAGTAGATCAAATAAATTATTCAAAAAGTATTTAATAATCGCCCGACTAAACAAAAAATCACACAATTTTATATTTTATAATATATCTGGTTCTCAATACTTGATATAGTTTATAATATATCAAGGTTCTCAAGGGGTTCTATTTTTATAATATTTAATCAAATAAAATTTTATCAAGAAAATACATATCTATTAATTTCAATTAATTTCAATTAATGGCAATGAATTTATTTTAAAAATAATTATCAAATAGCAAGATTCTTAAATATCATAAATATTGTTTTTTTTTTATAAATACATATATCGTAAATGTTTTTATTTAAAACATGACAGATATTTAAGTTAAATTATTATTATTTACAACACTAATACTATTTACTACTGCATTTTTTTTTTCATGAAAAAATAAACAAACATTTAGAAATATAACTTTCGAAAAATTGTGTTCAAAATGGAAGTGAAAAACAACAAATTAATGATGTATGAACAAAATACAAGGATTTTTTTTGTGGAAACTGTGCAAATGTTCCTATTTTAGAAATGTGGTTTACTATTTTCATGTCACATAGGGTCGTTTGTGACATAGGCCTAACCACGGCAGGCTGTTGCCATAATGCTAAATCCTAATTTAATTTATACTTCTTTTGAGTGAAAAATATGGCCCCACACAAAGAAAACGGTAAAATATTCCGTTTGCACAAAATAAATTAGTAAAATTATGAGATGAAAATTTATCTTAAAAGGAATACGACGAAACGGCTAAAGCAAGCTCAAAAAATTTGGTGGAATATAGTTTCCATTTAACCAGTGCCAATAACGGTGTGATAGCTTTATGGAATCCGTACAGATGTTTACTGTTATTTTAAATGCTTCAATATCACGAAGAAAAATTATTGAACGTTTTGTTTAGTACAAATTTATTTGAAATGGACGGCTAATGATAATGTAATAAAACATATTTTTTGGTTTGTACCTATGAATTTACGATAAAACGATTTCAATTCAGAAAATATATGCGTATTCTACGCGCAGTTTTCCACTAAATAATAAAAAAATAATGTTTTAATACTCAATGTAACCATAATATAAAAAACTCAATACTTATAACCAAATGGTTGATTCTGGTATCTGGTATGTATGATTTATTTTGCATATATAACATTTGTTTAATTGTACGGTTCATCACATAATAAATTCTGCTGTATTGTTTTCATTTAAAATAAAACAATATTTTAAAAAAAAATTTCAACTTATACGTAATTTTTTCTTGAAACATAAAAACATTACTTGTCACAAATATTGAAATGTGTACGTATTGCCTTGGATTATATTACCTTTTAAGACATTCGTCGTTTGTATGCTTGTATATTTATAAAATTTACTGTTGAAAATCATATAGGTATTGTAAAATTCAAATAGAATTGTTGTATACTCACCAATGACGCTCAAATGTATGAAGTGGCTCATGTGTGGAGTTGTCGATATCTGACACTCGTAAATTCCTGTGTCGCGATGCTGCGGAAACTTGATCTGCAAATGGGGAAATACTGCATCAGATAAAAGTCGAGTACATAAAACACGATTTTATGTGTAGGTATCTTACTGCAGAGCAATGCAATGTCAAAGCTATTTAACATTCAAGTGCAAGAAACTGAACTATATAAAGATCGGAAATGACCTTATGATTTATGATGTTTTTGATTTGATTTTTTCTTTTAATCAGCTGACATTTTTTTTTAAATCATATAAAGATAGAATATATCAAGTACACGAAAGCTTAAAAATAAGTTACTATTTTTTTTAAATATAGATGCCACTGTGAACCGTTTCACTCATTCTTTAAAAAGTGACATAATCATATAAATAATGGCTTGTTTTCGTTTTATTACTTCTAATGCGGCAGGATAATACGATGATGAACAGTAATACCGATGGTTAAACGAAAATAGATTTCTCTTTATCTGTCGCACGATCGTGCAAGAGAGTTACCGGTTTTTGAAGTATGACAGGCTGAAAGCGTGTTGTGGAAATAAAATGAGAGTTTACTGTTTTAGTTTCAGAACAAACATGCTTTTACATTGTCTTGTCTCTGCTCGAAAAGTTAAAAAATGTCATACTTTTACAGCAACTATATACACAATGACATTTCTCTGCTCACAGTTGGAATACATGTAACATAAGTTCGCAAGTTGAAAATAGAATATGTACATTGTTGAAATAAATTTTCAACTTTAAAATCAATAAAAGTAAGCACTTCAACTGATTTTGAAAAATAAAGCGATAACTATATTTGAGTCGCTCTTGAAAATAATTGTAAACCAGGGTAAATATTCTACTTTTTTATATTTAAAAAATCATTAAATGCCGCTTATTACAAAACATTTCCGTCAACAATTTATATGAAAATTATCATACACGAAAAACAGAGTAACCGATAATTAACGCAAAATATAATGTCAGTATAGACAAGTTATCATAACACGTCAAATTTATTTTTTATGAAAATACCAAACAGTAAATTTGAAATATGGCGATGACTTTTTTAAATATTATTTCGCGATTTGCATGAATTATCACTTCCTTCATTGTTTTTGACGTTTAGTTTTTTGATTTTTTCCTATGAGCAGTTAAATTTCTTAGAGAATAGAATTTTTTGTTTGCGCCATTAAGTTAACTTTTGAGGAAAAAAAGAGTAGTATGTAGTCTATTTAGCAAAACTACCAATAATGTTGAATTTTATGCGTCAATTTTTAAAAAAGTAATGTTTTATCCATTTCAAGTAAAATAGTAGATCTTTGTAATGAATACATGTGAATTGAGGTATTTTTTAAAATTAATATTACTTCAGAATATTATTTGAGACAATCTCACTAATAAATTAAAAAAAAACATAATGTTAAAAAAATAAAAAATAATTTATAAAAGAACGTTACGTACGTGTATTGTAAAGTGAGTTTCCCTTTTAATAACAGACAACCATAAGTAAATAAAATTAAAAGAATGAAGCTTTTTTTATTTTTCTAATGCTCTCATTTACTTTATAAGATAATACAAAATAAACACTACAGAAAGAAAACTGTGAGATGTTTAAAGAAAATCAACAACAATTGCAAATGCACATTTAACTTTTAGAGTGCTAACAATAAAGTTGAAATGTGTTTTGCAATACATTTTATATTCCTATTGGGTTTAAAGTTATAAAATACTGAGAGCTGTACATATATTGAAACTAACAAATAATTTAAGAACTTTTCTGTAAGCATATTTGAATAAACTTATTTTTTATTTATTATTAAACAGATTGATATTTCACTATTTACATGATTCAAGAATAACACTTCAACACTGAATTTGTATGAGCTTTGAATTCAAATAATATATTATGGGAATATATTTATTATGATTTTAAAATTTAATATATGTACTAAAGTACATAAATTAGTTTTTAATGACATAGATTCTACAACATTAAATCTAAGCCATAACTAACAGAGATAGATTAATTATTATATAAACAAAATAAACATTTCTAAAAAAATATAAATACGACGACAGAGCTGTTTAAAAGTGATAAAAATAATCGTAACATGTATTTTCTTATCCAAATGTAAACGAAGATCAAACTATTCATGAGAAGCGGAGAAGTCCACTGAAGATTCGTTTCCCATATTTCGATCTCTCAAGCGTGTTATAGATCTTTCTTTTAAACTATACCAAGCCTCACATCATCTTTCATGGCCGCATAGACGAAAAATATAATGGTATATTCCAGACAGGCGAGAGATTTATTAGTGCATTAAGCAGCAGGTCATTTAATTATGAGAACACGCTTTTTCCAAATATCTGATATATCACAGTGACTATATATAGCTTAAAATCGTTTATTTAGAAAACGAATAAACAGCAGAAGTCTCATGCAACATTATTCAGTTTCATTATACATAATTAATGGGATAAAATTGTACAGTAAACGACATACTTGAAGGGTCCAGTCCTCAGAGTGGGGATTGTGAATGGCTCTGAACCGCAAATCTGAAGTATAAGTGTAGCGTCCTACTGTCAACAGATGGACATCACGATGCCTCACCCAGGACACGGTGTGAGTAGACTGTGGAAAAAAGGGAAACAAGATTAATATGTCTGGTAAAAGCATTTTTGTTACTTCGCTTAATAAAGTAAATTAGTATTTGTTCCATGATTTAATTAATCATGTCGTACTTAAGCCAGGATTCAGTTGGGTGTCAACTTATTTTTTTCAGAATGGTAAATAGAGAGACGAACAATATTTCATTTATCGAGATCTATTCCTAGAATCGACCATTAAATATATTTATATGCAAACAATTAAATGTTTCTGGTGATATGGTAAAATAAAGGTTATATTTAAAACACGGCGTATTCGAAAAGGCAGTAAGTAAATCAATTTTTGGAAATTATTTTTGGACATTATTCTAACTTAGAATTTCGACTGAAGGTGCTTGATGGAAATTTAACGTTAAATTAGAGTTATTTTCATAATGTACAAAGTCGCAAAGTGCATTCGCGCACTGAGTAACACCGGAAGATGCCGAGAGGCGAAACCCGGGTCGTGTTCAACCAAGATTTTTGTGGAAACGCACATTATGAAAATAATTCTTATTTATATAACGCTTGATAGAAATTAAATAATCATTTTTGTTAAAAAAGGTAAGCATATGATAAAAATACTTATTTTAAAAGAATCGTGCATGCCAGGCATATCAAATTCGTTCACCATCATGAGCCAAATTAAGTTTTATTGAACACCGAATCGCGGACCGTATTACAACTTTCACTCAAAGTAAGAGTAACCATAATTTATTATATACCTACTTAAAAAACAGCAATCGTACAAATACAAGAACGTTACAAAATTAATACAAAGTAGAAAATCTTTTATATTAGTAATTTGTAAACATTTTACTTTTGTAAGAAAACTTGACAATATTTTTCGCTTACCAAATCTTCAATATTTGGAAAAAACATATGCTACTTGCTTGACTTGTCGGATGTATACTGATAATTTTTGAAAAATCAGATGTCTAGTTATTTTTTGTTGTCTCTTTAAACTTGAAACCCGTTGATATTTAAAAAATGCAATCGAAAAGTTTTTATAAAAGAGGTTAAGTGAAAAAGTTGTTCATTTAAGAAAAATAATAATGTAATTTGATACGTACACCATTATTTATTTTTTAGCTGTTGAATTGAAATAAACGATGTGATGAGATCAACTTGGTTGATAAAAATAAGAAAATGATTTTTGTTTTAGAATAAACTGTAGCACACAGAATATGTATTATGTCTAAACAAAACTAAAGATAATGTTATAAAGTATAAAGTATTGTTCCCACGTGAAAGCCTTATATGAAGTTGAAAGCTTTTAATGTTTGATATCAATTACGAACTTTGCAGAATCATTAAACAAAGGGATAACATACAAAGTAACACAAAAGTTAATGTGCCAATTCAAATTGAAGGAAATTTTGTTTGTAGCTTAACATATGAGTAGGCAGTAATGTTAGAAATTATGCAAAGTTTACTGCTATGCGAAAACTAACAGGTGTTGTTTTTTGTTCCCAACTGTTACAATAATATTTTAATTACTAATAAACCAAACTAATGTAATGTGGTAAGTATCGGATAATTTATGAATAACGAAACTTTCATGTGGTAAGCGAATGGACTCAGATAAACTAATGCTGGTGGTAAAAAAGCACAGAATAGGAAACCGATAATGTTTTGTAATTTAGCGGTAATTATTTAAAAAAATCTTTTCGTCATTTGTAGTGCTATGTCTGAGTCTAGTTAAAAATAATTTAAATTAAAAAATATATACAATAGAAGGAAGTGTTAATTGTTGCTTAATATGATTAATGTTATTTGTTTTCAAGGATGGCATTACGTAAAATAAAAGGTTTCACTTCAAATCTAATAGCAACAGAAAAATAAGAAAAAAAGTGTGCGTCAGTAGAAAAAAATGATAGCACTAAGAATATATATTTTTTGAAATTTAAATACAACAAAATTAAATCTTCAAAATGTGTGTATCGTTCATTATTTTGGCGGTTATTGAAAATATTGTTGTTTGTGCCATTTATATATTTTTTCAAATATATAATTCGAAAAATAATTATCCTTTTTTTAAATAAATACAAAGATCACTTTTCGCAAATTTTCGCTTCTTTGGTGTTAAATTCCTTTTTGAAATGTATTCTTTTACGGAGAATGAATATAAAAAAATATATATCACATCGAGAGTTATCTGGTTGTGAATATAAATTTTCCATATACATACGTGTATTTATGGATCTGAATAGTTGAGGTAATATTTAAAATTGAAATTGTATTCTGGGTAAGGTAAAACTGAAATTAGGAAAAAAAATCGATCTTTGATTAATAACAAACAGTTCTCGTAAAAAAGCTTCTGTTGAGATACCTCCATAAGGAGGCCATATGCTACACATTGGGGGTGGACATGAATAAAAAAATGAAAATGAAGAAGAATTATAAGACCTGTCACGTCAATTATGTATGTACAAAATAATGAAACTAATAAGCTTTCAAAAACAGTATGGCGAAGATTTAATGTTCAAAGGGAAAATTCAAAATAGTAAAACTAAAAAATAATAAAACGAAAAAAAACGCTATTTAATCTGTCAGAGTCAATGATGGCGGGAAATGTTATGAGGCGTACAAGAAGCATTTTAGGCCATATTGCGTCAGACCAAATATTTTTAAACCTTAAAATGATTCGCGCTATCATTAGACTTTTTATGAAAGCCTTGACGCCGCTTTGGACCATTAGTCATACAGAGTGGCACAAACGGTTGACAATTCTGACGTTAAAGAAAAATGTCGCACAATTTGTACGAAATAGTACGACACTAGCGCCACCACCTTTTAGATGGATCTCGGCTGTAGAATGAAAAAAGTTGTCGAAAAAAGCAAATTCATGATAAATTTTATGATTTATCCGTATTCAAATGGTTAGAAAATGTTTGGAATATTATTTTTCATACATGACTGAAAAAATGTTCTCAAAAAATGTGGCTGTCTTGTAATATAATATAATTTATTATACACATTTATTTTCAAACGAATTTGGTAATATATTATATTAAAATCGCATTACGCTAAAAGTAAAAGCTGAAAAGTATTATGTATCAAAAAGACCCTAAAGCGGTGAGGGGTTACTTATAAAGGGGATAGAGTTTAAGATAAAACACAGCTTTTGGTGATCGAGAGTTATGAAGATACTTTAGTAGTCAAATTCACTCAGATTTATTCAATAATAAAATTAAAAAGGACGCTTTAGAAAATATAATATTAATATAACTTTAGTCTGAAAGACGAATGGTAGTCTTATATGAAAAACGTATAAATAGGAATATTTTATTTATTTTACTAATTGTCAAGTCCGTTGAAAGCGATAAAGTTATAACACAATTGTGTGTGTTTAAAGATCTGTTTTTTCTGTGAGTGTATCGAATTAAATCTTTGTCGACGCATAAAAACAATATTTGAAAGTTATTGAGCGTACAATATAATAACAATAGATCTCTATTATTTTTTTCCAAATTTTAAACATAATCACATTTATCATTATATTTATGGAAGTAATCTTAAGTGTCTTAAAATATAAACAAAAACTTTAGTAGTATCTTGTGTCAATTTGGATTATTAATTGATTGATGATGATTAATAGTATTTTCGAATATTGTCAAAAAATTTCTCTATATGTATAGGTTATTTCTTGTTTGAAATAAACTATATATTAATTGAACACGGTATCCGGAAATGGATTAAAAATTTGATATGCAAATTTTTTGCAGAATGCTACAGATTGCAAAAAGATGGCGCTGCCAGTCGTCCAAGAAAGATTCGTTTGCGGAAACATTAAATTATACAAGAATCATATCTGAAGTTGGCCAAACACGGCGTTCAGAGATCTACTTACGAATAGGTACTGTTTTACTCTACTACTAGGCGGATCCTTAATGAATATTCATAAATCACAAAGGCGGGCATTTTTTCCAGCTGTTGCACGTGAAATTTTATCATTAGCCTCGCCTTGCAATGTTTGTTTCGCAGGCTTTGCCAAAGTATATCTATAAACATCGCCACGAGAGGGCAGCGCTGCATTCAAAGAAAGTTATATTTTGAGACAAAATTTAGCAATTCAGCTAAGACTGTAATGTCTGAAACAATTATTTGAAGGAAGAGAAAAAATAGTCATTTGAAATTAAAAATTATACCTTACTAGAATTTTAAAAACGTAATATTGATGGTATTTTTTAAACGTCTAGTTTGCAATATAATATATCAATGCAACATACGAAAATACACCCAAAGTTATAGAAACATTGCAAAATCATGTCGCTTCTTTTTTTTAATTTTAGCAAATTTCAATTCTACAGTTACACCTTGAAAACTTTTAACTAATGATATGTTTTATAAAAAACAATTCAACAAGAAATATCAGGGCTGTAGATTCGAGTAAAAAAACGACTCCGACACCGATTTAATTTTTTTATCATCTCCGTTTAGCGTAAAAAAATGTATACCATAAGATTATTCTTGTAACTAAAACATTTTGGGTAAATACAAATCATTTCACTAACCAATACGACGAAGAGAAAAATAAGTCTAAAATATGTGTCCGAGACGTCAGATTTTTCCGGTACAACATTGGAAAAAATACATAATTCCACGACTCCCAACTCCGACACCACAGCCCTGCGAAATACTAAAGTGAAAATATAATAAAATGAATGAAGTAGAATACCAAATTGATTAATATTATAATACCTAATCACATCACTTTCACACCATAAGTTGTTTAATTACTGCCATAAATTATTGCTTTTTATTAACTAATTACTTTATTTCTTACAGTTATTAAAATTTTATTTAATCCACCTTTACTAATACATATCTTTATAAATTATTATTCATCATTGTTAATCAAATCGTTATAAAAAATGTAACTTAACTGTATCATTGAACAGATTTCATCTTCAGTGTGATAGAAAAAAAATATTAGAGGTAATCGCTGACTCTTTAGCATTTAAATTGTAACTACAGATAAATTTTCGTGATTTCTATAAAACTTTTATAAGATTGTAATCAAGGTTAAAATAATAACAATTTTTCCATTTTCTACTCGTAATAAAAATATATTATAGAAAACGTTCGTTGTCGTTAAAGGCAGACCTCAAGTGTTCGTGATGTAACTTCAAATTCGTTTTCCTTCTCCTACCCTTGTACTGAAAATGTTTTCATTTATGACGTAATTTATTCCATTCGGTTCTAGTTTTAGGTAATTAAGTGATTTTTAATTGGGACTGGCGCGAGTTGTGACTCGTTAATTTCACGTTTGAAAGAAGCGACGACATTTTTGATGTCTTTTTTCGTAGTTATCGCAGGGTATTAATTCACAGTTGTCATTTATCGGGGTAGAAACATTCATAGCTGTAATACTAAATGTAAACGGTCGATTAAATAATCACCATTATTTCTTCTTTACGAGCACATAAGATGTATACTGCAAGAGCTTGGTGACTTCTCAATTCGATTCTAATATACATAACAAAGTACTTGACTTTCAATTTTATTAATTTATTTGTATTATACTTTTAAGCGACATGTTATTTAAAAAAAAACTTTATTATCAATGAATCTAAAATATCTTTGATAGATTCGGAGGTAACTTTGTACAAGCTAATTTTTAATATACAATTTAATTTGATAACTTTGTTTTGTGCTACAACTTGTGACAAGTGTTTCTCCTCTTTGAGAAGTATTATCCGACTATTGCAACGTTTACTCCAAGTTGTTCATTCTTAACCCTTTATTATAAAAATCATGAAGTATTTTTATTTTTATGAAAACTGTGATAATTTTCTATCAAATAAGATAGGTGGATCACCATTGTTGAATTTATTTCTAATAGAGTTTTGCCACACACAGTGAAAGTAAGTAGTTTTTAATTAATACTATCATTTTTTTTATCTTACCCCCTTCCTGCGTCTAATAGAAAATAGTAAGCCCCGACTTTTATTTTGTTATTTATAATATAACATTTGAATCCATTTTAAAGTTTATTATTAAAGGATGCAATAGTCTGATGATGCTTCTCAAGTAGGCAAAATGTGCGTCATAAGTTTTAGCACAAGAAGTGGAATAAAAAGTTACCATCTAAATTTTATATTGAATCTATAATGAAATAAATAAGTCGCCTTTATTTTCAACATTATTGTTTATATAATTTCAAAATATGTAATATTATAAATACAATTCGTTGCATTACAACAAATTGACTTGTTGTTAATGTTAATTGTTGTAGTACAAAAGGCCTGAGAATTTTTTTTCGGCATTGGAATAAAAAATTCAAAATTTACGGTGGTAAACGGTCACAAATAATACTATTAAAAAATTCATTGTATTTACTATTACGTAAAAAGAATTTTCGTATAAATAAGTGATACTCTCACTTCATTATATACTCGAAATATTCATCGATAAAAAAATGTCACAAAAAGCGTTGGTAATTTTCTTTATACTATTAAAATTTATATTCGGGTATTTTCAGGAACTTTAGTTAGAAAGTGATCAAGACAGTTTACTAATATTTCTTGCGAGCCGCACGTAGCCCACATGCCGTAGTTTGCCCATGCCTGCTGTACAGTATGATATCCAAACAATTTGGAACCGTACTATTTATTTAGATGTATACTCTTTCTACAAATATGCAGAGCCTTTGAAAATTTTTATTGTATATTTTTAAAATATTGTTTGTTTGATGACAATATACATTAACCTTTCGATGATTTTTTTATTCCATGTCCGCTGATTATTTTAAGTATATGGACACCTAAGAGAGGTATCTCAAAAGATTTTTTTACGAAAACTGTTACTCAGTTGCACAACCTCTTATGTTCTAAGTGAGTGGTAGGGATATAAGTATAGGACAGTACTGTGGTTAATTAATGTCTTTTGCTACTCTCCGTTATTTTGAGGTTGAAAAAGTGAAACACCCACGCTTTCTAACAGAAATCTATTAAAAAAAAAAAGTTAGTAGTAGAGCTCAAGCCCGTAAGATCCGTCATGGAAGTCAATGAAGTTGGCTGCTACACCATGGACCAACTGCTTCTTCGAATTACAAAACTAAAATAAATATGTTTTACGATTCTTGAAACACAATCAAACTTTTATACACAGTTTTGTTCACTACTCGAGAATACTAGACAATTCAAATACATATTTCATCGGAGATAAGAAATCTGGATCAGTAAGTAAGAGGAATTAAAGAATGTTCTTAACATAGTGTTAATAATTTATGACCACGTTATGCAGGAAACAAATAAGTGAAACGTCTTGTTGAGTAATGACTTGCGGTAGTTTTCATGATTCAAATATGGTAATGGGAGAGTTTACTTCCTGCATTAATGAAGAAATCTGTAGTTTAAAACAAAGTAAGAATTTTTACACTCTTTTCTTTGTCAAATTGAATAGCTTATAATAAAAATAATAAAACATTTTAGTACTTTTTCCACATAATATTTATTGGATCAGGACCAGTTTTGCTCGTTGTGAGCATTGTCGTTATCGTGGTTGACAATGCTCACAATGAGCGAAACCGGTCTTGATCCAATAAATTTTATGTGGAGAAAGTACTAAAACTGTTTTATTATAATGCCATTCCACCAAGTATTGACAGTAAACACCTTAAAAGTGATGAATAGCTTATATTGAAACCGATTTAGTTTTGTTAATAACAGTAACGTTAGAACATATACTTGTTTCTAGTATGCCTGTGTGGTCGAGTGTTCAACGTCGTTGGCTAACGCTACGGAGGGCACGGGTTCGAATCCCAGTACGGGCAGTTTTATAAATTGATTTTTCAATCGATTTAAGAATTTCTGTTCAAAGGCATGGATGTATGTGATGTTTTGAATTCCCCCCTCCCACTCATCCTATCCTATGAACGGGGCGTATCGAGAGCGATTAGCTAATCACTAGCCCTGTCCTAGCCCTTTCCTTATATTCATACTCTCTTTGGAAAAAGAGAGGTTGAGCAACTGAGTAACAATCAGTTCTTGTAGAAACACTTCTGTTGAGATAAACTCCATTAGGAGTCCATATGATCCATATTGGGAGCGGACATGGTAACAAAAAAAATAGTATGAAGATCTTTTTTTTTTGAAAAATGAGTTACGCAAGTGATAGTGAATTATGTTTTTAAACATTCCTAGATAAACAAAATCCAAAAAATATTAGGGTTATAGAATCGAAATAAAGCAAACAAATATAATCGTACTACTTATGACGTTAAACATTACAAACTATTAAACTAATGAGCTGCAGTCAATCATATTGGTTTGTGATTACTCTATTAATTGGAAACAATGTAAGTAATGGCGAGCAACCATTCCTATTAAGAATATTATTTAATAATATTTCTTTTTTGTTAAAACTCTTAACAGCAGTTGTAGCAACAATCTATTTGAACACAAAAAAATCATTACCGGTGGTATAAGACGATCCGCCACAAGACAAATGATATATTTCATGGAATCTTTTTTAGCACAAAAGATTTTTTAAGTCTGAACAGAAATATCATAGAATTCATATAATGACAAATGAAATTAGCTCCAATCAAGAAAAACATATGCATGGATATTAATAATGCCAATTATGGTAGCAATTGCAACATTTATTGATTACCGCCAGTGAATAATTAAGCTTTAATTACATGATTGATCGATTAGTTGCAGAATTTGTAATGATTCCATTTAATTACGTAATTCAAACGCTTAGCATGATCACGTCGTGTCATTCAGTAAACTACAATATTAATATGTTTTGTAAACATAGCCCTGTATCGACTTCCATCA
This sequence comes from Himalopsyche anomala, assembly GCA_031772345.1. NCBI lineage: Eukaryota > Metazoa > Arthropoda > Insecta > Trichoptera > Rhyacophilidae > Himalopsyche > Himalopsyche anomala. The sequence goes on along the minus strand of CM062827.1, from coordinate 18,708,785 downwards.
GTTGGTAATGTTGGTAAGTTATGTGTAATTATTTAAAAGTGTTTTTTACTTTTCAAATGTTTTTCATATTATTGTATCGTTCATTCTTTACCATAAAGAGTTTATAATAATAAATGAAGACTTATGGTAGAACATCTACTTCAATTTATTTTTAATGATATTGCGTGTCATGCTTGTTCTGTTTATGTAATAAATCATATATTTGCCAGGGCGTATCAATTAAAGAGATATTAAATCAGAATTTGCAAATTTCGGAAACAAAGGCAGACAATGTTAAAAGTATTAATTATTCAAAACGACGAATTACATCCAATTTCATTTGAAAAACTTTACCTTCAATTTTATTACACAGTTAAAAAAGCCGAAAATAAATTTCATTAGAAAAATAATTTGAGGCAATGAAACTTCGTCATAAAATCACTGATTTACGTATCTGTAACAATGGTTTATTGGAGAGTATGATTTGTGGTCTAGGTGTCAAGATTTAATAAAATTAAAGTATAAAAAAATGTAAAATTTTAATAATTCCGGTGGTTGTTTGAGATAATATGTCTACTAGGTAAAAGTTGCAACTAGGGATTGCGATACCGGAAAAATATATTTATATGTACATATATCAGTATTCCTGTTTTTTTGAAAAATGAAATACTGGTATTTCAAAAATCAGTTTGAATTCACCAAAAAAAAAACGATCAATTGGGATCTCAACGCCGAGAAAGTATTTTTTTCATTTTGACTCGGATACACTTCTCGGGTATGGAGGAAAAGATAATATCTGATAGTGATTATATTATAATGAGTATACCGCCGAGAAAATAAAGCAAATAAAATTATAGTATATTTTGTAAGTGTTTATGATTTATAAATATTGGAATTTGGTTTTTTTCAAAAGTCAGTTTTTGTTTATGAGTTCACGGGTCATGCAAGATATTTGAATACTCAAAACTATATTGGGAATGTAGTATCCTTGATTCCTTTCTGTATACACTTTGGAGTCGACTTAACTCAACTTTAACGGAAGATTTTCATTATTTAAATACACACGCTGATGTATTGTTTTTTAAGTACAGTGAATACAAATATTTTTATTTAAATTATTATTGTGTTTTTGATAAAGATGCAGGTGTAAAGTTATTATGCATGACATATGGTGTAGACATGGTGTAGTGAGACACATAATTTGTATTTTGATTTCAGTTATCCAAGAAATATAAGTATTTAGATCTATATTTTTTTAATATCAGTTTATGGCTATTTCGTCGTATGAAATCGTCAGAACTATCTGCCAATTGAATCAATAAAAATCTGGAGCTGAGAAGAGGAATGTGGAAAGTCTAATTTTTTCTAAAATTATATTTTGGTGTCGATTTTCTAATGGGGCTATTTATCTACTTTTTGCAAAATGTAGAAAGTTCAAAATCGTTTTACGTTTTAAAATAAATCTTAAATTTATGCAGTAAGTAATTTAAAAGTAAGAGAAATTTTTCGACTGACCGAATTCTGCTTCTTAGCCCCAGATATTTACCATATTTATAATGATTATTTAAAAATAGATTATGTTAACTAATAAATACAAATCCGTTTTGAGTATCAAAAGTATCATTGAAATAAGAAAAAAAAAATGTATTGTTTACGCACAGCGATTGAAAAAACGATAAAGAATTACACCATTATTTGTAAATGTATCATGCTTCAACAATAATATTTTGAGCCTTCAAAATAAATTAAATTGTAGAGAAAAAAAATCAGCCTGCGAACTTACCATGTGGTATAACCACCGACAAAAAAATTACGTGATAAATGTCAGCATAATTATTGTTCCGTTTTCGGTACACGCTATCTGGAAAGGATTACCTTCGTCAAAAGTTTTTTCACGTATAAAACGCCGAAAAAATAGTGGGTATAGCATATTTTATAAAGTGACCTTTATGTAAGAGTTTTAGTTTTTTTTGTTGTAAAGAAGCACGATAAAGAAAGAAATAACAAAATATGTTTACCACTTTTTTTACTTCTCAAAGCGGACATAAATAGGTTTTTGACACTGACAAAAAATATTTATTTTTTATGTATCGTTTCGTAACAATTTGATTTAAATAATTTTTAAATTAAAGTTGTGAAACAATTGATCATACAAATATGGAAACATATTGTATTATACATATTGTATTGTCAGCATACTTTCCTGCATGGCTTATAATCTCGAGTAACTTTTGTATGATACTTCTTGCAGACATTTAACGCTTCTGTACTACAAAATATTCTAGTAAAGGTTGTGAATCCGTAACTGGTAGTAACCGGTACAACGTTGAGTTCACTGGGAAGATAGAAAAATGTTTTTTTTTTCAATTAATAGATTTGTGAGAATTTTAAAACTCTTACCGTCCTATTTTCCAAATTCTTAACCCTACAGTTGAGATAGGCCGTCTTCCCGAGCAAGGCAGTGACATTTTTGGATGCGGAGGGGTCAAAATAAGGTCCGACGCGAGATTGTGTTACTCCTGCTCCCGCCGTGGCCCCTCCTAGTCTTTGAAGGGTATTTTCAGTTGCGCCAGAAGGGGCTTTTCCTGGCGTTGGATTACCCTCCTCACTCTGTTTTCCACTCGTCCGTTGAGCTGACAACACTGTAAATGAAAAAAATGAGATTAGTAATTTTCAAAACGAAGTGAAATTGTAATATATACTTCTACAAATTAATAAGCTTAAGGCAATGACTTTTTGGACAGCTTTGATGTAGGTTATTAAAGTTTCTACATTATGAAAATAAAATAAAAACGTCGACAAATTCCACCTTTTTTAAAAATTATAATTAAATTTTCTCTTTGTTCAAATATACATGTTAATACGTTATGTACCATATTTTGTAAAACTCAACCATGATTCAAAATAAATACTTGTTAAACTACTTAAAATAAAATAAATCATTGACTTATATTTCATAATGAAATTTTTAATATTTCAACATTATAAGCTTAAAATTATATATAAATGCGACTTAAAATTATAATAAATCAGTTTAGTAATATCGACTCTTTTTAATACATGCGAGATTTGAATTTTTATTAAAATAATAATAATTAAAAAAAAGAGAAATTAAAGTTTTTTTTTGGCTTCAACAAAACGTTGTACGCAGAGCGATCAAAGTATTTGAATGGGTATTTAACAAAATTACTTATAACATAATACTGTAATACATAAACTTTTATAAATATTATTCACTCCTATGCAGTCAACATCTATCGCGTTGCGCTTTCAGGATTACCTGTCACCCCTTAAATCGCTTTGATTCCTCCCAGGTCATGCAAGTAAGCTTTAGTTCTGCCAAATATATCGTGCGGCTAATATTTGACAGTCTCCCATGATACCAATTATAATAGAGGCCGACAGAGCTGAGGATTGATTTTAAATTTCAAAACTCAATGGAAATTTCTAAGCTCAATTGGAATTTATTTTCTTACAGACTATTGATTGCTTTATATGCCAGCATAGTAACTTAATATGACTCAAAATTCATTAAGAATTGGTTATATTGGTAAAATAATCTTAATTATATGCAGTTTATTTAACAAGTATACAAATAATTCACGAATCGTTAGACACTAAAGATTTGACTGTGATATACTTCATACTTTACTGAGTCGAATAGCGTGAGCTTTATGGAAATTTTTATGAAGCGCTTTTTAAGCTTAACTTCAAAAGCATTTATAAAAGTCCTTCAACTCTGAAATATAACTTATTTTGAAGAGAATAAACGTTCGTTATATTGGGAACGATATCCCGAATTGGCAAAAGTTCGCTGACCGCAGTTAATGGGGATACTTGTCCATATGCAGAGGGTTGTATGAACCCTTAAGTGTATGGAGCACATTTTGGTATTTCCGGTATATTTAAAATACAGCTTGATACACGTTTATAATGGAATATTTTTGGAGTTAAAAATTTCTGTATAAATAACGAATATTGAAAATATGCAAAAGTTTTACAGAAAGCTTTTTACCGAATGGGCGTCTGGAAAAGATTTTTTATTTTAAGTAAACCTTTTAGACGATTCTAGAGAATTGTATGTATCACTTTTCATAGAAATCTTGTTTTTTGCTATTTACGCGTAGTCATTAATACTAATTCAAATTATTTATGTATACGACTTTATACGCGTAAAAAAGTATATATTAAGTAAAAAATATAAAATTTTGTATTGTAAAAGCAAAAAGTGAATCGTTACATAAAATTGCTCAAAAAACAATAAAAAATACTTTAACAAAAATTGAAATTTCACTGAAATAAATAATGGTAATAGTGTAAGAATTTTTTTGAAAAACGTAAAATTTTATTTTTTAACCATTTTTTGATTATTTTTTTTACATTTCTTCGTCCAAATTATATTGCATGAATTATTATTATGTATTATATAAACATCAAATACAATAACAACCACTATGGTATTTTGCTTATGAAAACTTTCAGTTCGGAAGAATATATATGTGTCTTCGTTATTTTCATGCTTGATTTTGGTTTTATATGTATATTTAAGTCAAGTGGGCTTTTTCTGATATTTTATTAAATTATACCAAATAAGCTATTTTAATGTATTATTCAGTATTTATAATAAAAGTCACTATTTTTAAATAATGGCCAGTATTTATTCCATTGATCTGTATTTTCAGTAAGATCAAAGGCAGTTTTATGTCGAAAGAAATACTGATCAATCTATGTGTATACTGTCTAACAATAAAATTTAAACCATATATGGGCAACCACCGGCCTGCGGGCCGGATTAGGCCCGCCGAGCTATTTTGTCCGGCCCTGATTTATCTCGGCGAAGTAAGACAGAAAGAAATTAATAGTTCCAGGGATCCAATATTGCTAGTCTCGTAATTCAAGTTCAAGGCCAATCTTCACACTAAATTTTGTAATCAGTATATAATATTAATATTATGTCGTTCATTATATAAATAAAAAATATATAAGAAGTGGCAACGTTTTTCATTTAATTTAATATTACTTTATTGTGTTTAATAATTTGGTCCGGCCCCTGACTTGGAGACAGAATGATAATTTGGCCCCAGACCTAGGAAAGGTTGCCCATGCCTGATTTATACGAACCAAGTATTAGATTTATACTGAACCTTTGCTTAGTAATAGAATTTTGAAAATTCGATTATTTTTAAAAATTAAGCATATGTCATTGAAAAAACTAACCGTTAAATTAGTCGATTTAAAATAAACGTATAATAAGTACACGCCAATTATATTGTGACAAAAGATATGGTCAAAAAACCTTTGTAAAGTCCAGTCCAGTTTCAAGCACAGTCTAGTCATGTTTTTTATAATTAAAATTTAATATATATTTCAGTTTAAATACAGTGTGGATACAAATTTGAAACAGTGACTTTACTGCAATAAGTGAATGTTTTTAACACACTGGCCAAGTTATTGAGAGCCAATCAGATTGCAGGATTTAAATCAGGTTGACTGAATGTCATTCAGAATTTTGTATGGAATGTAAACCGTTAATAAAATGATGCTTAGGGTCTGGGTTAAAACGTAGTCAAATAAACATAAAGTGAAACTGAGTTGGCCGTGTTTGATACTGGACGCTGCAAATCAAATATAATTTATATTATTTCTAACAAGAATTATATTGTAGAGAAAATTGCTTACCATCAAAAAAATTATATTATATTATTGATAAAAAAAGAAATGTGTCTATAATATTATACATATATAGATGAGAAAACATTTTCCAACATTTCCAACAAAGATTTTTTTCTTTTTAAAACATGTGTATTATTCAAAAACATATTTTATAAAATAGAATATACGGAAACTGAGGGGAAAACCTACTTTGATCAAAAGTCTTTTTGGTTTTCAGAAAAATTTAAATAATAATGGTCCATTCTGATTTTCTTTGATTATATTCATGTAAGAATTGATAAACCGCTAAGGGTGCGAAGTGCTGAGCTCTACAAAGTTCATTATTACACTCAAATGGGTGTTTCAAATACTCTTAAAGATTTTTGATATTCTTTTGTTATTCGAATATTCAGTTAAAATTCAGTCAGCTTGCTTCGAAATTCTCTCCAGCGCGCTTTTTTAGGTCTTTGATGTCTTTTGTAAAGATAATAATGTCATTCGCAAATCTGAGGTGGCTTAAGCGATCTCCGTTTATGGGGATTTCCCCCTTTTCCAGTTTAAGCGTGTAAACATGTCTTCCAATGCCGCAGTGAAAAGATTCTATGAGATGGCCACTTTATTGTACCTCGGTTTAATTCCAATGCTATTTTTTCCGGGAGCACTTTCGTAAGCGTTCCAAATTCAAATTGAAGTTTACCATCCGAACTATATTATGATCGCGCAAAATTGAAAGACGATAGACAATATTTAAGATCGTGAAACATATAAATGTGTGGATTTTGTGGTCAGGTCATGTAGAAATTTCTATTTTGATAAAATACTGTGAATATATATAATTTTAATATTAATTTGTGTTATTTAACACTCTAGAGATCATTTATTATTTCTGGTTATAATTTTTGGCAGTTATACGAATATAAGTCAAAATTGTCAAATATACGAATGTTAAAAAAAAATTTTTTTGTACAAATTCGACATCTTTTTACAAAGATCAAAAACAGTTTTAATCATCGTGATCATCATCAACTGATGCTAATAATGACCGCAACAGATATTGGTTTAAATAAAAAATGTCAAATTAGTACAAAAAGGGTGTTACATATTTAAAAAAATATAATGTCTCTCTACTAAGAACTCACAGTACACATATATGTATACACAAGTGTTAAAAAATAAAACACTCATTTGTAATATTTTTTTTATATGATGAGCACTGTTTAGTAAGTACATGAGTAGCATTTTTTAAATAGATTTTTCGGTTTCTGTTCAAAGGCACAGATGTTTGGGCTGACTAAACCCCCCCTTCCCCCGTTCATATTGTAAAATAGCAAGGTATAGCAAAGGTGATAAACTAATCTCTGAGTCTTTTCTAGTCCTATCTTTTCTATCCCTACTCTCTTCGGAAAATAAGAGAGGTTAAGTAACTGAGTAACGAACAGTTCTCGTAGAAAAAAATATTGAGATACCTCTATTAAGAGACCACATGTTCCACATTGGGAGCAGACATGGATTAATAAAAAGTCAATAAAATAGGAATAGTTTTTGTATAAATAAATTTAAAGTTTTTAAAAAAGTTTAACACGGAAATATATATTTTTTGGATGTTACTAAATATTGTTAACTGAAAAGACAACTTTTTATAAAAATATTTTAAAATTTATGCAAAAAGGAAAGAAATAAACCAGGTCGTTGATAAATATGAATACCTTCAAACGTTTTGTACATCAACTATTGTGGAAAGTATATTTCGAAACCATTTAATACTTTAAACTCTCGTAATAATAAAACGTATCCTATATTGTTTTTTAAAACGCAAGGTTACTTTCAAAGAATATTCATATCTACCTAATGTACGATAACATCAACGCATAGCTTAAGTTTTTTTCGTCATATGCAATGAAAGCATTCGATAAACTTCGAGTACTTTTACATAGTATTATGATAAGGTTTTTATTGAACACTTTGGTGAAATGACAACTCCTAATTTACAGTTGGTACATTTCTAACGGTGTCTATTACAACCACTAGTATGCCATATTCTTCGAATTTTCGTCTAATAATTAACTAAGGAGTATCTCTAAAACATCATTTACAAATATATAAATGAACAAAATAAACGTTATTTGTTACTAAATAATTGTAATACATACATAACTTTAAATAATAAAACTTAAAACACGACTTTTCTTTTTTTTCCAAGTTTTAAAAAGAATCTAGTTTTTCTTGCATGGATTGTCTACTTTTAACACGACGACCGATAATATGCAAAACATCATAACACACGATTCATAAATTTTATAGAAGGTTTTTTTTTAAATTACTCTCGTAATAGGTTCGAAAAAGGAATTTATTAAATGTGGTTAGTAAATAGTAATATATGGTCAATATCTATCCTGATATTATACTGACTTTTGCCAGTTCTCTACATCAGCGTTTCTCAACCGGCGTCTACTTGAAAAAAAACGATAACAAGTCATGCATACACTAAAATGCATAGGCCCTAAAAATATCAGCCGAATGAGATAACGTTCTAATTTTTTTGTCACTGACGCCCTTGGCAATATTGAACAATTATTGATTTAAAACGAAATTTACCTAATTGTGTCGCTTATGATCTTTTGCCGATTATGCGTCGATGTGATATTTGGATATTTTTCTGGATAACCTTCTTCAAATACAATTCGTATACGATTGGTTGATTTTATCTCATGCTTCATACCAATTCTGATAGCTTTCATCCTCATTAATTTTTTAACGATTGTCTAGTACCATTTTATTCTTGTTAAGTTTATTAAATTTTCTAACCTAAATTTACCCACGTTTGAATTTAGAGCTGTATTTTATGCTTTGGTTTCATAGCAAATAGTCCACCGTCCCATATATAGCTTGATAAGTTTATCTATGGCAAACACTTCGAGAAATGCTTCCCGCTGCTAAAAGTTAAACACATGACGCGATAAGTCAGGAATGTTTCCACTTTTCTGCTAAAGTTACCATATTAAGATAACACTGAGCGGTTGGGTAAATTGCTAGGAATTCCGAAACTAACCTAATATATGATAAAAAATACAGATCGTCTTTTCGATTAGAATATTGTTTTCATTGGCGGCGGTTTTTCACACATAGGCAAAAACAGTCAAGATAAAATGAGAAAGATCGCGAAAAATATTATTTGATATTGTAACATACGTAACATAAAATTGCTTTCTTTTAGAAAATGAAAACCATACCAGAAATATTTTTGCCTTACATCATACAAAAAATAATATTATATTTAGTCTCGCAATTCGTAAAAAAATAAAAGTATTATTTCTTCTGTTCCATGATCAAATAGGTTTGAATCTGCGGAATCTTTTTTATACAGCAAAAAATTTTGCGTTTGAAATTAAGTCATTAATTGTAAATTGTAAATTGTACGATTGTAAATTAGTAATACGAAGATATATATATTATTATAAATACCAAGACTAACGATCGCCTAGCTAAGTATTGTTCATGATATAACAATACCTCACATCTTACAACATTCACAAAAATGAATTTTTGATCTAATTATTTTCACAATGAAAAAACTCACAATCTAGGAAAGCACCCATCAAAAAAATAATATATTTTCTACATTACCTTTGTTGTTTCTTTTATAGATCTAATTTAGCTGTTTTTTCCAAATAAACGGAGAAAATGTGATGATGTATCAAAATTTGACTAAGGTTTGACAATTTTTAAGTGATTGACCAAACAAGCGAACTTTATGCAATAATAGAGTTTTTTCGTCTTCTGTAAAATGTATGTCTGTAAATGATATTTTATCATGAACGCCCTACAATAATATATATTTTTTTCGAATTTAAGATCTTAAATAAATCAGCGTCTATTATCACGTGTCGCACTAAGAAATACAAAAAGAGTAACTACAAAGTAGTCAATTTTTATTTCACATTACGAACATGTCATAAAAATGTAATTCACAGTTGCAATATTCGGTCTAGCGAATTTCTTCATTTTGCACTAAAGTAACTTCATTAAGCACTGATTTCAAAAAGTTTATATACTAATAATTGTGTGATATAGTCTCTTTTCAAAGCCGTCAATTCAGTCTCCTTATTATTATATTAATGTATTTTTGTCTTTTAGAATCATTAATTTAATTTTACATCCGTCATATAGAAAATGGCAGGATCAATCCAAGAAAAGTTTTTTAGTTGTTCGATCCATAATGTAATAAAAAATAAACATAAAAATATTTCTAATAAATGAAGTAATAAAGTAAATTATGTAGATGTTCCAGACGTTCGTTCAATATTGAATAATTAGTTAAAAACGTGAGAATCTTTTTAGCTCTATATTTTCAAAGAGTTACGACTACCAGTTACTACAGCGCAAATAAGCTTTTTTTTAGTTATACTTACGGATTTTCACTTGTTATAATGAATCCCGAAATCCCGGTATAACGAGATAACAGAATAAAAAAAATTGATTGGGATCCCGGGATTAGAAGCCCTAATGGGCAATGTCGCTATTAATAAATTATAGGTAATATATGAGCGATACATTTTTTTAAAAGAAATTTAGGTATTTTATATTCTGTTATATTAAAAACTCATATAAAAGAATACCGATACGTTCTTTATAGTATAATATTCAAACACTCATATCAATTTTACGGTTCGAATAATAAGAAAATTGAAAAAAGAATTCTTTGTGTTTGTACAGGAAATTAATACAGCGAAAAAATTTTCTCAGAATTTATAAGAAATATCATATTATGTATTAACAGAAACGACTGACTTGTGATCGTTAATACTTTCAGTTCATGACTGAATGTAACATTTTGTCCAAAAATATGATATATCTCATAACGTCGTGCTACCTTAGCTGTTCCACTGAAAGTGATCGATGGTATATCATTATTGGTAAAAAGTTGTGCTAACAAAAAACCGAGCAATTTAAAGAGTTTTACTGCCGAGTTTTTCTTCCAAGTTAAGATGCGTAAAACGATTTACATAATTCAAAAATAAAAATTGAAATATTCATCGCATTACAGTTTATGAATAGGGAAAAAGAGTGTACTGTATTTATATTTTTATGATTTGTACTTCAACGTGAGACTGGTACGAAATGAAGTATTATTAATCACATACATTAAATTAATGTATTTTAGCAATTGATATATAAAATTTGAGTCAAAATCACAATCAAAACTGAAAAATACTGATTTAAGCTTGCCACAATAAGTAAATTGATATTATTAAAAGACAATTTATTTTGGGAATCATGTTTCGAGAAAGTAATACAATTAGTCCGATCGGAAAAAATATTTAAAGCTTAAAAAAATAATATTGATTGAATTAGACTTTTTTTACCATGGCCGCATTTATATAATACTTCTAATAACACGTTTGAACATAAATTATTTTAAGAAATCTGATCTTTGCTTGCTCAATTTGTCTCTTTGTTAAGGAAGGAAAATTGTGTTAAGGTTATGGACACATATTTTGGTATGTAAATATCAAACAAAAAAATCTTTGAAAATTAAACACCTCGGATAAGTGAAACTGCTACTTAGTAACAACGTAAAATAAAAACATGGTATGCTGAATTTTGAAGTTCAAAGGTCACATAAGATAAACTCAATGAGCATTTTATTTTAAGTCAATCGAGATCAACTTGAGGATAATTGATATCACAATCACCCACGTCCTAAATCTAAAATAAAAAAATACTTTGACCATACCGAAATAAAATTGGAAATTTAACTCAGATCTGCCTGATTCTACGAAAATTTAACAGCGATCAATGTATAAATGTTTTTATAAGAGAGTAATAATTCTTCACTTTACAACCGAGTAGGAAGAAAACATTCGCCTACGGGAGACGATAATATTATTTTATCGCAAAATTGTGATTGTAGACCTAAGCTTGATAAATATAAATAAATTTAGCATTCAATTACTCCACCATATTGATCAGGCTTACATAATGGTTTCTTTTTTTAGCCTTACAACTTTTATATGCGATAGTTTTAAAATTTTCCATACTAGGTGTCGTTGAATATAAAACTTTTACCAAGTTAACAGATAAATAAAAACGGTCTTAACCCTGTTTTAAATGAGTCAGATGTAAAGAATGCATAATGTTACGACAGTAGGCTGACAATATCATAAAAAAGAGACTTCTTTCAGAGCCTAATCTCAAAACGAATAAATAGGGAGAATGTGCACGTGTAAAGTATGAAGAGTGATCGGTCCAAGCATCGTTCAAAAATAAGTTGGATTGAACACCTTAAACGCCTGGAAGCAATATATACTAAACATTGCCATTTTAAAGAGTAAAGAATTTGTGTTAGACTGTTGACCCAAACTTTTTTGGACCCTAGAGCGCATTCTAAAATATTGAAAGGTGGCGGGCACATCCTATTTTTTCTTAAGATATTTATATCTAGACAAAGATAATAAATAATATATGTATTTTACATCTATATAAATAAAGTTGTTATTTATATTTTAACAAACAAAACACAAATGCAAAATAAACATTTGATAAACAAGTATAATATTAATCTCACTCAGTGTGATTTTTGGCACCATATTTTATTGATCCAGCGCCTCATAATTAGGAACGTATAATGCTTTTCCTGTCAGCAAACAATCATAAAGATACTCATTGGTGAGTTGAAATCTATATTTTGACTTTATGAAGTTCATGTTTTAAAATAATAATTTGCCAAGATACGTCGAACCAAAAAAGAATTGTATTTTGCTGCCTATTTGTGTGCCGCTTTTTTAGCAATGGATTTTTTTTCTGTCCACTGTATTCCAGAGGAGGAGTATTCCTCTGAAAACATTGTTGTGGGCCAATGTTGGCGGGCGCCCGCGGAAACAGGGTTGGGTACCCTGGAATATATGTAGAAACAAAAGTGTTTTTTATTATGCACCCGAAATGAAATATGTACTTTATGAGATATTTTAAAAATCAACAATATATTATGGTTCATTATATGTATGTATATTTAAACCATTTAAAAAACTACAGGTTTACGCTGATTTGATCTGAAATTATTGTTTTGTTTCAATTAAACAAGAGTATCAAAAGAGTATGCGTGGGCCAACCCCTGATGTTTTAAACTTTAAAAATTGTTAAACTGTAAAATATGCACGTACCCAACTGAATTTCTGATTCCTGTATTACAAAATTACAGAGAGTCATCACTAGGCTACGACATAGATTGTAAGTTAAAAGCTTTCCATTCGCCATAATAGTCACAATTCATCATAATAAAAACAAGCAATTGTTACCTGTATAATATTTACTAAACTTTCAACGTGTAATATAAATTTTACGCAATATGTTAAAACAGCCGTAATAATGCTTCAGAAAAAGTGAAACTTCTCAAAACCGAAGTTAGTTTTCTCATTAAGAAAATTGATAGTTGTTTTGAAGATAACAGAATCAAATTAAATTGAAGTGTCCCATTTGACGAAAAATATTACTACGCCCAAGTGTTTGACTGCTATCGATTTGTGAATATTGGCAAAATGGCAAAAACAAAACCAGTTTTTCGTCAAATATTATGGTTTTCGTTAAATTTATTTATTGATTTGGCATTTACTTGGTAGAACTCCATTTTAATAGGGTAAAAATATCAAGGTATTTCAGTTCTACAGTTTTCGTTAAACATACAACATCATTTTTTATATGAAAAATAACCTCAAATAATACTAACTTGTCTAAGTTGTCTTTATACTGATGAAAATATTTCAATTACAAAAATGTACATATTTATAAATCTTAAAAAATCTTTTGAAAACTCATTGCTTGTTTATTGCTTCGGCATTAAATTGGTAGATCTCCATTACAATAGGATAAAAAAAAGCAACGTATTTAGTTCTAAAAAAACTGTAGAACTAAATTTGTTGCTATTGCTATTCGTTACTCTATTACTCATTGGTTGTTATGGTATGGAATTGCAGTGTTTTTTCATACCATAATACCAGTTTTGAAAATAAGTCATAATCAAATTTTTAGCGTACAGAAACTATTCCGTATTTTAATAACATTGTCTGTGATGAATTGAAATATTTTAAATCTGCTAAATATTGTATCAATATTGCTAGAACTGATGAGAACTTTAATGATGTTACAGTATATTAAACAACCGTTAAGTTTTTTAAGATTTCGACTGAAGGTGCTTGGTGGAATTTCAATATTAAATTTGAATCGTTCAAATTATGTACACTCCCACAGATTTTGTCACTAACGACCCGGGTTTCGTTAAGTTATTTATGAATGTAATTTCTATTGTTAATATATTTTTCTATGTAATATCTAAATACCGATTATGATTTACTGCGATCCAAATTGTTCGTTTTTTTCCGCTTTTTTATTATACCGATGTTAAAAATTTGCAATTTTAGTATTTAATATGAAAAAAAAGTAAACCTCTATTGATAAATTCGTTCGTTAATGCAATCTATAGTTATGATAAATTCTAATATGATATCTGATAACTACAAAGTTCAAATCCTGATAAAGTCAAAATAAAAACGGTCGTATTGATATAATTTTTTGTTATATTAATTTCAAGTAGAATTGCAATATTTCTTCCAATTGAGGTTATCACAAGTGAATAAAATAATGTTTACAATAAAATTATTATTTATATAATAATTGATTACTGGTTGTTAGCAAATATCTCAACTTCTACTGTCATAAAAAATGATTACATGTGATAAAAAAGGTCACTGCAATTATATTTAATACATCAGAGACAGATAATAAAGTCGATTGCTACATCAATAAATGCAAATTTATTACGCAAAAAGATATATATAATATGTAGTCGTTAAAGCATTTGAAATTGAAATAATTAAGTGTGCACACTTAACAAATGGTGAAATGTATTGAGAGCTATTTAAAGAAAGTGTTGGAAATTAGTTTCATCAAATAAAATTATTTTAAACATATAGAAAAAGTTTATTTTGAATTTTATAATCGAACGATGTATAAAAAAACAATGAAATAACACAGAACATTCTATAAGCTGAACGCTTTTTTTGTTAAAGAGATATAATTTTATAATATCGATCTAAATATGATTCTTTTATTATACGATTGAAGTCACGTTTGAGAATATTTTATGAGATGTCAACATGTTGATCGAAACGGACAGTTAGAATAGAGCGACCTATAAATTATTTACGAAAAATATTAATGTACACACTCTTGGTAATAATAAAAAAAATGTGCGCATGAAAATTTATTTTCGAAACATTTATCACTACATATAATATAATACATACATCAAATTATGATAGTGTAACTTATATTATTATTGTATCTATAAAGAAAAACTGCAGGATCAGAGTAATTGGAATACGTGTGTGTAAGTATAACATTCTAATTAATTTTAAGGTTTATATGTATTGTGTATTCAATTGTTTGTTTCGTGTTAAATGAAAACTCTGATAAATAATACCAAATGATTGCTGCCGCATAAAGACGAATTTTTGTTGGGATAATGAATATAAAATATATATTCATCGCTTAAATAAGAGATTAAAAACTCATTAGGTTACAAGGAGGGTCGTTATCGGAAATTGATCAAGTATTCAGTAAAATAAAGTAAAAATCAATGTTTTTTAAATTTTAAATAATGAACTTTTATCAAACTGATTACTAGAAAAAACGATGTTAAATTATTTAAGAAAATAAGTGATTTTTTTACTTTTATTTTTAAGTGAGCTAGGTATATAATAATGTTATTATGTCTAGTTTATCTATAGTTAATGACATCACTCCAATTAACAAGACTAATAAAGACTCACTCAAAAGCTTTGATTTAAGTTGGTCAAGAAGCTCTCACTGAATTTGATATTACATAGAGTATCTTTGTAAGCTTGGGGTGACACCTTAATTTGTAGATCTTAAGTGTAGAATCTTATCTCAAGAGGTTTTTGATATCTGATACGTTTACTCTTACTAAGATACTTTACTCATATAATACATCATCCTTTAACGAGACAGTGGGTACTTTCTAAAGAAATATGGAAGCATAATATGCCTCTACAGAAGTGGCAATTACAATTTTGTTAAATTATTCGGATAGCTGCTGTTGTGAAAGTAAAACTTAAAATGGTTCAAAAATCAGAATAAAAAAATCGTGAAACTTTGGTTAGCACCGAATTATTAAGTACGCAATGAGAATAAAAAAAAGACGAATACTGTTTTTCGAAACGAAAAATATGAAATTTTGCTCGATTTGCGGAAATGTCGAACTGTTACATAACCTTGAAAATATATGTAATATGAAATGTTGATTCACTCTTATAAATAAAACCTAACTTTGGCTACACAGCTTCCTCTAAACATTGACAAAGCGTGTTTTTTTATCAATTTCTTTTCCCTAAAACCTTTTATAAATAAATGTAAAGAATTAAAAATGCGTAGGCGAGAATAAATGGCCGACAATGCGTGGGTAGTTATTATCACCATATAAAACCCCATACAAACTATGATTAAGGGTTATTTTTTCACGTTACACTCCCTTGTACTGTCTAAACAAGTTGTATTGTTTTACTTTGTAATAAATCGAAACATCTTCAAAAACAAAGTATTGTATTAAATAAAGTATTTACCGCTTGTGTCAAACCCTAACAACAATAGATAATACCTGACGGTTATCTATAAAACTAAAATCAGAAGTTCTTTGACTTTGAGACTAAAACTCATCTACATACATCTCAAATCGACGCAGCCATCTGAAGTAATATTATACAAGTCTACTTTATATAAACAAATCTTTAATAAAAATACAACATAACAGAACGATGGATATATTTCAATGAAGAACTCAAAATATTGTACAGAATTTTGAATAAAGACCATCGTCTGAAATGGGTTGAATATTCAGCTTCTGTTTTTAGTCTTGAAATAACGTACTCGCATTTTTTATATGACAGTGTGACGTAGAAAAATACATTTGAATTACAAGTGTTGTATATTGGAGAAAAAAACCTCTTCCAAAAACACATAAGATAAACTTTTAAAATATTGTATTGATGATAATAATGCAACAAAATAAATAAATCAATCAATCTTTCATTGACTTCACTATTAAAATTAAGGCCATAATTGACAGTTGGGTTAGCTATATAAATTTAAATATATTAATACCAAAATTAGCAGTTTTTAAAGTTGGTTGATCTAAATAAAATTGAGAGCTCAGAAAAAAAGGCAGCAGTTTTCAAAATCTCAAAATGTTGGAAAATCAATAGAAACGTCTGAAAAAATTGATGTTAAATTTTTGTGAAATCTGTTTAAAACTGCCGTATTTGCTATACAGTACTATGAAAACTGCCATTTTTGTTACAAACTCGATTTTAATTTTTTTAACAGCTTAGAGCATTATTTGTAAAAAAATACTGCTGTATGCGAAATTGTTGATGACATATCTAACTTATTTTTTGCTAAAAAATGGAGACTGCCGTCTTGGTTTACAGAGGCCTTAATTGCATCATCGATATTGTTTTTTTTCTAAATACACATGTAATTACTTGAATGTCAAATAATTTTAGTAGCTTTATGTATTAAAATAACTAATTTTTCCTTTAATTTTCCATGTACTATTTCATCTATCTGTTTTTGCGTACCGATATTAAGTGACTAATGACACAGTGTAGACAAAAAAAATATCAAATGCTCGATATTTAGTAAAAAACACAAAATAAAAACGCAATAAACACTTATTTTTCTTGTGTAAAATATCATTTCATGCGAGCATTAATAAAACAAAGTACATTAATTAATTAACAACCCTATTAAACCTTGTAATTGGATACTTTTTGTTGTTGTTGTTATGTTCATCATTAATTAACACGGAATACATCTAGAGAGGTAAGCCTTAAAAGAACACTCTGGACGTCATAAAAAATTCAACAATATTAATTGCAAAGAAGGCGTCTTTTGAAACAAATAAAACAAAAAAATAGCCAAAGTTTGTTAATGAAAGACTTCGTTCGATTAATATATTGATACATTTGTAGAGATATAAGCCTGAATCATAAAATTGCTCAGGTGTGCCGAGTGACACTCAGGTTTTAAGTTTTCACGTAACTGCGAGCAAGATGTGTGTAATAAACTTAGATTCATCGCTGTCAAACCATTCCCAACCCTTTTATGAGTAACAAAATAAACTCTTTGGCGCTTTGTTATAAACTTTACAATAACTGCCGGCACTAACATGGTTAAAAAGATTCAAACTCGTCAAAAGTACGAACGTTTTCTTTCATACATTTTTTACAAAAGATTTCAAAAGAGTATAATTTTATTCATCAGCTCCTCCCAAAATATTTTGATTAAAGAGTCTATTATTTCTAGAAACAGATTGAAACGCTAATATTCGTTGGTCTTATGTTCATTTAATTTTCTTTTATTGTATTTTATATTGTCCGAAAAACTTGGTGACACAAATAAATTGTAGAGAAATATTAAAATAATAAATTAAATCTGCTTACTAAAATTTAACTGAATGCGTTACAAAAAAAAATATTAATTTGACTCTAATGTAAGTCTCTACGTCTTATTTGTGTCTGAATTTAATAATTTAGTAGATAAACACGTTCAAATAATATCCAAGCTGATGGATGATTGAAAAAAGAAAAAATATAAGCAGACTTTCCTTCTTGATTTTAAAGACGTGGTAATTAATAGTCATTGTAACTGATTTTTTATGTAAGAAATATGTTCTTGTTTTCCACAAAAAAAAAACATCAAATTTGATTATTTGAGCATTCTGGTATTGCTACTAAAAAAGGTTTCTTGTGTACGGAGAGATTTTTTTTTCTAACACACTTTTAATTAGTCTTACATATTACTTTTAAGATTATACAAAAGTAAAATAGTTTGAAAGAGGTGTAACAAACAATTGGGAATAGAAATATGAAAATAATCAAAAAATAATTATACAAAATATGAATAAGTGACAATGGTCTGACTATAGTTAATATATTTAAGACCTCTTACAAATAATCGCTACTAATTTGAGCTATGAGCAAAACCGGTTTTGATGTACGGAATAAAATTTGGAATAATAATATGGAGCATATGGCCTCCTAATTGAGGTGTTTAAATTTAAGTTTTTCGACGAGATCTGTTTATAACGCATTTATTCAAACTGTATTTTTTCGAAGAGAGTAGAAATAAATATATTGAACTGGGACATGACTAGTAGTTTGTTTATAACTCTTTTTATGCTATTATTTTATAATTTAAAGGTAGAAGAAATTTTTAAGATATCACACACACCCATGCCTTCGAACAGAAATCGATTGAAAACATGTTGTTCATACTGAGATTTGAAGCCGTGAAATCCGTCACGGAAGCCAGCGATGTTTACCACTGTGCCACGCACCTGACAATAAATAAGACTATTATTTTTTAAAACTAATAATAACAGTTTAAGAAACCCCGCTGAACATTAATATAAACGCATATTTGTACAAAATCTTTTGTGGTTCTATCAAAATTGATTTATAACTATTTATTTGTTAAAGAAAACATTCATTGAAACGATTAAATTATGTAGAACTGAAGCGTGGGCAGTTAATCATGAATACAATATTTATAAAGTCCTAATGACTTCACAAATAGCGATAAATATGAATGGTAGGTGCGTCATTCAGGTGAACGGAAACCGAACTTTATACATAAATTGTTTTGAAGCTCTCAATATAAATACTCAGTAATTTTGATAGTTGAATGGATGACGCTTGAAAATAACTTTGTAAAGTAAGTTTGTGTTTACCAATGTTCAATAAATTAATACGGATATGTTTTATTGATGATTCAAAAACTCTAGAAATATTTATCAATTTTTATAAGATATTAAAAATGTGAGAAGGTAAATTCGTTTGATTTTTCTCTATTATAGAATGCGAATGTGAAATCAGCAGATGCATGAACATTAAAAATGGTGGTTGACTCAACCACTTGTATTCGGATACATTATAATATTTCTAGAATATGTTTGTCTGTACGCTTATTAGATATGCAAATGTATAAATTTTCGATGGGAAATGATAATTTAAGATTCCTTAAACGTTAACATACATTTCAATTTAAATTCACGTTTGTGCTATTATATCTAACAACTCTTCATATTATAATCTACTATTCTATTGAATGATAACATTTTTCAATTTCATTATATGTATGAACGTTCAACTATGGATTATGATCAACGAATTCGGATTAGATATTTGCTATTTTAGATATCGACCCGTAATCGGCAGGACAGAGTAAGCGGCAATTTATAAATTCAACAAGAATTGCCAGGTTTTAATAATAACAGAGGATTTTATTACCTTTCTATCGTAATAAGTTTCCCAAAATAATCCTTTAAATGCGGTTAGTAATATTTGGTCAATTAAAGATTCATCTGGCGAAAAAAATACTAAGAGAAGTTAAAAAACCATCTCATGTAAAATTTATGAATTTTCGCTTAAGTTTTTCGGCCGATTACGGGTACGATATGTCCTCAGAGATATTAGTTCAATCCATCTGAATAAAAATTTGCTTATTGAATTTTTTATTATTAAACAAAACCTCGCAATATTATGCTGAGAGAACAGAATTATTTAAAACTGATTAAAAGAGTAATTCATTTTTGTATTAAACAATATAGAAACAAGTAGGCAGTACTATGTTATATAATGATATTCATCAAAAGATAGGCTTGGGTATTTTAATTGTTCTGCACTGCTGCAAAGAAAATATATGGAATATATCTTTTAAGGCTTTACCACATGTTTCCATAGGATTTTAATCTAATTATAAAGAGTGGGTTTCTCATGGGCAGGCCGAATGAGAAAATCAAATTCAGGTAAGGTACAAAATTCTCAAGGCTTTCACAATTTATATGAAGTAGTAAACATGATCGACCCGTTTTATAGCAGTAATACGATAATTTTCAAGGATACGTTTCAAATGCTAGCAATCGTCGTAAAAAAGAATCTATGAATAACATAATACATTTCTTAGTAAACAAATGTTATAGGTTACATGTATAAATGATAAGTGCCATTTGTACTAGGGCTTGTCGGTTTTTAAAAACCGGTTTTTTGACAAAATTTGTGACATCCGAAAACCGGTTTTTGAACTCCGTAACCGGTTGTGCCGAATTTTCCATAAAAGAGTCTATAATCAAAAGGACATAAAATTTTGATCTTTTATTTGATGGCTTAAAGACCACATGCCCCACATCATTACCCAGCTAAAAGCTATTTTCGATATCAGGATAATTTTGTACAGTGGACTCTTTGTGTTTTCTTAAATCATATTTTCTGAAGAGTAACGCCAAATAATTTCATATTGTGTATTATAATGTATATAAATAAGCAGCATAAAAAATTGAACTTTTTCTTGATATTTTAATTGAATTATCATTTTTTTTTGTAAAACTTCGAAAACCGGTTAAAACAGGTTTTCAAACAATATTGAGATTTGAAAACCAGTTTTTTCAAAAGTCGGTTTTTGTATAAGCCCTAATTTGTACTCACTCATAGTATCGTAAAAACGTATATAAATAAACAAGTATTTATTTATGAAGTTGTACATATTTGATATATTTATAAATGAAAATATAGTCGTTACTTGTTTGTCAGTGAATTATAATCTTCGATTAAATTTGCTTACCACTAGCAATACAATCATCAATTTAGAAAATAATGTTTTTAACTCAACGTATATATTTATTTATACAAATGAATATAATACGTCAACGGAAATGTATTTGATTTTCTCTCAAAATTTGATTAAAAATCCCGACGTTTAGGAAAGCTCATATATTTTCATATTAAACGATGGTAATAAGCCTGATTATGTTGCAGATTACTTACAAATTATAAAACGTCAATCTTTCTAGCAGATCAATTTTGATAAATGCAGCGGATCCGGTTCAAAAGGAAAAGAATAAATGTATTGACAAACCTCAGATAGAATTATGAAAAATATCACTTAAAATTTGATCCGTAAACATTTTTAGCTAATATTATTTGATTGTTATTTACAAATGTTTTTTCCTAAACTGTCATTTTTTTAATAACAAGCTAATACAGCGAATGCCAAAAACATTAATTGTTATTTGTGGGTAATTTACCAAAGTATCGTATATATTTTTCCAATTTTAGGTTATAAATAGGTACTAAAATAGATAATAATAATGTCTCTTGATAATTTAAAAAAATCATTTTTTTTTGTAGTTACGATATTTAACGGCAAAAAATTAAGTTGAGAGATCGAAGGTTTGCCTGGACAAATGCTACTTTAAAAAAATATAATTCCTAAAATAAATAGAACATGATAAAATAGACGATAAATTACTGTAGTGTCATCTTTGTCACCATAAAACATCTAATTATGGATATGTGTAAATACAATTCAACTGATAATTCTAATGAGTTTGGTCAGTGGCGTAACTAAGAATCTCGGCCCTTAGGCAAAAGTTATAAAAGGGTTTTTTTGTTACAAAAATAAAATATATGCAAAGAAAAGGACGACTTCAAGTAGTAAATATCTAGCTATCAATAGATAAGGGACAGTATACGTCTTTTTCCGAAAAAAATTAGCTGGCGTTTACGAAAAAGCTCACTCGTGAGGCAGAGACTTTTTAATATTACTATTTTTTCAGTATTAATTTTATTATTTCTTCTTTTTAAATTTAAATATAGATATGCATTTGGAACCCCTGAGCCAAAGGGCCCTTCTGCGTTGCATATCCACTGCTGTATGGTGATTACGCCGCTGATTATGGTACTTATTGAATTTAGTAGAATATTTTGCTATAATTGTAGGTAACCATTGATTAAACGTCGTCATTAAGTTGTTAAATAAATCTGATAGACATGAGAACGACCTTAAATAAAGAGCAAGTAATGATGATGAAAATATTAAAAAAGGGCTTGTGTGTCACGATATAAACTCACCTTGACATCTACAAAGTCATGACAGTATATTCGTAGATCATATTTCGTAATTAATTTTTTCGAGTTTCCCTAAATCCCTCAAACTCGAGAGGTTATGACAAGTCCTCTCTTTTCTCGTCTAAAGACGTAAATAATAATAAAAAAATACGGCAAAGTCCTGCAAAAGACGACTGGATTTATTGGTCCAGCCCGAAATTCGGATTTCCTGTCCCCTTGATGAGGCGACGGCAGGGTCGGGACTAAATTGTCCGATGAAGATAAATATCTCATTCGCATCCCTTAGTATTCAGCTAAATTCACAGTGCTTCTAACAGTATTATTTTTGTCGGAAAATATATTTTTTATGAAGTTTTATCATTACTTTATTCAATGTCTTGGAATACAAGTTCTTAATCATGCATTTTTTTCGATTCATTCTAATAGGATTGCGTATTAAAAACTGTAATTTTAGCTATTAATGCTTAAAAAGTAGAAAGCTTTTGATAAAATAAAAACAATCGAATTTTTCAATGATTACTCTAAAAGTATTTATTGTTCATTTCACTCCAAACAATTTAAAGTAGAAAGTTTGTCTAAAATATTTTTTTAAATCATTTAAATTCTTACACGTATTCTTTCGTCTAATTTTTCTAGCTGTGTTTATTTCAAAAAATGATCTTTACTTGATTGATTTATTATGATGATAATTCTCGATGGAAAAGCATTACACTTTAAAAACAAATAAAAATTAAATTAAATCAAAGACGGAGAACCGGTTTTCTCATCGCGTTTATTTTAAACTGATTATATAAGCTTACCATGAGCGAAACCAGTACTGATCACATAAAAAATTGGAACTAGTAGAAATGAATGTTTATTTTTTTTTAAATATAATCTTATGCATATTATCAGTAACTTAAAATCAATATTGAACTCGTTGGAAAAAAAAACGTTTTGTCGCTCTGCTAACAAACTTGAAAGATACATAATCGTACCACTACGAGATTGTAAACTTTAAAAATATTATTTTAATTGTTATAATTTAAATACTTTTCTTTATAATTTTAATGAAACATTGCTACAAATATCAATGCTTATTTAGCGAGAAAAATCAGATTTCGCTCCTGTATAGTCGTGTATACATTAACTTGAATAATAAAAGCACACCGAATCAAAAAAGTTTATACACCACAGATTAAGTTACTCAGAGTTGAAGGACACAGGCTGCTGAAAAGGAGGACGGAGAGTAAAAGAGAAGCAAAGCGTTTTGCCTCATTTACTGTTCGCTATATGGGGTATTTTTTTTGTACTCCTGAAATATGGCATCGCATTTTCTTCTTTTCCGTAAATAAAGATGCGTCGGCATGTTGTTATTATTTTTATTTAGTCCTGTTTATGTTACACAACTTTCATAACCGAGAAAGCTTGCATAAAATGAAAGTTTGTTTCTGATATATAACATGGTCGTATTCAAAAAGTTTTATAAATGCCCAATAAATTAGAGAGAATTATAACTTGTGATTACTTAAACCCAAGAAATGAAATTATGCGGTGACTGTAACATAACTCAACTGTAGAAAGATATGTTAAATACAAACTTTGTGAACAAATATTATTATAAATATATACAGAACATTTTTCTCTGGCTTTATTAAATTTGTATTTTTTATATCAATTTTACGGAATGTATGATGAAGCTAAAAAATTTAAGCTAAGTGAAAAAAATCTCAATGGAGTGAACCTAAAAACGGATAACCTAAAAATGACCAATCTGATTTATATAACTGTATAATCCTTGCGGAAAATATAATATTTCTTTATTGTAAAATACATATTATTTAATGCGTCTTGTTAATGAATCTTAAGAGTTTTCTTTCTTTCAAATTTTTTTACAACCAAATGCCAACGTGGTATTTATTTGTACTAACGTTGTTCATTCAAGTTTTTTTTGTTTGAATTTAATATCTTCAATCATTCGGTTGTCAATAAATCAAAAACGAAACAATTTTCAGCACATTTTAGTTTAATAAAAAGTCTTTCGGAAGTCATCTTTACAATGCCAGAAGAACAATTTAAGTACAGAACACGATTAACAATTCACAATAATAAAGTTGCCACCTTCTTTGAACGTTCTTTCTGGTTACCAAATTTTAGGTTTATGAAATACTCTTCGAATGTATGGACGGATGTCTGTGAATTCTGAAATTTTCTCCCAACTATTCGATTCTGAAAACAATCCAGTAGCAAAGGCAATAAGCTTACTGAAAGTCGTGTACCAACCTTATATTTAGTTCTTTCCTTTACATCTATGAACAAGAGTGGTGAGCAACTGAATTAACAGGCAGATTTCTTAAAAAAATATCATTTTATGAGATTACTTTCATATAGGTTATTGCTATTAATCAGGAACGGGACACGTAAAAAAATGAACATTGTAAAATTCGAGTTTTTTGTATGCATAAAAAGAAAAAATATGGTAGAAGTTGTCATTATAAGCATTTTTTGTACGATAAATAAATCGATTAGGTAAACGAGGTTAAACCAAATTTTTTGTAAAGTAGTTTTATTTAATAATCACAATTTTGACAACTTAATACACCATCTGTCAAAAGTGCTTAAGCCGCAAATGCAGAATAAGTATCTTAACTAATCTTTGAAGTTTGAAAAAATAAGAGAATGTGAAAATTGCAAACATGAAAAAAGACCTTCATAAAAGTTTTTCTTAAAAAATGTATTAAATTTATATTAAATGGAGTTAATAATCACTCGTTTATAAGTCTTTTGCATTTCAAGGTAGTGTTTATTTAATAATTTGACTTTGTCACAAAATTATTAACAAAACGTTTTTCGTCTCTCCTGTAAAATTTGTTTTGTGTGGGTTGATTCCTTTTACCTAAACACAGTTGATATAATATTCGTCTATTTAATCACAATAAATATATAAAAAGGAAAATCGTAAAATAGTTACCACTCAATTTTTGTGTAAACATATTTTAAATTCAATTTATGTTTACGCCGGTGAATATTAATATAAAATAAAATAAAATGTTAAAATATTGTTTGACCTGCGACTAAAATTAATTAAACTCGCTGTTGTTCATCCAGAAGTCATAGTTTGTTATAAATTCGTGTTGGAAAGCTCAATTTTCCCGCCCACTGATCCTAGCGTGTTATATAATATAATACTGTGGCTGATCAGAGTTTAAGTACTTTGGTTGTATGCACTATCTACAAGATTCGTTGACAAAATAAATGGGCAATTGAATAATTTAATTAGAAACACCATTCTAGACATTTTTTTATGAAAACTACACATAAACATATTAGTAAGAGTCTAAAATTCCATCATATCTGTTGAGGAAATCATTAAAAATTTTGGATCATTTGCAAAAAAAAACCACAGTTAATTTGATACACGTTATCTGCATACAGATGAAATGGTTATATTACATTTTTTGAAATCCATGTCCGCTTTTAATGTGGAGCACATGACTTTCTCATGGAGGTGTCTCAACATAAGTTTTTCTACGAGAACTGTTTGTTACTCAGTCTCTCAACCTCTTTTTTTTCAAAGAGAGTAGTGGGTTAAGAAGGATAATGCTAGGACAAGACTAGTGGTTAACTAACCGCTTTCGCTACGTTCAGTTATTAAAGAATCGGAGTGAGAGAGGAGGACATTTTAGACATCACAAACACCCATGTCTTCGAATAGAAATCGATAAGTCGACCGAAAAAATGCTGTTCATACTAGGACTCGAACCCGTGAGATCCGACACGGAAGCCAACAACACTAACCGCTGCGCCATATAACCCGTCAATATATATTAAATTTATTGACATATGTACAAGCAATGCTAAAGTATAATACATTTAATGTAAGGTATGTAGGCACAGCACTTTTTCGTCATTTACTCAAAACTTGAAAAAGCTTCCAAAGTGCTCTTTTGAAAACAGTGATTCAAACGTCAATGCTGAAATTTTAATTAAAACTATCAAAATAAGTTTAATTGTTACGTAAAACATTAAAATTTAAACGAAAAAATTGAAATGGAAATATTGGTGACGTACATAACGTCGTAAAAATCTTAAAATAAGTGATTCAAAATATGCAAAATATCACTTTTAAGGTGTTCACTGTCAATACTTGTGGAATGGCATTGTAATAAAAATAATAAAACATTTTGAGTACTTGGAAGCGGGAAAAACTCAAAATCATCATTATGTTATTTACTTTAGTAATGTAAAGTTTCACTTTGTTGAAAAAATTCCCAAATTTTAATTGGGTTTATAATTGACATCATTTGCCACTTATATTTATTAGTCTGATGATTTTTTAATTGTATGTTATAGGTGTAAAGCATTTTAATTTTGTGTAATTATAATGTAATTTGTAAATTCTTTTCATTGTTAATAGTTGCTTACACCTTTTATTTCAATTTAAATTTGTATAAATAGCACTGTTTATATATTTTTCTTACCGGTTGATAATGCTCGCGATGAGCGAAATCGGACCTAATCAAATAAATTTTATGTGCAAATAGTACTAAAAATGTTTTATTATTTTTATTATGGAAACAAAAAAATCATTATAAATAACGGTGGAGTAAATAACAAAACCGCCTTAAAAGTGAATCAGTTATAATGTAAATATTGAATATATGAGACGTCTATCAACAAAAAGCGATATATAAACACATTTTAAAAATAGTATTTATGTATTCTACGAGCAATTTGAGAAAAATAATATATTCCAAAACACAATATAAGCGTACGAAAAAAAAATTGAAATCTTTATTTGAGATACATTCATGGATCAGTATATTTCGAAACTGATTTTTTCTCGTATCTGGTATGTAAACTTTTATTTTATTTAACTGTATAAATTATCAGCTAAAAAAGCTGTTATAGTTGGTTGTATTTTTTGCTTGAAACATAAAAACGTTGTGACAAATATTGAAATGTGTACTTTTTTTGTTTCTAAAGGCTTCATAAAACAAATTTATGTATTCATTTTCACAATCAAATAAATAATTATTTGATAAATACAAACTCTATCTCTGTGTCAATTTTTGCATTGTAAATACTTCATTACTGTAATTAAAAAAAAACACTGTGGATAGAGATGACTTGAAACTAATATCTCAGCAAAAAGGTGTAAAGTGATCTAATCGAGTCATTGTTTGAAGTCGTTATTTTTGTTGATCATTTAAGATTGAAGCCAACATGGAATTTAAAGCCACTTCAAACAAGCTTTTGTTCCAAGAGAGAGGCGCCTCTATCGTTTTGATAGTGTATAAGTATACTTGAAATAATGTGACCATAAACAAAAAGCTTGCCTTTGGTGGCTTAGATCGAAACTCGATATTTTATACAACGTGCCCTATTCAGCATTAAAAATATCGTAAGGTGGGTAAACTACGGTAAATTTGTATGTACAGTTTTCACCATAGAAAAGTGTTTCGTGTGTAATCTTCATATTTAAAAACACGTTCCGTTAGCGAGTGGATTCAAGATTTATATTAATTTCAGCGCTATTTTTAATTCTCTATAGTCTATAATAATAAATAATGATGACGCAACAAATAAAAATCTTACAAATAATGTAATTTATATTGACCATTCAAAAAAAATGATGTATTCTTCTTTCAATTTGTAGATAAAAGTTCCGCAGTTGATAGCTGCAACTTAAACCTTCCATCGTTGAAAATAATATATTTGTAATGTTTATAGCGTACAATATTTAAATAAATTTTCGCTAAAAATGTGGTGCATATGGTTCCATAGATCGTCTTATTATCAATACTTAGATTTTTGAACTAGTTTTAAAATATTTAAATTTTATTCATTTTTAAAAGAAAGCTACTTACTCAATGAAATATACAAACAAAAAACGTGAACCAATTACTATTTACAATGTATTTTTTTACCCGACGAATCATAAAAATGTAAAGTGCTTCTGTCGTTGCTACTTTTTCTCTTTACTCGAATAAGGTTTGTTCGCTCTTTGAACATTAATTAATATACGTATTGCTGTATCTCTCTTGATTATATTTTGTAATAGATGAAACATGAAAAAACACTTTTGACGAAATGTTATTGTTTTTTTTGCACACTTGTATTAAAATCAATTGAAATCAAATCTTTTTTATGACTCGCAGTTGGGTAGTTTTTTTAAGTGCACGTTTACTGTGTTTATAAAAAACAGCATCAAAATTTTGTTGCCTTCTGTGGTCTGGAAAATTAAGGTAAATATAAAATATAGATTTTTTTATTTAAATTTGAAATCTTGAAAATGGATATTTGTAATGTATCTTTTCCTTGAATTGATCTTGAGTAATTTAAATTTAAAATACTTTAATATTATTTATAACGCGCTTTTTTGGAGTGTATTTCTATATTAAATATTTTACATATCCCTTTTATATATTTTTAATCTGAACATATTACATGATTTTTTTATAGGCATTACATCTTTTTAACGCGTACTTAATTTGTACATATTAAATCGGTGTATATCTTTAAAAATATACAAATTAAAACAAATATAAACATTTAGTGTACAATCTCGGAATCCTATGTTTGACAAAACGCTAATACCGGTAAATTCAGGGATAAAAAAACGGTCCAAGATTGGATGCCCTACCGTTTATCACTATTCGACGTTGAAGGCAGAACATAATGAATAATAAATGACAACTCATCATAATTTAAGGCGGCATTTTTCAACGTTTATCTAAAGCTATATCAACGATTGCTAATGAAGATTTTAACAGAGAAAATATATTTCTCCTTGTGTAAAAAGGTACTTTACTTTTTATAAAATTTCGGCGGTAGCATTCCATGAATCGATTTTACAATAAGTCATTTTCTAAAAAAATGTAAAGACTTTTTAAAATAAATTTTCAAGGTTGAAATAAATAAAATTCTTTCCAAAAGATTGCCAAAAGCTCATTTCGAAAGCTCTAAACTATTCTCCGTTTTTTTCTCAAGATTTCAAAAGGATAGTTGAATTTCCCGATTTCATTCATTTTTTCTCTGTAATGATTCATTACGAATCATAAATATTCCAAAGGATAGTACTCCATTATCTTGCATAAGAAATGATCTCATCTTTCCTCTGAGCGTCCTCCCACGGTAAAGCTTTTACCTTAATCAATTACTCTTCCCTTTTTAATTATTCATTTACAGTTTTCCTTACTTACCAGTAAATAAAAGCGGGCAACTTACAAAAGTGTATTCTGAAACCCTCGTAAAACAAAAAAAGATTTACTAGGCCACAAAATCCACAAGCATAAACGCACTATTACATAAAATGGCACATTACATTATACAATACTCAACTTATTATGGGATATATCGAAAGCGTTTTCAAATAAACAACAGAAAAAAAGACAACATTCATAATATATAAATAATTTATCATACTTTTTATACAAAAGAAAGTAGTCATTCTGTAAATCAGATGTGAGCAATCCATCATATTCAAAACATTTTTAGTAAATCAGAATTTAATGTTATAAACACTTATTGAAATCAAATAATTCTCGGCTTTTTATTTTTAAATCATAATTATTTTTTTTAAACCATGTCCGCTCCCAATGTGGAGCATATGGACTTCTAATGGAGTTTATCTCAACAGAAGTATTTCTACGAGAACTGCTTGTTATTCAGTTGCTCAACCTCTCTTTTTCCAAAGAGAGTAGGGATAGAAGGATAGGGCTAGGATGGGACTAGTGGTAAGCTAATCGCTCTCGATATGCCCCGTTCAGAAGATAGGATGGGTGAGAGAGGGGAATTCAAGACATCACAAACATCCATGCCTTTGAACAGAAATTCATAAATCGATTGAAAAATCAATTTATAAAGCTGTCCGTACCGGGATTTCAACCCGTGCCTTCCGTAGCTGAAGCCAACAACGTTGACCACTAGACCACACAAGAATTATTACCGGCGAATCACTTTCTTGTTTTATAATTAAAATATGATATAACGTCTCACAAGTTCGAAAATAAAAATATTTTGAAATTCAAGCATTTTGTATGTTCTTTTAGGTATTATATTAAACTTTGAAATTAGATTGAATAGTTTTACATATAAACAACCCAATCTTTCTTTAAAAAAAAACAACGTTATATTAGCTACGCAAGCGCTCAAAGGTTAACCAAATGCAATGCGACTATGTATTGACAAAAACTCTTCTTGATATTTAAACACGGCGTTAATTTTTTTTTGTATATTCTAAAAGTTTAAAAAATAAAGCTTTTTGCTGAAAGCATTTTGATAAAATGTAATATGTATTTATTCTATCAAAAAATAAAAAAACTCATTTGTACAAGACCGGTCAGGACCGGTTTCGCTCATGACTAGCATTATCACCTGATAAAATATTACAGTGGTTTAAGATTTCGACTGAAGGTGCTTGGTGGAATTTCAATATTAAATTTGAATCATTCAAAGTCAGCTCAAGTTCATCCGTGCGCTTGAACGCCTGAAGATGCCGAAAGGCGAAACCCGGGTCGTTAGTGACAAAATCTGTGGGAGTGTACATAATTTGAATGATTCAAATTTATTACAGTGGTATTTATTCAACACAAAGTAGAATTATAAGGTTATAATAGTGTTCTCTGTTCAAAGGTATGTATGTTTGTAATATCGAAA
Source organism: Himalopsyche anomala (assembly GCA_031772345.1). Lineage (NCBI taxonomy): Eukaryota > Metazoa > Arthropoda > Insecta > Trichoptera > Rhyacophilidae > Himalopsyche > Himalopsyche anomala. The sequence goes on along the minus strand of CM062827.1, from coordinate 18,677,538 downwards.
ATTCCTTTCAAACTTTTTCAATCCTCAAATAACGGTGCAAAGCGAGAGCTATTAGCCAACTTCTATTCCTGTAGTAATCCCATCCTTTCTATCCTTAGTTTATTGAAAAAAAAGAGGAAGACGAGAAACAAAATAACAAGCAGTTCTTGTAGAAAAAATTCTGTTGCGATGCCCCCATTACAAGACAATAAACTCCACATTAGGAGTGGACATGGATAAAAAAATATCCGGGCCGGACTTTTCTTCCGTTGTGGTGTTTTTGGTCTCGAATTCAAGCTTTATCAGTTGCATTGATTTCCGGTTAAATTATGGATTTGTATCAAAAACTTGGATGTCTGTGATGATAATATCACCTTCCACACATCTGATCTTTAAAACGGGACAAACGAGAGATTCTAACCAGCCACTATCACTTCTTACTAGTCTTACAAAGCAGGATTAACGACTGAATAACGTGCAATTACTCTAAAACGAATCCATAAGCGTGAGGGATGGTTGGTTACAAATAAAAAATTAATCAGACTTATATATTGTTTTTTAACCATGTCCGCTCCTAATGTGTAGCATATGGACTCCTAATAGATTTTATCTAAACAGAAGTGTTTCTACGAGAACTGCTTGTTACTCAGTTGCTCAACCTCTCTTTTTCCAAAGAGAGTAGGATAGAAAGATCCATGCCTTTGAACAGAAATTCATAAATTGATTGAAAAATCAATTTATAAAACTGTCCGTACCGGAATTTGAACCCGCGCCCTCCGTAGCCGAAGCCAACAACGCTGACCACTCGACCACACAGGCGGCATTCCACACAGACTTATATTATTGGGGATAATTTCACATATTTATAATGTATCCCAAATTGAGATGAACATGAATTATTCATTATAATATATATATTTTCATAAGGTAACCTTATGTTGATGTAATAAGAATTACTTATAACTTTTAATTTATATTTTATATGAAAATGGTGTTAAAAAAAGGTATCAGTAAGGCATTTACAAAATGTTTGTCACGATATTTTCCAGACGGTGCCATTGAAAATGTTTTTTTTTGCGAAATATGTAATGCTTAAGTACGTAAAAGTACGCACGCAAAGGGCATCCAGATAACATACATATACCTACCTGTTAATGGATATTCTTATAACCTGGGATTGCTGCCCCGATCAGCATTTTAATCTAAGAAATTTTATTTATTAATAATAAATAATACTTTTAAAACTTTCTCGGAAAAATAAAAAAAATCTACTTTGTAATTATTCTGGAGCAAGTGAACTTTTAATAGAGCAATAGAGCAACTATCAATTTACGGTAACTCAACAGCTTATCTCACTGGATTATTAAAAATACATAATTCGGTTACTAAAGAACTAACAGTAGAAAAATAATCACTCTTCCTTACGCATTGTCTTAAGAATCGGATAGGCGGGTATATAATGTTTACTATATGACACTTACTTATACATTTTAATGAAAAATCATAAATCAAAAAAATCATTAAAAAAAAAGTAAAGCAAAGTATGACACGTTTAATATTTTATTATTATAAGAAATATAATTTAATGTTTATTTTATGTTATTTGTCATCCTTAAACATTTCATCCTTACATAATAATTTCTATTACAGCACGCAAAAAAATCAACGACACGCCGAAAATTGAATGTCTTTAAATATGTAAAATTTTATAGCGAGAGTAATATTAAATTGATAAAAAAATTAAGCACTCATGTAATATTAACTTTTTTTGTATAAAATTGTAAATATTTAAAAGCTAGAACTAGGTTGACAACAACAGATCGTCTGCATGTAAAATGTTTCGTAAATAAAATGAAACAAAAAATAATTATAGCGTGTTGTTTAAATATCTTAAAATATCTTTAATTATGATATATATCGTTTTTGTGTAAAAAAACTTTCATATGTAATAGACGTTTTATTAGTTTTTATTTTTATTATATTCCTTTAATATGATTTAGATTCTAATAAATGAACCTATATTGGAATGTCCTGTTGTGGCTCATCAATTAAATCCGTTTACCATCCCAGCTCTAGAATGTACAATAAAAATAGTGAATTATTTTTTGGATACAAAAATACTTAAGGAATTGCTATGACAAAACAGAAAGAAATAAATATATAAATAATGGTATTATGTTGAAATATGTTTTCACAAATCCAATGAAATGATCGTAGAATTTATCGAAAATCGTAGATTTATGTTTTTATCCATTCCTTTGAACTATTATTTCATTATGAATATAAACCTATTGACTTACATATTATTTTATTATTATTAGTTTCACTAAAATCTATAAAAAAACATATTATACCATTCGAATTCGAAGCCGAAAATCCGGGACTTAACATTTTAGGTCCCTACATATAATCTCGTGAGTATGCCGTCTGGTTCTTGGTATATTCCTTAGAGTGGTATAATATCTGTATACATATGTAATGATGTCGCAATTCTCAAAGGAATAGAAATATATGTGGGGGTTGGTACTAAAAGTTTTTCTAGTATTTTTTGCACACGGTAACTTTGAGGGACTTTTAATGCGTTCCATTAATAACTCTAGACTAGACAAAGCCTTTATTTGGAGAGGTCTACCGATCGCCTTTAAATGTAAATGTTATTGTCAAGGGTAAAATATTACTGAATACACACATTTTTGTGAAAACAATTTAACACACGTTAAAATTTAATATGTAATATGTTTAAGTCATGTTCGCTCGCAATGTAGAGCTTATGGCCACCGAATGGAAGCATCTCAACAGAAGTTTGAAAAAATATGTTTGTACTGGATTTCGAACCCGTTTAATCCGGCACAGAAGCCAACGACGTTGGCTACTGCACCAAATTAACTAAAATTCTAAAAAATCTTTCTCATTACTAAAATGATAGGGCTTTGCAAGAGCGATAAACTAACCTCTAGACCTCTAAACTTGCCCTATCTTATCTATTCATACACTCTTCGTATAAAAAGAAAGGTTGAGTAACCGAGTAACAAGTCTTTTAAATATAAAAAATCTGTTAAGATACCTATATTAGGAGACCATATAGAAGAAGACAAAAATACCCTAGCTTATAATATATGAATTGAATCTTGCTCTCACCCAAAACCGAGGTGTTAAAGTTTCTTTTTTTTACAACATATCTACTATAAATTTGAATCGTTCAAATTATATACATTCACACAAGTTTTGTCACTAAAGACCCGGAATTCGCCTTTCGACATTCGTCAGTTCAAGTTCATCCGTGCACTTGAACGCCTGGAGATGCCGAAAGGCGAAACCCCGGTCATAAAAGACAAAACTTGTGTGAATTTTAATAATTTGAACAATTCAAATTTAATATTGAAATTCCACTAAGCACCTACAGTCGAAATCTTAAATTATATCTACTATGTATTTTAACGGTCTGGTACCGACGAGACATTGAGAAAGCGTATTACTAACTACTTGTCCTTTTCGATTATCAAACATTTATTGCTATCTTTATCACATGAAAGAGGTTTGCTAATTGACTTTTCCACCTTATAAATTAATTTTCAATTATTTGCAGAGTCATAACTGACGTTTTCCAAAAATCGAGTTTTGAGAAAATTGCAAATTATTCGCACTAATTTTTTTTAACTATAAAAAAGTTATAAATTACTATGAATGTTTATCGGAGGTGTAAAACAGCACGCTTTAAAAGGCAGAATATACTATTACACTATGAAAAATACTGATCGCAGATTGGTTCTTTCTAACCATCTCGTATTAATAATTAAAATATGTAAGATTCAACACCAATAGTGACATTTGTCAATGATTTTAAGGTTGTTTAAAGTTGTTTTTGATACCTTAATACTTTTTAAAATAAGTATTGATACCTTTAAAATTACTTGGCATATATGTTTATATATTCAAAATGTTAATATATGTTATAAACAAAATAGACTGAACTTATAGAACTAACATATAGTGAAAATATAGAATAAACTTATAGACTGAATGTTATAAATATATTAAGTAAAATATGTTCGCTAAGATTGTGAAAAAAGTCACTCTCGTATTTCAGAAAAATAATTACTGTAAGGCGTTAACATAATTTTGGCATGAATTTTGCATTATGACTTTCATTTTACTACTTACTCTTAATATTGCCAGAATCTTTGGGATACATTTAACATTAGAGTAAGTGCATATTAAAAATTCACGCGTTAATGTGAATCCACATTATTTATTAATCACAGTGTGGCAATACTGCGTTCCACGAAACAGAAAAAAAAGATTTTCCGAGTAAAAATGAAGGTCGTAAAACAAAAAAGATAATCTAATAGAAAAACCAACCACATTACGAAAAAACCTAGATAAAAAACTCAATTTTGTTTTAAGTATCTTTGGACGAAAACGAGCTTTTGCCGAGCTTACTTCTTATGGGTATTTATTCCAGGGTACTGATAATATTGGTTACTTAGGTTTACTTACACTAAAGTGCTTAAAAACATACCGTTTCATCAGTGGAAAAGTAGAATAGTTTGAAAATCTTAGCTTAGATATATGTACTTTGGGTTGACATAATTTCAGACAATTTTTTATTACATACAGTCAGGGTCGGCGCTTCAATACAGGTGAAATAAGCAACCGCTAAGGGCGCACAGTTAAAGAGAGCGCATCAATAGCGGAGTAATTTTTTATACTTTAATAATATTAAATATCTATGCAGTGAGCTTTAAGCAGTAGCTAAAAACTTAAAAAATCTTTACCTAAAAATAACTGCTCTTTATTTATAGTGCAACAAAATTGAGCAAGAACGAAAAAAAAGCTTGCCAATTTTTTTCATTTTGAGAATTCCGCAAATTACTTGGTTTTTGAAATTGAAAATTATAGGAAGAGCTTAAAAAAGTCACTCAATTTTTAATTTTAGGAAATCCGTTAATTCCCAGGATTTCAAAATCGCCGAGAAAAAAATTCTCAAACCCGAATCTCGAAATTCTACACGATTTTATGGTGAATGTTGCCTAGGACGCCAAATAACCTCGCGCTGGCACTGAATAGAGTAACATAATAAGTTATCGTTTAAATTTTGTGCAACACTGTGACAGAAAAACGATATTGTGTTACTATTATTAAAACAATACAGTATTTCTGTTAAAAAAAAAGATTTTGTTTTATTGCTGCATTAATACTACCGATTTAAATATCTCATCTGTTGTATTGGATTTCTCAATGCATTGGTTAAATATTAAATTGCTAACTATAAAATAAAATGTATTTTACTTCCAAGCTTCTAGGCATACGAAAAATTAATAATATGTTCTTTGTTACAATACTTACTTAATCAAATTATTATCTTCGATGACGTACAGCATCATAGTGAATAAATAAAAAAATGATAACTAGTATGGATGACGAAGTCTTAAACGTAACAATGATTCTTATCGAATGCTTCCGATGCATAGTTGAGAGTTTCTTTAGGCAAATTTTTTGAGAAAAGGGTTGATAATTTATCATAAATATTCGGGTGACATTTTAGCCCCAACATGGATTTGAACTAATTAACTCTGGCAAACAAAACATGCAGTTTTTCTCCTTTATAATTTGGAAAAAAGGGTGTATAAGTATAATATGTTTTTCAATATATTATATCTAGAATGTTCATTTTAATCAGTAAAATAAAAAAAAAGGAATTTAAATTTTACAAAATATACAGTAAATGAAGCTGTTCTTTTATAGAGTAGTATGATTTTCTATCGTATCGGAGAAAATAATCGACAAAGAAAAACACATTCCACGTTATTACGTTTTACCATAGTCTACGAAATAATGAATGCAAAAAAGGCACTAAATTTTGCTGAACGTGGGTAAATAATTACATGAATTAACGAGTAAAGTTAATCGTATAGCTTCAAAGTGTACGGGATAGATTAGTATTAAGTAAAAAAAGATAAAACTGTTCATGATACAGCTTAGAGTTCACATTGAACTTAAAATTTCTAAGTCGAAAGTAATTGTATAAACCTGGACCAGGTGAAAAACCTAATTTGAAATAAGCCGCACGGAAATTATATCATACAATATTAGTATTATATTTTTGATGAATTTAGTTATACGTATGCAATATAATAGAATTTGTATAATGTGAAAAATTACAATGCAATGTAAATCATACTATTCTATAGTCAGGAAGTAGTTTGAATCAGTCTCCGGGATGTAAAATTCATTAATAAAAAACTAGAATTGAACAAAAGTTGAAATTGTAAGTAAAAAAATCAGATCAGAGACTTAAATATTTTAACTAAAATTATAAAATAACTTAAATGTATTGTCTAATGATAAGTACTTGTTGACTGATAGTTCAAGTTGATCAGTGTGAGGCAAGGATGGTGAACCTTTTTGGGTCCGCTCATTTCTCAAATCAACTTTTTTTTGTTTTCATATCGAACTCGATTGGAATTCGATAAATTGCATTTCAGATCATCTGCTGATAGTGTGTATGGGATATAAAATAAATTTTGATGTCTTTTCGAATCTCCTAAATTGTTTGAATCTTGAAGAAAACTCGTTGATTATCGATTGAATAAATACATAAAATTCTCGTATTAATTTGATTTGATCTGGCTTTTTTGTGCATTTTTTTGTATTTGGAAATCATTCGCGTGCCATCCAAATTATCAAACCTGCCACCTCGGGCACGCGTGCCATAGGTTCACCATTCTTGGTGTAGGGCGAACACTAAGGTTGGTGTTAAAAAAGAAGTAGCAATTCAAATACACCACAAATAATTAAATTAAAATGGATTAATGGTTTATATTTCAATAATTTGTTGAATGTTTTTTAAATCAGATCTGATGAACTGAACTAAACTTCAATCTAAAAATTATAAAGCAAGACTTTACAAGACTATAGATCAGTGGTTACTCGAAGGGGAGAATAGTCCGTAGTGTAATTTTAGTAAACTATATTTTAACTAGAAGAGTTTTATAATTGAACTGTGTATTTGACAATGCATATGTATATTTTGGGTTCTGCTAGCAGAGAATTTTAAAGAAACTACCAACTGACCCGGAAAACTTTGTTTTGCCATATAAATTATTTCTAGTGAATATTTTGGTTGTTAAGTAAAAAATAACGAATGAATTGTGTGTGGGGATGCGATCTATGACAGAAAGAGGAATGGAGCACTATAGACGATGACCGCCGATAAAAACAAAAAAAACCAACCATTCATTTTTTAAATTCAATGTATTTCATTAAAGTAACGGACATATTCATTGATCTCTTCAAAGTTAAATGTAAATTAAGAAAAAGTAAAAGCCTGACTACGACTGCTGTATCTTGAAGTTTAAATCGCTGACGTCCACATTTTTTGCTGCCAAAATGGTTCTTTGTGCCAGCCACGCATGATTTATGTATTGTCTGCCTACATCGGGAAATATGCGGTCAATAAGAGTATTTTGTGAATCAACGATTGTGCAGAAATTAGTGGGCAATTTTATGCATCCAGTATTTTCATGGACAGCAACTTTTCCATCGCCGATATTTAACAATTGGTTCGAGAATGTGTCAGCGGATGGGTCTTGTAGCATTTGGACGCGCATGTTTATTTTTAGTTTGACTTTTTCAACATTACGCCACAGTGGCAATGATTTCAAGTAAGCGTTGATCTTATCAGCGTACGTTAAACGTGGAATAATGGGAAGTGTTTGTCTGAAATCACCTGAAATGAGTAACAGAGTGCCGCAAAATAGTTTTTCGTTGTTAAAAAATATCTTTAAGTGTTCTGATCAACGCCTCAAGAGAATGTTTGTGTGCCATAGTGCATTCATCCCAGATGACAATTTTGCATTGTTTTAGCACTATGGCCATGGAAAATTGTTTTTTTTATGTGGCACACTGCATCTGGGTTATTTTAAATATTCAGTGGCAGTTTAAATGCTGAATGAGAATCCAATAAAGTTGCTGCAATGCCAGATGATGCAACGGCCAATGCGATGCCATTATTTGATCGTATTTCGGCGAGAATTAGCGAAATGAGAAATGTTTTGCCAGTGCCACCTTGTGCATCTAAAAAAAAAAGAATTCAACTTGTCCCGCCGAAACTGCCAGCATAATGCGGTCGTAAATATTTTTTTGTTCATGAGTCAGTAATGGGACATTGCGAGTAACAATCGCTGCCATTTTTGCAGTATCGTACTGCAGTTCACGATTCATTTCGGTGTCCATTAAAGCACTTCAATTTGGCGAACTCATACCGAAATGACTAAGTGGTAAATTGGCAATGACAACGCAAAGATTCTCGATAGCAATCAATGCTTCATTGTTCATAACGTCGCTGAATGTAATCGTTAGATCGTTGCACCGTGTACGAACCCGATGCAATATATCGTCAGTCATTGAATCTTTGTGCTTATCCCACAACGTGTCTGCTCATCCCGGGAAACGTATAGTCAACACTATAGCAGATAGTATACGAATTTGTGTTGCTGTACAGCCCAATGCTGCTTCAGCAAGTATATCGTCTCATTGATTGTCGTCTTTGAGCAAGCCGAGTGCAAGACATGCATCTTTATATGCTGGATACTGTTGTCCATTCACTTTGCGTATATCTTGAAATGACAATGGGCCAATGACGTTAACCAGCAACAGTCGCAGATAAAAGCACTCAATTTGCCTTGGATTGACGGTATATACTCTACCCAAAGTGTTTGATTTGAATAGGACGGGGCACGCGTGGACGGTTAAATGTATAACTGCTGGGTTCCGTTCATGAATTGGAAAACCAAGGATACCCCAGATAGCTTCATTGGAGCTGATGTACCGGTCAATTTGATAGCGCATTATTTCATCAGTGTCATTCAATCAAGGAGTATTCACATCGGTATTTTGAATTTGAAACATAACCATATCGCTGCCTTTATTCACATACTTGCAAATGTATTTATTCGATGCTCTTCACCGAACTGCAGAACTCAAGATTGATACGAGCATTGAATGTTTTGCTCAACAGAGGCGAATATGGTACCAACCAATGTCAATGTTTGCGATGTTGATATTTAGCGTAAATGATGTCCGCCATTATCAGTATTTTTTCGACGATAGTTTGGATATCCGTCGACTTTTGTAATCGTGTCGTTGGCAAAATGTTTATGAAAACGCTTTGTACATTTTCCATCTGCCATGCAAGGCGATAAACGATTCAGATCACCGCATGGGCCATGAATCATGTTTGTGGTAAAAATATCGAACAGTAGTTGATCAGTAGAAAAGCCGTTTCGGAGGAGTTCGACCACAAACACCGTGACACGAGATTTTTTATATATATAGAGATTAAGAGAATAAAACACTTTAAGCGTGGAAGACAATGAAACACCAAAAGTTATTTTAATTACATGTTGAGTTAACGAAATAATAAATTGGTTTGATTATTGGTCGTATCTTACAAGCCATAAAGACCGCAATATACCTGAATGGTTTCAGGATAACCACATTGTAAAGAGAAACACGTAGGTAGTTAAACAATGAAATCATTGTTCTTTGAAATAAAGCAATGCGTACGGTTAATAAATGAGGCTATTATGGAAATTTCGGGAATCTTTTTACAATAAAGTGCTCTCGGCAAAAAATGCTGAAAAGGTCAATCGAATAAAGCCAAGTCTGCGAAAGCTTAAGTGTAACTTGCTCCATACAAAGATATACAATTAAATTTTCTCTTTATAATTGCAATGTTATTCTTTTATTTTTCATTGACGGCTAAGTTTGAAACTTCTATAAAATATGTAGATAAATAGAATAAATTCGTAATGAAAGTGTTTTTATTACAAAACTAGCTACAACAATATTTTTATTTGAGATGTTTTTTTTTAAATTTAAAATTAACTTTTCCGGTTCTAAGCTCAAGAAATGCGACCACAATACTCACATTTTCTTAAATATCAATTTTAATATGGGTGATACAATGTTTATAATTAAGGTATTCTTATATCATAGTATTTTGGACTTTTGTAGAAGAAAAAAAAAATCGATCGCTAGTTCTGTCTCTATCAAATAAAACAGAAAAGAAAAAAATCAACTGAATAAAAAAGATCCTCAAAGTAGAACAAAAAACGGTTTGATGTGTACGAAGTTAAAGATAATAATTTATGTATCCTCGAATACTATTTCTCAAAAAAAAACACAATATCTTACTTACATCGATGCCTCATTTTATATAAGTTCTGGCAACATGAGAAGGCGCGATAAGAATTACAGATAACAGAGCGACAAGCAGTCGCTCGTAAAATGGCATTTTCTAAATCTCGTCAGTTGCGATTTCATATGTGTGCTGGGATGACATCTTTTTTACGCGCAACTTAAAATATGATAATTTATTAAAAAACCACGGATTTTTACAAAAAAAATGTATGAGGAATGATGCAGAGAGATATTTTAAAGCCCTTAGACTATTTTTTTTTTGCAATTCATAAGAATAAGGCCAATAATGAGGAAACCACTGGGGTCCCTAAACGATCCCCATCGGAAGAGAGGTATTTTTCTAGTCTCCGAGCCTCACTTCGAACATCATCATAATAAGCCGTTTTTGAACGTAAAATAATAAATTCCATATTTTTGACTTCATCTTTCTTGTTGTTTGAGCATTTAATATTTTTTTTTGTTCTTAATCTAATTCAGCGATACATTACAATTATTTTGACTTGTTTTTAACAAGTGTCATATAGGTCAGGCATTGTCTAAATACCAAATCAACCGATACAATATTTGAACAGTGTTAAACCAATGTATCGCTTTCCTATAAACATATAAATATACATAAATTGATACGAATCTAGTTTTATCGCAGACAGAAAGTGTAAGTTATACTTTTTTATAACTAAGAATGGTTATTTTATTTTTTGTAAAACATTTTTAATAAAAAGATAATTCCAACTCAAATGGAAAAAAAAGTATAATTTTAAGTATAAAAAAAAGGATTTAAATAAACCAACTTTTTTTGGATCTTTTGGAAAATAATCTGATCGTACGTATTTTTATTCTTTGTTTGAACAAACGTATTAATCCAACCCATAATACATACGTATATCGATTGAGCTAAATTTATTATTGTGTTGGTAAAAAAGCGGTTAAATCCGTATTAAGCCATTTTTAACTGTATAACCCGAACAAAGAATGCCGCATTCAACTTTGGAACGGCATCGACAAAAATAATTTTACAATCTTGAACAAATCCAATTCCATAAAATCTTCGGGTAGTTTTTTCCTTTATTTTTATCAAGACTAGTAAAATCTACCGACTTTTTTTCGAAACTACTCACATATTTTATTACATTTTAGCAATGAATTAAGCAAAAAAAAGTCCGGTATAATTGAGAAATAAACTACCAGATAACTATTTACTAAAGTAGTCACCTAATATTTAACATCAAAGATGCTCAAATAAAAAAATATGTAGCACAGTTTAACAAAATTGCTTTATACTAAAAAAAACCGTTTACATAATGGATTTATTCTTCTTAATTATTTATAGTCGGTTAAGGGAGACAAAGATTATTTTTGAAATGTGATTTTTTTAAAAAAAGTTTTATTTAATAATAAACAACGGAAGTTTATATTCTATACAAATGTTAAATATAGGTAATGTGTAGAATATGACAGATAAATCATTAAAACATGACATAATAATTAGTGTCCTTTCCTCATCTCATTATGATGACCAAATAGTGTCGCGATAAAACAAGGCGGTTAATTAAAATGAGTGCGGATGTTGTCATAAAAGTCATGTGCGTTTGCCTTTATGAAATGAATTTTTACGTTTGAAAGCTTAGTATTGAAAGCAATTTATTTAAATATTTAAAAAAATTTGTAGAAGTCGAATTTTCACATATGGATTTTTTTAATGTTTAACCTTAACCCAGCTTATAATAAATTTCACAGGGCAAAATAAATAATAATCAAAGAGTGAATGAGTAAGTACAATGATACATGACGATCAGTTACAATAATATGTAAGATATCGATTGAAGTTGATCAAAGGATTTTGTTCTTCATCATTTTCGTATTTACGTGGGAAAATATACAACAGAATACGAGTTGTTGTAGTTGTTATAAGAGTTATTTCAAAAATATATATTTTTAAGTAGATTAAAAAAATAAGAAAGTGTTTTAATTATCTGATTCCAAAACATAAATTATTATTTCACTTACGTATAAGAGAAAACAAGACAGTGTATTACATAAATAAATGAATTTGGCCTCGAAGAGGATTATATAGCGCCATTTTCAATAATAGTATTGAATAAATTTAGAATATTAATCTGAGATGACTTTTTGATTATATGTTAGATGAGTTAAACATTTTGATTTTGTGTTATTTTAGAATCACTTTTAATGTAATTGGTAATTTCTTTTCAATGCCAATTGTTGTTTATAACTGTTCAGTTTTGTATAAATAGCATTGTTGAATTATATTTCTTATCAGTTGACGATACTCATAATGAGCGAAACCGGTCCTGACATATTAAATTATGTGGAATGAAGTACAAAAGCAATATTGTGTTTTTATTAGTATAATGCCTTTCCACCAAGTATTGACAGTGAACATCCTAAAAGTGATATATTTTATTTATCAAGTTAACATGTTAAAAATAATTTAAGATTATTTTTCCTCACATTAATAATTTGGGTAAATATATTGTATTTTTATAAAACGAAGTGCATTCAATTGTATTTTTTTCAATGCAGCCTTGTGAGTTTACAAACAGCTTAAATAATATGGCCTTGCAATATTTCAAAAAATACCATCTGTATTCGGAAAGGAATATTTGCGAAGAATATTCAGTGATAATAAATAACACGATTCAAAAAAAAACTCATTCTAGTTTCAAACAACTGATTAGAACCATGAAAGTGATACGATACGAGAGCATTTTAAATATGGTAAAAATAGCTGTTTTTGAATGAACGCTTCATTCCAAACATTCACTAACGATTATTTGTTTATTTTTTGGCTTACATCGTTTTAAACATAGTTCAAACTAAAAAAAACCGCCAATGTTAATTCCTTCGTTAACTGACGCATCCGCCACAAATTTTCCGCTGACATTTTTACGTGTCGAGGTTTGATTAATTATAGTACTTTATTTTAATTAATATAATCGCTAATAGTGGCATTAAAATAGCACATCATCACGCCATTGCCACGAATTAAGTGCTATTAAAGCGTCAAACAATAAAAACATATTTTTGTATAATGAGAGGCATTGTATCAAATAATCCTTTGAGTATTAATTTTTCGTAACTATATATTTAAAAAATAATATAAATATGGTTTACCAATGTGAGCATATCAACCACCCGTCGTTCTCTCTCTTTTTTTCCATATACCTACTATAAAAATAAAATTTTGTAATCGTATTATATTTCTTCTGAGAATTAAATTGTGATAACAACAACAAAAATATGATTAATAATTTCCCTAATAAAAAGTGCAAATATTGATTTAATAATAGTCAAAATTTTGCCTTTTCTTAAGCTGCTAATTCATCAAAAATATAACATGAAATGTCAAAGCTGGTAATAGAAATTTCAACCATTTATTGTTAATATTAAAAAAAACTAGCAAAATGTCTGTAATGTAATTTTATAATTGATTATCATTTGGCAAAGCGTTCAAATAATACCGGTTATAAAGTAAACAGTTAACTTTTGATGTTCGTTATCATATCCGTAATACTGTTGTAGACGTGAAAAATAATTTCGTGGCCAATTTTTGCATGGTATATGTTTATTTTAAATGAGACTTTTGTCAATCGCGTGTCGCCAAATACCGTGCGTGATAGTTTGCCATCACTACAATTTTTGATGACTACCGGTGAAGGAATACTGGGCTTAATATACCTTATACAAATATAAATTAAAACCGTTTATAATGTTTTCTAACGAAAGTTATTAGGCCTTTTTTGTTTATCGCAGATGAGTTTCTAATGTGGAAGAAACCTGTTAAATTATTAGTATTTTTTTTGTTTTGTTTGACGAAGTTTTCTCTAAAAAAGATCATGAAATATTTGAAAAATAAATTATGATCTTCTTGCAATCATATTTTTAGATTTAAGTACAATAAATAAAAAGTTGTAACTTATTATATGGTTTTGTACTTAACTTAATTGAAAAACCTGCGGCCTTTTGGGTTAAACTATTTTTTAAATTTATTTATGAAATTAAGTAAACATGTGAAATGCGGACAATATCTTCAATTTAAATCCAGTCTTATTTAGTAAAATATAAACACATCAACCATTCCTCTATAAAAAAAGTTCCACAGCCTTGGTTGTAGAATGTTACTTAAAAAAAACTTAAATTAATGGCAAAATCTTGTTATTTAAAATTATTAAATAAAAAAGTCTTTTAAGATTTCGACTGAAGGTGCTTGGTGGAATTTCAATATTAAATTTGAATCGTTCAAACTATGATACACTGATTTCTTAACTCAATGATAACTCAATGATACACTTATTTCTTATATAAACACGAAACATTAATCTAATAAGCGTCAGTTCAAGTTCATCCGTGCACTTGAACGCCTGATGATGCCGAAAGACAAAACCCGGGTCGTTAGAGACAAAATCTGTGGGAATGTACATAGTTTGAACGATTCAAATTTAAAAAAGTCTTTCCTTAAAACTGTATTTGACAGATGCAGTGAATATTATATTATACTTTGCAACATCTTATTTATTTTAACTTATATCTCACGGTATGCCCACAACAAGCAAGCGATAAGTGCATTGTAGGCAAAAAATATTTTACTTCCGTTTACACGGGCTGACCTGTATTCTGTTGTTCGGAGGCCTGCAAATGGCACGTACGGTCGAGGGTTAATTACAAGTAAGTAGGTTCATGTAGAGTGGAGTAGGCTCAATTGAAACCTCCTCGAGATGATAATGCTGTAGCAAAGCGTATCACTTTATTAGAAGACGTTGCCTTTTTAGGGTCAATACAGGGTGATTCATTACGGTTGGTCTGCAAACCGAGGGTTATTTAGCTGTTTTCAATATTTAATGGTCGTTGCGTATTATTATTTGAACTTTAGACCAAAAGACAGAGAAGCTTATGGCCTATTGAAAGCACACCAAACTAAACTATAGCAATATTTCTAATATTTAATTGACGAATAGCCAAACTTTATTCTGAAACAATATAAAATTTTAAGTAATATGACAGCGCTCATACTGAAATTGATACTGACAATAAAAAAATTACAATAGATATGAGTCCTCAATAAGTGAAGTGAGTGAAATGCATCTAAAATATATATAAAGGGGGGGGGGGGTGTAAAAACAAAAAACCTGTTAGATTCAATCATATAAATTTCAAAATATATATGTACATCTTTGTAGCACTAAAAATAAGTTTGCATAATTACAATAATGTATGTAACAGTAATGATTTTTTTTTATTATTTCAAATATTTTACATTTTATCAACGAGCATATTAAGAACTCCGGAAAAGCAAAGTTATGTTGGTAAAACGTTTTTTAAAATGAAATAAAACTTTCGTAAATATCTAAGTATTAACTTTTTAAATATTATCATTTGTTTATCATGTTATTCACTACCTATCGTATCCCGAAAATAGGTCGTCGGGAAAACCACTGAGATCTTAGTCCATTCCTTTCGCTGTCCTACAACTATGAATGTATTTGAAAAGGATTTTCAAAAAGTTTTTTTAAACAAATTTATATATGTTTATTCTTTCAAGGATGAGATGTCTAGAAAATTGACAAGAAGAAAAAATCTGATACTCCACATGTTGTGTTACAAATTGTGACACGTGCATTGCCTCTTTTAGAAGTATTATCAGACAGAACATCGCTAAGTAAACTAATAAACTGAAATTGCATTTTAATTCTCAGAGACGTGCCGTGGGTGTAGGCAGTTGCCTAGGGGCGGCAACCCCCTGAGAGTGGCAAACGATCACAGTTTTTTTTTAAATTACTAAATATTTTTGACACATGAATTTGGCTTAGAATACATATTGTACCTCAATGTCTTAGATAAAAAAATGTGGAAAAATACATTTCTAATGGTGATACCATTATAACCGATGGATATACGGTATTTAGCTTTATCGCAAAAATCTTTTTAAATGTGACATTGAGCGATGGCGACACTGTAGGGGGCAAGCTTTGGCTTAAATTAATAAAAAGCATGGGTCAATTTTTTATTTCGAAAAATAGTAAGGGCGCTATTTCAAACTCTGCCTAGAGGTGGCACATAATCTAGGAACGTCACTGCTAATTCTAAAGTTATAAATAACAATATGAAAATCAGGGATTTTTCCTTTTTAATAAAATATTCCGTTAATTTTTATATGAAATTGTTGAACGATATTTTTACAATACGAAATAAAGAGCATCCCTATTTCTTATACAGCCCATTGTTTGCCAAATAATAGCCCCTAAAATTTGCCTATTCGTCCATATATTGGGATTTAAAATAATTATACGGATAACAGTATACTTGAAATGTATACTATAATGGCAACCTTGTTTGGAACATAATTTATGGAACTAGATAATTGTAAGTGACAGTTACTATGTAGAGCGTAACTATCATTATAAACTATAATATTATAATTATACGATAACACATTAATGTTTCTCCTACCTTTTATATTTACTGTCGCTCACAGTAATAGCTCCGCAGTGTCGATATAAATTATGAAAATGTCAAACACCTTACCAACTAGAACGTTTTGTAATTATTTATTTAAATAATTGAAAAACAGTATCGATCATCCGCCGGATACAACCATAGAATTAACACCTTTTGTAATAAAATAACGACGGAATGTAAATGAAAAATGTACACTTTTGTATAGATTTATTTTACTTTACCGTTGTGATAGTTAAAAGCATAATAATCCGGATATATCTTTATATTAATTTGGCTTAGTGTATTTGGATAGTTAGCTAAAACGTCGGCTAGGTTTTCAAATAGATGGATTTAGTTTTTTATATTCTAATATTTCTATTCAGAAATGGATAGCTATGTATTGGGTGGCAATTATTTCTAACTAATCACTCAGTGTTCTGGCAATAAATCCGTATTTAATTCAGAAAAATTATGAATACAAGTTAACGGATTATTGAAAATGGATGATCTCTATATCAACTAAATATTTATAATAATTCCAAATCTGATGATCAAAAATCTTAAAGCATAATCAACTGCAATCAAATATATTTTTTTTGCGATACTCGTCAATCTAAAATTTATTTTTAAATATGCGAATTTATCATTTTCATTAGTGTCGTTGACTAAAATATATAAAATTTCAAAATTGAATAGCACGACCTAATAGCAGATAAAATTTGCTTTACGACTCGGTAGTAGATATTTTCCTAATAATAATGTTGATTTTGGACAAAATAATCACTGTGAACGCTTATTGTTTGAATGAAATTGATTATAAGTGTAACAAATAGAAAATTTATTTAAATATAAATGTTTTCAAAAAGATCTTTCCGAAATCATAATAACATTATATTTTTAATAAGGCTAACTTATCCGCGATTTATTTGGAACTGTTGAGGTATTGTTGAAATTTTAGTGAAGATTAAGATATGTGGTAGTTTTTTGGAATTGATTTTCAATATTGGCATTCAAATATAAAAGTTATTGTAAAATAAATATTTGTTTGGAGAAAATCCACCACGTCTGAGGAACAATCAAACGTTTAACGACTCGGAAACGTACGAAACGTGATAAGTCTTTTTTGATCCTTGCAAGCTTTCGGCATTTCCCGAGAGAATCAGAGAATCAATTTTCCGTTACACAAACATAACACTGTAATTGAGCCTACCCTGATCGTAGTGTATTCTAATGGTCATAAAAAATAATGCGTTCCATATTCCAAACACTGAATGCGTGCTCCATCATAACTGCGGGATTCACGGATCCATTTCTTTTTTATGGTCTTCCTTAATGCCGTGATAGACGTTTATTTTAACGCTCTTTCCATAAAATGTACAGCCATGATAATTAACATATCGCTAGTGCTACCTTATCGTGGCCATTTTGTAAATAAATGATCATACCTTTTACTCCCTCTCCGTTGTTAATCTTTGTTATGCCCGGGTGAGCTTCCAGAGAAGCCCGTGGCGCAGTATTTACTTAAAGCTTTTTTATTATTATTGGGTACATTTGAAGTGTTTTTGAAAATATATATGCCGGAAGAATAATCGATATTCTATAAAGCTAAAGGAAAATACGGAATTGTTCTTTTATTACAATATACTCTTAGGGTAACGATTATGTGATTTAGGAAGAGTTAATTTTTATTTAAAAATAAAAGAAAACATTGCCTTGCGTAACCAAAACGGATATTTTTTTTTAATCAGTTTGCTCTAACTATTTATACATTTTAACATTCTGTATAATTAAAAACCTTTTAAGTTTTGTCATATTGTTCCGACGAATACTATTTTTTATGTATTAGAGTAGAGGTCGTCGGAGATTACTCAGTTGATTTCCTTGCTATTTTTTTTCTATTTCTTTTAATATTTAATTTTACTATTTTTTTTCTCCATTGTAAAAGTTTTAAATTTATAATTTGTCAACCTTGTGCAGTTAAATAAATAAATAATAAATATTATAATGTAGTCTATTAAAAACTAATGGGCGAGTCAATCAATAGAAAACAACTTATTGTAAGAGATTATAAAGAGAAATGTTCAGATAGTCTACTTATTTAGTTTTAGTTTTTTGTAAATACAAAATTTAGATTTAAATTAAAAATGGTATTCGCTTAATTTACTTTAATATTTAGTAAAACAAATGCATACGTTGTACAATTGTTCATACATTTAGCGGTTATCGAATTTACAGTTAGAATACAGAGAATGATGTTGTGAAAACACTGTTAGTACGGAAATGTTTAAAAATCGTTCGTTATTTTGCAAAAGATAAAAATATTAATATTTGTATGATTAGTGAAATTCAGTACAAAAGTGTTTGGAAGTGTTGTTTGTTGATAAATTAGATGCAACGGCTTTACTTGATATTACATAACACAACACAAAGTCTCATAAATGGTAAAGATAAAGTATAAAACTCTAAAGTGAAGGGATAAAAAGATCAATCGCTTTTTATACGACCTAAAACATATCGTTTTACATTTAAGATTTGGCAGCTCATGGGGTAAGTGCTTGTAAGTAAGTATTTGATCTTTATTGATTCAACGTCGTTACGAAACTGAATTTTTCAGATGCGAATAGCCGCGCTCATAATATGGGCAAAGCAAGCCGTTGGATCGCTTCCAAATCTTGTCACTATGAATTGAAAGTTCAGAGAGGCTGTACAAAATAAAAGGTTGGTACTCACTGACCCGGAAGGGGTCATTTGAAAATGTTTCACGTAATCTGGATGTAGGTTGGCGTACAAGCTCATTTGATAGGATGTGACTAGAAATTTTAAATTTCTCAATATTTAAAGGGATTATTTATAGCTACTATATTTGATTGAAATATCTTTGAATAATGCTTACATTTATTTACATGTCAACATTGAAATAGTACACGTTCGAGTTTGAATTGATGCTCAAAAATAAGGTCTGGAAAATTTACCGCCCACTACTCACCGTCGCGTCAATTGATCGCGTAAAAAGATTGGCCTAGATTAAATGAGATGATTTTGATAAAATCATAAAGAGTATTTTTTATTATCGTTTCCGACTTAAGCATATTTTTGAAATTAAATAAACTATTCGTAGTATAGATGTTTGTGATGTCTAAAAAATCCCTCCCACTTTTTAATTTTAAAATAACGGAGCTTAGCGAGAGCGATAATCTAACCACTAGTCCTGTCCTAGCCCTATCCTTTCTATACCTCCTCTCTCTCAGAGAGATTGTGCTTGCTACTAAGTTGACAACATGTTTTTTTTTCAAATAGAGTAAGTAAAGATAGAAAAATAAGACTTATGGAGGATTAGTCTTTAGCCTCACTATCCGGATAAGAGGGAAAGAATTTTAAACATCTTAGTAATCTATTGATTGAATTAGCATTTACTTGGTGGAAGTCTTCTAGGACAGTATATATAGTTGAGACTTCACAGTAATCTAACAAAAATGCATAGATCGATTGAAAAATCAATTTACATAGCTGTCCGTTCTGGGATTAAAACCATTGATAGACATAACCGAAGATAGTGACTTTAATTACTCGACTAAAAGCCCAACGAAAATTTATATTTTTACAGTGTGGTTTTGTAAAAAAATTAACAAGCATCCATTTAGAGTATTTCCTTTGTTTGTTCAATGCATACGATTGCGACATTTCCTGGAATAAAAATACTCCCCTACACGTCGTTCTTGCTTAAATGCATTCATAGGTATTCCCACTCCATCAATCGCTGGCAAACACGGAAATCCTCTCGCGGAAAGGCAATTTCGTTTTGTTTCCACAAAACCGGAATGCCGACAAGGAAGACAGATAGCGCCGGTCCCTTATCTTGCGTAAGTATGGGAAATTTGATAAAAGATGAGCTTTTGGTCAATTCCACCTAACTTACTGATGGCAATCAATAGTGGTTCGACGTAAATGATCGTAGCCCTCTAAGGAAAGACTTATTTTCGATAGCATGTAGAATATTATGAAAACACTTTTCTTAAGAATTCGGTTTTTACAATAAAAACTCTAAGATACCGTATAAACCCGAATATAACGCGACCTGTTTATTTCGAGCAGGATTAAAAAGAAGAAATCAAATAGAAGATAAATTTATTCTTTGCCATATTGAAGTTAATTCCCCATCGTTTTTAAATACCTTTATTGATTTGAATACAGCAAAATACGACTACAGAAAAAACATCTCTAGACTGTTACTTTACCCAAACGCGGCGGACAGCTTTTATTTAAATATTAATACAATTTGTAGGAGGAAGAACTCCGCGTGTCTATATTTTTTTATATCACGTATTAGTTTTCCACTAGAGCCTGAGCACAAAGTAAATGAATTTAAAGCAAAATATTTAAATTTAAAAACATTAGTGAACAGACTGGTTTTTTAACGAACGTAGTTTTCAATGCACAGAAAAATCTTGTACGGAAGTATCGGTGAAAGGAGAATTCGTTTTTGGAAGAATCACGGAACTAGAAGGTGGAAAAGAAATTAAATTAGGTATATTACAAATATAATCCTAACTTTGGAACAGTCTCATAAACAAATATCGTTTTTAGCAAATTATGAGTGGTTACTCAGTGAAAAAGTCGTTTAACTACAATTTGTTAATATTTGAAAAATTATCTTGATAAAATAACCGACTGCAATAACTTATAGGTGGAAAAATTTCTTTGAGCATTTGTTTTGAATATTTGCAACCGGTTTCGCTCATGATGATCATTATCAACTGATAAGAGAATAAAATGTTACTATGTAATTCAAAATGAAATTCATAGGGTGTAATAAACAAGAGTGGCATTGAAAAGGAATTACAAATATAAGTACAAAATATGATTATTTTGTAAAAAAATTCGAGATTATAATTATGTTTGAATTTAACAATTGTCTTCACTAAAGCTTAATAACCCTTTAACGAGTTCTTAAATTACACGTCAAAGGTATTACGCCTTTAAATTATAGTAAATTAAGTGTCAATTATTCACAAAAAAACTTAATTTGATTAAAATAGCAAGATAAGAATATTTAATATATTTTTTTATCTATTACAAGATAATACGTTTCAACAGATTTCTCGCCTTTGTTTCCCGAGCGCTAAATTTTAAATATATCATGTAACCATCAACACTTATCAACGTCATATATATAACCCATCTGCTAATTTCAGTATCAATTATTTGTAAAACCACTTATATTTAATGTAGAAATGATGTAAGGAGAAGATTCATATAAATGGCTCTTCAAAAACATAAAGCCTTAACTAATCTACAGTTTTTTTTATGTAAATTACTACCATGAAGCAAATATTTAATCGTTTATTTTATTACTTTTATCTCAGAAAATACACTGACGATTGTAAAAACGAGAAAATTAATGAAACATAATGTTTGCAACAATAATGTTTAGTACACTTCCGAGAAAGCATTCATCCCTAAAAAGTCCTCCAGACATGGCCCACAGGATTCAAAAAGCAGTGGGTCGCGGTCAACCGCATGCAAAGCAACACTCAGGCATAATGGACCACACCGATACAGAAACTTGGTTCGGTAAACTTGGACCGTAAGACGAGTACTTCTGAATAAATGTACCAACTGCAAAATTTTAGTTAATTTAGATTAAAATACTTTCAACATTATTTGTTTGTAAAGATTGTAAAGAGTGGATTTTTTGTTGTGCTAACGAGTTGCCTTAAATGTCTTTGTGCACAAGAGACAGTTGAAAATTTAAAATTAATACAAAAAAATAAACGAAATTAAAATCTTCAATGTCAGTTTTCCTTTCGCAATAGACTTAGACGTGGATATTGAAACTACTTTTTACCTTTTCCTAAATGCCCTTCATGTTGATTTTTAAAACAAATAAATCAAATCTCATCTTAATTTATAAGTATAGTAAATATTTGACAAAACAAAAAAATAAAATAAAATGTACTAATTCCATTTTTATTTAATAAGATCAGGACCGGTTTTGCTCATAACGAGCATTACCGACTGAGACAAATTTATAAAGGCGAGCAGATATTCATTAGCGACAAAAATCATTTATTTTGTATGTTATAATGGCATCCTATTCTATGAACGGGGTGTATTATTGAAGCGATTAGCTAACCACTAGTCCTGTCTTAAGCCCTTTCCTTCTATTCTTACTCTCTTTGGAAAAAGAGAGGTTGAGCAACTGAGTAACAAGCAGTTCTCGTAGAAAGACTTCTGTTGAGATAAACTCTATTAGGAGTCCATATGCTCCATATTGGGAGCGGACATGGTAAAAAAAATAAAATTATAATGATTTCCAAATATATGTCTTTTATTATTAACAAAATACAGAAAAGAATACTTGTAGTGAGGATTTGTTTGAAGTTTTAATTGTTTTATTTGAAAATTAATTTTCTAAAATTACAAGGACTAAAGCTAAATTTCAATATCCATTGTTTTTAAACACTATTGTTTTATTGTGTGTTGTTCTTTTTTAGATAACTAAATGTATTTATTTTAACTTCCATCCTAATCATCAATGCGTAAAATATTACCACTATAAATATAAAATCAATTGTGTCAAAAAAATAAAATGTCTTCTGTCATAGATTTTAAGTTCCTCTTTAATTAAAAATATCGATATATGTTAATCAACTGCAGTCAGGTAACTCTTAGTAAATCTCAGTTTTTTCAAAATACTCTTTTTCGATAATCACAATTCACAACATGTACTATCAATGAGGATGTATGCTGGAAATGTCGGACTGGTATCGAAATTTAGCTTTGAAAAAGAAGAGTCTGTTAGATTTGCAACCAGGAAAAAGAACCTACGTAAATGGTTTTCTTAAGCAATTTATTTTACATCGGGTTAATAAATCACCATTTTATAATAAGTCTTTGTGAACTTCAAGGTTGTGTTTATTAAATATTTTAAATTTAACCGTTTACTGGTTTGTAATTGCTTTAATTTATAGAACTTGTTAGTTTAATTACACAATTAACTTAAGTATCCGTGTTATATTGAGTAGTCTGTTTTGTTAAAAAAAAACCGTAAACGTCCTTTTTATGAAATAATTTATTATTAATTCAAAATCATACTAAACATAAAATTAGATATATTTTTTAAATGAGACAAAACTCAAATTTGAATCGTTCAAATTATGTACACTCCCACAGATTTTTTCACTAACTACCCGGGTTTTGCCTTAAATCTGTGGGAGTGTACATAATTTGAACGCTTCAAATTTAATATTTAAATTCCACCAAGCACCTTCAGTCGAAATCTTATATTATATAAAGAGAAAAAACTCGTTTTTCATTGTGGTATGTAGCCAAATAAATATCAACTTAATGAGGATATATTTTTCTAAAACCATCTGTAAGATAGAGTAGTTTAACAATTTATCCAACGGTAAAACAACTTAATAATAAAAAATGTTACCTAATTCAGGATCAGAATAAATAATTGTTAACCAAAGTGAGCTCAAGGCTTTAGTCTAGAAAAGACACGCGATCGTGACAAGATAAACGTTACATAACGACAGCATGCTATTTTCACTTTGCCGCAATTGTAACGTTTTTTCGACATACTTGGTTCGAGTAAATAGTAATGTGTAGAAGCACTTGAAATATTATCTCACCAGCTGATTGTTCTGCAAAGCTGGCTTAATTAATGACTTAGCTGAATTGTTATCGTAACTTTTGTTCTTAAATAGGAAATGATTCATCTTGGTACGTTTATCTTTGGTATAATTATTTCATGGGTCATTATAGTAATCGCCGAAAACAATTTGACGCTATTACAAAAACTTGGTGTAACATTTCTTGGCAGTTGACTTGAACTAAGAATCCATCAATCTATCTTTCAAACTACTTTACGCGAAGTCTTATGAAATGACACATGGAACTGTCACAAGGAATTAAAATGATACTTTTGATGAATTCGACTATGAAGACAATCTCATTTATCAATATAAAATTAGTTCCAAATATCTCGTTCCTTTGGAGGTATTATGAAATAGCCTAGAATACGTTTAATATATTAAATAAATTATTTATCTACACGAATATAAAATGTTTTAACTTCAGTTCGGTCTACGTCGTTAACTTCAGTGACATATTTCATGGGTACGAGTCCCAGTACAAACAACATTTTTTCAATCGATTAATCGATTCTGTTGGAAGGTAAGAAAAATATTTAAAAATCTTCAAAAGTTATTTTGTAATATAATATAATAAATGATTTACTATTGATATTTACAAATTGTGGTGTTGGGTGTTAATTAACGACCGCACGTTTTTTTTTATAAAATTTCACCCGGTGAAATATTTTTTTGCGAAAAATTCACAAAAATTGTAATTTTACTAAATTCAATATAATTTGTAAGCAAATTGAAATATCTTTACAAAATTTATTTTTCTTAGCTTTCAGATACTTTAACTATACGCATATATGCGTCCGCCGGCCAGCAACCTTTGTTTTTCAAAGACTCAAATACGCGTCTACGGTCGTTAAGCTGTTAAATGCCGTTTCTTTATGTTTTGTTTTTAGTATTTGAATGCTTTCTTATAATAAAAATAACCTGAAAATTAACAAATAGGATATCATTATTGTTGAAATGCTTTAAAGACATAACCATTTCGCCGCATAGATTTGTAAGTATATAAGAATCTGTCTCAAACACAAGGACACTATTTTTTCTATCATGAATTTGTACGCGTTCGAAGGAAATGAAGTAATTTGGGTCGAACTTCCGCAAGAATCGACAACTCGTGATGACGTGTCATACGTGATAAGAGGTGATATTTCTTCCCCTCATCACAGCGGGCCTCTGAATTATTCTGGCACGCAGGTCTTTTTGCCGCTCGGGACTGAAATAGCATCGAAATGCCCCGGAAATGGGGACATTTTTTAGCGGCTATCACTTCAAAATTTCGGCCGGTTTGCCCATTTGTTTGTGATTCGCTTCGGTAATCTCGTTAACTCCTGGTGGTGACATATAATTTAAAGTACAATACGCACTAATCTTTCTCTTTTAAGTGCAAATGATAAAAAACACGACATCGATAGAGTCTGCGAGGGCAGTGATTTATACCATAAAAAATATGGAATTCTTTACTTATAACTTTATAATAATAATAAAATTTCCAACACAAAAAAAAAATGATGTAAAATAACAAAATACTTTTGATTACAGATGTTGTTTTGAGAGATTGTTTTTTTTCTCATCAAAAAATAACAGCTTAGAATTTAATGTCAAGATTTTCAGAATAGCTTTTAGATTCCAAGATAAATTTTATCAAAATAGCATGCAAATACGCTGTAATTTCTTTCTTATTATACTTTTTTGTGTTGCCTTCGTTGGAAAACAATGCCTGTTTGTTGATTATTGTTGATTTTTTAAGCTTTCATTATTACGCCACCGAAATTAAATTACGCTTTCATTCATTTTCGAAAGTTCAATTGGTAAACTTTTTATTCAAATTCAAGACAATGACATTGAAGAAAAATGATAAATCTTGAGAAAAAAACGGAATTATTTCGGCTTACGGAACAGTTTTCAAGTAAGACATATACATGATTGTTGATAAATTCATTTATAACATTTGAATGTACATACATATTGAATTAATTATTTTATCATATATTTACTATAATAAAATAATGTTTCGTTTACTAAAATAACGTGAAATTTGACACACGTAAAAAATAGTAGACGCTTTTTGTTGTATTAATTTATTCACGGTTTACATAAGTTTTACTTTTGGAACACAATATGTGCTTATCTATTGTGAATACGTTCTTAAGGGCTGCAATAAATAAAAAAAAAATATATACAACGATGCCAACGAAATCTCCAATTGTTTCAAAACATCGAGTGATTACCACAAATCTAACAATCGTTTAATTTTTGACACTGCTCAAAACTGTTTATGTACGATAAGTATCATAAAATTTTATTTCACATATTCCGGATTTGGATTGGTTACATAAAATTATTCTAGTATCTATTATGTTATTCGTTTCAATTTAAGAAGGCTGCCTGTAGACATATGATATATACTTTTGGCACAATAAAAAAAACATCAATAATTATAAAAAAAACACCTTTTCCCGATGTTTTTGTTTTCATATATTTAGGGTTTCAATTTTATACAAAAAATATTCAAACAATTTTAATAAAAACAACAAAACAATCTCTTTTCTGAAATTGAAATGAAACTTTTTTGCTTGCGCGTACAGCTTCCACCTGTTTTAAATCACATTGATTATCATGCAAAAACAAAGCCAAATAAAACAAACCAAACTTTACTTTTTGATTGCAAACAAACATTTGGCTTACGTAAACCCAAAAACATGTTTATTCATCATTACGTATAATTATTTAGCAAGCTCACTCTCCTTTTTTGTTTTTAAAATAATAATTCTATCAATTGTTTTAGAGCTTCTTAAGTTGGATTTAATTTAAGTCAATTATTTATTTTTCAGATAACTTTCGTTTTTCTAAATAATTATTTTACATCCTTTTCATTTTGGATTCAATGTAATTTCCACGTCATTTATAAAGGTTGTATGGATGTTTGAGATGTCTTGAATTCCATTCAACCACCCATCCCACTCTATGAACAGGACGTATGGAGAGCGGTAAGCTAACCAATAGCCCTGTCCTAGTCCTATCTTTCTATTCCTACTCTCTTCGGAAAATGAGAGGTTGAGCAGCTGAGTAACAAGCAGTTCTCGTAGAAACACTTCTAATGAGATAAACTCCATTAGGAGTCCATATGCTCCACATTGGGAGTGGACATGGTTAAAATAAAATTGCACTTAAAACCGCATTCGATAAGTGGATCGAATCAAAATTAATCAAAATACAATATTTTTTACACATTCGTTGATGTATGTCTATATCAGGCTATTAAACCACATATTTCATCTGGTTTTAATTATATTCAAAGTTTAAAGTCAAAATAATAATGTTTTAAATTGAATAATTGTAAAAAAATAAACATTAAGCCAAATATTTGAAACCGGGCTACCATGTAGGTAAAAACTTGTCCTTGGAATGAAAGTTGAAAACTGATTCGCTTTTTGAAAAACGACAACCCCCAAACACAACTATATCTACACAATAAGTGAAACACTAGTGTAATGTTAGTATAAATTGAATCCTATATTAAAATATTAAAGACAAAAGACTTCCAAACTACGCCTTGTGAAACATGTAAGTATTGCAATCGCGCGTAAAAAAATAATTACCGAAAATATTTTTCAAACAGATTGTATATTTAGGCGGCCTAGCATACATAAACTGTCGGGATAATAGGTTCAAGGGGTTTTCTACTTGTCAAAGCTTTGAAATATAAATAATAATATGATGATAGGCACAGTTTAGTATTCAATTTTAAAGATAATAAATGGGTCAAGACACGTAGAAAAAAAGGTAAAAACTATTTAAACTATACTATTAAGCTTTGTTTTCAGTATTATACAACAGTTCTTCGTCATAATTTATTTTTTATTTCTCTAAAAAAACAAATGAAAATGCTAAACATTTAAGATTTTTTACATTGAGTTCACTTAACTGTGGTCAGAAATACCTGAGGCTCATCCATGATAAACAATAAATAACCTGTTTATTTCGATATTCATAAAAAAATAAAAATAATGATTATGCTATTGTTTCTACAACTCAGAAATTTGACACAGTTATTAAATGTATTGATTTTCCATTTGAGTAAACATTTTTTGAAAAATGAGAGTTGAGCGTTCTCGCATAAAATAATATTTTTTTACTTTGGCTGTAAATTTTAATTGCGCACATTCTTAATGTGGGAAGGTTTTCTTCAGAATATATTTATTTGAACATCAGATATCCAACCCATCGTACAAACTGTAGATTATATCATATAAGGCCATACCTTAACTATATTTTAGGGAAAACACGCACACGCCGCCAGCGTAGGAAAAAATAGCGATTCGGTAATTCTTTCATTGTACATTGTATAAAAGCCCAGGAAGTGCGTTTCCGCTTTTGGTGACAAAACATGATTAACGGTCACACATTATGTTCATAGATGGCGTTATATTTTCTTTTACGGACATCATAACTATAAAAAAATTCCGGGTAATAACAGTTTTTTTATTGTTCTAAAAATAAACACCGCTACGTAGGAAAATAACATTGAAAACAATACTTACATAGTTTTTTTCAAAAGCATAAACCATGTTTGATTAAAAAAATAATTCTAACAAATTTCCATGTAAAAACATTCAACGATTGAAAAGATTTATTGAAATTATTCTCTATCACGTGTTCTTAAATTTATAACGCAAATAAATCTTAAATCAAATATATTCTATCATATAATATGTAATATTAAAACTGTTCAAAAGAAGTATAAAATACGTGCTATTAATTTTTAATGTAATTATTTTATTTTTGAACAATTTTTTGTATGTTTTGGTTTCTATATTATCACTTTTGTCCGACAATATCTCAAAAATCAGTAAATGGCCTGATGATAAACTACTGCGATAAACTCAAAATAATTTGATTTACATGAGGTCGGTAACTAACTTCTATAATTAGTTATCTGAATTATGAAATGTTCAACGATATTTTTTGTCAAATACGGGGTTTTACGGAGTTACATTTTAAAGCTATTCACAAAAAGGTTTTTGGATTTAATATACATTATGTATAAAGTTTAAATACTATTACAAGCGCGCTTGTTCCCTTTATGAAGATTACTTAAATGTATTGTATTAGTGTTCCGAGGGAAGTTTTACCGGCTACGAAGAATAATTATTTAAATGGTTAAGTTTTCATTCGGTTCTTTTTAATCTGTTAAAAGTATAGACTCTACTTTTTTATATTACATCTTTAATATTATAAAAACCACTACCCATATCATTTAGTGCTGATGGGGTATCAGTAACAATTTTAAAATCTATTATTTAGAATCAGCGGTTTAACATTCAATAAAAACAAATATGTAACCTTAGTCAATAACATTGAATGTTTTTAAATAAATCGGAGGCTTACGCTGTTGGCACACTGGTGCGAAAGCGGAACGGAAGCGGACAAGTACGATGCACAACCTTATGACTCTTATGAGAGTACGGCCCGGTTTCGTTCCGTTTCCGCGTCTGTGTGCTAACGGCGCGACGTTAAAGGTGACAAAAAGTAAAAATGTATTTACTGTCTATTTCATCATCTAGTATTTATTTTATTTAATATGAAATAACTTTGATGTCTCAACTTTTTTTGCCGTTTAATATAATATATCTTCAATACAAAATTACTTACATTAGAAGAATGCCCAAATTGCGGTCTGTTAATAATGTAGAATAAAACTTAATAATTGCATTTGATAACCGTCAAAAATCTTTTGAATTATATTATAAATACAACTTTTAACAACTTTTTTTTTACGGTTTAAATAGCTCACACAAAAACATTTTTTTTTTAAATAGTAATAAATTTCGTTTGTCCTTGCGGCCCGAGTTCATCGTCATATTTTATGTAGGATTTGAAAAAAAATAGGTTGTTTATGCTTGACATAGACAAAAACTTTTTCGGAGTTTTTTTTCCAAAAAAACGTGAATTTTTAGTTCCACCCTTGTCATACCGAGCCACCAAAATTATGGTGACTAAAAATCGTTAAAACTCTATAATGCCTGAAAATATCTGAAAATCTTATACATATTTCATTCTCATTAGATTTTGCTTTTTTTATGTGGAGTAAAATAATATTTTTTATCGATATTAATAGAAACAATAAAAATTTAAATAGTCTATTTTAATTGTTTTGTTATATTGCTTTGAAATTACCATCAATACAAATGAACGTTTTATTTTCTCTTCTGTACATTAAAAAAATATGGAATACATATTACATTTATTTTTTACAACATATATTCATGTTATTCCTATTTTAATATTATTGAACGAAATATCGTTGTAGTCATAAAAAATGTATACCACGCAATATTGAGCTGCATTATTTATTCCATACCCTGTGAAAGGTAATAAATAATATTATTACGTCAATGGCGGAGTGTCAACAATGATAACCTCCATTACGTCATATATTATCTTTCTACAAGGATGCTGACTGTTTTTTGAATAAAATTCGTAACTGTCTTATTCATGGATAAGTGAAGTGGGAATTCACAAGGTCGTGACCTGAGAGATATTGTAGGAAATAATAATGCTTTTCACAAGATCACTTTTCTGTTTTATTGTGTATGAATATACTTTTTTAAAAAACACGTTGATTTTAAAGTGTGAGTGTATATATTCTACATAAACCATCTTTTAAAGCGCGATTTATAGCGTGTTTTCTTTTAATTTACATGTAGCGTTTTGTTTTTAGAAACTATGTCGACTGTGGAAAGGCAAAATATACCGGTTAACCGGTTAAAACTGGTTTTCAAACAATATTGACACACAAAAACCGGTTTTTTCAAAAGTCAGTTTTTGTATAAGCCCTAGTTTTCACCTTGAATATATTGTCCGCTCTCATAGTGGAACATATGGCCTACTAATAGTAGTATTTCAACCTAAGGTTTTTCTGCGAGAACTGTTACCCAGTTGTTGTTCAGCCTCCCTTTTTTGGATATACTTAATAATATTAATATAAAGATTAGTCTACCAAGACAGGAATTGTGGTAAACGAATCGCTCTTGCAGCGCTCCGTTATTTTAGGATTGTCAATCTAATCACTCATGCCTTCGAACCGAAACAAAAAATGCTGTTCGTACTGGGACTCGAATCCGTGGAATTCCTCCACGAAAGTCAACGACGTTCACTGTTGGACCCAGTATTTGTGAGAGGTTATTATGCTGCGTGCGTACGTAATTGGATTGACTCAAATGAATGTGTTTGACAAATAATAGTTCAGTTTATAATGGATTTTATTAATTTTATCAGTATTTTAAAGAATTAATGTTAACCAATATTATTTTCGGGACAGATCATCGAGAGGGTTGACAGCTTCAGATACCTCGGCGTACATATCCCCGAAGAGGGTAGTACAAAAAAAGATCTCGCAATTTGTTTAGGAATGGCTGAAGCTACATTCAACTTAATGTGGACTGTCTGCGACACACAGCTGTACTCGATTAAAACCAAATGCCACTTATTCAACGCTTGCATTCTGACGGTACTGCTTTACGGTTGCGAATCATGGCACCTGATGGAGACTCAAAATAACTGTATACTGAGCATCGAGAGCAGATGCTTGCGTTGGATAATGGGGGTGAAGTGGCTTAATTTTGTGCGGAATTTAGAGATAAAGGAGCGTACAAGACAGCGTCCCGTCACGTCAGTGGTTATGAAGAGACGTTGAAACTGGCTGGGTCACGTGCTGCGGAGGCCTCCGGAAAGCTTCAATCCTGTCTGCCTCTTCTTTCAACCGGTGGGATTCCGGCGCCCCGGACGTCTGTCGGGTACTATCCAGAGGATGTACTCGGGGGAACTGAGGGATGCTGGCATGTCATGGGAGGAAGCAAAGCAATTAGCTGGAAATAGGGAAACACGGAGGTACCGCGTGGTGGCCATATGCTCCTCATAGGGAGCGAATATGATCAAAAAAGAAGAAGAACATTATTTTTAGTACTCACAGCAACAAAAATGTAACATTTAAATTAGAAAAAAGTGATTCATTGTTAGATTTTCTCATATTCTTATATCATCAATACTAATCTTTATTCTTTAAGAGTCTACTGCTTTACGTCTAAGCATGATTATTTGTTTACTATAATTGAAATCAGGGGTGGGCTGGAGGGGCTCGGGGGGCTTTCGCGAGCCCCTTGTTAAGATAAGAAAATCATTCGTTTTATATCAAATCACCACATAACTGCAATTTATTTATATGGTTCAATTTTATAATGAAACAAGACTTAGTTTCCCCTTCATTATTTCATGCAGCGTTGTGGGCTTCCGTGCCTGACCTCGCGAATTCGAATCCCAGTACGAAACAGCATTTTTTTCGATCGATTTATCGATTTTCTGTTCGAAGGCATGGGTGTCTGTGACGTCTGAAAATCCCCCCCCCACTCTTTCGATCCTTTAATTCAACTGGGCGTTACGCGAGCGATTAGTTAATTGATCCTGTCTTAGCCTCATCGTTTTATCCATATTTTCTCTTGAAAAGAGAAGTTGAACGACTAAATAACAAATAGTTCTCGTAGAAAAAAAGCTTTTGTTGAGAAACCTTTGTTAGGACGCCAAATGCTCGGCATTGGGAGCGGGTATGGATAAACAAAAAAATGGATAAGATTTACTGAGCCCCTTGTTAAATTATTGGCAGCCCACCGCTGATTGAAATCACAGCAAATTCATTCTAAGACTCACATCAGGAGGAGAAATCATGAAGACGAAGGTGTGAGCAATCGATGTAAAAAGTTTGTAAATCCCTTTCTGCGAAATGGGAAGTGAGTAAAGGCAGATGGCGGCCCCTTATCTTTTCAAGTTCCGCAAACTCATTTAAAGCGTAGTTTGAGGGTAGCCTGGGGATAAGGTTGCTTCGGTTGACTAGAGCGAGGCTTAATTAGAATCTCCGGAGAGATTAGAAGCAGACTGCCGCCCTCGAATCGTCGAAACGTCATTGTCTGCATATTGCCCCTCTCGCTATTTGTCGATTTTTATCGTCGCTACTGTGGTTATTTACCTAACTGCCCAAGAAACTATTTCGTTAGAAAATTAAATTGAAAAGCTTCAGATGTTTCTAGAATTGATTTCACGCCATTTTCGTTTCCAGTATATATATGTATAATATATAAATTACTGCTGGAATTATTAAATAGTAAATAATCATATAATTTGTCGCTTGATGTGGCTCAGTTGGTTACAGCTTGCTCTATTGATCGCGCAGGTCTGGGTTCGATTCCCGGAAAGATCACAGTGAATTTGAGAATTATTCAATTAAAATTGTTATCGAAGACTGGGTGTTTGTGATGTCAATTCACATTATTTCCTCTCCTCCCATTTTTCTGATCCTTTAATAACCGGGTATAGCAATAGAGATTAGTTAACCACTAGTCCTGCTCTAGCCTTATCCTTCTTTCCCTACTACTCACTTTGAAAAAAAAGTGATGTTGAGCGACTGAGCAACAAACAGTTCTCGTTTTTCTGTTGAGATACCTCTATTAGATGGCCATATGCTCCATATTAGAAGCGAACATGGATTAAAAAAAAAAGATGAAATAGAGCAGGACTGGTTGATAGCTTATCATTCAAAGCCCATTTTCGAAAGTGACATTGCTTAATAATTTTAAGAATTCCTGACATTTATATCATTTAATATAATCTGTAGAGGCAAATGGGGATAACCTGCATATATACTTTTTTACAGGAGGCACAAAACTTTTTTTTAATGCTTTTTGGCCAAAGACATAATAATTGCACAAAGACTAATAAACTGACGTTTTATTGACTCAATTTAATAATTGTTTTTAAAGAACCTTTTTGTCGGTACATTTTTCTTGTCGCCCATTTTTCGCCAATTTTACAAGCCCTTATTTTTTCAAAATTAAAAGCTTAATTTAGACCACGAGAGTACTGCTCTTGCCTACTAGACCACAGATGACGACAGTTCATAATATATTGCTGAATTGTTTATTGTTTTGGAATTCCAACTTTAAAATAAAAGTTCTGAATTGTGAATCTTCTAAAACGAATGATAGAATCCCATTCGTTGCCCAGTGATACATTTCAGATCGAACATTGCAAACTAGTTTCCCAGCAAGATGAAAAAAATATTTTTATTATTGCAGTTGATCTCACTTTTTTTATAGTTTGTCACAGAAGTACAGTAAAGATTTTAGATTCAAATTTTGCAGAATTCATATTTTATGTGACAGATTTTTTTTCAGTAATACACAATTATAATAAGAAGTATTTTTTTACATTTTGCAAGAAAAATTTCGATTATCCGTTCTAATTGGGGATGAGAATAGTCCGGATAGCGAGAATCTGGATAAGAAAAAAAATATATTTGGCAAGTAAAGACAAACAAAAACATTTACAAGATTTATTTTTCTGTTGTGTCTGTTGCTGTGATTTCTGTTCCGAATCGCGAATAATTTTAAAACACATAGTTGTCTTGAGTTATATTTTTATTGGCTCTCATACTATTTATTGGAAACATCTACAGGTTGAAATGCTTTACAATGTGTGTCTTGTAACACTGGCGCAGATATTTCAATTTAACTACTCGGTGACATCTTCATGGTCGTATTAAGCACATATTCATTTTTTTTTATATTACCGTCATGTGGTATTATAAACCAGTGTTTCTCAACCTTTTTGGGAGCGCGGCCCCTTTTGAGTGTCTTTATTTTTCTGTGGCCCCCATACCATTGTTTTGTCTTCACATGAAAATTATAATTTCAAAATCCCACCTTTTTTTATAGCTCTTCCGAGATTTTCGAATCTAGAATGCCAATAATTTATTTAATTTACGGATTTACAAAAAATAG
This sequence comes from Himalopsyche anomala, assembly GCA_031772345.1. NCBI lineage: Eukaryota > Metazoa > Arthropoda > Insecta > Trichoptera > Rhyacophilidae > Himalopsyche > Himalopsyche anomala. The sequence goes on along the minus strand of CM062827.1, from coordinate 18,642,416 downwards.
CTGCGCGACGTCCGCCATTATGCTCTTCCCTGTATCGTTTTCTCAATACCCGTGGCCCCCCTAAACTGTGCTGTGGCTCCCCAAAACAAAAAAAAATCTCTGTGGCCCCCTTCAAACAGGCTGTGGCCCCCTGGGGGGCCACATGGACCACCGTTGAGAAACCCTGTTCTAAATCACTTTCTACTGTGTTACTGGAACTAACTAATGGTCCTATATAAAATTTCTTAGATGGTTCTTTCAGATTTACTACATAACTACGTGTGGTACATGATCCGATCTATTGATGAATTGTAAGGTATAAAAAAGAAGTATCCTAAGAGATTGAATATTAGTGGGAAGTCAACCATTCCATTCACTTACTTTCAGGAAATTTTGACTGAAGATTCACAGCATTTAAATGTTCTAAATTTAGCAATTTTAGCAGTAGGCTTAAATATTTAATGGCTAAAAATAGTTCATCGAAATTAATATTGCTATTAAAATAAAATTTATTTTCTGAAAAAGATTCGTGAATTCTGAAAACATTGATTAAATAATATTTTTGTAACTCGTAATACTATACTTCCTAGTTGTAAAAAAACTTAATCACAGATAGATTCACAACAATTACAATTGAAAAGTTGTAAATTTTGAAAAGGATTCATGAAAGAACAAATTAATTGAGTATCATTGAAAATAACATGTCACATTTCCACCAACAAAAACTTAATCAACTTATTCGTCCATTTCTAGTTAAGCATACACTCTTTTGCTTAAACCAAATCAAATAAAACCTCACACGCTCAATGTACAAGTGGGTATTACTCTGCCGACCCATTTGAGTGGGTGGATATTTGTCAGTATGTAAAATTGTCGGGAGAGGTCCTGTAAGGTTTGTTTAGGCATCCCGGAGATGTATTTGAGATCCCAAAACACAGAGACAAGGGTGCTTTTCGAGTACAAATAATATATGCCGCCACACTTCCAACTTTGTCTTCAATTCTATTTAAACCACAATTCAATTGTTTTTTTGTGAAGGTCGAATGTAAATAATCAAATATTTCGGAGAATTTGCGCAATTTGGGAGTCCGTTTTTGTTAATCAATATAAATAAATAATTGATGGGTGGACGTTTACACAGAGTCGAGTGTTTGGGTAAATTTAAATTGGTTTATCAGGCTACAATATTGGAAATTAGCAAAAATGTGGAAACCAATTGTAAAATTTAATTAGATTTTACAAGCATCACTTAAACCTTGATCAATTAAATATGGGTCGTAGATTTTTATCAAATATATAGCAAAAGTTTCTATATGAAAGGAATAAAAGAAAAACGGTTCAAACTCCTTGTTTTTCTTTTTGAGTTAAACTGATATTTGAATTCTCCAATAACTATTTCAAATGTAGGAAAATATCCCGAGTCAACTTTCCACATACGTCACTGTTTTTCAAAACGTCTGAAATAAGTGCCGAGATCAGGCGTGGGAAACCTTTTCATTTCTGAATGCCGTATTAATTTATAAAATATCTAGACAAAAACTTCTCCACCCTAAGTCTAGAATCTAAATCTTTATACACACGAAAATAACCTCCACCCTTCTGGTCATTTTAAAATGATAATGATTTTTTTAATTTAAAAAAAGATTGCCGTTAAAATAAAATAAATCATCAGCAACTTTAAAGAACGTAAACAGCGTGTTTATTATATTATAATAATATTAATATAAGGATTGACGGTAAACAAAATCAAATTTATGCATGAAACCTACTCAAAAGTTATATGTGCCTACATTCAACTAGAGTTGGAATTTGTATTTCTCACTTTGAAATCTGCTTAATACTACAGGAACGTATTTTGACACGTCTCACTCGCTGGCGACAAATTCTTCTCGTTATTTGAGCAATTATTACTTCCCCCTTTAATAGAATTTTCCGTCAATTTACCTGGCAATAGAATAAACACAAATGGTGATAAAAGTGAAGGTTGAGTGCTGAAACAATAGTTTTTTTTATTACTTAACTATGTTAGTGCAGGCTCAGATGTTTGATATAACGAAGGGTAAGTTATGTTATGTTATATTATGTACTCAAGAGAGCTAGAAATAACATTCATTTTCGGTACATATTAGTTAATAAAACATTTTCAGAATGTTGTATTAAACTTTTCAGAGATATTTTTTTCTTACAAAAACTGTAAATTATCATTATGATTGGTAAATAAGACTTTGTTCCATAAAATTCTAGCTCTTTGAAAATATTTCAAAGAGCTAGAGAATCTGATTCGTTTTTCTTTTACAAGAAATATGTTTCAAGGAAACGTCTGACAAATATATCATATGCTCAGTTATACCTCAGTTATACCCAGTTTCCGCCTTTGTGGTCGAGTGGTCAACGTCGTTGGCCTTGGCTACGGAAGTGACGGGTTCGAATCTCAGTACGGAAAGCTTAATAAATTGATTTTTCAATCGATTATGAATTTCTGTTCGAAGGCATGGATGTATATGATTGAATTGTCTTGAATTCCCCCCTCTCACTTATCCTATCCTATGAACGGGGCGTATCGAGAGCGATGAGCTGATCACTAGTCCTGTCCTAGCCCTATCCTTTTATTTCTACTCTCTTTGGAAAGAGAGGTTGAGCAACTGAGTAACAAGCAGTTCTCGTAGAAACACTTCTGTTGAGATAAATAAGTCCATAAGCTCCACATAGGGAGAGGACATGGTAAAAAAAGTTATACATTCTGAGTAGGACACACAACGTCCACCAGTATAATGCTTTTATGTTTTAAAATATTCTACATAAAAGTAGAGAGAAGCGTTATCATATCAATGTACGATGCATTCGCTTGCAAAAATTTACTTAGAAAGAAAATCTTTAATTATCTTGTCATGTCTATACTCAAAATTTGATTCCACAAAGAAAAATCTCTCTTCTCAAGACAACATCTTTGAATTTTCAAAATAAAGAAGAAAAAAATGTTTATAATGATTATCACTTATCACTCACGTTTTGAATTTCCTTCTGTACACACACGTATAGAATAATTCTCCCCGGAGGAACGTTAACATGTTTCTCTTTTTAAGGGGTGAGTTTGGCGAAAACTAATTTTCCTTAAAGGGTTGTACACGCGCAAAAACATTACGTCAAATATGAATATAAACCTTCAACCTGTACAGAAAGGCTAATAAATAACACTGCAAGGGAGCCTTTTTCGAGGGTAGTCAATTACTAACAATGATTGATTATCCAATAAAAATGATCATAGAGCCAAATAGTTTTTAGCCCATATCAAATTACAATAAAAAAGTATTGATTTTTGTAGAAGACAAATACAATTTTACCCTGCGGTTTCCAAACTTTATGTTTGTACGCCTCCCTTTGAAAAAAATATCTTTGCACTTCCTCATCCTTTATTTTATATAGTAAAAAAGACACACCTTATAAGTTTAATAAATATTTTAAACTGTTCGCGACTCCCTTAGCAATAGCCCACGCTTCTCTACGGCTATGTTATATATTACTATGTTATATAAAATTGATGTAAAAACGTAAATAAAAATAGTTTTTATTATCGAGCATAACCGAATGAATGCGAGTATGTGATTTGAAACTCTAGTAATATTGTAATTGGTTATGATTTTTTTTTTTTTGTTATTTGACTCACAAATGTTATTGATAGTTAAATATTAAAGGAAACGCATATTTTAGCCTAATATTATGAAAGTGAATTATTGGTGTATTGAATAATCAAGATATTTCTTAAAAAATACAGGAAACATTTAATTTCGGAAAGTCAGTTTACTAGTTTTTATGCGGAGAATAAAATAACATATTTTATAATAGAAAATATGGGATCCTGAAAAAACCGCCAAACCGAAACCGTCGTAAACTACAAAGACATTGCCGCCAAAACAAATCTGGCAACGATCGTTACGAATAAGAAATGGAATATTTTTTATTTTTACATGAAATTATATTTTACATAAAAAAATAAAGATATTCATACGCACAAGTAAAATATGAATTATTTCGGCGGATTTGTCTTGGCAGCAATGTCTCGGCATCAATGTCTCGGTTGCAATGTCACGGCGGGTTCCAGAATGTATGAAACTATTGTAATATTTTATATTCCCATTTTTTTTTTACTTAAATGTAAAAAATACCCGATGAGTTTTTTTCAGTTTTAGTTTTACGTTTAGGCTCGAAAATATTCGAATGATATGGAACTGATTAATATGGATTTATGTGCTAATTATAGTACGTATATAAAAGAATATGACTGATTTAGATCACGATTACATTATATATAAATTACCTTTTATTTTTAACAAATGTTTAAAAAATATAAATGAGACGTTAATAAGTTCATTATAAAAAATTCAAGTTCAGTTGTAGCAGAAAAACGTTAAAATTATATTTAGCAAACAAGAAATGAAACTGTTTGTTATTTTACCATACGTTCGCATACAAATGTGTATAATGTGTGTGCTTAAAATGTTAAGGAAGATTAATTCAAGCCATGACATTGCTTTGCTTAAAAATAATGTTTTAAAGACACAAGCAAACGCTTTTCATGCAACATACCGCATATTAAGAACATTCATCACCATTAACTTATTACGAGTCAGAGATTTTACGAACAAAAACCAAGCATGGTGTTATGTAGTCACTCGGTCGTACAAATATAAATACAAAAAAAGATAATATTTATGTGTTATTTATTCATATATTATGCTAAAATCGATTGATTAATTTCTTCATTGTCAGTATGATGTTTTCATCCACTTCTGTCACCAACTAATATGACTATTGGATTATTTTAACACTAAAAATTCAGATCACACATTGTAGGCTTAATATAATCTTTCGCCATATTAAAATTCTTGTATTTATGACATTTAAGAGCGAAATTGTGTCACGCACATCGTCATGCGTTCACTATAAATCATAATATTATATGTTAACTGTGTCAATGATAATTATTCAAAAATAAATAAATAAAATTGCGTTAAAGATGTGATTGCATATGTGAGACCATTTCATGGTTTCATGATTTTGCAACAAAAAAAAATTGTACATCAAAAAATATTCTTCCATACACAAAAACTTTCGTAAATAAGAAACGCGATATTTTATCTGCATATTTTTTAATATTTAAAATTTTAATTTTTGGCCAGTATTTTTTAAGTTGGAAATAAGCAAAAATTTAAATTATATCGATGACTTAGTTATATAGTAAGCAACAACTAGAAACCGACTGAGATATGGCTGATAAAAGTTTTGACTGAGTTGTAAAAAGTGATATATGTGATTAGTTTCAACTTTTTAGTGAATTATTTAGTCATTTATGTAAATTTAATTAAAATATTTCGAAACGTTGACAAAACCAATACAATGATATTTCTAGTTGTATTTACATAGAACTGAGAGAAGATTGTTTATATTTCTTTATTTTATATTTATATATTTATTAACAAAATATTAAATATAGTATTCATTGGTATTAGAATGTGTCATTTTCATACTATGTCTTAGTATCATACATTGAAAAATATAAAATTTGAATCATTCAAATTATGTACACTCCCACAGATTTTGTCACTAACGACCCGGGTTTCGCCTTTAGGCATCTTCAGGCGTTCAAGCGCACGGATGAACTTGAACTGACATGTGTACATAATTTGAATGATTCAAATTTAATATTGAAATTCCACCAAGCACCTTCAGTCGAAATCTTAAATTAGAAAAATATAAAGTTAAAATGAACATTAAAACTTACCGTAGCTTGGACGGAACAGCGACATCATAAAAAGTAGGCAAGCTACCCTCACCGGCATTTTTAAGGGATGCATGTTTTCTTGAAACGGTTTTCCACACAAACTTTTAAGCACTAATCACGCTCTTTAGGTCTGCGACACGAGCTGTTTGTCACACAAATGGACCATTAAAACCATTTGTTACAGAAAAAATATGTCATATATTATATTTATTACGTATGTTTCATTGTTAAATGTATTTCAAAACAAAACAAGCGCCAAGCTGCTTAGTTGCATATTGCTTTTGATCACCTATTCACAGCAATAAATTAATTGGTTTAAAGAGTTCAATGTGGGCAGATTCGAAACAAGCTCGACTTATTTATATAGTTTATGTGGTCATTTAACCTTTCTTTTACGAATCAAGACGATATGATGTAATAAAAAGTTTTTTCAACATATATGTGTTATGGAATGCCACATTGCTGGCTTTGGCGAATGGCGGTTTGGTGCAGCCATAAAATATATATATTTCACATAAAGTTTGTGCGACATAAATAAGGTCAGGTTATCACACGTGTCAGAATCTTTAGGTAGTATTTCTTCTTGGTGAAAAGGAGAGTCGTAGCTCACATTAGACGAAATGATGTAGTATTGGATGTATCTTTCTGAAACAATAGAAAATGTATGGTTACAATAAATCTCTTATATCTTTATAAATAATGAGAAATAATATTACACTATTTATAAAAAAATATTAAGCAACCAATATTCTAAATTATACCAACAATTAAATAAGTTAAAGAGAGTATGAAAAACAAACACATCGTTCATTTTCTTTTTAAATGTAATTATTTAAATTGCTGGAAAATTTTATATTATTTAAAATATTTTCGTTTATTAAAGTTTTTCATAACCATTGATAAATGGCTCTTGTTAAAAAAATGCTATTTAATTATGACATAAACACAACATTTTGGTTTTGTAAAAATTGTGTATCGCGATGAAATATTTTGTTTATTCATACCATTATTCATTTTCGAGGGAAAAAATTGGCGCGCTTAAAAGCAAGGAAACCCAAAATATATATTTATTAAATTTATGATTCGCGACCCAAAATCTTCAACGAATATCTGACACTCAAATCTGAATTTGTATAAAATAACATTAAACATTTAACACAGAAATCCATTACGTTGAAACCTTTTCAACCCTTTCAGAGCGATTTGAAAGAAGTGTTATGTTTCGCAGATGATGATTTTCAGGGAAAACATTGAAAATTCGTAGCCTTCCTTATCTTGCGACGTTCCCTCTGGAATATGGGCGTCGGGTTTCCAGGGCGTCGTTGTTAGTGAAACGTTGTGAGGCTTTATGCGCTTAGTCGTCGGGACGCCACAAAAATGTCCTTAGAGACGGATACCAATACTTACATATTTCTCCAATTCCAGGAATTTTGTTTCTTGGTAGAGATACGATTTGTGCTATTTCTAATGATATAACAGATTTCTGAGTAAATAAATTAAATTTTCATGCTTTTGAGTGCCGAAGTTAATACATGTTTTGGGATTATTAACATTATTTATGGAAAATTTTAATGAGTTGTAACATTCTAAAGGCAGTATTTAGAAATATAGAGTAAATAATATATTATACAAAAACATCTGCTCAATAAGTCAGTTAGACATTATTTAGATTGATTAAATATTTTCAACGAATAAAGTGAACCAAAATATCTCAGTTTGTTTTTTATAAAGTATTTTTTTTAAATTGCTGTTCTTACTGGCACTCAAATTCGTGAAATCCGGCACAGAATTCTACAACGCTAACCGCTACGTCATAAGACTCGACTAAAGTGTATTTAATTAATGGTTACAATTTAACGTGTTGTCTCATTTTTACGGTTGTGTGATAAGTTCAAAAAATATTCATCTCTAATAAAGTTTTCCGTTTAGTATATGAAAATAATGTAAGCATCGAAAAAAAGAAATGAAACATATATACATATGAAATGAATAAATGAAACACTTGTAAATATTATTAAATATGATCGATATCAAAAAGCTTAATCTTTTTAAAATGATTAAATAAGGTTAGTCATAGGTCAAGTTTATAAATACGTTTGTTGAACTTGCGATGTTTTTAGGAATCATACATTGCAAATTATGAAACGAAACAATTAAAGTGATGTAATGTTTTTAAATAAAATAAATATTTATTCACTAGTTTTAAAGATAACTCGATAGCACTGATGAAAAATTTTGTACAAAAAAACTAGTATACATGTTTAAAACAATATATGTAGATAATTTATCGTCGGGTCTTATGGCGCAGAGGTTATCGTTGTTGGCTTCCGTGCCGGATCTCACAGGGTCGAGTCCCAGTGCGAACAGAATTTTTCCGATTGATTTATCGATTTCTGTTCGAAGGGGTAGATGTTTTTGATGTCACAATTTCCCTCTCGCCCTTCCTATCCTTTAATAACTGGGCGTAGCAAGAGTGATTAGTTAACTTTTAGTCCTCATTTTATCTCTACTACTCTTTTTGGAAAAAGAGAGGTTAAGCGACTGAGTAACAAACAGTTCTCGTAGGAAAAAAATCTTTTGACGTACCTTCATTAGGGGTTCATTTGTTCCAAATTGGAATCGGATATGGATAAAAAATATATATATCAACAATATTTGCACATAAATATTATGTCATATCAGTGTTCTATTAAAAACATGACGATATATTTTTTCGCTGTTGACATAGAAAACGAGATTATCTGTGTTTGTTTGCATTATATAAATAAATAAAAGGATTCCTCAGGGTTCCATAAATAAAAAAAATGCATATTCAAACAGAAAATTTGATCAGGTCATTAAAAAAATGTCATATTAAAGCAGTATTATGCCATCCAGTCAGTTGATATTATTTAATGTTTCCCAAGAGTCCCTCCGAGCGTATATGTAGTAAGTACGTGGCTTAAAAAACATTACACAGCTTAAAAGACTTTCGCGCGGGCCGCAACGCGGTGCCGCTGAAACGGTTTTATACTGTTAAATTGTAAGATCGGAACAAAAAAAACGTTTTTTATGTTTGTCATATAAAATTCAACACGGTTACACGTAAAAGGTAAGAATTAACTGATTATGTTAAACAGATCTGTCCTTTACAAATACCACAATACAAAACTCCTTAAAAATGTCAATAAATAATATTGGAAGATAAAACACTCCTTTGGACTAATTCCACATTTATTTACTAAATATTTTCTTGTAGTTTTATCATGCATTAGAACAGAAATCGATACATATAGTAAAAACATGAAGTTTAAGTTATTGACCGCGTAACAGAAGCCAACAACGTTAACCACTGAACGACAGGCCTGAATGTATAATAATATTTAACTCGATAAATAATATTTTTGGTGTGAATTTGTTGAACGCCGAATTTTTAGTATACTATGAAAATATATTTTTGCTGTAAACAAAATTTCCGAAAAAAAGAAAATATTATACATTTTTATTATTTATTGGTCACTATTTTCCAAAAATACATTAAACGTATGGCTTTTAATTCTGGGATCCAGAGTAATTATTCAATCCCGCAATTCCGGGATTGTCTTACTTTCAATTCTAGAATGACGGGTCTAGCTTTAAAATATTAAAAAAAAAATCATATTTAATCTAAGATACTTACTCGATGAACTATACAAACATAAAACGGGAATTAATTATTTGAATCCATGTCCGCTTCCAATGTGAAGCATATGGCCTCCTAATGGACCTGCATCTTAACAGAAGTTTTTTTCTACGAGAACTGTTTGTTACTCAGTCGCTCAACCTCACTTTTATTCAAAGTGAGTAGTAAGGAAAGAAGGATAAGGCTAGAACAGGACTAGTGGTTAGCTAATCGCTATTGCTACACCCAGTTATTAAAGAATCAGAAGGATGGGAGGAGAGGAAATGATGTTGATTGACATCACAAACACCCAGTCTTCGATCACAACTTTGAATTGAATAATTTTCAAATTCACTGTGATTTAATCAAGAATCAAACCCAGACCTGCGTGATCGGTAGAGCAAGCTCTAACCAACTGGACTACAGCAGGCGATATTATTACATTACACATGATTAATTATTGGTTAAAATTAAAAATTTTACCCGGACAAACTTTACAAAATGTAAAGTGTGTTTGTCGTTGTTACTTGTTTTGTTTGGTACAAAGACATACGTTAAAATGCACAGACCCTAAAAAAGATCAAGCAAATGAGATAATGCTGTAATATTTTTGTCACTGACTCCTTAAGTGATATTTAATAGTTATTGTCTTGTCAGAGCATATTCTCTGGAATTGTCCGATTATGTCTGTAGAAAGAGGTATATTGTTTTCGTTATGTAGACATAACCGTGATGGTCCTATTGGGCTTCCAGATCTAGTTTCGTATCCATAAAATTTCTGTCACTTCAAGAAATTTGCTACTTCTTTTGAAGAAAAAGTTTACCTTCCCTTCCCCACACCATTCAATCCTTAATCATATCTGTTTCAAAACTAAAAGTTGTTTCATTAGTGCCATTAACTATCATTCTTGCTTATTATTATTTAATTTTTTTTTTACGTGTAGTTATACCAATTCAATGTATTTAATTAACCTTTATATTTTTTATTATTATTATTGTTGCCTATCAAATTGTATCTAAAAAAATGTATCTTAACTGTATCATTGAGGAGATATCGTCTTCGGTGATGAGAAGAACAAGTTTATCGAATAAAACAAAAAAAAGTTATTGTCTTAGAACGAAATTTACCGAATTGTGTCTCTTAAGTTTTTTTGCCGATGATGGTTCAATATAATACACACTGTTAGCGGCCATAAATCATATTTCATAGATAGCTCTCAAAGTAATAATATTAAGATAATAAAATTAATCTCTTTTGATATTAAGATTACCAGTAACGACAATGAAAACCACGCAAGCTTAGTAAAAAGCTGCTTACTCATTTCAAATTATTTGTGAAGACCACCGGTCCCAGAAAAAATATTTTATTGTGTAGCTTTCGAACGATATAATCCTTCGAAATTTATTGCAAAATATTTCATATTAGCGACATTGTAAAAAAGACAATTTATCAAACTACACATGCATGGCAATAACACTGAAGGTTGCATTTAATTTTAAGAGTGTTTAAATTTGATTTTATTTTTTAAATCATACTGAAAAACTATTTATTCCATCATTATAAATTTTGACAGTTGTTAGAAGAAACATTTGAAAAAAGTCTATTGATAAACACGTATGAAAAAATCATTGACATATTTGAAAATTTCTCTTTCTTCATGATTTTTTAATTCTTTCTTGAACTCTGCTGTATGCTGATTAAAAGCATGTATAAATACAGGAAATAAAGCAATAATTTTTAAAAAAGTGTGTTACTTTTAATTTCCTGTATTCAAATTATAAAATGTGCATGCATGTTTTTTTTAATTGAACCTTATATAAATTGAAGCCACTCAATTGATAGTTGAATTGATTATATATACATGCCCGATTTTATTAAAATTAGTGCTTAGTTTTATGAATTAAAAATAAAATGATATTTAAACAAGTTCCAGACGCAATGGAAGTTTTTACTTGTCAAAGAGAATCAAAAAACAAATTGTTTCAGTTCAATGAGAAAATATTTCAGTAACTGCTTGCTTTTGATCCCAAACTAAAACATATATTTGACCCTTTACTCACAATCCAAAGGTATAACACAATCATATAACAAGTAGTGTTTATACTTGAATGCCCTTCCGCTTGCGGATCCCCCTTCCATTTTCCATGAGCCTCCATTCGGCAATCATAGTCAATTTAACCAAAGAGATAACTATATAGTGTATTAAATGGAACAATTATACGTCTCTTAAATAATGACTATGCATAATTATCCTAATAACAGCGAATTAAAAGTGTTGGAGCAATATGGAATGATAACCAACTTTATGGTATATGTCTAAAATGTTTCAATTAAAATACGAATTGATATTTATTATGGCATTTTGGTGTTATATCCAGAGACAGCAATAAGAAATACTCGCAATTGTTCTTTATTACATAATTGAACCAGAAGTCACTCAGCAAGAAACTCATAAATTGTTTGAAGTGTTTATTTGAAGAATAGTTATGGTAAAATTTTAAGGATAGCGTTGATGATTGATAGAAAGGTTTAATTACACATTATTGCAACATGCCAAAAAGCAATTCTTTATTTGAATCGTAGGATTGTAAAAAACCGAAGTTACCGTGTTTTATACTCTTATATTTACGTATAAATAAAAATATTTTATTTAATATTCAGATGGTGACATAATTTGATCGTTACGTTTAGAAGTTTGTATGTTATTATAGAGTTAAATGTTTTGATGTTTTTGGTAAAGATATGAATATCTCTTGATTGAAAAAACAACTGGTTATATTATTAATCCTTGGGAAAATGGCAGCTATAAAACGAAATAGTCCTAATGTATTATTTATAATACACATTCTGAAAAAAAATCGACTTTATCAACTACATATTTTACAATTTCTTAAAAATTAAATCATGATCCTTAATCTTTCAGCGGTAAAAAATATCTTGAAGCAATCTTTTAAAGACGTGAAATCAAGAAGAGCTGATCTATCAACGCAGTTCAAGATTGCAAATCTGAAAATGAAATATAAATCCTGAACACATTTTACTAAGTTAAAAATCATTGTAGTAGACGAATGTCTGTCGAGAAAATTATCTAGGACGTGTAGCAGGTACATGAAAAAATAAATAAATCGATAAACTGTATTCTAACAAGTTGAGGTTTTTTTACCAACGATATGTTTTACAATTTTTCTCCGTTCTATCTATTTATAGTTGAAACGGTGACGCTTAGACAAATTTTTCCTTCGTAGTATTACAAAACAAAATGAAAATTGAGGCAGTTCAAGCTTATGTGGTATTTCTACACCATATAGTCCCTGTCTTTTGACTACAAAGATATTATAGGTTGAAGACCGCTCAGCAGCCCTTTAATTATGGCCTAAATTACATACGGTCATAACATAGACTTTCATACATCTGTTGAAAATAAGATAATTACAAACCGTTCGTCATATCTTAATATGACTGAGATGTATCAAATAATTTAAGTGACTGATTATGTAATTATTATAATGTGCGATTGACTATGTCAACTGAGTTTAATATAAATTATTAAAACTTTTTTAAGCGGATAAATCAACAATTAAACATTATTCAATTCAAACAATGATATAAATACGTACATACAAAAACCTATATAAAAACTTGCATGGAAAACTATATATTAAAATAAATACCACCGACCGACAAAACCCTTCAATGTCGAATGTTTTCAACGAATACCGTAAATAATAAAACACACTTAACAAAATATAAGACTTAAACTGTTTCTATACGTAAAATATTATTGTATCTAATAGATTGAGCATATTAAATGTACACTGATAAATAATTGACATTCATTTTACAATAACAAGATTTCGATGTTTTCACCAAAGTTGAAATCAATACTAATAAACAGAGACAACTTTTAATGATTTCAAAAATGATAAAAGATTTTAAGTGGAAATAATTTGTCATTTTAAAAGCTCTTATTTATTTAACGAGATATACTTACATACGTAATATACGACTTAGATTGTCATTATTTTAATTAAAAGTAATTATTTTGAGCTATGAATTAAATGCACCATAAAGTTTCTTTAAATAGTTTATTATTCGTTGAAAATTATGTTACAATTGCAAATCGAAAGATTTTTTAATTTTCTTTAGTAATTGATAAATAAATCCATAAACTGAATTCAATGAATGAACACCTATAAACAAATAATACGCATTTAAGTTAACAAGTTTCTTAAATCTTATTATGTTGATTTAGAAAAGTAGAAATTATTTTTTTTACATTTTAGTCAAAATATATACAACTTCATAACATATAAAATATAAAATATTTTCCATGGATTTGGCAACATATTTGTGGAAGTATACATATTTGTGGAAGTATATGATATTTAAATTGGAAAAACAAATGTATTAAATATAATGTTATCTAAAAAATCATTAAAGTGGCCATATCTCAAATAAAGTATTGTCTCTTACCTTGTAACTAAAGTATTATAAACTGTAAATTCTTTCACTATATCTTTATGGGTTATAAACTAAATTATATGTTTTAACAGATTTTATTACTATAAGTTCTATACCACACCAAGTACACCCAGTAAATAACAATACGCACTAAAAATTAATTATAATTTTGCAACATTTATTCTCTGTTAGACATTTAAAATTATTTATTAGTTATTTTTTTTCTCTATTTTTTATAATAAACACTTCACATCATAACTTTAATACTCACAGTATAAAATATTTATTAAATAAGCTATTTTATATTATAATTGCATGGCAAAACTAATTTTATTTATTTAAATATTTAAATTACCTCAATTCTACTTTTTACGTATTTTTAGATTTATCTTGTCGTTTTCAAAAAACAACATTCACCATTATACAACTTAAAAAAAATCGATTTATTATATTAAGTCAATTCATTTATTATTCTTTAAATATATCAGAAGCACGTTTCAAAGCTCACATGTCACATGAATGGGGTGCTGTTTTATTTGAATTAGATTGGATTGCTACATTTTTTTTCACATGAAAAACCGACACGCTCCATCGACACATGTAATCCCTCCAAAGGTTCCGAAGAGACTACCCTCCCGGGTTTCCACCCTTCCCCTGCACGCCGCCGCAGCCGACCTCTGATGCCCCTTCCCCTCGCCCACGAAAGTAGCTGTCCCGAACGAGCTCTCGTTTCCACGAAAGATAGCGAATCTTAACGAACCTTGGATGGATTTAAACCGTTTACCTCTGATATTAATTGAAGATTGAATGGAACGAGGCACATTAATGCACACTGTACACAAATTAGGCTTTTTAATGTTTCAAGATGGCCTGGATGATCAGATTGTCAAGCGATACACCACATATAATTTATTTACTCAAACCCAATCCCAGGAAAATTGCTTTTAACAAAACTATCTAAAATCTTTTGTGGTATTAAGAACAAAATTTAAAAAAAATACTGACATGTTTATATATAAATACTGAATACATAAGTCCTGTAGTGTTTATGTATAAAATTAATATATTTTTACGTTTTTAATACTTCGTTAATTCAAAAGATTTTCTTTTGAAACTTAATGAATATAAAATATGTTTATATCTCAAAGTTATATTATTTCATTTGTTGAAACAGCCTAAACAAATTTTGACTAAGAATGAAAATTTTACTTCCTGGTTATAAAGTATGGAAAGTTATTTTATATTTCATGAATTTATGAATGTGTTAACACATTTTCTGATGTTTCGTATCTCTGTTAACTCATGACGTTGACCTTTAAATGTAAAAATGCTTCCAAATAGTGATTTAGTTTTTTTTTTGTATTTTATAATACAACCATATCGACTGTGCAAAGACGTAACCCACACATAGCAAATTTTACAGGAGACACGAAAAACGTGTTTTGATGATTTTGGGCTATATGCAAATTATGAAATGTACACAAACTTGAAGTGCACGGAGACTTCTAAATTGGTGTTTAATTAACATAATCTAATATTAATTTAATAAATTGTCTAGGAAAAACTGTTTTTTCAGTCTCTTTTCTTGGTTTCAATTTTCACAAGCTCATCTTTTTTCAAACTTAAAAGTTAAATTTAGATACTAATTCGGCATTTGCAGTTACGTCCTTTTTCCTTTCCACAGTCGATATATAACGTTCCAAAATATATATACATTTATAATAGTCAGTAGTTTTTCTGGCAGAATATTTTTGTATATATGTATAAAACATTATCAGATTTTCAAAAAACTATAAAAAACAAAACAAAACTAGTATCATCAAATTTAATTAAGACCACTTAAAGGCAATTGTAGTGGTTTACAGCAACACCTATACTTATGACAAATTATTTTAATGACTTATTTACAAACACTCCTATAATTGATTGAATCTAGATTTTTTAAGCATCACAGTTGAGTTAATCACTTCTTATTATTATGTTCTAACAAAATTAATCTGTAAAAAAAGGAATAAGGGGCCAGTGGCATGCTTAAGCAGTGACCTCCTATTTTTTTCAATAAAAAATCGCATCTCAACCAAAATACTATTTATTTAAAAAAAATATCGCTCACTAAATCTCATACTCCAATAATAAGATGACGCCATTTGAATGTTACTATTTCAATATTTAAATAGCTATGAACGTTCAATAAAAGCTAGAGAGTTAATGTTAATAGTTCAAAAATAAATAGTGCGTTCGGCTTGAGATGCGATTTTCTATTGAAAAAAACAGGTCACTGATTAAGCACGCCACATGCTCCTTGTTTATTTTTATTATAATATAATAATATGAAATGCTTAACTCAAGTGGGATGTTTTGAACACTTATATAGGCTAGATTCTATCAATTAAACGAATGTTTGTAAACAAGTCATTTAATAATTTGTCTGGATAATAGGTGTCTCTGTAGACCGCTACACTCACCCGACGAGAGTAATTATTTTTTCAATATTAAAGTAAAAGTACAAATGTAAATTTCAACGAATGCGTAAATATAATAACTTGGTTACTATACTAAAATGAAATAGTTTATATTATTATACAATTCGAAATCAATACTAATCTTAAAATGTAAACCTCATGTTTGAAAGTTTAATTAATATCAGTTGATTTTGAAAGCTTCTTTAAACCGCATTTTGCTCGTCGGCTTAAGACTTGAAGTTTGAGAGCCGTAGGTCAAGAAAGGTCTGATTACGGTATCGTATATTATGACCTCTGCGCGGCTTGTCAGCGAATGGGATCAAAAGGATGGTACACTTTATTCAAGAAAGATATGGCTATTATCATGAATATACAGAAATTTTAATTGATGTGGTATGGGTAAAGTGTTTTTTATTTACAGAAGAAGTCGCAAAAAAATTCTAGCTGCGATGTACACTCAAATTATTTGAAAATGTATTTTATATATATTTAAAATGATTTTTTTCGTATATATTTAAACGAGATATATTAAATATAACACGAATCTATAGATAATATAGATACTTACAACCATCAAGCGTGCTTTTTTATAGTATGTGAATAAGGTAACAGATAAATTTCCATCGCAATATTTTTCAAATTTTTTATGTGATTGTAACTGGAAAAATGGTGAAGTTTTTTTTATTTTTAATTTTCAGTTACAGTTAGTTAGTACAGTTTTTAATAGTTAGTACAGGGGTCCCAAACATATTTGAAAATTATTCAAAAATATTAGTAGGCGGCGGGCATCACACATTTTTTCTAAAGATATTTTTAATTGTACAAACATAATACATAATATTATTTATATTTTAACAAACAAAAAACAAATGCAAAATAAACATTTTATCCAAAAGTATTATATTAATTATAGTCAGTGTGGTCTTTGGCACTGCATTTCGTTGGGTAGCGCCTCATAATTAGAAATTTATTATGATGTTGTTGTCAGTGAACAATTATGAAGTTGTTTATTGTTTATCAAGATCTATACTTTAATTTTATAAAGTTCTCGTTTCAAAATAATAATTCGTATTTCAAAATAATAAAGATACATTTGAATTCACATAATAAAGTAGTATATCAATAACAAATTTTTGATTTTCAGGTCTACAGGTCTGTGAAGTTATGTAAAAAAAAGACGACTCCAACTCCAGCTTTAAAATAATCAACGGCTCCTACTCTGAGTAAATTTTTCAAAATTTTCATTTAACTTACATATATAAATGTATACCATCAGATCATTTGTAGTCAGCCAAGTATGAAATTTCAACACTTTGTTCTATTTTGTTTGAATACACTTCATTAAAAATATTTAAAAAAAAAATCGAGCCGCTCATTTTTCACGACTCCGACTCCACAGCCCTGTTTTGTAGACTTGAGGAGAATGATACAATTTTTGAAATTCGTTTATGTTATGTAGACTAATGCTAATAGGTAGAAAACAATAAAACAAAGTAAAATATTAATATATTATTGATGCAAACAAGCTTGGCAAACAATCTGGCTAGTTTTTTAATGAACTTTTGGGCTGTATTTAATATAAAATGGTAAAATATATTAAAACCAATTTTTGTATATTTGATCTGTATTTTATCTAAAAGTTTAGTTTTATATTGACATCCAAAGCTTACTTAACTGTACAAGTTAATTTTTTTAATCTTTCATTTTTTATTATTTTCTTTTGAAACTGATTTATATCGGAAGTTATATTTTATTTTATGTACTTTATTTAATTTAACTTAACTTGATGTACTTTATTTAACATTTTTTTACTGCGAATGAAAATGTTACTTCCTGGTTATAAAGTATGAAAAGCTTATACATTTCAAAACATTTAAATTTTTTTCGATTGTCTGAATAAGAAAAATTTGAACAATGTTGTTTCATACAAAGGGTACGTAAATAAATAATGAGTCAACACAAATTAAAGATTTAAACAACAATTGCGTGGTAAATGTAAAATATATGAAATATTCACATATACCAATTAGTACTGATTGGATGTCACGATTCCAAATACAACCTGCGGGGTTTACTTGAAACAGGTTTGATAAAAAACCTTTGTATTTTATTTTTTGATGTTGGCAGGAGCTTTTTAATGAAAGGAGAGTTTTTGCATTGCTTTAATTATATTAATGGAACTTTTCTCTCTACAATTTCCTTAAATTAAGTTTAACTATTTTGTGAATCGTCATAAAACTAAAATCCATCACATTATTTTTTAATTTCAATTTATCCCTCGAATAAACTACAAAGTAAATACAGGATATTTTAAAAAGAAATGTCTTCCTGAGCCATTGTTGACCTGGTTTAATTGTAAGTTTCAATTTTGTTGTCAATAAAGTAGATTGTACAAATTTCATTTTTATAAAGATTAGCTGATATTGCCGAAGCCGGTTCTGATTAAAAAGCAAATATCTTTCCGCCATGAATTGACAATTTGCACCATAACAATAAATAACTAAAGTTCTACTGTAAAGAAATATACACCTGTTTTTTTAATTAACCTTGCTTCCACAAAATTAGACATTTTATCAAAATAGATGCAGAAATTGATAAAATTTAAATTATATAATAACGAATATATGTGCATACGGAATGAATAAAAAATACGCAATTTTTACTACCCCCCCCCTCTCGAAACTTACTTCATACATGAAAGTTATTGGTGCACTAATTGTAGGATAATCTGTTAATTATTTTCAAATAAAAGTGTTTTAATACTTCAGATATAAAAAAGCGTGAGCATGTGATAAATTTTCTCAGACGTTACATTACTCAGTGAAAAGATAAATACAGCACGCTAGTGCAGAGGCGTCCAACTGAAATCATTTTGTGTGCCAAATCAAATATTGCATGTCTTTGATGGGCTACACCTTTGTGACCGAGTCACCGACTGTACCATCTCGTAAGCACTACATTTTTCTATAGGCGTGTGTTTACTATTAATTGTGTCCTTTGATGGGATTACAGTCGTCTGACTCTAACTCTGTTCATCAGAGCGAGATAGCAACCATCACGTGCCATAGTCATTCAACAGGACTACGCTGCATTGGCTCTGTCTTGCTCAATCAGTTAGCGCTGTCCCACATAACACTTACATTACTACAAATGAATAATACATATTTTGGATTTTTCGCGCCTCCCTTTGCAATTGTCCACGCCTCATCAGGGAAGCGTGCCTCCCAGGTTAGAAATCGCTGATCTAAGTTATAATTTTCTCAATTAAAAAAAATGTTTTTTTTTATTTTATCAATAGCAAAATGAAACATGTATAAAATGTTGTAAACCTCGAAGGGGCCACACGAAATCTTGACCACTAGTTGGAAATGCCTGTTCTAGTAATTAGATTAAGCACATAAGTGAGGTATTGGGTAATAAACGACGACGCTATTCTTGTTTTTACGACGCTATTGCTTATTTGCGTAATCAATTTATCAATATGTTGTTTCTCGCTAATATTATTAATCATGCCTTTTTTATATTATGTGGTGATAAAAATCAAACAATATTAAATACTGGTGAGTAAAAGGAGACAAAAACCTGCGATTCAATCGTATTATGAACGTGAAGTGTGAGCGTATTTTATAAATTATTGTGCCTATAAAAAGAATAACAGCTGTTGATAACGATGACGTAAAACTAAAATACTTTATATAGCATTTTGGTAAAAGCTCTTTTTAACTACGTTCTCACTTGCTTGGAAGAGTAAAGTAGTGTGGGTTGTTTTAAGATATGCATTTTCTGCTGAGAGAAACGTCACGTATATATGTCTTCAGTCTACGTGATTTTATTGATATAAAACCAGAGCCACCACGTTTGTTATAAATACAGTC
Organism: Himalopsyche anomala; assembly: GCA_031772345.1. NCBI lineage: Eukaryota > Metazoa > Arthropoda > Insecta > Trichoptera > Rhyacophilidae > Himalopsyche > Himalopsyche anomala. Next base: position 18,622,219 of record CM062827.1, on the reverse strand, counting down.
TTCATATTGATTTATTGCCACCACGTTTTCAATAAAACACACAGAATTTGAATTTATTAAATTATGAAAAATCTCAATAATTCATTAATAAAGCGTCGCTTCTAAATATTTAAGGGATACCGAATTTTATATTTCACATTATTTAAAAAATAATTATGATAAACAATTGACATAAATTAGTTTAAAAAAAAATGATTTAGTAAGTATTAATAAAAAAAAACACCACATTAAAGGCTAAAAGTTTTACCAAGGTATGTTAACAGTTCCTTCATTTAAGATAAAAACTGTGTATTGGTGTACGCTCTTTTGGAATATCTATTAATCAATAAATTTTAAAAAGTAAGTTGTTTGTTAATTTATTTAAACTATGTCTGTCTAAAATTAAATTTAAGTATATTTCAAGTGTAACCTCAAAATTAGCTCAACAGTTTGTGTTTTATTATCTGAATGTTACATGAGCTCATTCAATATTATTTAGTAATTTTTGATGTTTGATGTCACGTCTACAATATTTAGATTAAAAATAATTCAGTTGTAGAAAATTACACTTTTTTTTCAATGAGGAGCATATTTTGCTCTCAATGGAGGGGAGGTATCTTAACAAAATAAGAATAGTAGAGAGCTAATCACCGTCGGTCACCCCGTAATTTTAGAATTGGAAAGGTGGGAGGGAATTTTTAGACATAACAAACATCTATTTATTGATTTGGCATTTACTTGGTAGAACTCCATTTTAATAGGGTAAAAATATCAAAGTATTTCAGTTCTACAGATTTTATATGTTATACGTTGATAGCTATTTCGGCTCTCGCCATCGTCAGAACTATGCTTTAAACATAAATTTGCTCAGCTATATATACTGGCTAAGATGATGCATTGTGTATCTCTTCCTAGAATCTGTAGAACTGAAATACTTTGATATTATTACCCTATTATAACAAACATCCATACCTTCAACAAAAACCGATAAATCGATTGAAAAATCCTGTCTGCACTGAGATCAGAACTCGAGAGATCACTGACACTGCGCTATAGAACTGATAATCACAAAAAACACTGAAAATATATATGTTAAAATGAACAGTCACCATTCAAAGTAAAGGTTTTATGAAAAATGTAGCAAGTATACGCTTTTTGTATACGTAGGGTTACCGAGTATTAAATGGTGTAGTAAGAACGTTTCTCTGCATCAAACCTGTGACATCAAATATTGGGTTATGGCTAAAATTGTTTGAGAAAGATATTCTTAAAGATTTAGCACGATTTTGGATAAGTGAAAATTTCAATGACTCACCAAGTGTATACAGTTTACATATCAAGTAGACAAGCTGTTGACAGAGACTTTTATAATATTGTTTAACACACATACTGGAAAGATGAATATTTACTAAATCAAATTACTTTTTATTTTATTTTGTTTAACAATATTACATTTAAGGAAAATTAACATGCTTTTAGTAGCGATTAAAAGTGTCTTTTAGTAATGGATAATTTTCAACACAAGACTTATAAATCATGCTTCGGAGACTTTTTTTAAAAAATATATGATAATATAAACATATTACAAAAGACATTATTAGTAATTAAGAAAAAACTCCAATGAGAAAAAATAATATAATATTTCTCTTAGATTATTCAATGTCTACGTGGAATATATTGAAATGCGAAGCAATATCGATAAACAATATTAAAGCTCTTTCTAGTGAAAAAATTATTGACTTGCTGGTATTAAAATTTGAAAGAAGAAACAAATAATAAAGTATGTTAACAATCAGAGCAAGTATGTTAACAACATGTTTGAATTTTTCTTCACGCTTTAGTTTTAGTAAAACGTGATGCTTGAAACTTGGCTATATTTCTATATGATTTTCAGTTGTAGTGTGAAATGGTTATCTCCGTTTGATTTCTAACTAATTAGCATTTTTTATAAATTTAATTTGAATGGTAAAAGTGTATAGGCTAGTCATTTGGTGAGATAAGCGTGAATCAATCTGCTAATGGTTATTTTTCTCTTGAAATATGATATATTCGGTATCAACGATTTTTTATAAATAAAACCAATTATTTGTTGCTTACTATTTTTTATCCATGTTTGCTCCCAAGGTGAAGCATTTGGTCTCCTAATGACGATATTTCAATAGATTTTTTTTAAGAGAGCTGTTTGTAACTCAGTCGCTCAACCTCTCTTTTCCAAAGACAGGACTAGTGATAAACTGATCGCCCTTGTTACGCCCCGTTATTTGAGGATCGGAATGGTTGGCGGAAAATTGTGGAGATTAAGGACACCCATGCCATCGAAAACAAAAGAATAAGTTGATTTAAAAAGTGCTGTTTTTACTGCCCAAGAGATCAATGAAGGAAACTTTACTACTATTAAATTTTAAAGATTAACGACGTAAGTGAAATGAATACATCTTCATGATTTTAATTTGCAGAGTTTGCAAATTTAAAAATGTCACTGGGCCGAGCACATTATCGACGATAATAAGTCTTGAGAAATTTTGTATAGTGTATTCATGGCATGTTAATTATTTTTATAGGTGTGTTCATTTTTATCATTCTTTTCTTACCAAATACCAATAAAACATGTTATTTTATGATGATGTATCATTTCTTATATACTAAACTAAGTATTTTTTATTTGTTTAAAAAGTTAAAAATTGTTAATTATGTGTACATTTAGTCTTCCTATTTATAAATACACAAAAAAATCTTCATCACTTTCTGCAACAGCTTAAAGAATAATTATAGCGTAAAATTGCAAAGATATGTTAACTAATAAAATCTGTAAAAAAAATAAAAAAAAGTGTGTTAGTCAAGGCAGTCTCGTAAATTTTATTTATTTTACAATTATATAAGGATTTATACATGTAAGCACTTGACATTTGCAGATATAAACATTGAATTTATGTTGTATAAAATTTGATACATGAGATTTTAACCCGTTTGTATTAAAAAAACAAGCGTACTATTATTTGATTTCAATATATCTTGGTAAGTAAAGTATTTGACTAATACCGAGCAACTATAAAAAATACTTTGAAAAAAAAAAGTTGATTTCGTGGCGTATTTTTCACTAGAAATAAAAATGTATGTTCGAAGAACAACTTCTTAACATTACAATAAATAGGTATCTTAATATTTTTCCAAAGAAGGTTCTCTTACAAAACTATTGTATCTTTGATACGATGCGTAAAAAAAGAAGAAAATAAGTCTAAGAAAATTATAGGCTAGACAAAACGTTTCAAAGAACAGTATATTTAAAATTAGCTTAGAGAAAAAAGATAAATCGCTTGTAAAAAATATAGCATTATAAAAAAACCGTTCGTTGCTATGGGCACGTTATTTTTTACGATGTGAAAAAATGTATGGAAATTAAATATGAAGCAATAAATATCCACCAATACAAATTTGTTGAATAAGTCAACGGAGAATCATAACAAATGTAGATATAACATACTTTTTTAAGTATCTTTTCCACCTTGATATTTTGAACAATAACCGTACGTCGATAGTATTGTACTCGAAGCTAGGGATCATAATGACTGGCGAGAAATCATAATAAGTGTTTAGATATCCTAAAAAATACCGTCATTTAAAAAAACAATATTATCACAAATAGAAGAATTTTATTAGTAAAATATTGGTTTATAAACCATCAAAAGTCAATATTTTTTAAACAACCTTTTATGTCTGAGAATGAAAGTTTTTACCGTTCAAAAATTTTAAATGAAATCTTATTTATTTGAAGCTTCTGTTATGATCAATATAGTTATTTCTTGAATTTAATTGACAAAACTTGAAAAATCAACATAATACGCCGATTATCCGATGTTTAAAATCAACATTTAAAATTAAATCTATATATAGAATAGAGATCTCTGGTGCATAAATATGCAACACATCACATGTGGCAAAACGAGATTTAAGTCTTCAGCAAAGCACTCAAAAAAGCAAGATATAGTTATTTCAATGTTACAAAAACTAAGCGTTGATTTCTATTTTTAATGCGACTTCAGTGAATTTCTTAAAACTATTTTTGTCACGTATTGGAGAACTTGAACCTTTTTCCAATTTGAGCATTGTAATGAAACTCTTCTTACGCATCTTTTCTGTTTAAATAACAACATATGACGAATGCGCATTTTACAAAAGTTTATTCTACTCGTAATAATTAATTTTTGCAGTCTATGACTGCTAAATGAAAGCCGTCACTACTGTAGTTTTTTACTTGACTATTTACTGTTTTTTTAGTTAATCAAGTTTTAAATTTGATTTATTAGGATCATAATAAATGTATATATTGCTAAGCATTACGTAATAATAATTAAAGTTTGAATCGAAAAAGTATAGGCACTTTGTAAATACATTAAAAATAAATATCACCTGACAAAAGAAAGCCATTATTTTCACAGACAAGTTCTAATGAACAGTATAGGTACGTAGTAAAGTTTCATAGAAGAAGCAACATATAAACGCTTTGTAAAATAGAATCTATGATGAGTCTCAATTTTCACAGTTAAGTGTTACTTTGTTCTTAAGTTAAAGTGACAGGGATTGTATTGGCTTTGACCTTTTTGAAGCCTAAGGTGAAACTTGGTTTTTATCAAAAAGTATCAATAGGCTGTTATTGATAACTTAAAGGCACGGTTCACCTACTCCACAAAATGGATAATAAAAATCTTATTTTTTGTCCGACCAAAAAAGAATGCATTGACAAATATTATATGTCATACTGCTAAGTAAGTTATCTCAAGTTTCTAAGAATATTTGATTATATGAATTACTGGAATGTTATTTAATATTTTTATCAAAGAAGTTTCAATAAAAAGAGAAAAAAAAGGATACATTTTAGAAAGATTTTTAAAGTTTCTTGTATTGGTAAAATATTTTATGACGTATTTAAATTATTTAAAAATCATATCATTAAGCAAGCATAAATCAAAATATTTATAAAGATTGTAGGTCAGACTTTACTGAGTTTTTATACATTTTTACCTATATTCGCAAAATATATTGTTGATTTAACATTATTAACTTCTATATTAATGTGATATAAACGAATAATATTTTAAATATTCAGTATACTGTCGAATATCTAGGATATGGTTGTAAAATAAATTAAGGCTATACAATTAGCAACTATAGTTTGGAAACAATTCTAATTATACGAAGCTACATCTGATGATGCAAATATTTTTGCTACGGTCAGGTATATAGACCAGCGGTCACCTAACTTTCGCACCTCACGGACAAATAAACTCAAAAATTTGAATCGCGCGGACAATGAGATGTTATTTAAAACTTCGCAAAAATTCAGATAATAAAACTTGCATTTTTGATGAAATAGCAAAAGCGCTAACAACAGTTTTATTTACACAAACATAACGAGTGTTACCAGAAAGTTGTCAGAAAATAAAAATTCTTATTTTTAAATAAGCTAACTTTTCCAAGAACTTTAAGCAATATTTTTTTGCAAAATATCGATTTTTTTATGGTGCGGAAAAATAATTAAACGATTTAAAAATACAAAATAATGGGTAGTAAAACATAAATATTTTAAATATTTCTGTCTGAAAGTTTATATGAATATGTAAAAGAGTTGTTTATAGTTCTGTAGCCAAGTGCTAATCACTGCCAAAAAATTAAATTAAGTTTATGAAAATATAAATGTATTTTATTTATAAAATTATTGTTTTGTGTATAGTTCATAACTATTTAGGCGTACGCCCACGTCAGATTTTTTTTTTAAACTTAACTATATCTACTGGCCCAGAAGGGATACATGGTACATATTCTCTTCTTTTCTAACATTCTTACTCATATGATAAATGTACTTGATTTACTTTCCGGAAAGATAACACATATGGAATTTTTTAGTAGTCTTAAAAGCAGATAATTTCAATTTAAATGGTTATGTATAATAACATTAGCTTTTTGATCAGTTTCTGAAAGTCGTCATAAAATTAAATTTATTAAATCAAAAAAGCTCCATTTGAAACTCATATGTTTAACTAGTTGGTAAATGGGTAAGTGTGTATAAACAGCATAATATGTATATTGAAATGTTGATGGAATTCGCTCAATCGAAAAAGTTTTTGACGTATAGACTAATAAGTGCAAGCATTGCAGACCTCTAAGGTCCTATCTCGGATCATTTTTTGCTCGCAAGCAGGGCAGGGTCTCCTTTGTGTCAAGTCCCGGCTTCGTTATTATGCTCTGCCGCTCGGCTCTGTGAAACTTTAGCAGCGAGCAAAAAACCTCTTTGAGAGACCACACCGTCATTACAGGCCGCGACTTGTCTGCTTTTCACCGACATGCGAATTCTAAAGGACCGCGAGAGAGGCGTTCTAGGTCCACTATTGTGGGGATAAGGATTATACAGTATTGGCACTCTAGTAGATGATCAAAACGAAACTGAAAATAACATTTTATCTTCTTATCTGTAATCGGTAATCTACTATAGTAGTTTGCTAAATATAAAGTTTAAGTAAAATTCCCCTTTTATTTAAAACGATTTGAAAGACTTACATTTACTTACTACTTACTTAAATTCATATCATATATTAAAAAAATAAATATATGAAAAAACTTATACTTTGACTTTTTTACAATTCCTATTTTTAGTTACGATTTTATTGATACACATTCCGTCTTATTCTATTGTATACGTTGAGTTAGTCGCTATAGCTTTGACAATCAAGAGATTCGAAGTTGAAGTCCTAACAAGATCAGTAACAAATGTTAATTGTTTCAATAAAACGTTTGCGATTTACAATTGAGGATATTTTTATTATTTGGAAAATAATATCTCTTCTCTTGAAAATTTGTTTTACACGGCAACAGGCTAAGCTTATAGCAGTAACAATATTTCGAAATCTTTTACGCTCTGTCTTGAAGTTTTGAAACGTATCAATGATGAAACAGAAAATGATGTTTTAAAATGTACCTTTACCACAGTATCTTCTTTTTTTCAATTCATAATTTCAATTATTTGTACCCCTTTCTATCCGTCTGATAGTTCAGTGACGCCACTGAAGAAAGCAACGTTACTTTTCCAGCTGTAAAAATAAAATCGAGTAAAATGACTCTTTCGCGTAATGCATGCAAATATTGCATTCCTGCGTTAGCATACAGAAATGTTTCAGCATTTACTTGCGATGAGAGTTAGACGGGGGTAATTATATAAACATTTTTGTTTGATAAATTGCTTATCAAAGGTTTTCCTGCATATCGGAATTAAATAAGAAACCGTGAATTTTACCAATTATGTGAGCCATTTATTCAATTTATTTTTTTATAAAAGTAATTTCTATAATCTCGGCACTTATATTAAGCCATTTGCACATACAACAAAAAATAGGAAACATTTCAAAACAAATATACTTAACAGGTCACTCAATAAGTTAGTAAGATGCCATATAGATGGCGCCACTATTGACAAACCCATATGATTTTTAAGAAGTACCAAAATAGTACGTGTCAAAATTTTATAACAATGTGACGTCTAGTTCACAAGTTGCAGTGGTTTTAGTGACGCCATTTTTTTTAATTTTCAAAACAATGGAAAAATCCGAATTTCGTGTATTAATAAAGCATTGATTTTTAATGGGAAAAAATACCGTTTAGGTAAAGTAATGGTTTAAAAAGTGATATTTGGGCTCTGCTCCATCGAAATAAATGATAGAGAAGTGGTTTAGTAAATAATTGTTTTATAAAAAGCGAAGAACATATTTTAAATCTGTTATATTATATGTTAAAATACATTTTAAGGTAATGAACAAAACCAATCATTTATCTATTGAGACAAGTTAAATAACCTGGTAATATAGTGTTTATTATAGTATTTATTTCAATAGTTTTTTTAGTGCCTACATTGGTCATTGTTTTACAAAAAGGTGAAATATACTCTAAAGATATCGACTACGAAACTCGCTGCTTATGTAGTGTTTCACTTTTTATTATTTCGTTCAGAGAGGCTAACATTTTGAAACTGTAAAACACTCCATGTACGTACATACATATGATAGTCTGTAAAGAAAAACTTTTTTCAATATAGAGCTCGGCTAACGTTCCACTTCACTTGCTAGTATCATGCTTCCCAATTTTAAATATTCACTTAAGCACTTTAAAAATAGCTCGAAAATTTATGATTAATTAACAGAAATATCACAAAATACAGTTCAATTTTGCAAAATTCTGTTTCTTTCATTATATTAATTATTTCGTTTAATGAAAAATTACCAATTTATATTGTTTTTATACAAAAGAGATCCTATTTTCTTACACATAGATATTCTAAGCTAACTTATTGTCATACAACTATAATGTTTTATACAGTGAAAGATAATCCTCTTCCGTTGTTGGTAACATATGTCAAATATCATATTTTTATCATTATCAATTAAATATAACTGTTTTAAACCTTTTAGACGTTAATTATCAATTCTTCAGAGGCATTATATTATATTCAAAAAAATAAACAGATTTTAGAATTTGCAAGGTGCTGATTCTAAATGGTGATTCAATTCGGTGCTGGTGTCACTTATTGGGTGCATTGTCAATTTTCATTTATTGTAGTTTGCAGAAGTATTTCGTCGCGCTTAACTTTCAGGTTCCTATGAGGGTGCATTTGCATTGCAAAATTCTTCTTATTTCAACCATTCGCTAAATATCAATAATATTTAGTTGATATTTATTGGTATTTAGCGAATTTATCGATATTGGATAATTCAGGCTTATAATGTGTCATAGCATGTTATTATATTTTTTAGCCTTTTAGCTGCCGTAGATAATTAGAAGTAATTACTGAGGACGCCGGCTATAAAATTATAGCTGCAAATGCAACTATTAATGTAATTAGTTATCGACGAGATAACTCGTTTCTGGCGTGCTGAGTACGAAAAACTGTACGAGGTATCTCGTCTGTGGCAGCCATCGAGTTAAACAATTTCAATAGTGTAAAATATCAAGGTATTTCAGTTCTACAGTTTTTAAAAAAAGTTAAAGGTTGATAGCTATTTTTAAAGACTGTAGAACTGAAATACCTTGATATTTTACCCTATTAAAATGTAGTTCTACCAAGTAAATGCCAAATTAATAAATGAAACAATTTAATTACATTTGTTCTCTGCCTTGGACTCTTATATGACATCTGTTGCGAGGACTGTTCAGCTGAAAAATGCTTTGCTCGGAAAAATGCATATTTTGTATACAGCAACGAACTTTGTGTTGAGTTTTTTTTTAAATAATTTAATGTTCATGTGAACAATATTAAATAATGCATATTTTGTTGTTTTATATACTCCATTTACCGATTGTGTATTGAGGTCAGCCGTAATGTCAATTGTTGTATTTTCTTTCAGAATAAATAAATATAAAAGTAGAATTAATAAATCTCAGTAATCACTTTTAAGATGTTAACTGTCGAGTCTTGGTAAAAAGCATTTAATAATAAAATCAAACCTTTTTTTTGTATTATTAAAAATTTCCTGATAAAGATCAGGACCGTTTTTGACCATAACTAGCATTTTAAACGTATCAGGTAATAATGCGCTGATCAATACTTAAAAAAAAGAATTGTTTTTATAATTATTATCTTTTTGTAAAAAAAAACATTTGAAATGAAATTTATGGCTATTTTTGCATTTAAAAACGAAGATTACATCAATTTTGAATAATAAATAAATGATCTCAATTCTCAATTTAAATAATAGTTTTCTGTTGTGTAAGTGATATTAATTTTCCAAGAATTGATTGCTTTAGTACACTTTTCAAAAGATCTGACGCCGTCATCACTTAAGCTGTAATGGAATTGTTTTATTTTTATTAAAAATACGAGTTCGAAATGACTGATATTATTTTTAATAAAATTGAGAAGCTGTTAGAAAAAAAGATATTTTGTTTATGATGGAGCTTTTGGGTGAAAATCATAAAATGGCCGCCTGCTTTGACCCTCTGATTACTGAATTGTGTAAAGGCTTTTATACAAAAAAACGTAATAGTGTAGTTGCGTGCTGTAATCATTAATATTCCTAGACCATTGCGTTTGTTGGTGGCCTGTAATTTTGTAGTGATAATATACTCCAATCAAATGCAAAATAAAAATACGTTTTTCTCAATGACCGATTTTTTCGTAAGCTTTGCAAAAGTATTTACCATTTGAAACACATTGATTAACTTAGTTATTTTAAAGTATGTGCCTATTTACTTAAATGGTGTATACTGTTATTTTGGGGGAAAACATATATCGATACAAATAAAAAATACGGAAATGCTTTCAAACTAATAAACATATCGCCATGACAATGGTTATCACTGTTACATTATTTTATAATATATAAGGTGACAAGTTTTGCCATAATACTTTTAATATACTCAATCACTGAACAAAAACTGTTTCATAATATACTTCACTGTTATAAAATAAAAACTATATATTTCCTTTTTTACTTAAATTCTGTTAATACAAAAAATGATAAATACAACTAAGATGATCTCATTGAAATTAATAATTTAAATTCACATCCCTAATTTAACGAAAAAAGAAATCTTTCAAATAAAAGATAGTATCGAAACTAGTTGAAGCAAAAACTATGGTGTGCATTTTTATAAAAAACATTGATAAGAAGATACGTCTTTTTTTCAATTGAATATCTCGATAGAATAATACTTATTTAATAAATTGATTGAAATACTCGTTGTTGTTTATGATTTTTGGCAAGAATATAGTCATTAAAGAACCGTTATATTTGAAGATGATTGGGCAAGATGTAAACAGTTTCTATAGTATGTTTAGTGATAGTGTTTACACTAAATAATACATATACTAAATAAAACGGTTTTTTAATCAACACATTTTAATTAAACAAACCTAATATTTTATTGACAATTATCGCTTGATAAATAAATATATTGAAATTATTAAATATGTCAATATATTTCATTTTGACATAAAGTAATATATATTGAATGTTATCGATGGCACGTATAATAATTAAGGAAATATTTCATGTTTAATATTAATCATATAACTTTACACCGCTTCCAATGCGGTGATGTAACAAAACGTTCATTTTTCAAGAATTTGATTTATATTCTCAAATCTGTTACGCATGCAATCTCCATTGTTCATTATTTCTCAAAAATATTAAAGCCCAAGCTCTTTTTGTATCGTCGGCTTACAAATAACTAAGTTAACTAAAAGAGGGAACTGTTCAAACCGTCGACTGGTTAATAAAAATAATTATACATGCAAATGGAAATTGGAGTTTTAAGTAAGCGGATTAGGTTGAATAACTGGGTTATGAATTATGATACATTTTTAAATACTATTGTTAACTATAAAGTAGTATTGAGGTCATGATATGAAACAGATAATGCCATTGCCCATAGCATAGAGGCAATGATTAGCTTATAATATTTACAATTATATACATTCTACTCAAGTTACCTTTTCAAACTATGTTTAAGCTTGTATTAATTGTAAAAAGATTAGAGTCAAACGTTATAAAACGTTTAATAAAGCTTTAAGTTAGGCGACTGACATCTTTCCAGCGTAAAGAAACAAAAATCAAACGGACGTATTGACTCAAATGCACGTAAAGTAAGTTAAAATTATTAATAAAAGATAGCGTGTAATCTCCCTGGATACGCCAGTGGTTCAGAAAATAAATTGATGCCGAAATAACCGTGTTCTGTAATCATTGTGAAATAAATGATACGACTATTAGCTATCTAACTACTATGGCCCGTTTTAACGGTCTAATGATTAAGAGGAAGAATGAGAAGAGGAGATTTTTTTAGATAAACTTTATTTCCTATAAAATCTCGTCAATGAACATAAACGCACAATTTAATTGAAAAATAAATATATTTAAGTGTTCGTATGAGAATTTCACGTGTAACACAGAAGAGTGTTAGTTACTTGGCTACAAGGCAGGCAATTGTACTATACGACACATTTAACTCTATTATATTTAATATAAATAAATTAAAATTGATTAAATGTTCTAATTTGTCGCCTGCTGTGGCCCAGTTGGTTTGAGCTTGTTCTACCGATGACGCAGGTCGAGGTTCGATTCCCGGTCAGATCACAGTGAATTTGAGAATTATTCAAATTCAAATATGTGATCGAAGACTGGGTGTTTGTGATGTCAATTCACATCATTTCCTCAACTCCTATCTTTCTGATCCTCTAATGATTCGGTGTAGCAATACCGATTACCCAACCACTAGTCCTGTTTTAGCCTTATCCTTCTTTCCCTACTAATCGCTTTAAAAAAAAAGTGAAGTTGAGTGACTGAATAACAAACAGTTCTCGTAGAAAAAACTTCTGTTAAGATACCTCCATTAGGAGGCCATATGCTCCACATTAGAAGCGGACATGGATTAAAAAATAAAGCTCTAAGAAGTTATATGTTTGAACGAATACTCAAATTGTCCACCGAAATGACAGTAAAAAAAAGAAACCCAATTCAGTTGATTTATTGAAGTTTGCTTCACAATATAAGTTAATCAGTGTATCGAAACAAAGCAAAGTATAATATGTATATCGTGCCAGTATAATTCCTCGAGTCACGGATCAAGACTGTACAAATGATTCTCTCCGCTACACACCACTATCAGACGTAATTAACTTGTCAATCCTAGGATTGCTTGTCTTATATGAGAAGTCAATTTGTGGCTTACCTGAGCTGAAGAGCTACCATTTGAATTAGTCAGGTGAAGGGATCGCAATCGACCCAATCGCGCTGTGCCCGTTTGTATTGGCTATTTATTTTAAAGCTAAGTGAGCGACTTGATTAGTATGTAAAGTAAGCACTTATCTTTAGTCAAATAATACGATTCTAAATCTACGAGTTAGGTGATTTATTTGACACAGTGAAAAGTGTTATATCAGTGTTTTTTTGTGTACATTATAAAACTTTAGATAACAACAGTGATGCAGATAATTACTCCGACTACAGCATTTAAACTTATTGGACTCCGATTCCGATTTAAAAAAAACGGTAAAAAAATGTATTTAAAGTCTTAACGTATTTTTAATATAATATGACATACTAAAATCTTCCTTTTTCTTTATTTATATTTAACTTTATAAGAAGATTTATAAGAATTTTTTCGATCGATTTATCAATTTCTGTTTGAAGACACAGGTATTTGTAATATCTCTCTCACCATTTCCGATCTTTTAACAGCTGGGCGTAGCGAGAGCGATTAGCTAACCACTTGTTCTGTCCTAACTTATTCCTCTATTCTTACTACTATTTTTGAAAAAAGAGAGGTTGAACGACTCAGTAACAAACAGTTCTCGTAGAAAAAGTCTGTTGAGATACCTTCATTAATAGACCATATGCTCCACATTAGGAGTGGACATGGATAAATACAATATAAAAAAAAAAAAAAAATCTTAATTCACCCGTTTTTTAATACTCCTGCTTCGCTTTCGGATTGTAAAATTGAAATGTAAAATAACATAATACAAAACATGTTTAAAAGTATACTTTCGATGGATTCGGCGGTAACTTTGTGGAAGTTCATTTTAATATAAATAAAATAACATAGATTATTCCACGTATTACGTGGAATACGCGGAATAATCTAAGTTATTTTATTTTATATTGTTTAAAAGTATATAGAATCAACATTCATTTTTTAATGCTTTCACTGTCAACTGAGAAACATTTTTGCACAACTTACAGATAATTATTAAAAATCAGGTCTAGTTTTGATCAATACGAATATAGTCATCAGTTAATAAAAAACAGGTTTCTCAAGTAATGTAGGTGAAGGATAAATTATTTATTGATAGCATTGAAATTAATTAACGAGTTTTTTTTAACATGACGTGTTAGGTCTCAATTTATGTATGGGAAACTATGCTAACTTTTATTAATTGAAAATTTTGTGGCAACGCTCTACGTTACATGTTGATACAATATTATTTTATACCACATAATAAACGCTTGTGCATACGAAGCGTTTTCGTGAATATTTTAAATTCAGATAATTTTTAACGAAATCAAAATGTCTATTGCCGTTATGTTGTGTATAGATTTCGTATGCATACAAAAATATGATGGATTAGAAGATAAATTTACTTACAAATCTCTCGTTTAACAATAGAATATTTTTTTTTTAAATAAATATATGTGGTTGTTTGTTTTGGAGACACTCTATACCAGGAAAAAGGAAATCTCGCTACATTTATATTTTCAATGGGAAATGGATTGCCTTATGCTGGTGCTACGAAAAACTGCACCGTTTTTCCGATCGTAAATTTTTTCCGAACAATGTTCGCCGAATGGATTCATAAAGTTTGTCCATCAATATTTCTGTACTGATTTTGTAAGTTTATGCACACTACTTAAGTATTTTTACGACCAATGTTGTGTTATGTATACAGAGCGTATAATCAAACGCATTTTAAAATAATGGTTTGTACACTAAGAAAAAAATAGAGAAAAAATAAGTTTGAAAAGTTGAACACTGAAGCCATGTAACTTACGTTAATAATTGAAAGTTATGCAGATACGATTGGACTTCTGGCATGATATTTATGGCTATAAATCTCATCTCACAATTAACAGAATGAGTCGGTACATGTTATTAAACGTTTTTGTAAAACTGAAGGTCCTGTTTCGATCTTTATAGGGATATCAGATAAACCTTAAAATGTGAAATAATTTGATATCTAAAAATACTTTTACTTAGCTGTCAATCTTTAAGCCATATAAAAATAAATCAATACATACGACGCTAGATCAACAAGAATAAATATGAATTGTATAATTTAAGATTTCGACTGAAGGTGCTTGGTGGAATTTCAATATTAAATTTGAATCGTTCAAATTATGTACACTCCCACAGATTTTGAACGATTCAAATTTAATGAATTGTATAATTTAATTTTAGTCTCAATTATTAACGATTTTTTTAGTTTACATGTACAGAATTATCGGGGTATCGGGGCACAAGAAATGACGAATTTTAATTATTTGCACTTATATAAATAGAAAGTTGACAAGACTTAGCTTGAAAAGTAGTTTATTCGATTGTAATAAACAGCTTTAAGCACCCCTAAGAGTTTATGATGTATAATTTTACGTCAACAAAACAATTGTATCTTTATCACAATACTGCGATATGGATAAAGTGTCACGAGTGCTGTTACCGTATAAGTTAATTTTAGCTTTCAGGTTTGAGAAGGATCAGGTTGTATATTTGCTGTTAAGTATACATCTATTCATATTAACTTAATATTGTTTGTGTTTGATTTAATTGATTTACCACTGTCAATAAATTGTGATAGTTATTGGCAGCTTCCAGTCTTAAATATTGTTTACATTTACAAATACAGTTAAGCCTCGACGTAACAACGGTATAAGTAACGATCAGAGAACTTAAAGGTTCTGTAGATTTTTGACAAAACAAAATAATAATATTGAAGCAGTCTTTCAAGGTATTCATTGTTAATTTTATTTCGCCAAAAAATCTATAGTGTCGGGTCGCGAACTGACTTTGCATCGAAAAAACAAATTTCCGTTCATATTTGAAAATTGGTAAAACATCCCATTGTAATTACTATTTGAATCGAAAAACCACAGTCCGTAATAAATATTTTGGGTATGCTTAACGTGCTATCACACAACTGCAAACGCTTTATCGCATGCTGAGCAATAGTTTGATAAATGTTATGCTATATCCCACCATACATTTTTTTAAAAATTCGCATAATATATTTTTTGAAAGCCATGCTAAATTTGTTTTTAAATGAATTGCATCATTGTATTTTTAAAAAATAGGTATAAGACTTTATATATCGGACGTTGGGTTTTTGCGGATATTTCCTCACTCATATTAGTCCGTTATAAAAAAGTTTTACTGTATTTACTTTTAGCATTTAAGATCCAAGTCATATCTTTTACTGTTTTCCTGTACTATGCGATGAAGTTTAATTTATATCACTTTCAATGAATCAGTGCTTCAATTTGAGTTACCAATACATTTTAAGTCGAATTGTTAGCGACTTTGAAAAGACGTAAAACATGCTCCGATACAGCTAGAAGTATTTCTTTAAAAGAATGTTCGGAATAAAAGTTTGTCCAGGAAAGAAGGATGCGAGTCAGGAGATTGTATGTAGAGTCCAATATAGAGTGAGCTTCTATCGACGTTTGGCACGTGAGCCAAACCGGATATTAGCTGAGCTTTATACTCGTAGATATTGGACAAAAACCTATCAGCTTTTATTTATTTCCATGCAGGAAACATGATGGAGATTGCATATAAAGTATTTTTTTATTTATTGAAATAAAAAATGTAAATTTTTACACGCAAATGTTACTTTTTAAAATGTTACAAAGTTTTTGCTTGTGTTTAATCAGGATAATGTATGATTTAAATATCAGTCTCGTGAATCTCACAATGAGGTTCAAAACGTGTTTAGTAAATAAGTTTTATTTCTTGATTGCTATTTTGTTATGGAAATTGGCTGTGAAACAGCGATTGCATACACGAGTAGTGGTCGGATAACCAACTTGTATCAATCATAATACTTTTTATTCATCATTATTTCTACTAAAAGTCTTCCACTTCAACCAAATACTTCAAAAGTGTTATTTTTATAGTGGATTTAAATATATAATTTATTATCCTAATAAAATTACACGGCATACTATATATAAATTGATATCGACAATAAGAGAGCAAATATTTTTAATGGATTCGCCGGCTACTTAGTGGAAATTAATTATTGTCAATTTTGAATTACATTGTTTGTGTTATGAGGTCTTATACAGCCAGTAGAATAATAAAACACATAACCTAATACATACGGTTTTTTTATTTCTACAGTACATGTACAGTAATCATTTTTTAACTAAATAAAAATAATTTAAAAATAGTACACCATATTTATTCCACATTATGAAAACAATGTGTACATTAAATTTATATTCATACTCATTAACGGACTTGATTTGATGTTCAAATTTTAAAGAAAGTAGTCATGGCCACATCTTAAATGTATAAAGAAAGGTTATAAATTCTTGAAAGAACTTCAATAGTGAGTGTCGAACAAACTAAATGAAACCAATCACAGATTAGATTAAATTTCGCCTTAAAATAAAAAGAAAATGGTTTGGGTGTATGCGCGTGCCGTACAACTGCTTTCCAAGTTAAATGTACCCTAAGTTCACCAAAAACAAATAAATCAACATGCCAGAAAAAGAATTAATAATACACTTGATTAAACTTGGGTAGGGGTTGACTTAACCAATGTTTTAAAGAATTGATTTTCAAGTGAGGAAACTTAATCCAGATTTAAAACATAAAGATAGTCTAATCTTTACGTTGATCCCAATAAAAAAATACTTTAAGACAACGCGTGTTTTATTAAAAGTGATTAAACATCTTTAATAGATCTGTTTATAAACTACTTTAAAGTAATCGTCGACTGAATTTGCTTGTTAAAGATTTTTATAATTTACAATATCATTATTTGAAATAAATTATTTTAATTGGTTAAAGCAAACTGATAAATACTATGTTGAGCATTTTTTGGTTTGACCTGCTCAGCAATTAGACTGTACACGCAGAGTACCATTTGTTTTAAAAATAACATTAAACATGATATTAAACTGAATTAACAATGTGTTTAAAAAATATAAGGGGCTTTTGGATTAATAACACATATCCGAACGTTTTTCTGAAAACTCTTCACTTTCCGATTATCCTTAATAATAATGACATGTAAAATATATATATTTTTTTGTATATTATTTGAAAAAAATAATGAATTTCAGATTTTTTAAATTAAAGTTAATTTATAAATGTTATTTTATTTTTGACATTAACCCCTCAGTTAACGAGACATCGTTTTACAGAAAAATAAATCACTATTTCCGTAGAAAACTTTTTAATACTCCTTTAAATTAAAAATATACGACAGTTCCCTTAAACAAAAAATATTTAACAGGAAAAGCTTTCTCCAGTAATTACTTAAATTAATTGAAATATTAATTACATTTATAAATACTTGACTTCTTATAACGCTACTGCAAAGGCGGGACTTTGAACTTCAACATGCTTTTGCACATATGTACAAATATATAGCTGTCGAATTGAAAACCTTTCAATCGGTTCACTTTAGCATTTGAATTGATCGCAATTTTATGCGTCCCGATGCGCTAAACGTCTTTGCAACGCCTTGGACGGACAATGAGTTTGTCGGATCAAAGCTTTTTTCTGCGGAGATCCAATAGGCAAATGAGTCATCGCATCCCTACAACGACTGGTTTATAGATTTATTCTGAGAATTTATATTTTATCAAACTACGTAAATAAAAAGACGTTTATAATAAAGATTCAATTGTTGATTATATTTAAAATGGTATAACCATAATATGCGTACAATTTAAGAAATAGTTTATTTATTCTTATCGTCTAAGATGCGGTTTTTTAATATGCATAGATATATGCGAAAATTTAAATATTAATCATGTTTGTACTATACAGTATGGATTTTTTTTTTACAGAATTTTGGAATTGAAGAATATGTTTTGGAAAAAACAAATAGTAATAAATATAAATTATTTTAGAATAGTCATTTTCCGAAAACTAATCAAAGCATTCTGTCATCCTGAAATAAAATTTATTATTTAAAAAAAAAAAAACTATTAAAACAGCAATAATTAATTATTTAACATTCTATTCCCGTGGCCAGGTAATTAAGTGGTAACAAATGAAACCTTACAGACATCAATGTTTAAAGATACATTTTCACGCACTCGAAAACTCGAAATATTAATGTGTTCTGTTATAAATTTGATAACTTTAACAAGATGCTTACACAGCAAAACGACCTAAGAGCTGTTAAGTTCTACTTTTATTAAAGACTTTTTTATATAAAGTAAACTTGTATAATATTACTTCAGATGGCTGCGTCGACTTGAGATGTATGTAGATTGAGTTTAAGTCTCAAAGTCAAAGAATTTCTGATTGTATACTAGTTTTTAAAAATAACCGTCAGGTATTAATTATCTATTGTTGTTAGATTATGACACAGGTGGTAAATAATTTATTAAATAAAATACTTTGTTTTTGAAGATGTTTCGATTTATAACAATGTCAGATAATCACAACTTGTTTAAATAGTACAGGGAAGTGTTATGTGAAGAAATAATCCATAATCATTTAGTTTTATATGGTGATGATAGCTTCCTACGTAATTTCGGCCTACTCGTTGTCACCTACGCATTTTTAATTGCGTTACATTTATTTATCAATATTTAGAGGAAACTGTGTAGCCAAAGTTATGGTTTTATCTATAATAGTGTATCAACTTTAGATATTACATATATTGTTAACTATGGGTAAGGTAACAGGGCGTTATTCCTTGGTTACGGCGATCACAAAAACAATGAATAATATTATGCTAATCGTGGTAGAAAACCATGGGCTTAGTAAATATACATTTCATTTATTTACTGCTCTACGTATTTTATTTATAAGAATCTAAAAACCAAAATAGCCGTAGAAATATTTTTAGTATGCATACTGTTTTATTAGTAACTCGAAAACATCTTCCAAATTCAAAAATAGCTATATTGCCAACCCGTCTTTTCTTCCCTATGTAGAGGGTCGCACTTCACAATAGTCCGAATGTCAGATTTTACGCCTTCTCGCCGCCGAACGGGCGGTTATATCAATAAAAATAAAACGAGATCGCATACGTGATGCAGCCCAGGCCTTGCATACGTGATGCGGCCCTTCATTCATTCAAAGGGGCGGTCGTGTGAGACTGTGACGTATGTTTGATTTATTTGTTTTTTCTTTGTTTGTTTGACGGAACGCGGCTCTAATGGAAAGTGGAAAGCGTTATTTGGGTGTTTTTCGGATAAATATGACCGGAAGCACGATATCGTATTATCGTTACGATGATAAATTAATAAAATTGTTATGTAAACGATGTAAAATTACCCAACGCGTCGAAGTTGTTCGTGATCTCCATTTTCCAATATTTTTTTGTGACCTTAAATTTAAAATTACTCACTATAAAGAAATGTATACATTCATTAATGGGTACATTAGAAGTGAAGTGAGCCAAGTAGTATTTAAAAAAAAAAATTAGACGCGTTGTAATATTCTACACGTCTTAAAATATCGTAAAAGCTAAGTAACCTCAGTTGATATACATTGCAATAGTGTTATCTTCGTAAAATAAAAATATGCTATTCACCAAAACACCATATAAAGATGTGATTGTACTTATTAACAAGAAAAATGTTTTACCATTTTACTAATTGGTTCGCTTCATCTTCCAAAGGCCCATTTAATCAGTGTCTATTTGATAAGCAAATCGAATATACTTTAAGTTTTATGTCAAAAAGTTTGTTCAATTTGTTATTATTTTAATTTATTGTAACGTTATTATTTACTAACAGTCTATGTGTTTTATCATACCACTTTTATTATAAATAATATTAACTAACGTTCATTAATGCCACGGTAATTAATTGCATTTTGTAATCAATTAATATTATAATTGTGTATTTTCAATATTATTTTTCAAGTAAGGTTTGAATTGTGGTCACATATTTTTACAAAAAAATTGAACATTGAAATTATGCAGGAGATTTAAAAAATAAATAAAGCACATACTTGATTCATTTCGAATTTGAAATCCAACTATGTGGCAGAGAGTTTCTTTTCATTCGCAAACGTTAACGAGTTTAATATTTAAGTCGTTTCATATTTGAAAAAGCTGTTTTCAACTTTAATAGTTTACAATAAATCACGGGTAATCAATCATCAATTCAGAAAATTTAATGCGAAATAGCGTGTAGATAAGTCAGGAGAATCATAAATTATTTTGTATTCTCTATGCTACAACTAAAATAGTTGCAAGACGTATTGAACATGATAAGGTCTCGATGCTGTATATTTGTAGTCAGAATGCATTTATTACTCGTAGGCAAAGCGCTTCGGAACAATGATCTTTTTGCTACCGAGCTTATTGCTACATACATAAGTTTAAATCTGGATTACAGTAATTATGATTAAAGTATTTAATGGTCACATTGCGCACTCACAAAGTTCACTACAGTAAGTATGCTTTATAACAATGTAAACATGTTTAAAAACATTAACTCTATTTTCCTTAAGTAAATCCCTAACTAAAAAATTTGCTCTATTTTATTAAAAATTAACTCTCTTCCCAGTGATGTACATTTTAGTCAAACAAGAACTGCGAAAATGTACATACACCCATATTGCAACACGTTTTTTCCCCTTAGATATTTAAAATTTTGTATTTTTAGTTGTTGTGATGAAACATTAACACATTGAATTCGACTATTATTATTTTTATGAAGTATTTTTGATGCTTACGTTAAGAAATATAAACGTTTTTTTTTATGAAATTGGACACACAAAAATACGTCTTTGTAATTCATGAAAAAATATTTTTATCATTATTTTTTTCTTTACAGTCGCCCGCTGTGGCTTAGTAACTAGTTGGTTAGAGCTTGCTAGAGAAGTCAGGTGGGTTAGAATTCGATATCCAGTAAGATCAATTAAAAAAGTTTTTTCAATTTAAATTTGAGACCTAAAACGTGGGTGTTTATAATATCAATTATTCTTCTCGAGTAGATCTCGAGTGACATGTTCTCATTGAGTTTATCTCGTATGATCTTTAAACTTTAAAATATTTTGCGCATTGGCATAAGCCGTAATGGCATTTTTTAAAGATTTATTTTAAAATTTGAATCAAAACTTAAAACAAATAAAATTCGTGCAAGTCATGAGATGTTCCATCGGAAGGTTCCTCGGTTGACCAGGTTATCAATGAACATGTTTCAAAATACGTTCCGCTGATTTTTATCAATTACATCACTTGTAATAAATACTACAAAAATGTCACAAGGAGACTCTTTATTAAAATTTACAGTGTAAGAAATTCAATTATGATTAATGTAAAAAAACGTTTTAAAATAAGTAACAAATAGAAAAATAATCAAAAATTCTCTTCACAATAAATATAACAGATAGATTCTTGTGTTTTATCCCACAGTCTGAGCGCAATTATTTAAGCAATTTGATATCGATTAGGTAGCGAAAAAAGATTTAAAATAAATTTAAACTAGAAAGACGGAGTGAGGGTTGCCAGCCGCTGGCGGAACAGTGAACGGAATCCTCTTTGGCGGGAATTTAATTCCGCGTTCGTTTTTTAACTGCGCCGCGGATTTATTTCGTTAATCCATTTGAAATAGTTTCTTCAACGGTTGGTCGGTTCAAAATGATAAAAAGAGAATGCTTATTTTGCAATAAAGGATGAGTTCTAAGAAGTAGGTCATGTGACCATTTTGAAATTTCACTGTACCTTTCTAACATCTTCTGCTTTATAAATTTACTTAGTAAATATTTCTAGTATGCGATTTTTCGATGGTCATGGTTTTGGTTTAACAAAATTCTCCAAAGTAACGGTAATAACTCAATTGCAATATAAGTATTATTCACAGTCACATATGTGTACACAGTTTCTACATATTGTATGTATGTGTAATGGTAAAAGTGAAAAGTCTCACAAATGTATTTAATAACTATCAGTTTAAGTTGAGATATAAATGATATCAATTCACATTTACTTTGTTAAGTCAATGCATGAATTATCTAGTAAGTGCGTCAACTCACTGACGAGCCCAAGAAAGAACAGAAATGCTATTACGGATTATGTTATGTTAGTAAACTGACAAAAGTTAGTCAAAGTAAAAATGACTTAGCCTTAGGTTAGGTAAAGTAAGGGTAGTTTTGGTCAAGTTGGAATGTTAAATATATTGAAAATAAAAAGGGCAAGAATGACAACAAGACGATTGATTTTTTTGGATTATGTGAAATAGAAAATTAATAGAAAGCCAAAAATTCGATGTTTTTTGAATGTTGAAACAAATGAGATAAAACGCGACCAACGCGAGAAAAACGAGATAAAAAATACCATAGATCACAGTATAATTAAATTTCGGTATTTACACGTAGCCAAGAATTGAGCTTGAAACCATTTCTCGTTAGCGTTACAGGTTACAGGAATTAATTACTTATTAGTTTTTATGCCAGTGATGAATGACATGGTTATATTAATATATAAAGAGCAAACCTTACTACATGATTGTATCTTCTAGAGCAGTGTTTCTCAACCTTTTTTGGAGCGTGGCCCCCTTTGAGTGACTTTATTTTTCTGTGGCCCCCATACCATTATTTTGTCTTCCTATGAAAATTATAATTTAAAAAACCCACCTTTTTTATAGCTCTTCCGAGATTTTAGAATCTAGAATGCCAGTAATTTGTTTTATTTACGGATTTACAAAAAATAGCTGCGCGACGTCCGCCATAATGCTCTTCCCTGTACCGTTTTATAAATGCCCGTGGCCCCCCTAAGCTGTGTTGTGGCTCCCCAAAACAAAAATAAATCTCTGTGGCCCCCTGGGGGGCCACATGGCCCACCGTTGAGAAACCCTGTTCTAGAGCACTGTTATTCTTTATCATCATCTTTAATTGTGGAGTTATAATGCAAAACGTACTATTATTTATCTATTACTAAACAAAATAACATTTGCATAAAAATATGATTTTAAATTTGAAAACGGGAGTCTTGTAGACATTTTATATTAAAACTGATAGTATCAGTCAATTCCTAAGGCTAGAATTACCCTATCTGCATACCTAACTCAATATCGCTCATTTTGGAAATAGTACGTTTTGCATTATAACCCCACAATTGGAATGTTGCACTCTTTTAGAAAACTCCATGGCTGTACTTCACATTGAAAGATAACACATATAAAAATCAATGGCATCGCGTATCCTTTCTTTTAACGTGTGTATGATGGTCGCTTACTTATTCGTAGACAAATTGGATCGCTTTTCCGACTGAATACGGTTTGCATAATGCTGGACGGCTTTAAAGAATCGTTAAGAGCTTTCAGTTATGTGTTCTAGAAAAAAATGGATAATTCTACTGAAATTGAAAATTTCCAATTAAACGCATTACACATGCATTGTTATAGATCAATTCGAATGATTTGAACTATCGCACTTTAAAAATAATATCTGTCATAAAAAAAAGATTTTTCAATACTCTTCTTGTATGTAATAATTTAAATTTAAAAAAATACATGTATTTTTTTTTGTTTCTCAGTTTTCTGATTAACGGTCAGAATAACCAAATGAACAAAATTTATAACATAATATTAAATGTGATGCATGATTTTTAGTTTTGTCACATAATATTTATTGAATATTGATATTATATTGTGCCAGTTGTGTCTTTTCATATTAGATATAAAACATATAATATAAGAAAATATGTATTTGATATACAGTTACTATATATATTATCATTGGTATATTGATAATGAAAATGTTTTCATTCCTCAAGTCAGAACCCTATTTAACCAGTGAAAAAACAATAAAAAGAAATATAGAAATTGGCTATCCACTTGATCTTTCCTAATCTCATTCTTATGTTCTTTGAAAAAAAATGTTGCGAAAATAGATACTAGTAATGTTTTCTATTGATATGCTCGAAATAGCTTGTGGAATTGCTGGAAAAATATTTATCATGCTTTCGTTTTAAAAATAGTAGGCTTTAAAATAAATTCTGTTTGACAAAAATATTATCATAAGAAGTAGAGTGTAGAACACTTTACATAAAAAAGTATTGTTCAATTTATTAAAACGAGTGTATCGTCAAAAAGAAGCATTTTTTTAAAATTTAATAAAGTTTTGAAAATTGTAAAAAAATGTGTATTATTTTAAAACATATAATAAATTATCACCACACGTCGACAGTAAAAATCAAATATATAGTAAGTATTTCAAATTGAAGAATTTAAATTTTGTGCACTTTTATAATGTCTGCTGAATGTTTACGAACGAATTTAACAATACAAATTTTTTATTGAAGTTTAATCAAGCACTTTTAGTCAATATATTCATTTGATTTTTAACGTGAAATGCATAACGGATTTTTTTAAACTTTTTATTTCACATAAAAATCGTTTGTAGTCCTACATGACAAAACTAATAAAAAAAACATTTTGTCTTTATTTCATTAAAAAATAAGATAGGTTGCTACGAAAAAATTTCACATAAAAATAGTGACAGCAAAAATTTTCTTCCGAATTTTCCGTTGAGTTAATTATTACTTCAATTAGGATATCTAATTACAAATGTAAGAATAATTGCTGACGTCTGTAGGATACTTTTCAAAGAAGGATTCAAACAAAGTTTAAAATGTAACTGAATACTCACTTCTCGGGTTGAACTTTCTTAAAAAACTTTTGAAATTATCCATAATGGAAATAAAAAAAGATAAGCTGCACTTTGTTAAACAAAAAAAGCACAGAAGACATTTCATAATTAAAGCTACGATTTCTGTTCGAAACTTTACAAACTTTAATAATTAATGGAGTCGTCGTGAGTTTGAAATTGACGGAATTTTATGAAAATCTTTTACGTATTGCATTTTTTTTTACTACATAATAATCTACTAGAAAAAAATATTTTTGATTAAAGATCAGAGACCGCTTTCGAGTATAATATATATTGATTTTATTTTATTTTATTAATTGATTTTTTATTTTTTTAATATTATATAATGCCTTCCTACCAATAACTGACAGTCACTTAACAAGTGATATATAAATTTGTCAAAAAGATTGCCTTTATTAGTAAGAAGGTCAAATACGTTTAAATAGGATAATATATAATCAAAGGTGTGAAGGGAAAATAAAATAACTTTCAACAATATAATTGCTGGGTAACCGGATGAAACAGAACATGAAAAAACAGAACATCCTAAAACAGGACATGATAAAACAGAACATGATAAAACAGAACATGCGAAAAGAGAACGTGACAAAACAGAACAATGAAAAAACAGAACAAATTGATAATTCAGAACAAGTTTGCGAACTCTATGACATTAAAGTCTGACAGTATGGTATTTTTAAAAAACTCTAGTATTGATATGTTTTACAATCAATTATTAATCTCTAAATATAGATATAGTATTAGATCCAAAAATGATTTTAAAATTTTTGTGAAGGCTTTGATAATCGCGTTAAAATCACACAAAAAACGGTGTCACGGAAAAATATTTCATATTTCGCATAATTTATCAGTGTTCTTCATATAAATGTGTGATTTAAACGCGATTATCAAGCCCTCAAACAAATATTTTAAATCGTGGCGTTTTTTTAGGTTAATTTGTGAAGTTTTTCGCCGTAATAATCCATGACTAGCTTTAACACACAATTATCCATAACAATAATACTTCCAAACTGAAATTAATAGATATTCGAAGATTATAAAAGTAGCAGTTGACTGATAAATTAAAGCGGACTTTAATTATTATCCCGATTGACCGTTTTTGTAAAATATTTTTTTTTTGGTTCAAATAGTTTTACATCGCATTTAGTTATATAAATAAATAAGTTTTTTGAAAATTTAACATTTTTTTGGTATTATTTGATGATTTCCCGCATTATTCGTTCATTTATTACGGTCTCTTGAAAAACGTAGAATCGAGGTTCCACTGTATATAAATAAGGATATCAAATACAAGTAAATCCAAAACAAACGAGCGAACTGTCAATGTAGCTTAACCATAAGCAATAAATAAACAACAATTCACCAAAATTCTTACTAATATTTAATATTTGTTCTGTTTTGACATGTTCTGTTTTTACGTGTTCTGTTTTTTCATGTTCTGTTTATGCAAGTTCCCTATTCTGTTTTGTCATAGTTCTGTTTTATCATGTTCTGTTTTTTCTTGTTCTGTTTTTTCATGTTCTGTTCTTTCATGGAACCACAATTGCTGTTAAGCTAAAAAATAAATAAGACTTTACAGACATTTATGCCCTCAAACACTGTTCACTCGCTGTCCATACTTTGTGTAAAGGCATTATATTTCAAAAATAAATTACTTATTTGTACTAATTCCATATTTATTTAATATAATCATAACCAGTATCTCACGATGAGCATTATCAACTGGTAAGAGAATACAATATAACAATGTTATTTCTACAAAACAAAATAAAATTAATGGGATGAATAAACAATTGGTTTTGAAAGAAATTTACAAATAAAAGTTTTAATTTAGAATAAGTTACACTAAATTGAATAAAATTAATTTTTCTGTTACCTCTTAAGCATAATTTCATAGCACAGTTAAGTATAATTAAATTAAAATGGAAACTTACGATTATTTCGAACGTAATTATAATCTAGATTTTTTTTTCAAAATAATTTATAATGTTACATTAGTAAAATTAATAACTACATGATTTGAATACTTCCGGGTAACGCAGTAAGGTAGTATTTAACAAAACATCAATTCTTATATACAAAAAAAGGTAAACATAGATTAGTGCAACGGGTTATGTAAAGAAAAAGACGCAAAGATAATTTGAAAGAAAAAATATTTACATTCATTTTGAATGTTTCAAAAGATATTTTTATTACTTTTGAGTTTTGACTAAGCTAAAAAAATGTATAAACTAATATTTTCACATAAATCACTTTTAACGCGTCACTAAAAATATTTTGTTACGTCACAAAAAAAACACACTGAACACATGTTTTAGTTATAATAACAAATAATATGTTTGCCATCAAAATCATTGACCTTTTTTTGACTATCAATATTATTTTTTCTCTCGAATTCATTGAAGCGTTTTATTTGATTGTGTTTACCTGCAATGGGTGGAAAGGTCCTTGGATTATAATAATTGTATGAAAACAATCGGACAGAAGGATTTATGTACGAAACTATTTTCTTTTACGTCTAGGAAAATAAGCCAAACAAAAGAAAACAGCAAATTTTATATTATAATAAGAACTAAACCAAATATATAGCATGTATTTGTATACAGGATGGATTATTTTATCAAGGCCGGTCAGCTCAATGTTTCTGATAATCAGCATACTTTTAACTAATATTATCAGTTAGGAATGTTTTATAAAATTTTAATTTTAAACTTCATTGACATAAACGAAGCGAGTTGTGTTTTCATTTATCATGTATATATTAAATATTGTACGATATAATTATTCTATAAAACTATCAAGAACGAAACAATTTGATTGGTTTACTGACTAATTAATTTGATAATGTAGGTCACGGTCTAAGTTTTTTTTTCTTAATTAATAGTATTATCAATCGCCATAAATTAAACTGTTACAAAACGAAAATGTCGTAACACTTAATCATTTATTTTAAACTAATTTGGTTCACAGACTACTGAAGAATTACATATTTTTCAAATTTATTGAAAAAAACATAAAATTATTTATTAAATTATGAATAGCTGTATTTTTTAATACAAGTTAAAATTTAATAGGATAAGAGATGCATTGTGTATCTCTTCTAAGCTTGTATAAATAACTATGCTAGCCATAGCCAAACAAAGATATCCATTATTCTGACAAGGGCATAAAACAAGACTGTGGAGTCAGGAATAAAAAACACTGACTTCGAATTGTTCTTTTTATTTTTTTCCATAAATTATATACATGCATACCATCAGATTATTTTAGCGCATAGTCGTCATTTCACCAATCAAAATGATGAATAGACTAAAATAAAATAATGGTCGGAATCGTAAGATTTTCCCAACTCCGGAAAAAACACAACGTACATTGCTATTTTTGACCCTTTTATATTAGAGTCCTACCAGGTAAATGTTATTTCAATCACTAATGTTACTTTTGAGTAAATCATTAAAAATATTTTTTATGTTTGGACGAGTGATAAGTTTGCCGTTTTACTTTTTTAGGAAAAGATCCTGAAATAGTTTACAAGACACTAAATATTGTTTCTAATATTTTTTATAATTGTATGTGAAAAAAATATAAAGGTCTATTTTCATTTTTGCCCGCCAAAATTAACACTATTCCGCCTTGTGTGACCAGTATGTCAAAATAAATATTTCTAAAAATGTGAAAAATCGAACACATGTTTTTGTATCAGTAAACGTTTTTACAAAAATTGTTTTACGGTACAGATAAAAATAATAACTCATTTAAAAATTACAGTTTTTTTGCGAAAATAAATAGTTAGTATTTTTATATGTGACATATTAAGCAAGCAATCGCGATACATCTGATTGAAATCGCATTAAAATAAAATGAAAAAACATAAACGAGACATCCTATTGCTATAAAATAGAAGCTGGTTTTATAGTCTCCACAGTTATTATTATACAGAATGATATCTGAAAGTGGAACTGCGTAGTATGGAGCGCACAGCTCGCATCAGTCCATTTAGAAGATTGGACGATTGAAAAACAACATTACTAGGTCAGAAAGCTAAATAACTTGCCGAGAATGGAGAGAATGTATTTTTAGGCTCTGCCTCTTCGGTTATCGCGATGAAAAAGCATTGCGAAGTATCTTATACCCATGATTGAATATTCAAATAAAAAAGAACATGCGGCTCTAATATTGTATGTAATGTATTGGTTTACCTTGAAGGCATTTTACTGTAAAAACAAACAAATATCATAAAAAATAAATAAATTATTGGCTCGTACCATTACTGAAATGTTTTTATTGATGAAAAAAAAGAGCAATTTGATGTTCCATTTTGTGAAATAACTCGATATACCCATTATTGTTTTATTAGTATTTGAAATAACAGACAGTATTTTAACCTAGTTTCGATATATTTTCTGAATGGACATTGATCAAAAAACAAAAGATACTTTTTTATACAATATTCAAAGCTAAAACTGTTTTTTTTTTCATAAATAAATCAAGACTTTTTAAAAGCTTTATATCCCAATTGATACCAATATAGTAAACAACGACTGTTCATAATGAATTACTACTAGTAATTCTACTAGTAAAAGTCATATCGTGATTTTGCTATACTGACATTTGTACTCTGTAGTAACTGACGGTAGATATTGCTTAAGTTTCAGGCTGAAATTGAATTTGAAATAATTCTCTGTCTGTTTTTTGTCTCTAGACGTGTTGTTTTGTAATATCTTTCTCTCAAATCTGTTCATAATTCATGAGCAATTTTTTTCTACGTGCTTAAGATTAAATTCATCTCAAACCATATGAAGTTATAAGATATTAGTAATATTTTTTTGTTTAGAGTTCAGGTTACGCATAGGCGCAACGAAAAGTTCAAAATTTATACCACGGATCATATTTGATAATTTTGATTGAATACAAAGATTTTCTACAAATTAGTTTTTAACTATCATAACAAGGTTGAAAACGCAATTAAACGAAACGTTTCGCGACGGCCTTGGTCTTACATATTTTAATATAAATCTATACCGTAGTATCAAAGTTTAACAAGCCAAAATATTGCTGTTTTAAGTTAAGTATGAGGTAATGCCTAAAATACGGATATATTTCTTTTTCCAAATGTATCAACTGGTAATTTGTGGTTAATTTAAAACTAGAGTAGTTACATACGATCATTAAAATATAAATTGTTACAACGAAGATCCGATGAAAGCCCCTGAAAATTAATATTAATATTGAAATTAATATTGAAAAACGTAAATATTTATTTTTAGATAATCTTTTAATCCTATTAAAATCTACAAACGAATAGATTTTCAGTAGAAGATAATATATATATATACCGTTTTGACAACGTAGCAGAAGAATCTGTTTTTTTTTTAAATTTATTGTTCACCAAAATATGCATTATTTACAAACATAGCCATTAAAATATTAAACTTACGATAGAAGAGTCACTAGTTATAAGTTATTTTAATCCAAATGTATATTTGAATGGCTTTAAATAAAAACAGGAATATTTTATATATTAAAGGTATACATAGTTAACGGTTTATAATATGATTATAAAATGGAAAACAAAACTCATTCCATATTGTTTGTGCGGCTGATATAATACACACGAATTATAAATCGTGAATCGGGCACAATAACTGGTCTATTGCTGAGGTCCATAAAAGCCTTTGCCTTGCTTTACACGTGGTGTTATATATCGTAGCTGCACGTGGATTCTACAAAACTGCCGATAGTGAAGTATCGGCGATAAAGCTTTACAGCGTTTGTTCTAGACATGCTCTTATTTTATCAAAAGCTCCATTCCTTCGATGCCTTACTGTTTTAAGAGTTTATTTTTAATCAAGGAAAAGTTCGCAACATTTTTCTTTCTGTTTTTAAAGTGAATGAAATAAGATTTTCTTTCATCTGATGATGGCTTCAAGCATAAAACTTTACGATTTGTGCTAAGCTTGCCCATTTGAATTTCAAAAGTGTGAAGAATATTAATTGAGATGACTATGTATCTGTTTATATAAATATTTATATAAAATGAATACTCTGGAGTACGATAGAAATGCTTGATTTATAGTGCCGAACCCATGAGATCCGGCACGGTAGCCCACAACGCTAACCACTGCGCCATAGGACCCGACAGCATTTTTTCGGTTGATTTATTGATTTCTGCTCGTAAAAAAGGTTCTGTTGAGGTTCCTCTATTAAGAGGCCATATGCTCTACATTGAAAGCGGACATGGATAAAACAAATAAAAAATGGTGCCAAAACGCGAAACCCGGGTCGTTAGTAACTTAAAGTCACGACTTCAAGCAAAGTACTTAAATCGCGTTCAGTAGTAAGACGTTAAGAAATGTTTATGTGTTGGCCCAGACAGTACCAACATTTGTTTTTTTTTTAAATCTATAAAAATCGATTGGCTAATCCCAGCCACGCTCACTCGAACATGAGGCTTAAAACAGTAAAGTAGTTAGCTAGTCCTTTACTCTATATTTCTTTTTTTAAGATTAGATAGAGTGGGTAGTAATGCTTATAGATAAACAATTCATCTTTTATTATATTGGCACATAAATCAATTGACAATGAATACAAGAGCAAACTGATCCATTAAGAGATTTGAGCTCTAAGAAAATCTTATACGGTAAACGGCAATATATGTACATGATTATTGGTATGGAATGTTCTCTTCGTAATTATTATTTTTTAATCCATGTCTTCCCTCAATGTAAATAATATGGCCTATTTATTATTGCTCAACTTCCTTATTTCAAAGAGAGTAAGGATTTGGTTAGGAAAAGATTAATGGTTGGCAAATCGCTATTTTATTATTGGAATGATAAGTGAGAATAAGACAGTACAAACACCCATATGTATAAGGATAGTTAATAATGTCATCTTTTTGTTTTACTTGCCCAAGAAAGGTAGGAAAACTTTGGAAGATAGTAAAAATAAATATTTAAACGAAAAACAAGTTTTTATCAAGATTTTTAAGCGTTCATTTTTTTACGCAATATAACATTATACAATCGCGTGCAGTCTTAGTGGGACAGAAGTTCATGATGTAGGCATAACTGAAAAATACTGCAAACTAACAAATATACCTTTTCTTAGTTGCACGTAGATGCAAATTTTTAAAATTAAATTTGAATATACGCATACCACATGGTTACAAATAAATTAAACTAATACTGACATTAATACAACGTTTAGATGTGTTGAAATTTAATAAAGTTATTTACATGTTGTTAAATTAATATTTTATAACAAATTTAATTACTAAATGTTCATAGTTGAATTGAATAGAAGCTCAGGTAAATGTTCAATAATTGGTGAGCATTGAGTCATTGCCACCGGTAGATGGATAGTTTAAGGAATATAGGTAGGTAAATGATCTGCCGGTAAACCTCTCTTGTAGTTATAATTGAGTTCCGTAAGGGTTGAATTGCTCCAGTAATGACGTCATATTGTTATTATTATTATTATTGTATCGCTAAGTAAGTTTGCCTGTGGGCGATTCCATCACAGTCAGGAATATGGTAACGAAAGAAAAATATTCTCTGTCTGGTCTGAAAACTTGTATTATAATCAGTATCCTAAGTATTCAAGCCTTTATATGAGTGATGCTTAGTATATTTTTAATCGTTTAAACTGCGAATGTGAATGCTTAAAATCAATAAAAAACATCAAAAATAGAAATAACCGGGACAGAATCATCAAAAAGAGCCGATAATCGTCACAAATTTTCTGTATTTCAACGTTTAAAAAGTGTTTAAATTAAACAAAAAAACATTGTTTTAGGTAGCTAATTTTTATATGTATTCATGTATTGTCTTATTACATGTTACCGTTAATTTTTTTTTTAAATATGGAAATCGGTGATAATCTGCTTTGAATTATTTCTGCAAGTATCTAATATAAAAATATTGACTGACGTTAAGGTTTATTATATGAACTAATGTATGGCTGCCGGGTACAGCAGTTGCGTAACATAAAATCTATGGTGGGTCGTCGAGCAGAACTGGTTTCGGTCTAAAACGATTCCCATGCATTGTGACTTGTTTCATGCATGCATGCTTTACGGTCGCGATTCATGGTACTTTATGAAAACATATCTTACTTAGCATTAACCGTATAACCGTATAATATATGTGATTTACGTGGGTTTGACGTTGTCAAGAACACAGAGATAAAAAGCGGAGTAAACAACCTTTTATTAAATCCAAAATGAAAAAAAAAAACGACAATAACCCTGATTTATACATGTGTTGTGGATACCTCAAGGGTACCAGAATCCTGTCTGTCTCTTTTACTAACCGGATGGATTCCGTCGCCGTGGAAGGCCACTGATGACTATGCATATGATGTACTCGGTGAAGCTACAGGACGTAAAGGTGACCTGAAAGGGAGTAAAGAATCTTGGAGAAACCATGTGGTAGTCATATGCTCCGAATAAGGAATGGAAATAAAAAAAATACTTTGATTTTCGCTTGAATATTTTTTCACAACAATACTGGTATATAAATAATTCAATACAGTAAATTGTTTGAAATTATTCAGACAGTAGGCTGAAACCAGTCTGAATTGTACGCTTTTGCATCTAAATAAGAGTTTATTTCTCGTTTGTCACAAAATTTAATGGCACCCTTTGAGTTTGTTGACTCGCATTAAAATGATTGGCATAACGACCGCCGACTTTTAAGTGGGCCTGCATGCAATACAAATTAAAAGATCATACTTAAACGTTTTTGATGGCCTCATATTAGTCAATGTACTAACTAGGATTGCTGTAATTGGTGTAACAATGTTCATGTGAATAGGAATATCAAATAATTTAAATTATCTGATAATGAAAATACGATGTATTATTCGAGAAGACATTTCGGGAGTGAAAAAAAATAGAGAGAAATTTTGTGTCTGCACATGACTTATTTGCACTGATAGAGTCAAAATTTAATATGTAAATAAAACAATACATATATACATATATGTAATCTTATATGAGTATCGTCAAATGAGGCGAAATTTATGTTTAAAATATAAGATGCAAATATTAAAAAAATTAAAGGAATAAAGTATCTATTGATTGAATTGGTATTTACTTGGTAGAACTCCATTGTGTGACCTGCTTACTTGCTTCTTTAAAATGAGTTCTCTGTAGACTACACTCTTTATTTTAAGTCGATATTCATATAAACCAATCACAACTTTAGGCTGACTGAATACAAAATACCTAAAAATTATCATAGGATGTAAAACAATCCGAAATGACGACTACTTACGGTTTTATAATCGCAATTAAACAAATACAAAAAATCATATTCGCCTGTTTTTTTACGACCAACGTAAAAAAAGGTCTGTCTTAATTGATTCGGTGAACCAGAAATTCACGCGATGTGGTTTTATTGCTTTTGCCTGCCACCATTGGCGAACAAGTACTGAGAGCGTTATGCTCGAAGATCGTAAAAAGTCATTATTAAAAAGTGTGGATAGATCCGAACATTAAGCAGCGTTGATACGACCAAAACTTGAACCTATGTATACACGTTTTACACGTCATGTATACGCATTGAAAAGAACCTTCCGAGAGATTTTCTAGTCATAATATGTAGAGATGTCGAACATTCGGATTTTAACTGCCCTGTTAAGTGAGATTCGTCTTTTCGTTAACTACTTAATATTTCCAGTATCAATTGCTTTCCATAAACCCTGTTTTCAAGATCCTTTATGAATTTAGAGTAGAGAAATAAAACTATCATTGATAATGGATTACCTTTGGATATAATTAAAAAATCACTGTATGAAAAGGATTTTAATATATGACCCCGTAACAGCGTAGACGCAAGCATCACAGTTGGTAATTCAGGTTCATAAAAGCATAAAAGCTTACGAATACAATGTTACGGGGTAATAAAAAAAAGACTCCGACTCCGAAGAAATTGTTCAATCGTTTCATTTTAACTTATATTCATATATGTACACCATCACATCACCTTTAGTCAGCTTGGAATGCAATGGCAACACTATGAACTCTTGCTGTTTGAATACACGTCATTAAAATATATAGTTTTTAAACGGGTCGTAAGATTTTTCCGACTTCATCTCCGACTCCAGACAAAACCGCAGACTTCACGACTCTCGACTTTGACTCCGAGTCTGACTCCACAGCCCTGGTATATAATGCAACCAAGACGTAATAGTAGCAGTAATAAATTTGCTTTATTCAAATGCAATTCACAGTAACTGTTACAAGCGAATTGAATTAGAAATATCATTTGACATAAATGGACAAAAATTGAGGAAAAGGTTAATTTATTTAAAAATAGTACTTTGGGAAAACATGACTTGGCCGTGTTTGATACTGAACGTCATATATATATTGAATAAAAAGTAGAAAATCTAAGAATTGCGATAAGATCGTATTACTTAGTAAAATCTTAAAATGAAAATACATCTTTTCCGAAATTAAATGATCCGTAATGTGTTGTTGTAGTTGGTAATCAGAGAATAAGTTCACTGTGAATTCGTTTACATAATTCAACATGTCTATAATTTTGTATCAATTAAATGTTTTTAAAACATCCATTTTTAATGTTTAAATATTTATGAATATGGGAACTGAAACAAAATAATATATCGGTTCTCTCGGAAATAATAATTCTATGTTCCTAATCAATATTTGATAATCGCGTTGTCATCTCTAGTAGCGTAACTGGACCGTGTAAAATGTAATTAATGTCGGAAACGTGAGATCCTTTAGAATTTTGCGATCTTTTATTTTGTCAGCAGTAAATTACCGTTTTAAATACAAAGAGAGGTTTGCTTTTTAAAAATCTGAAAGATTCACAAAGAAAAATATTAAATATCTGAAAGATTCGAAAGAAAATATTTTTTTAAGCGACAGGTCTGAGAGAAGATTTTGTACTACAGAGACATATTTTCAGTTGAAATAATTTTATGCATTTTATGTTTAATTATAATCCGGTCTGATTATTCTATAACATGTTTGGTTCTTAAAATATTATAACTGACAAATCACTGTCGTAGATTTATTAAAAAATGACTGCAAGTTGGGTGTTGATTGTTCTACCACTACCCGTTATGTGTATGCAGCCAATGTTTCACGGCTGTATTCTATAATGCAATAACAAACAAGATAAGAAACAAATTTATTAATCATATGCTTGGTCTGATACAGAGCTGCACTTTATATATAATTTAACAATGCACTTTTGTGCTTAAAAAATATAGATGTAAAGAGGAAAATGGTATAATAAGTATCCTTGTGTATTCGTATACTGAGAATCCGTAGTGGCAGTAGAGTTTTATTTACTCTGATTTGAATCTAAATTCAAGAATATCTCGTTACCCATATGATGTTGAAAATTTATCAAATGCCTCAAAGTTGGCCCTGGTTGAGATCAAGTCAGTGTGGCCTATTTGGTCCGTATGAGGGCGGACCACATCAAACAACTTCTTTAAAGTCTTTTTCTCGTCATCAAATTTGAACAATCAGTCTTTAACCAACTATTTCGAAAAAATACGATTTGTTTCTAAATATTACCGCCACTGATGTATAAAAG
Source organism: Himalopsyche anomala (assembly GCA_031772345.1). Classification (NCBI taxonomy): domain Eukaryota; kingdom Metazoa; phylum Arthropoda; class Insecta; order Trichoptera; family Rhyacophilidae; genus Himalopsyche; species Himalopsyche anomala. The sequence continues at coordinate 18,585,311 of CM062827.1, read as the reverse complement.
ATATATTGATGAATAAAAAAAAAGATATTATGAAATATAATTATATTTAACACAGATACAATTAGACGATTCCAACTCAATGTCTGAGAGATGGGTGATTTTTTATAGTTGTGATTTTAATTTTAGAATTACGAAAACAAAATTTCATTTTATTCAGTAACTTATAATTTTTTAAATAAAATTTATTTTAATAAAAAACTTCATGGCACTAAAACTAGACGAGACACTGGAAAACAATATTCAACATCAATAGGTTCTTTGAATAAATATCAATAAAAAATACAGGTAATTAGCATCTAGTGATATTATTCTTTTATAAAGTCAATCTACCTTACACTTTAGTTGTTTCTACTTTATTACATGCAAAATTTATTGCGCTTATTGTTGTGTGAAACTCTTTGAAATCTTTTCTTTACGAGCTACATCTTACTGTCATTGCTTCTTAGAATTACAGACTTCTAACTGATCTAATTTCAATCAAATTTATATATTATTTTTCCATTAGATATTTTTTTTGCATTGAAACAAAGCCATTTAATTTTTATCTAGTTTGACACTAGCACTTTTGTGGTTCAGTCAGAATTCGGGCTATTAATTTTATAGAATATTATCAATCCTAGACGTTTTGAATAAGTTAATAAACCATCGTTTCATTTATGATGAACTATTTTTTTAAAATACATTATCTAACACAAGTTACTTGATTAAATTGTATGTCAAAAACTTGCACATAAATATCTTATATGATAAAATATACCTAGAAAAATTCACGTAATTTAGTAAAAAAAAAATAACTACTATTACATTTATTAATTCAAAATGACCAAGACCGAAATGATTAAAAACATTAATATTTTCACTTTAACTTTCTTTAGCAACTTTTGCTTATAGAATGTATGTGTGCGTACTTTTCTACGACAATTTTTAGTGTTCTTTTATTGTGAGCGTTTATATTTAGCCACTATTTTTTTAATTAAAAAAAAAATTGTGAAAATGAAAGCTGAAATATAATTGTCAGTTTTATTTAAGTAAAGTGTGAAATCCGAATCATTGACGCAATTAAAAAAATAAATATGGATGCCGGCTTACAAGTTACGACAGCTTATTAATACCATAGTTTATATACTTTTGTTGAACAATACAGTCTTCAGTTCCCGGCAAAGCATGATTCATTTCTTTATAGGTCTGTAAAAATGTAATTATATTTTCATTACACGTTCAAACACAACCAATAAGGCGAGGTAGCTTAAAATGTAATATTCTTAGAATATAAATAAAAAGAACATTTCCCTGTAATTATTCCACCTGCCTTTTAGATTCATAAAAGCAGCGATGTTGGTTTTTGATATTAAAAAATAAAGCAATTTCAAAACACAAAAAATAATTTTATAGCTTAAACTGTAGAATGTCACTTTGATTATATTTTAAAAATTAAATCAATTTTTAACGAATTTCTTCGATGATTTTTTTTTAATATACGATTTTCAAACGACTTTTAATCACAATTTTAATGATATGAAAATTTAAAACTTATCTATTTTTAATGTTCTTCTCCAAAAAATGACCATATGAAAAATATTTCTTAGGAACACTTTTAAGGTGTTCACTGTCAATACTTGGTGGAATGGCTTTATAATAAAACATTTTTAGTACTTTTTCCACATAAAAATTATTTGATCAGGACCGGTTTCAGATGATAATGCTCGCGATGAGGGAAACCGGTCCTGATCAAATAAATTTTATGTGGAAAAAGTATTAAAAATGTTTTATTTCTTAGGAAGATTTATAATTTGGTCTAAAGGATATTTTTGGTAATAAATTAATGCATAACAGCAGAAACTAATATCCTTGGTTCACAAGTAGCGTGCAGCTCTGAAATTAAAGTAAAAAATAACATTATTTACCACATTAATTGCATTGTAAGTATGTAAAATGCTTCGATAAAAAAACTGTGTGAGTTAATAGCATGGTTATGAAACGAGAAGATTAAGAAGCCAAGCAACTTATCAGAAAGAAATGCAATACTATTGCTATTGTATAATTAGTTTTTAAAAAAGCAGCGGGATTGTGTGTATAATATTTTCTGTAAATCATTTTCAGTTCAATTCATTCAAAAATATATCTATCTCTCTTTCTGATCCCGACATTTTGAAATTTACAATTTTTCTAAGCTGGGGTCCCGAAATTGATCATTTACCACAATTTCATGTTTTCATTTTATTACATAACACTAATTTTAATACAAAAAAATAGCTGATATAACCGCTAACGGCCAATGAGAGATTTTCAAACCACATTTGCTTGAGATCAATTCAATTAAAAGTGTTATCATAAACACCGTGTCTAAGACCTCAAATTAAAACTTGAAAAAGTTTATACCACCCTTAAAAAAATGATTGCAACTGAATTTTGTACAAAATTATGAAAAAAAAAACTGCCTGTTCTTGTCTACGACTGCTACCAAATATGTGAGAGAGTAAGACTACAATTCTTTTTTTTTGTAGGTATTATAAAAGAAATATTTATATGAAAACAGAAGTACACTGTTGATAACTATTTTATCATTAAAATAAATGTTAGTAAATTGAGAAAAATTTAGATTTTCAATTTGTTTTTAATATGTTGTAGTGAATCCTAAAATCCCAGGATCGTTATAAATACGATCCCGGGAGTACGGGAAATTTGGTCAAGATTCTGGGATTGAATGCCCTATGCTCAACCAATCACTGTTCGTAGCTAGTCATCAGTTTGATTTGTTTGAATTAAATATTTGATAGCATATTTTATGATAAAACCCTTATATTTGAGCCCTGAATTTAGATTTCGAGGAATAGGGTGGAAATTTTCTAATTCATTTTAAATATTTGACATTGAAAGAAAATAATCATTACTATTTGGAATCGGTTTATTTTATTCGTAAATAAAAAAAAATGTTATTATAAATCAATCTGATCGTTACTCAATAATTCATAATGCTCAGCTTTCGTCAGCTATATAATGTTGAATCTGAGACAGGCAGAAAATTAATATTTTGTTTATATTTCAAATTTGACGTTGCGTGACGTGAGAACGTAATATCTAGTTCAATTGACTTAAGATGAGCTTTCGATCATTTTGTCTTGTTATAACATCAACGTATATATTTAAAACACGTCCAAATAAAATATGAAACTTAATTTAACGTAATAAATTGTTGTTAATTTTTATATTAAAAAAAATTAGCCTTAAAAATAATATAACGGCAAAACTTATACTAATATTTTTCATTTGAAGCACGCTTACCTTTTATTTTTACGTTATCTCACTTAGTTTAGTTTTAATAAACAACTAGCATCATACTGAATAAATACTCATTTGACTATTGAAACAGAAATGTTTTCTTCTCTTTGGATATTAATTTATTTGCAAAATAATGCACATGAAGTTCCCGTGAACTTCTTATCTCTGTAGTGATCGCGCCCTTCCGTCTACAAACGATGGTAAGGGGATGCAATTTACAATTTCTCAAAATCTTTATCGATGAAGGAGTCTGGAAGAACCTTGACGCTGGCGCGTCCTGGTACTTGAAGCTCCATAAATTTGATATCCAAAAAAATAAATAATTTAAAAATGTATTTTCAGTTAAAGAAAAAATTAGAGATTAAAAAATGAGCCAAACTGCTTTCTTTTAAATCAATTTTCATATATATACGCTGGAGCAGTCCAAGAGACGTACAGCAGATGCCAAACTAGAGCATCAACTCTTCTTACCATTTTTTTGGGATCATTAGGCTTCCGGTACTCTGGATGATAATTGGACAATATTCATAGAATGTATTTGTTACAAATAAATAATGCTGATATTTCATGTGAGTTAGTAAATTTGTTAACGGATGTACATATTTATATTGATGAAAAAATCAATTGCATTAAATAGTTTTCAAGCATCTTAAAAATTAGTACAAAGCTCATATATGTTTTTTATTAGATAATTTTCTTGTCTTACGTAAGTGTTTCTCAGATACTCTCTTGGTATAACGTAAAACGGATTCATAATATGTGAACAACAATAACAAGATAAAAATACAGAACAAAAATTGCAATCTGTATGTTATATTTCTTTAATTATTATTCTGAAATGAATTGCAAAGTTCTATAATTGCATAAATTTATATGAGCGGCAGAAAGACAGCATTTAAAAGCTGGACTTTCACAATTTGTCGCATGCCTTTCTATATTTGTACCGTGAAAAAGTTAGAAGGATGAAGCGTAGACGTCTTATGGTTTAAGCGGTAACATTCAAAAGCTTTCTGCTTTATGAATAATAAATGCCTTCGAATTTATGCTAATTGCGTAACTGTACTTTGGTTCTAGTACACCTGAGCCGATAATAATAAACCAAGTTTTTAGGTATGTGCGTTATTCGTTACGTTAAAGACGAATGAAATTTTTATCTGATAAATGAAAGTTTTCTTAGTAGTAACATTGTCTTCACAAACGAGTCATTATATGTTTTTGGTTTAAGTACAAAAAATAATTTTATTCCATATATTTTTTCCACCATCAACTGACAGTGAACACCTTCAAAAAAGTTTAATGTTATTAAAATATTGATCGTTAGCTTGACCCAAGGGCCACAAAACGTGACGCTATATTCGTTAACCTTCGAGTTTCTATGTGGTGCATTCACATTACAAAATTCTTCCTTTTTCAACCACTTGTTAAATACCAATAAGATTTTGCTGATATTTATTATAATCTTTAATGATACCTCAATAAATGTAATGCAAATATTGCGTAAATTTCTTTGGAGTCATTTTGTACCCCGTCGCTCCTTGGTCCTATTTTCGACGTTTCATTCAACAATTTGTATAAAAGTTTACAGCGCTTAACGATTTTTCTTAGATCGTAATGTTTCGAAACCTTTGGGCGAGACATTATATTAAAAAAAAACCATTTGTACTTATTTAACATTATTTATTCAGATGTGGGCCAGTTTCGCTCATTGAAGTATCTGTTGACAATATTTATTTTTTGTACTGATTAAATATTTTTTTTAAGATTTAGACTTGTTTCACTCAACGTGTGTATGATCTACTGATGGATTAATACATACAGTAAAACGTATAGCCATTTATGGTGTACGGTTGACATGATTATTTAATAATTTTATATTTACAATAGAAACATCAACGAATCGTTATGTAAAAAAATGAAATGTTACCGGATTTAAAAGAATTAAATTATTTTATTAATTACGCGTAATAAAAGAATGAAGTTTTTTTTCGAACACGCTCTTTATTAATCATTTTATCGACTGTGGAAAGGAAAAAGAACGTAACCCACAGTTTTTCCAAAACAGGTTTTTTTCGATTATCACAATGTATCAAACTTGATACACGATCTATCAAAAGGATTCAAGCTGCAAATGCCGAATTAGTATTTAAATTTAGCTTTTAAGTTTGAAAAAGATGACCTTGTAAAAAATTAAAACCAAGAAAAAAGACTGTTTAAATAAAGATTTTTCCTGGATAATTCCTTTAATTAATATTAGATTATGTCAATTAAACACCAGTTTAGAAATCTCCGTGCTCTTCAGGGTTGTGTATAATTCGTAATTTATATATGGCCCAAAATCATCAAAACACGTATTTTGCACCTCCTGTAAAATGTTTTGGTTACGTTCTTTTTCCTTTCCACAGTCGATATTATATGATAATATTTACTTATAAGAGATATAACATATATCGACTGACTTACTCTGGCGTTTGTTTTTAGTTTGATTTGAATAAATTAAATTAACGCGATAACTGTCTTTGTCTGATGTCTTTTATTCTCGATAAAACAAAAGTTTAATATTTTTATGTGAAAAAACTGCTAATAAATAAATCAAAATACTGCACAGTCAGTGTATTTACTATATTACATACATTTTAAGTAACCGAAATAATCCATAAAAGCAAACTAACGTTTAATTTGGCCAAAGCAAATAATGAATGAATGTAGAACAGCATTTCATTGTATGAAAGAAAAGAAAAAATAATGAACGCTGAGCACAAGCAAACTTTAATTTGACTGTATAAAACTCGTTGGTAAAGTGTATAAACAAATTATGGTTTACAAAGGCTTTTCAATTGGATTTAGCCAAAAGAGTTTCTGAGTTAAAATCTGTGGTAACATTTTTGTGCGTGGGATTGAATCACGTATACTAAATCCAAGACTTGATTCAAGTTTGAATAAATGACCTAATTTCAACTCAATTGAATTAATGCTTATATTGTATCAATGAAGAAATTGCATACCCAACGATTGTTTTAACTATTTAAAATCCATGAAACAAATACCAAATTTTAAAACCACGTATTTTTACTGTTGCTAAGTTTATGAAAATTTTCTCTATTTTTATTATTATGATTGATTTGGAAATGAAAGAATTAAGATTTGCAATATTTTTTGATATAAATTATTCATTTAAAAATAATAGTGATAAAACAGAAAAATGATTCTCGCCAATATCTGAACAAGATTTCTTTCTAAATGGGAAAAAGGTTCACAAAAAAATATATAACGATATATTGTAAATATTTTTGTAAAAATGATTTTATTAAATCTATTATACATAAATATGTGAACAGACATCTTTGAGATATGTGTGACAGTTGAAAACATTCGTCGATATTCTGTCAGAAATCTTATTTTGAGATGTATTTTTCGAATATCATGAATCGAATTGAAATGTAATGTGGTCGTAGACAATAAAATAAATGAATAAACAACTATTGACCAACATATTTACAACTTAAAAACGTAAAGTCGTCAAACTGTTTTTAAGCAGCTGTATAAATAAAACATCTACACAAATAAAAAGCGTAAAGTTATTATTACATTATGTTCTGCATGTAATAACTGTCAACGGCATTGGCTAAGTTCGTATCACTACTTAACAAACAAAAACAAAAAATCTGCGATTCGTCGATTAACTGGTAAATCAAATGCAATTATGCTAAAGGACATTTAAAAAATATTTTGTTTTTATACCAATTGTCAGTGCGCAGAGTGTTATAAACTTCATATCTCCACCTTAACCACTTGAATATCAAGCGGACACATGTGCTCGGAACATATGCAAGCGAACACGGGTGTCCAAGACATTTAAAAAATCAAATACTTGGTATTCTAATAGAATATAAGCAATATTTTGATGAATATGTGTAGTGCCATCTTTAATGAGTCAATATAGGTTTTTAAAATATCAAATTCGAGTGTATATTAGTCAGAATTATTGTTTTCAAAAACACGCGGTATCTCTGGGACATATGAATGATTTATTTTCGCGGTATTCAAACGGTTAATAGTACAACTGGTAACTTTCATTTGATCGTTGTTGGGGTAATAAAACTAAGTAAAATAAAGTTAAAATAGCAACGTATTTCGTTCCAAAGTTTTTATATAATTAGTTGATAGCTATTTCGGCTTTCGCCATCGTCATAACTATGTTTAAACTTTGCTCCCTAACTCTAACATCCCAATGCATATAGTGAATAACAAGATGCATTGTGTATCTCTTCGGAGCCAGTACGTTGTAAATGTAAGTTTAAACATAGTTCTGACGGTGGCGAAAGTCGAAATAGCTATAAACTAATAATATAAAAAACTGTTAAACTAAAAACTGCTATTTCACCCTATTTTAATGGAGTTCTACCAAGTAAATGCCAATTCAATCAATCATAAAATTAAAACTTTAGTAACATGAATATAATATTTAAAAAAATAAAAGTGGTGTCTTTTTTTAAAATTGGTAATGATTAAATAATGTTAAATTGAATTTTAAAGAAGGAAATGTGAATTTTTATTTAAAAGCTATCTCATAAATATTAAAAATCAAGTTACCTAGTTGTAATATTGACATGTTAATATTATTTGAGACAAACTAAAGAAGTCACTCAGGATCAATTCGAAAAATGGTCAAATAACATGAAATTCACTTATGAATTAGAGTTTTACAGAACTTGAATAAAACCCTACTGATTAATATGTAGAGCTTTTACGGTAAACGTATGAGGTAAAAAGTGAGTTAAAATCTCATTATTAATGATTCATACATTAAAATGTAAACTTAAATTATAAAAAATAACATATTTTTCTATTTTCTGGTTTAAAATACGAAATATTTTATCACTTTCAAGTTGGTAGACTAGTTTAGATGCCGTATAAGTAAAGCACAAAAAACGTTAGGCAGAAAGCTCTAAAAATGATAGCTAAAGATAATCACAACTCAAATCCGTAAATAAAACATTCGTCTGAATTACAAGAGAATTGAAATTTTCTTTTTTCTCCTGTAAACGGCTTTCCAAAAGTTTTGTTTAATGTGCGTGTTTTTATTAAAGTTGTAATCTTATTACGACTAAATTTATATACTAGTCTGGCTTTTCTTCGTTAATGGCATTTTAACATAGACGAGTTGCCTATTGCCATCTTAGACAGGACACATCGTTAAGTATTCTAATTATAAAACCGGAGTTGTAATTTTTTTTAAAAGTCTACATAATTAAAAAAACGATTTTTGTTTAGACTAATTGTTTTTTTGGAGTGTATCGTCGAACGGTGTTATAAAGAAATCCTATCTCATTAAAATATATAGCAAATATAGTTGAGAGTCAATTGCTTAAAATTATTTGGAAAAAAAGAGTAAGCAGAAGAATCATAGTATGAAAACTGGTTTCATTCGTTTTTACCTTCTTTTTTTAAGTATGATAGAAATTATAGGTATTTAAAAAAAATATTGCTGTGGCATGTGTGCAATGTTTATTGACTGAATAAATGGCTCTTGTCTTCATCTTTTGCAGAGAGAAGAGCTCTTGCTCTATTTCTCTATCATCTGATGTATTTTGAATGTTGTTTTTTGATCGTTTTCTTTTTTTTTTTCAATTTATTTCCCCCTTATTTCCCTTTTTTCTTTCTTCAGTGCCTTAATGATCTTTATCATTAGTTGTGGTCAGTGTCCTTTTCATCTGTACGGGTTTTGACAACGTCAATCAAGAAGGTAAGCTAAGGAGTTGTGGACAAAATAAAGTTTTAAGGAGGTTTAAGCAAAAGGACCCTCCGTGGCCTTGCGTTAAACGTATGGGGATAGTCCATGTAATCTACAAGTAATACTTTTATCGTTGGGCTAGAATGATCAATTATGTCGCTGTAAATTTGTTTCGACAGTCTCACGATGTGATTGGGGATGGGATCGATGTTGAGATTTCTAGGTGGTGTCGTGTTGCGCACGTACCAGGGAGCATCCATGATCATGCGATTCAAGCCATCATGTGCCAATATTGGGAATGCGTAGATCATGATCGGTCCAATTGTCTTAATCCACCCGTGATTGATGTACGATTACAATATTAGTTTTTTTTTCGGTGATTATTGAAAGGTTCAAAATTCTTCTTGATTATTTATTGCTAAACATTAAATTCTCATAAATATATTTTTTTAAACACTTTTTCATGTTTGCTGTCAATTTCTGAAAGAAAAGCATTATATTTTAAAAACAAAACACTTTTTGTAGTTATTGCACATTAAGAATTGAGATCAGAATCGGTTTTTTCACCGTAAGCTTTATCAACTAATGATGACTGCAATGTGTTAAATCAGTTCTTACCTTAATAAATAATATGGAATAAGTACAAAAAGCGTGTTATTTTTTAGTGTTATTTTAAGTTTATTATTAAATTCAATACATAATCTTTGTATTCGTGGTAGATACAAAACTGAGAATGTCAGTTTCAAGTTTTTTATTAAAAAAATAGAAATGTGTTTATTTTTATTATTATGGATGTGATAAAAAATAGTACAAAGGCCTTCGACGATTTAAGTTTTCGAGTAAATATATTTTGAATAGTTATTCATATCTCATTAAATTTGGTCTACTGCTTCATCAAGGTTGGTTGCACAATTACCCAAGAGGTTAATCTGATAATATTTAGTAGTTATATTTGACATACCAAAAGATTTATAAAGATGAATGAAAATATTTTGCATAGCTTCAAAAAATATCATTGAATCATTCAAGAATTTTTAAAATTGAAACGAAAAAATTTCCAATCTTTCTTTGTAACTGAAAAGCGTAACAAGAATGAAAATATTTTCATAGTAAAAAAATATGCTAAAATTGATAGCTTTGCTATTGGACTTGCCGTTAGATCAATTTTGACACGTACTTCAATTCTTTCAGAAGCATCCAAAAATTATTTTTATCAAAAAAAAAAACAGTCAAACACATCGGAAAAATAGATAAAAAGTTTATAATGAGAATAAACAAACGCGTGTGCTTCCGTGATTCACAGGCTTGAGTCCCAGTACGAACAGCATTTTTCTATTGATTTATCGATTGCTGCCCAAAGACACGGGTGTTTGTGATGTTTAAAATTTCATCCCACCCTATCCTTCTATCCCTCTTTTCCAAAAAAAAAGAAATTAAGCAACTAAATAACAAACAGTCGTCGAAATAAAAAATTCTGTTAAGATACTTTCGTTAGAGGGACTTTCATCTTCACATTGGGTACAAAAAAAATAAAACAGATTTCTTCAATGCCAGGTGCTAACGAGATAACATTTAACTTATCAAAAAGTATATGAAATTTCAGCATCGCACCATCGTCAGAACTATGGCGGTTTGTTGCTAAAATAGCTATACATTTTAAAATAGAAAAAAACTATAGATAGGGTATAAATAAATATTTATTCGAAAAATAAAATGAATTTATTTTTCAATATCAAAATTAATTCAATGTTATAACTTATTTGTACAAAAATAAAATATAGCATCACAATGCAAGATGTGCGTTTAGATATTGTGATGTATGATAAAAAATTCTGATCAGAAAGTGTTAATTTTTAATTTTTACTCGATATTTATAATAAAAAAACAATCTGTATTCATTTGTTTTGATTTTGACTACTTTAAGTGAACATTTTTTTTGTGAGAACAAAAAAGGAGACAAAACAAATGCATTAATTAAGTGCTTCCAAACTCTTTTTGTTATAACAACCTTTTATAGCACGCGAGAGTAAACTCGTAAAAAAATTTTAAAGCAATAAAATTGTTTTTTAATAATCATGTAATAATTTATTTCTACGATACTGTAGCTTCATATTATTGTTTGTCTATATTTTATAGTTGTTTAATAAACAAATACTAGCGATAATGATCCCAGCTAAAAAGGAAATCGTTGAAAGCAAACAAAACGGGACAATAAGTCACTACCAAATAATCCCAGCTTATTTAAATGTCAATATTATTACATATACAAATATTTGATAGTCAAGTAGGATAAAGGGAAATGTCATGTTTATTATTGAACGGATTAAGCATATTTGTAAAACTTTACAACCACTCGATCGTGAATAATAAAGAGGAAAGTTTGACTGTTAATTAAACGAAGCATTTCTGAATTTACAAAACCTCACGCAACTGCTATTTATAAGTATATAGAATACTTATGTTGTACATTTATATGTAAAAAAAATCGTAAAAGAAAGATAAAGTCGTTACAAATTTAATATATACAGGCACAAATTGTTTTTAACGTCATCTATAAAAACACTTTAAGGGTGTTCACTGCCAATACTTGGTGGAAATGCATTATATTAATGAAAACACTGTCACAGATATTTGCTTATTTTTAATTTGTGGAAACTATTTTGATAACCCTTACTAGTTACTGTACAAGACTTACTATACTAGACAAAAACTGTAAGATAAAAAAAAAACAAAAAAAAGTGATTTTATTGCTCTCTTTTTTTGATTTGTTTTCAGAATTAGGGCAAGCAAGAAAGATGTGGAAAGCAAAAAGAATATTATTGATATCTGCGGTATAATTAAAAAGAAAAATCATTTCCATCATAGAATATATCGATTTCTTGTTGATAAACCTAATGTAATAATTTTAGCTATAACAAGAGGTTTTCGTTAGAACTATTTTCACAATGTACACTTCCATTATAACTTTTATAATTCTGGCCGAAAACGACCTGGGTTTCGCCTCTCGGCATCTTCCGGTGCTATCCAGTGCGCGAATGCACTCAAACTGACAGGTAGCAGAAGTTTTTGTTGGAAAGTTGGAAGTTGGAAACCTGTCAGTTCGAGTGCATTCGCGCACTGGATAGCACCGGAAGATGCCGAGAGGCGAAACCCGGGTCGTGTTCGGCCAGAATTATAAAAGTTATAATGGAAGTGTACATTGTGAAAATAGTTCTAACCTTAACATAATTTTTCATCAAGCACCTTCAGTCGAAATTCTAAATTATATCAACAAGAGGTTTTCATTACTACGAGTGTGAAGAATGGAGAAAAATCGCTTCCGTATACACAATTCATGATCCGATTAAAAAAATCTCTATTTGTACGTAGATTTGGATCATTGACAGCACAAATAAATAGAACCAACAACCTAAGCGTCACCTACAATTATGTTTTTTCATATACAAAGCTATCTTTCGTCTATTTCAAAACAATTTGGAAAAGTAATTTTTTTAGTTGTTTTTTTTTATTGATATACTGATTTTTCATACCTACCCCTCCCCCTGAAGCATTATCTGATATGTCCTCCGAGTCTTAAAAATAGGAACAAGCTTGAAGTCATTATTTTATATATTTACATACATGCATACATAGAGAAGCTGAATGATTGACTTTTTTAAATCCATGTTTTCTCCCAATATAGGCATATGGCCTCGGAAGTATTTCAAAGAACTTTTTCTACTATAACTGGTTGTTACTCAGTCGCGCAATATCTCTTTTTCTAAAGAAAGTAATAGGGATATAAAGATAAGGCTAGGAAAGTACAAGTGGTCAATTTCATCGCTATCACTACGCAAAGTTATTGAAGGATCGCATGGGAATTTTTTTAAACATCACAAACAATAATACATTTGAACTCGATAAATTGATCAAAAAAATATTGTTCATACTGGGACTCAAACTCATGAGATCCGGCAAGGAAGTCAACAACGCTAACTGCTACGCCATATGCCCAGACAAATTGATTCACTTATATTTTATATTGATATGCTTAATTATAAGTTTATATGCTTTGCGTTCAAAGCTGACACGGTGTTTTTAATCAGTAAAATTTTCATCCTACCGACAACATTTGAATATCTTAAACTGTGAGGCAATCCAATCTTCAAAAAAAGGACGTCATTTGGCTGTGTGTCAAATCTGTTCCACTTCACGAATAGGAGAAATGAAAGCTCTCCGTGACGTAAATAAAAGCTTGGTCTCATGTGACGTCACCAAGTTGATTGGCGAGCGTTGCCCCTATGGTTCATTAGCTCACTCCATATAGGTGTTCATTTATTATGTTATATCGTGCAGGTAAAAAACGGAGATTTTTATATTTTGTTTTATAAGACCCAGCGGGTCGCGCGCGGAAAAATTGATATAATAAAACACTGTTGTGGAAATATATCTCCAGTGTATTTTTGATATGATCAGATATGCCATATTTTTGTTTTTTTTCTTTATACGCGTCATAGAGTCACAACGAAAATATCGCTAGACTTTATAGTCGAAAGCTACTGTTTAAAAATAAAACCGATTTCCGTGTGGAAAGATATTCTCTTGGAAGTTACAATATATTTAATACTTCAACATAAAAAAAACAATATAAACATCAATCAAAAATCATTTTTAATGATTATAACAACAAAAAAAATATGTTATTGAATCAGTTTTCATGATCAGCCTTAATGTAAATATGGTGAGAAATCACTTTCTGCAATGCTACGGCTGACAGTTTATATCCAGAACTCTAGACCAAACGACCTTAACTATACATAAATAAAGAGGTATATAAGTAAAAAAAAAGATGAAAGTATCACAAACATTGCTTTTTTTAACAAATTTATAAATCGAAATAAAAATTTCTCAATTGAGTTTTCTACCATACTACGCACAAACAAGTTGAATTAGAATACGAGTTTTCAGACTTGATTGATACAATGCAATATTTTTGTATTAAATGAAATGATTTGATTGGTATTCGTAGTTTACTGATTGATTTTAAGCCAATTTATCTATGCAAAAAAACGTAAACAAAAATACAGTAACGTATTGTTTGGCTTCCGCAATGGTTAATAATACTCCAAAATCTGTCATAAATGTCATAAAAACCAGTTATGAATTTCGACAAGTAGCATATTTTTGAAAACATTTTTTACAAAAAACAGTGAGAGTTTTTTTCTCTAATCTTTTGCATTCATTGAAAATAGGGCAATGGGTAGCTATAATTGGGCTATTAATAGTTTTATAAAAAGTTTGTTGATTTTGTTACGTTTTAAAATTTATATATTTCTTTGCTTAGAGGAATGAATTCAATTAATTAAGTGATAAATTAAATGTATGTATACTCTAAAAGCTATGATATCATTTATCATTAATTAAAATTAATTAAAAAAATCAATTTTCCGCATTGACTTCTATTTATTTAAGTTCTGGTAAGAATTGGAAATGATTTATATTGCATTGATATGAAAAAAAAAATGTTTTTGGTCCAGTGAAAAAGTTGAAAGAAATCAAATACAATAACTGTGAATAGCACAGTACTAATAACTATTTAAAAATATTCACGCCGTGCAAAGTAATCTACAAACAATTGTTTTACTATTCACGAGCAAAAAGTGAAAAGTACCGAAATAATCTTTGATATTCGTGCCGAGATGCCTAAAATAATACCCCCCGAAGTTCCCGAGCAGCGTTATCGCGGCCGTAGCACGAAGCGCAGACCCCCGCCCGGCTGGGTTCCCGCCCTCGGCTCTACGCCGCCCATCGCTAATTGCACGGTTGACCGGACGCGAGCGGAATCAGCCGCCCATTAAACAAGCGACCTTCCTCTACGATCTAAGTCCACTAACGGTCATTCGACCCAGTCTTGGCTCCAGTGATTTTATCGTGGAGCCATCTCCGAATTTGTTGTTGATATTCGCTCCAGTTGGGACTTCGGAGGGTCGATAGAAGAATAATGGAATGTTGACACGGCGGTTTTCTGATACTTTTGTATTATTTAGGTCAATACACATTTTATAAATACTGTAGTTTGTTTATTTAGGCATCCATTTTGTGAAGAATAAATTTTCTGTGAAAACCTAATTCCCTTGCTAGCAACAGCAATAATGTTAGTTCTATTAATGTAACCAAATTCACCCAAATTTTCATTAAAGTATTTGAATAAAAATATTATCTAATAATATTGTGAATAAATAACTTTTTTTAGTAAATTAAACATTGATTAGGTAGAAAAAGGTCAATAAGTAATTTTACTGGATTAAAATGAAAATACTTTTGTCAAATATAAATAAATTGATAGAATTTTTTATAAGTTAAGTTCAGATTTTAAATCAGGAAATTAATATTTTTTTCATTAAAAAATGAATCATAACGCTGAATTCGCAAATTAGAAAATTAATGCCTTAATAGATCAACCTGAAACCGTTTATAAAAGCATTTTTTTTAAAAATTTTAATATCAAATTCATAATAATTTCAATCAAGGTTTTGTGAGCCAATAATGTTGCAACGTGCGGAAGAAAGCATTAAAAACGTTATTTAACTAAACTAGAATCACAATTTATTGATCAGCCACCGTGTCAAAATGGTAGAACTTTTTCAAAAGCTTGCAATATTGGGGTTCAAATCTATGTTGGTAAATTCTTTCAGGTGCTCAAGATCAATTAAAAGTTATATTTTTTTTTACAATAGTCTATAAAATCCAATAATCATCACCGTTATTTTTTTATTTATCATTAAGACTTTAAGGCCAGTCCGTAATTAATTGATGCTCATATTGACCTATGTGTTATGATGATATACAAGATTTTAGTATTATTTACTACAAAATAGTGGAATGAGAATATTTTGAAATATAATGTTATGATTGAGAAATTTTGGAAGCAAAAATTAGTGTTGCTTCCAATTTATTTGAAATAAAAAAAAACCAATAACTGTTTTATACTATTGAAGAATAAGTATGACAAGTAATTTTGGAACCCAATCGAAAAGACGCGAGTCTTTATTTTTAAAAAATCTCAGAAATTTACGGTTTTTCCAAAATGAACACCGTGAGACGTATTTTTGAACTCTTCCGAGAATTATCGAATCTAAGACCTCAGAAATTAACCGATTCCCCAAAATGACCGCCGTAAGACGTCTCAAACATTCCAATTTCTAAAGTTTATGGATTGTTTTTTCAATTTTGTTTGTTCAGGATTGTTTCAATTTATGGAGAAAATTTGCCTGTGGCCTCCCTGAACTATACTGTGGCTCCCCTAGAAAAAAATCTCTGTGGCCTTTTTGGAACATGCTGTGGTCCCTAGGGCGGCTACAGAACTCCCCGTTGAGAAACATTGTCTTAAATGACTTGTTTATTATTTTTTAGAGATGTGGATTTATAAAAAAATTATACTCTTAAGGCTTACGCTGCGTTGAGCATCCGCTGATTTTTTTTTAATAACACATGCCATTAAATAACATGCGAATTAGTTTATTCGACATAATATTTAAAATGTTGATGGACACTTAATGTACAAAGCTAATTATGATAAAAGCAATATGTTAAATTAGTGACGGAATAACTTTTCGATAAAAGCTGAATTGGATAATATTTCACTTAAAGCGATCAGTCGCCACCTTGGTTTTTGGTCTAAAGTCTAAAGGTTAAAGCCGCAACAATTCCATTCGTCTGGTAAGTGGTACAAGTGGAGACCTTTGGTTGCAAAAGGGTGACGTGATTGACCAACGTTTGGCTTACTTACATTGGCCTGCCTCAATTTGCTATACAAGGAATATAATCTAATTATAGCAGTATTGAAATGTTAACTTTGGCTATAATTTTCACAGCAAATAATGAATATAATCAATCAACTATCGATCGTCAATTTTTAATTGTGTGGCCAAATACATATAAATATATAATATTTTTTCAATATAAAATATATTCAATGTACCAGACGTTCGCTGAAAAGGCTATGAGACTGCTCAGTGCGTTAATTACAATATTCATCTGACACTTTTTCTATATTTTCGTTGGTTACCGGACGAAACAATATGATAAAACAAAACAGTGTCAATTCAGGAACAATGGAAAAATAAAACACGTAATTTTTCTGTCGTATCATTTTATGAATTACATTTTATTAAAACAAAATAAAATATATTTTTTTTTACCATGTCCGCTTTCGATGTGGGGTAAATGGACTCCTAATGGAGTTTATCTCAACTGAAGTGTTTCTACGAAAACTGCTTGTTACTCAGTTGCTCAACCTCTCTTTTTCCAAAGAGAGTGGGAATAGAAGGAAAGGGCTAGGACAGGACTAGTGGTTAGCTAATCGCTCTCGATACGCCCCGTTCATATGATAGGATGGGTGGGAGGGGGGAATTCAAGACACCTACACCATCACATACATCCATGCCTTTGAACAGAAATTCATAAATCGATTGAAAAATCAATTTATAAAACTGCTCGTACTGGGATTCGAAACCGTGACCTCCGTAGCGGTAGCCAACGATATTGACCACTCGACCACACAGGCGGCAAAGCATGAGACTCTTAAATAAAATATTTATATATTTATTTATAAAAACGCCAGGTTGTAATTTTTCAATAATAAAACACGCCAAATGATTCAACCTTCAGTGATTATATTTATTAAATATTTATGCAATAATGTATTTTTAAATATTTATTCTAAATTGTGTTTAATATGTATCTTTCGAATATGGTAAGAAAAAACAAAGTATTTAGTTTTACAAATATATTTTTTACCTTATTACAATGAAGTTCTACTAAATCAATTCAAATTAAATCAATGTATCTTTCTTCCGGGTTTGTTCTGCATTAGTCAACGGTGTTAGTTTCCGTGACTGACTTTTCAAAATTCAGTACAAACAACATTTTTTCTGATCGATTTATCGATTGATGTTTGTGATGTCTGAAAATTAAAATCCCACCCTCTTAATCTTAAAATAACGAAGTGTGGCGAGAGAGGTTACCTAATCACTATTACTATCCTAACCTAACCTTATCCTTTCTATCCCCACTCTGTTCGAAAAAGATAAGTTGGCCAAATGAGTAAAAAATAGTTTTCGTTGAAATACCTCCCATCCAAAAGAGGCTACATACTCAACATTGGGAGTGGACTTTAAAAAATGCATATTCATGTTTTAAAAGTTTATATAATTTTTCAGATTATTTTTTTATAGAATATGTCTGAAGAAATTATTGAATGAAATTATATCGGTATAACGAAGACCTTTTTTCCGCTATTCAATTACGAATAAAATGATTTATAATGAACCTGCTGTTATAATTTAATGATAAAAATTAAATCACAGCAACTGAATTTCTCACAAAAACCATAAAGCAACTAGTCTACTAGTCACACTATAGATTAAAGTGCAATTATTGTAAATAAATAGTTTTATATTAAATTTTGGTTTACAGCTGTACTTAATCTATCGTTACTTGCTTCACAGAGCGCAGTGATTAATCTTACAATTCAATACAATCAATGCATGTAGATACTACCATTTACTAAATGAAAATAAATGAGTGGGGTACGGAAAATACTCGTAAAATCAGATGGGCAGTATAAATCGATAGTCCAGGCTGTATCTTATACTAAATTGAATTTACTTGCTTTGCCAAAATGGTAAATGTGGAAATTTCAGCTCAGTACTGACTTTACAAGTATGTATAAGGTTTTCAAATAAAAGGAATGTTAAAGTAAACGTAAAGCAACTCGCCTTTAAGATCAGCGATAACTAGAAAGTTCTATCCCAAACCCTATTTGTGATTCCGGGATTAAGGTATTCACAATATTTCAATCCCAGGATCCCGGGATTTATTATTTATTACAGTTTCATGTTTTTTTTTAAATATTCCTAATATTTTAACAATAAAAAAATGCTATTTTTTTATATTTTTATGCCACAGTTGCTTGAGGTCAAATTGAAGACAATACATATCAAAAAAACACCGTGTCCAAGATCTCAAAATAAAATTGAAATTATTCTTACCTTCCCCTAAAAACTAATGGTAATATTGGAATATAATTATGAAAAAAAATGCATCCTTCTGGATACGGCTGCTACAAAACATGCGAGAGAGTAAGACTAATAAATAATTTATATATAAGGTAGGTTTTACACAAACATATGGGCCCATTAGAGGTGAAGTGAGACAGTGGTATTTAAAATAATGCGTTATTATAAAAATAATAAAAAAAATTAGTACTTTTTCCACTTAAAATTTATTTGATCAGGACCGGTTTCACTCCTCGCGAATATTATCAGCTGATAAAAAAAATTAAACAGTGCTATTTATACAAGATAAATTTAAATAAAAAGGTGTAAGCAACTACTAACAATGAAAAGGATTTACAAATTACATTATAATTACACAAATTTAAAATGCTTAACACCTATAACATACAATTTTCATTGTTAGTAGTTGCTTACATCTTTTTACTAAAAATCTAAAAACAGTACTGAAAATTTTTTATTATTTTTATTTTAATGCCATTCCACCAAGTATTGACAGTGAACACCTTAAAAGTGAATAATGCGTTGTATTATTCTACTTGTCTTAAAGTATCGTAAAAGTGAAATAACCACAGTTAATACAAATTGCAATAATGTTGTATCCGTAAAATAATTTTAAAAAATGTAATCCACCAAGCACCAAGTAAAGACGTGTAAGAACTTGAAAGTCAAAGAAAAGTTTTAGCATTTTACTAGTTGGCTCAATCGCTAGATATATTAAGATTTGAAGATAGATCAAGATTTGAAATTTATTTGTTTACATGTCATAGTGGTTTTCGAAATCACGTGGTCGCTATGAAAACGATCCCGGAATTACGGAATCGCAAAATTGATCGGGATTCCGGATCCCGGGGTTAGAAGCCCTAGTCAATACAACAGCCGATGCGTTTGTTTTTCTGTTATCACAATTTTTTTTTTATATATGTATGACTTTGACAAATGATTTCACTAATGCTAAATATTTTGAGTGAGTAGTCAGTAGATTTCACAACACTGCTGTTAAATGATCAGTAAAAGGTTCGTTGTAGATATTTGCATTCTTTGGTAACTCAATCGATCAATGAGTTTAAGTATGAAGTCAACGTATTTACATTTAATCCTTGAAACCTACCCTTTCTCGCCATGCATTCTATGCTGGCACAGGTCTTGCTCGTCAAACGAAAGAAGACGCATCATGAAAAATGATGCGTCTTATTGGGGAAAAATAATGTATAAATATAAAATATTTATAAAACTTTTGCTTCACAAAAAGTACATAAAGACAATTTTAATGAAAAATAATAACAATTCACAGATGAGAGGGGCATTTCCAAAACAGACTTATTCCCCTTCAAGACGGAAATGAGTTACGAATGCCAAACTTAAAGAGAAACATTTTGACCAAATATTTTTTGTATACAAGAACACCAAAGCATGCAATCCAGCTTAAAAATCATTTTCAAATCGACGTAACATTTTTTTTCAAATCTAACAACAGACAGTATGCATTTACAATGGCGTTCTTTCATTTAAATATAAATTCAGTGTAAAATAGCTTATTAGATATAATGAAAAAATAATAATAAAAAATAGCTTCTTCGTCAACAGAAGAATATGTTCAATTTGTCGAATAAAAATTTGTTAAAGATTTCACTTTTTACACCTTTCATTTGATTAAGACGGTGTATAATATAATTTAAAAAAAAACATTTTTTTATTTTTTTACATTGTAACTCAAGCTTAGTTTTACTAATTGAGTTTAATAATAATAGTTTATTTAAAGAAAGTTTTAAGCATTAAAAAGTGTTTAAGATTTCGACTGAAGGTGCTTGGTGGAATTTAATTATTAAATTTAAATCGTTCAAATTATGTTAATCCTTTTCGCCAGCAATGACTTTAAACTCAATGATACATTTATTTCTTATATAAAAACGAAACATTCATCTACTAAGCGTCAGTTCAAGTTCATCCGTGCACTTGAACGCCTGAAGATGCCTAAAGGCGAAACCCGGGTCGTTAGTGACAAAATTTGTGTGAATGTACATAATTTGAACGATTACAATTTATTAAAAAGTGTGTTATAATATCGAAAATATATAGCTGTAAACTATTTTTTATTCTCATTTACAGTTTACCAATTATTGTATTTACCATACCATAGTCAAGTTTAAGTTTGTTTTTTTATTAATTAGATGTTTAAGTATGCATATTAGATTTTATTTCATTGTTAATAATGGGAATTCTTCTTTAAGGCCGATACAAATTATAAGTCACATATACAAACATTGAATATGTTTCATTGGTATGCTTACAATTTATTGCGTAGACACCCATCTATTAAAAAGTCGTCTAAAGTTCTCGGTAATTAAAAGCATTATAAAGTCCATCTATAGGAATAATTATTCAAGATTCACTATAAAGATGGCAAAATTAATGTGACTCGTCTAAAGCAGTGGTTGTAAAACTTTTTCTGAAACACGTATACGTGGTTGAAAAATAAAAACATACGTCGTAAATAATGTTTTTGCCGCCTGTGTGGTCGAGTGGCCAACGTCGTTGGCTTTGGTTACGGAGGTCCCGGGTTCGAATCCCGGTACAGACGGTTTAATAAATTGATTTTTCAATAGACTTATGAATTTCTGTTCGAAGGCATGCATGTATGTGATGTCTTGAATTCCCCCCTCCCATCCATCCTATCCAATAAACGGGGCGTATCGAGAGCGATTAGCTAACCACTAGTCCTGTCCTAGCCCTATCCTTATATTCCTACTCTCTTTGAAAAAAGAGAGGTTGAGCAACTGAGTAACAAGCAGTTCTCGTAGAAACACATCTGTTGAGATAAACTCCATTATGAGTCCATATGCTCCACATTGGAAGCGGAAATCATTAAAAAAAATAAAACATAATGTTGATAACTTTTTAAATTTAATTAAATCTCTCGTTTATTTCATCTTTAACACGACGATAATGTTTTCAAAATCAATGAAACTTCATTCCATCGTAAATTGTCGAACAAACGTATTATCATAATGTACATGATTTTTTAACCGTTTATATTGATATTGGTAATGTGAAAATATTTTATTGTGTTGTTCTATTACATAAAATTGTATTATTTTTTAAAATACCTTCACAGCATGGCTCTCCTACGTTGATCAAATGTTGAAATGGTCGCTTGTCGAATTTAAAACAAAAATATACGACTGATTGAATAATGAACTAAATATAATTTGTAAGTGTAGATGGTCGTAACTGACTTTAAAAAAAAAATCTATGACAGCTCTTTATGTGGAGGATATGGTCTGTAAATGAAAGTTTTTACTCAGTCGTTAAACATATTTTTTTGAAAAGAGTATGCATATAAAAATATTAATAAGAATAGTTGTTAGTTAATTGCTCTCAATACACCTTGTTATAATAAGATTTGAAAACTGAGAGGAAGGTTTTAGACACCAAGAAGATACCTTTTACCTTTAAATATAGATAAATAAATCGATTGAAAAAAATACTGTTTGCACTGGGACCGTATCTATGTATACAGTAACTATACTATGACAGAATATTAAAATTGATATATATATATATATATATGTGAATCATCCATTCGGAAAATATTTTTATATCAACTTCATCTAATTAAAAACAGACATTTTCATATATTATATCATAACATTATTTATCCAATAATGCCTTTAATTATCAGTAAAAAATAAAGAATTATATGTCTAGGTGACAAAGAATAATCATACATATTTGATTTTGGGCTTGCTTTTGAGAAATACTGGTGGAGACGCCATCGTGAGACATAACCAATAGATTTTAATTGTCAAAGTGCAGTGCGCTAAGTAATAGTCATAGATTACCCCTTTCGAAAAGAGCAATTTGTCAATATTTTTTATTACTTCAATTGGCTCTTAAATGTAACGGCGCCTTTCAACTTTAAATTAAGTGCTATCATTATTAAGCCCCCCGTATTTTTTCATTGTCATTGAATTGTTGTAAATAGGTTTTATATTCAATGTTAATTGTAAACAAGCTTGTTTGTCTAGGACCTGATTAGAATTTAAGCTTCATTAAAAGTGAGACTTACAAATAAGCTTGGTGAGCTTTATAATATCTCGATAGACTAAGACTTATGATTGTTGATAAAGAAAATTGTTCTAATTGGTTTTGCAAAAACTGTTGTAAGAAATTCACGCGTTACCATGTATGTATCAATATTTTTAGTGGAGTTTTTAACATTAAAATTATATAAAGAGTTTAGTAACAAAAAGCGATATCACCGAATTTTGTCAAAATAAAAAAATGCGTATTTAACGCACAGTTTTACAGTAAATAAAACTTAAAACTTCGTATGCGAAATAAATATTTTAAATCCTAATTTGCGGCATATTCGTGAACCAGAATAATTTAAATTTGGTATGTACAATTTTATTTTGCGTTTGTAGATACATCTTGAGTTGCCGTGTACTAAAATGCTCATAAAATAAACGAAATTCTGATGAATGACATTCAAATTATATACATCAGTAAATCTTAATGTATTAGAAATTACTTTCATCAGAATTAAATTCATTAAAGAAATTTGATGGAATATGCGTGATTAACTTTCTATATTGAATAAACTGTGAATTTTATAGATTCATAAATTTTGCTAGAGGAAATTTAAGTTTTAAAATACAAATGGAATCAATTACTTTCATATCTACTGTGAAAAGGAAAAACAGCTTTTTTTCGATAATCACAATTTATACAACTTTATACACATTCTATCAAAACTATGTAAACTGCAAATGCCGAATTAGTATCAAAATTTAACTTTTAAGATGGATCAGTCAAAATTACAAACAGTAAAATAGACGTAAAAAAAGGTTATTCTTAAACAATTTATTAAATTATTATAAGATTATGTCAATTAAGCACCAGTTTACCAGTTCACGTGCACTTTAAGTTTGTGCATATTACGTAATTTGCTTATAACCCAAAATCATCATAACAGATTTTCTGCGCCTCCTGTAAAATTTGGTATGAGTGGGTTACGTCCTCTTTCCTTTCCACAGTCGATATGTAAGTTATCATATTTTTGCATTACATTCCATGGACAAAG
This sequence comes from Himalopsyche anomala, assembly GCA_031772345.1. Classification (NCBI taxonomy): domain Eukaryota; kingdom Metazoa; phylum Arthropoda; class Insecta; order Trichoptera; family Rhyacophilidae; genus Himalopsyche; species Himalopsyche anomala. Next base: position 18,561,160 of record CM062827.1, on the reverse strand, counting down.
TAAGGGTGTAGACAAAATTTTATAAAATCAACCTTTTATGAATAAAAAAGATACGAATAAAAAAAAAATGTAACTCTTTTATCCTATAATGCAACTTTCAAAGATTTCCTGTCACTCAAATAGGTAGGGCGTAAAAAGGTTAAATTGACAAGTTAAGGCAGTATTTGAAGTTAGCGAATGGTTAGAACGTCACATAAAAAATGTAAGAGCAGCTGTCCGTAGGCTGTCCACTAGTGAAACCCTTTATTGCCCCTTCGACTACACCTGGGTCTACCAATTTATATCGTATTTACATTAATATAACCCTTTGTTTAACTTAAGATTATATTGCCCTACATTGTTTTCACTTGATTTTTCACACGTGACATGTGCCGTGCCTCTTACTGCATACAACGTTGGCATGGACCTTGTGAAAGCGAGGAAATGCAGTAAAAAAATCGAATTTTATTTTTCCGAAATCGTATTTTTCCTTAAGTCCTTTACAAAAATATCTTGAATAAATCATCGGATGGTGGTAGGACAGCCGACTCGTAATTTTTAGATACGAAAACCAAAATAATAAAAGATCTTCGATAATCTATAAATTAAAATTTTATTTTTAATAATCACTATTTTTAATTAGCGAGTCCCGAGTCTGTAGTTATTTTGATGAAAACATATGTCTGTGTTTGAAAAGTGCTAGTTAGGTTGTGAAAAGGTATTTAAAAACTAATGCAAACTAATTTCTTATGTTATTTAAATATTGCAAAAAACTACAATATTGCAATATCATTCAAAAGAATCACTTGATTTTGCTGATGAAAACGTTTTCTTCGAAAAATATTACATTGAGTCTGTAATTTTTTGGTTATTATTGCAAATAAGTATTGCACATACGTATGTGCAATGGCTATATATATTTTTATTATTCAATACAGGATTTTGAAAGCTTTTTCCCTTTTTTTATTGCCTTCCTAAATGTTCATAGGTTTATAAATTATCAATCTATATTTGTACAAATACAATCTTCATTATTAAAAAAATATTAAAAATATGGCTTTTCTCAAGTCTCGGGATGTTTAATTCAAATGTTTTGGGATTCGAGACTGGTAAAAAGCGTCGATTTCCCAGGAATTTATCTTCAAATTGTCTTAACACTTTCTCATCTGGGATTTTTAGGTGAAAATACTTTTTTCAATTATAACACATTCACCAAAGAGCCGGATATCTAGAGGTATTTTGACTGTTATTTCAGCATCAAGTCACCTGCAGAAGATTTAAATTTTTATGATAATTTTCGCAAAATGAGTTGATCGACTAAAACGTTTTTTGTGTTTTTGAATGTAAAGTTAGGAGCTTGCGTTGAAAATAAAAAAAAATCCTAATAAAGTAGCATGTAATAAATAATAAAACGATAGGAAAAAAAAATGATTTCGCATTATATCAAAAAAAGAACATTCAATGAAAAAAATGGGTAATGTGTGTTAAAACATATTGATTTTTTTTATTTACATGGAAGCTTTAACGTATCATTTACGTAGCTGCTTCTACGAATCGAAAACAAATCTACACGGAGTTGTCACAGTGAATCAGATCAAAGCAAAAGCACCTTAGCGGAAAAATGGTAAATTCTATTATAAAATAACAAACGAATGACTTTTGATATATTGAGTCAACATAATTCCACAAAGGATCGTAACGCTATAAAGACACGATATTCCACAATCGGGTAATGATATCGTGCATTCAGTAAATACATTTTTATCGAATAATAGAACGGTGAAATATAAATCAATGTATGTATAATTATTAAACAGTACATAAATAATGTATTATTCGTAGTTAGTTCCTAAGAAGTAACACAAGAAAAGAGTGCAAACAGTGATATTTGGTTATCTCAAAGATATTTGTGAATTTTGTGCGTAACTTTATAAAGCGATAAAAAAAATACCTCTCCTACTGTATGTCGTGAAACTGTCTTGGAAATATCACTAATATGTTTTTTTTAATCACTTGAGGCCTACCACTCCTAAGTAAATCTTTTACTCAAAACAATCATAGATTGACACTTTCTAGTTGTTACTGCATCATTGCAGAATATACAAATTAAACTTTATAAATAAAGTGAAAATAAAGTACAAAGAAATATTGTGTTTCTTCTGAACGTACAAATGTTTTTAATATGGTTGTGGAGACGGGCCAAAAAAACGACTCTAACTTCGACTAAATAATTTATAAAACATGGGTTGCAGTCTTGTTTTTCCGACTCTACAGTCCATGTTTTCAACAGCCAAACATGGGTTATGTTCTAGTTGAAATGCATATAACATAATGTACCGTTAGTGGATTTTTTTATTGTTTAACCATTGAGAAAACTTAAGCAATTTTTATTACTAATTCCCATAATAATATTGATTAAAATATAATATTTTTTGAAGATTAGTGTATATTGGGCGTGTGTTTAAAATACAAAAAGATTAACGAGATAATTAATAATTTAAAAAAATGTGTTGGCTTATAATTGATGTATTTAAAACTTTTATGACCAGATTAATCACCAGTCGAAAGAGCAAAGTGATACATAAAATACCAAGGATTCAGTATCGAGACAACCCAGAAAATAGTATCCGGAAAAAGTGAAATTTTATAACACAAGTAGTTACATAAAAATATTCTATGAATGTTGTGCTACAAAAAAAAAACAAAATATATAGATTTTTGGCACCCACCAAATATTTTTAAAAAAGCCTCGTAACAAGAGTAATAACATCAACGGTAGTTTCGGGAACATAAAAAGATGTCTCCAAAAATCAAGTAAGCAGCATTAATCGAAACAAAATAAATACTTGTTTTTGCATAATTATTTTACATATATATCTGAGTTATCTCACCTGGTTTTTTGGAAATATCATTTTCATTTTGCTCATATTAATATATATTTTGTTTTGTACATCAAATAAAATCAAATTTCAGCGTGACAAGGATGTATCGTTTCATGTTACAGCAAACAAGCGGAGCAATTGCTTTTTGAAAATTTCTACCATATTAAATATTTACAACAACTCTTATATTGCGTTGCGCTGCAAAAATAATAATGAATCGACGCTTTTTTGAAATTGAAAAATACTATATTGAAAATTATAAGCTTACAAACTTATCAATCATGAATTAATTTTTTTTTTTCTTGAATAAAAAATAGTTGAAGAGATATAAGAAGAGAAAGAGAAGAGAAAAATATTGAATGTTGTAACGTTAATTTTAATTTAAGCCATAATTTGTAGCATCGAAAAATCAGGCGCAAGAAAGTCGTGCCTATGTTAGAATTGACCAAGAAAAAAGTTTTTTATATATACTTATTAATAAACACATACCGTTGGAAAAATGAAAAATAAGTTAATTTCTTAGAAAATTAAAATTAAAATAAAAAAATATTTAAACTGTCTTATTTTTAGTTGAGTGAAAACGTCGTTTTCTATGATTTTTGTGCTCACGAGCTCAACAAAAAGTACCTACGGATGGTTTCATAAATTAAGTTTTTAATTAATTTATTGATTTATGTTTGATTACAAGGACAACTGTGATGTTAACAAATTTCCTCCAACTCATCTGATTCCAAAAACTGGGAAAAGCGAATAAGATTTGCTAATTATTAGTCATGTCATAGTTCAATTCTTATATACTTACTGTTTTCGAAAAATAGAAGTTGAGTAACCGAGCAACTGAGTAACAAGTAATTCTTTATAATTCAATAAAAAATAAATTCCATTAGAAGTTTATATAATCAACACTGGGAATAGACAAAAGAAAATGAAATAGTATTTATCTTTTCAAATTTAAATAAATAAAATAAGCAGAGTCGATTTCAAAGAGTATTATTTCTTTTCCTCAAAATTATTTAAATGTAGGTTCATATTATTTAGCAAGTTAATCAGACAGTATTTTTTATAACATATATATTTTAAATGTGAAAAATAAATTAAAAGAAAAATTGCCCCATAAATTCCGTAGCCCAATTATTCACGAATATTTCGAAGTGGCTACGGTTTATTAGGTTTAGGTCGTGAGAAAGCTCTATGCCTTTTGAGATAGCTGGAATACTTTTTGGGAATCTTGGAATAATATATCGTTCATTTCCTCTGCCAAGACAAGCGTATTAATGTGTGTGTCGCTTTGTCGAATGCTCATTTACAAGCATTTGATTTAGGAGTTTTTCTCCGATAAAAGTATTATTCTATTGAAAAAATATTACTTCATAGGGGTTATTGCGCTGACGATTGCATGCACTAAAGTGAGATTTGTAGATAAAACATTTACAACCATGTTATAGTTCTCGAAATACAAGGTTCACATTACATCGAAACTTGTAAATGTAAGTGAACGATAGTAAAAAGCAATTGATTATCGTATTTGCTGTCAATATGACGCATATTAGGGACATTAAGTATTTTTTCAAAAATGATTGGTATTTTAACTCTCGCGGCTCGGACACTAGAAAAATACTTCTCGGCCGATGGGGGTCTTTTAGGGACCCCAGTGGTTTCCTCATTATTGGCCTTATTATTATGAATTTCAAAAAAAAAAAATAGTCTTAGGGCTTTAAAATATCTCTCTGCATCATTCCTCATACATTTTTTTAATAAAAATCCGTGGTTTTTTAATAAACAATCATATTTTAAGTTGCGCGTAAAATATACGTCGTTTCAGTGCAAATATCAATGTGCTACTGGCGCGCTTTGCTTAGCGGCGTTCAGCCTATTATCTAACGAACGATCGCTGATAAGCGGGCGCTTATCTCTTATCTTATCGTATTTATATAAACTACAAAAGGTCCAAAAAACTATGATATAAGAATACCTTAATTATAAACATTGTATCACCCATATTAAAATAGATTATTAAGAAAATGTGGGTATTGGGGTCGCATTTCTTGAGCTTAGAACCGGAAAAGTTAATAACAATCACGATACGTGAGCGAATTGTCTGAAATTTTTACTTTATACTTCATATTATATATTATATTCAAAAACTTTACACGTTGCATGTTTTCGGATGTGGATAGCCAAGATTCAAAATCTTGTAAATGTTGAAAAACCAAAATGTGTGATAAACCGTGATTTGTAGCTCAATAACTGAAATATTTGATCGTGACCTTAATTATTCTTATAATAAACAAAAAACGTTTTAAACAAATTTAATTTTATATAATATAATAAATTTAGAATTAATAATGCATTATTGCATAAATATTTAATAAATAAAATCACTGAAGGTTGAATCATTTGGCGTGTTTTTTCATTGAAAAATTACAACCTGGCGTTGTTATGAATAAATATATATATATATATATATTATTTAAGAGTCTCATGCTTTGCCGCCTGTGTGGTCTAGTGGTCAACGTCGTTGGCTACCGCTACGGAGGGCACGGGTTCGAATCCCAGTACGGGCAGTTTTATAAATTGATTTTTCCATCGATTTATGAATTTCTGTTCAAAGGCATGGATGTATGTGATGTCTTGAATTCCCCCGTCCTACCCATCCTATCCTATAAACGGGGTGTATCGAGAGCAATTAGCTTACCACTAGTCCTGTCCTAGCCCTTTCCTTCTATTCCTACTCTCTTTGGAAAAAGAGAGGTTGAGCAATTGAGTAACAAGTAGTTCTCATAGAAACACTTATGTTGAGATAAACTCCATTAGGAGTCCATATGCTCCATATTGGGAGCGGACATGGTAAAAAAACAAAATTACCCTTTGCTGAAAAAATTAATGATTTTCAATATATTCCGTAAACTAGAATTAAAAGTTTTTATATATTGATTCACTTTACATAGACTGATGTCATGATCAATGATCATGGAACTGTATTATATAATCAGGCGGTACAAAAGAATTAAAACATTACCACCCTTCAAATAAGGTAAAGCTAAAATATAATAAAGATTTTCCTGTAATTGGGGCTAACGCGAATAATGAGAATATTTAATACATTAAAAACTATTTTGCAATAACCGAGATACCTGGAATTAAATTATTATGCACAGATTGTTTCTATTACATAATTTCAGCTAATTGGTAATGGTTCGTGGTAAAATAAATGGAACTATAAATAAAATAAACAGCACAGGAAAATTATGGTTATGAAAATTAAAAAAAAAAAATCGTCATATTATAATTAACTACGCAACATTTTATTGAAAATGTCGATTATTATTTTTCTAAAACTAAGTTAATCATATTGTATGATTTTAAACATATTGCCAGCCCGATTCAGCGGTTTGCTTATCATTTATTTTTATAAATATTCCAACATGTTATACACAGTACATATGACACCGTTTTGAAAATGATATTGAAATAACAATATCAGCGCACATGGAAATAAAGCATATATTACAAAAACTGATTCAAAAGACAAATTCATTTTCCAAGAAACGTCTCTGATTCAGAATATTGAAATATTGGAGCTTTGTCAATAAAGACGAAGAAACTGCATTTGTAGAAGAAGCCTTGCGCAAACTGGTTGTATGTATATATGAACATACAAATATACAGATGTAAAGGGTACGAGTCATTTGTATTGTGGATATCTTATCATTCGTAATAGGAAGTTTATTCGAGTATAAGATTTCATTCGGTTCGGAGATGTTGGAACAGTTTGCTAAATCCGGCAGAGGAAAACTGAAGTAGAGAGAATATAGGCGAAGGGTGAGAGCGGAAAAACTATAAACGGGTTGAATATGGATAGAAACGACAGGGCCGTAGTAATAATATTATAACTTTCTAGGAAAACAAGTGAGTTATTTGATTTCATATTCCTTTTAATTAATAAGCGGATATAGTGTGGGATTCAAAGAATTTTAAATGTATTGAGACAAGAAATCTAGTTGGTATAAAAGTGAAATTCGAAGAATTTAAAATTTTACATTATTGATATTGTTTACTGTCTGAAGTACACATACTTCGTTATTATATCTACACATAATGAACGAAATGGAGTTATTTTTCTATATTAAATTAAATTTAACAGCCAAATTTTTAATGAATATCTTTATAAACCATTTATTAAAAATTATGCTATTTATCGATATAACTGATTGAGTGTATTGATTTGAATAGTTTGCACTGCTAAACGGTAATATTTTTAAATAACAACTTAAAACTGTTTGTTTATAAATGATTGAATATTGTAAAACAATCTGATTTGGACAAAAAGTAGCTCGCTTGGAAAATTGGGTTATCTTAACTACTAGAGATTTCAGTATTACCAAAACTGGAGTTGAAGTACTTCGACCAGCGTTGTCCAACAGAAATCGTTTGATGAGCCAAATCAAATATTACCGTTATAGGGTGGGCCGCATACAAAACAAAACAAACAAATGTAATAAAAACAATTTATTAATTAACAATTTACATGAATCATGATGCTTTTTTCATTTAAAAAACAGCCAAAAAATTATTAAAAACATTTTATTAACTTAATAATTAATGTGACACTTTTTTATACTATTTGATACTTTTTTATATCGAGTGGTAATTTATTCGATGTATGTCGCATTTGATTGATCAAGTTTTCATCGCCCAGCCTGTTACGACATTTCGTTTTTACTATTTTCAATTTTGAAAAGAACGACTCTCAGCGATATGTGGTCCCAAATGCAGCTGTAATGCACATTGCCAGCTTTTTTAATTTTAGAAATTTATCCTTGAGGATATATTTCTGATCAAACTCAAATTTATTTTCTTCAAAAATGCATTTTAACTCGATGCTTGATTGGAGGTCTATTGACTCCACTTTTAAATTTGCAGGTGCAAATTCCATCTCTATTACGTTAAATGGAGCTTAAAATTTCGTGAACATTTCCCTTATACTTTTGCATGTATGAGAATCTGTCGTTGTATGCTTTAATTATCTTTGAATTCGCAAATTCACGTTACTGGTTTGTTTTGTTTGATTTATGAGTAAGAAAATGCAAAATATATTTGTAGAATGCTGTAAGCTCCAATAGGGCCGCAGAAAATCTTTAACTGGGCTGCATGTGGCCCGCGGGCCGCGTGTTGGACATCACTGACAAAATATTGAAATTAAAATATATCATGCTTTTATATACATTGAATGTTCGTTCAACAATTATGTTCAACAATTGTACATTCGATCAAGATTGGCAGATATTTTACTGCATCACTTGGAAGTGCTGGAGTAATACTTTATTTAAAAAAAAAACAGCTTTTTATGTATGTATATGCTATTTGTTAGTACTGGTATTTAATATCCAAGATCAGTGTCGACTCATCAACCCTAAATATATAATATTACACTAAAAAATAGCATTACTATTATTATTTTTTAACACATTTTTTTATTTTTTCAACACCGACCTGTTTTGATATTTGCAATAACCGATATTGACGATACTGACATTGATATTCGTCTAGTATAGCAATCTTTGCTTTAAATACACTATGTTAATATAATAATAATTTTAAGAGTTTTAATATGACATTATCAATCATCAAAATATTTTTTTTTTTGGAAAAAAAAGACTGTCGATGATGTCACAATTTAAGTCATATTTTTTGTTATAGTGCAGAATATCATATCTTAAGATGAGTATAATACATGAGAAATAAATAAATTTTGCCTAAAATGATCGATGAAATGAGACATCAAAAAGTGAACACCGAGATGTCCACTTTGGAATGTTTGTATTACTCGAAGTTTTTGTGTTCTCGTTTGAATATTTAAATTTATGATATGATCAAGAGACAATTCTTTTTATCGTTTTGTATTCCCATGAATGAGTATGTGAGTTACAATAATACTGTAAGCGAAATAAAATAAGACATTGATTTTTTAGAAGTATAAATTGATATTCAAAAAATAATGAAATGAAAATAAGCTGGGAAACAATAATTTAAGGAGTCCAACGATTTCTTCTAAATTACAGTTTTGACGAAATTTTTTTTTTTTTAAGGACGGTTGAAGCCTATTTTTTTTTTGTCAACCTGCATGCGGCTCTATTGATTTGTGTACCAAACGAAAGAGAAGAATTGCATATTGATAGCGAGTGCGAGGAGGAAAGCAATTGCACAGATGCCTAGGATATTATGCGCTGGCTTTCAAAGTCGGAGCCTATTGTTCAGTGCATTGTCGTTGCAATAAAATAGCTGAGAAGTTTTAAAGATATGCAGCGCTGCATCAACACAATGCAACGGATACCGCTTGCAAATACACTATTACCGACTACTGACTGGTATCGCGTATGAAGCTAACTTTTACTTATTAGAAATTTTGAATTAACATAGAGATTAAACTATAAGCACGAACTTTAAGGATGTTTTGTAAGGATCGCGATATTTTTCCATACACGAATGAAAAACGTTCATTTTAATCTACAACATTATTTGTATGTACTTTTTTTATAAATGCCACCATGTCCAGAAGATTTCATATAAAAATGTATATTTATATGTTAAAATGAATTCATTTTTAGAATTCAATAGAAATAAAGCAAATTTTTTAAAACCAATTTTAACATTTCCAACACAAGATATTTAAATAAAAATAATAAAAGATTTTTAGTACTTTTTACACATGAAATTTATTTGATCAGGACCGGTTTCGCTCATCGCGAGCATTATCAACTGATAACAAAACAAAATAAAATTTAAAAATTTCCCAAATTTTAATTGGGTTTATAGTTGATATCATTTGCCACTTATATTCATTGATGATTTTAGATTGTATGTTATTATAGGTGTTAAGCATTTTAATTTTGTGTGATTGTAATGTAATTTGTAAATCCTTTTCATTGTTAGTAGTTGCTTACACCTTTTATTTCAATTTAACTTGTATAAATAGCACTGTTTATATATTTTTCTTATCAGTTGATAATGCTTGCGATGAGCGAAACCGGTCCTGATCAAATAAATTTAATATGGAAAAAGTACTAAAAATCTTTTATTATTTTTATTATAATGCCATTCCACCAAGTATTGACAGTGAACACCTTAAAAGTGAACAAGATATTTTTATAGCAAGATCCACTAATATCTTTCTAATATGAAGAATATGGACAACTAATGGAGTTAATATGATCAAACTGTAGTTTCCAAACCGCACTATTTTGAAGAGAGTAGGGATGTAAGGATTTAGCTTGGACAGGACTAGTGGTTAGCTATTCGCTTACGCTACACTCCGTTTTCAAAACCTGAAAGGTGAGAGAAAATTCTTCTCAACTTTCAATTCATACCGTTGAGAAGAAATCAATAAAAATATTGGTTTATGATATAGAGCAGTGTTTCTCAACCTTTTTGGGAGCGTGGCCCCCTTTGAGTGTCTTTATTTTTCTGTGGGCCCCATACCCTTTTTTTTTTTAGCCCACCGAGAAATTTAAAATCTCCGATTTGGTATCCCTTTCCCAGAATATCTCCAAGAACACCTTTTTTTTTTTAGCTCACCGAGGAATTTGAAATCCTCAATTTGCCCGTGGCCCCCCTGAACTGTGTTGTGGCTCCCCAAAACAAAAATAAATCTCTGTGTCCCCCTGGGGGGCCACATGGCCCACCGTTGAGAAACCGTGATATAGAGTAATTTAAAGAATTTCATGTGTAACTAATAATAATTTAAGCGAATGAGGGTGTTGTTAGCTCATTCCAAAATTGTTGAGATCTGAACATGGAATGTAATTTAGTAGATAAAAATACATTTTGAAAGTAATTTTTGAAATCAGTTTCAAACATGGCTTGATAACATACAAAGTATCATTCCTATATAAAACTAAAAATACTCTTAAAATTTACATTTTTTTTCAACATGAAATTCATGTTTCATTTTTTAACCATTTTGGAATGAGCTGTGTTTGCAAATAATACCCTCTAATCTTAAATAAATAAAATTAATATAATACTTTCAATAATTTAGGTGGTGACGAGTTTCTATCCATAAAATAAATAAACAAACATCATGTCTTCCATGAAAATTAAATAATGTTTAAAAGTAACTAAATATATTCTTAAATATTCATTGACAAAATTGACAAATAGATTTTTTTATAAAAATATGTTATTTATTTTACTACAGTTAAATTGCTGTATTTGTGACTTTGAAAAAGAGTAACTTCATTAATTTAAGCATATTGCAATGCTTTGTATTTAGCTTATTTTTGTTTATAGATTGTATCAATAATTTATTGACTCTTTGTAAGGTTATATTAAATTTTTAATAGCTCAACACAATATTGGAAACTGTAAAATATAATCTCTTCGCACATATCAATCTCAAACATATCTGTACACCGACAATGTTAGAGTGTGTAGCTGAACACATTACATTGACGAGAGCAATAATATTAATTATAGTCATACTACCTTTAATTGCTGCCATCATATAGAATGATAGTATGAATACAATCTAATGACTTGCTTTGGTACTCCTCGTCGGTGGTTTGATTAGGCTAACTATAGTGTTAGTATTTTATTAATGAATAATATTATGTTATTATACATAGCAAGCATAATCAAACGTTGCGGCTGCATAATTTGAATGCATGAATACATTGTTGTATCACTTTTAGGGTGTTCACTGTCAATACTTGGTGGAAAGGCATTATATTAGTAAAAAAAACAATAATCCTTTGTACTTCATTCCACTTTATTTAATATGTCAGGACCGGTTTCGCTCATTACGAGCATCGTCAACTGATATAGAACTAAAATATCATCTACGTACCTGTACCAGTAATACATTATTAAAAAGATCTAAATTGCAAATTTAGATTCTAAAAAAATCCATGAAAAAATCAGCTAAAATGGGAGACAGCGGACATCCAATGCTAGTCCATTCAAACTGTTGTTAGCATTTATCGTTAACTATTCATTTATATAATTTAAAAATATATATATATATATAATTTCTTTGTTCAAATTGATACTGGTCTTTGAAAATTCTTTTTCAGAATCTTCCAGGCTGTCGATTTTGTTTAAGCATGTACACTCACCAACTACTTGGAAGCGGGAAATGTTCCTATTCACTTCTATTAAATGTCATTAATAATTCATTATTTTCATTGTATCACTTTGTCAAAGAATTCCCAAATTTTAATTATGTTTGTAATTACTTTCAATCCCCATTCTAAATTTATTAATCTGAGATGACTTTTTAATTATATGTTAGATGTGTTAAACATTTTAATTTTGTGCTATTTTAGAATCACTTTTAATGTAATTGGTATTTTCCTTTCAATGCCAATTGTTGTTTATAGCTGTTCATTTTTGTATAAATAACATTGTTAAATTATATTTCTTATCAGTTGACGATGCTCGTAATGAGCGAAACCGGTCCTGACATATTAAATAAAGTGGAATGAAGTACAAAGGATTATTGTTTTTTTACTAACATTGTTGTATGATAATTAAACATTCCCTTTACTGAATAAAACAGTATGTTGATAACAAAATGAACCCAGGTCTTTGAACGACTAGTCATCGTTCGTTATTGGTTAAGTTATGGTGTTCACAGCAATTCTTATAACAGCAGTAGCAAAATTTTTACGTGCACTAAGTTCGCCAACCATGTTATAAAAGAATACCGGTTGAATGAGTGAGAATCAGTTCTCGTTGATTTTTTTTGCTAAGATGACTTCCACTAGGATCTAAAAATTTTCACTTAGGGAGCAATTTATTTTTATATTAAATAATCATTCGTTAGTAAAAAATATATGTTTTTGTTTCGCTATAATTGAACGTGAATTGTTGATTAAATAAAAATAATAAAAAAACACAATACAAAGGCACAGGAACATTTATAAAACTCTTATTTGTTTTTAAATGAACAGTAAGCATTGTATTTGTAACTTAACAATAAACTTTGTCAATATTGTATAATACACACTATTAGTGCGTAATGTTAAAAAAATGATGGAACGTAAAAACTTTAAATTATTTTAAGAGTGCGATAATATGACTTATATTTTCATACCTCATCAAAGATTCCCTCACGGGTCCTTACAACGAGCGCAGAGAGAGCGATAAGCTAAATACTATTAGTTAGTTAATCGTTTTCCAAGAGAGGCTTAATGTACAAACTTCTTAAATTCAAGCTTTCCAAGCCTCAAATTGCAAAGCTCTATTTGTTGCTACATTAACTCTCTGTTGAGATAGTATGGAAAATTTCAATTAATATTTTGGTGCGCTAATAAATTTATGGAAACAGTAAAACCAACTAAACTATGCACTTGTGTGTGCTACTTCATGTTGCTATTAGAAGCAATATTGATCTCGAGTGGTGTAATAAACTGGTTCAAAATATGCAAAGTAGTTAAAATATTTTGATGAAGTTTTCGCAACAAATAAACAAGAATTCTAACGCTGTTCCTTATGAATTCTCCTACCATGCAGATGCTACCAAAGTATTCTATTTTATTTCAAATGTTTCAGTTTTTTGAAAGTTTATAGAGCATTCACAGTAAAACTTCAATGAAAATATTTATAATCAGGGACGTCCCGAGGGCATAGGCAAGTAGGCAATTGCCTAAGGGCGGCAAGTCCTAGGGAGCGGCAAATGATCACAGATTTTTAAATATTTTTGACACGAATTTGATTTAGAATAAATATGATGCCTCAGTGTCTTTGATTAACAAAATACCAAATCAAAATATGATACTTATATTATTTAAGTGCATTTAAAATTTACAATATTTTTCATGATGTGTAATGAAGGTAATAGTCATTTTTTCTTAATTATTGAACAATAATGTGGGCTTTTGGATCATATTAATTTGTGAGGATCTTTGTCAATAAGGTACATACTATGAATCACATGAAATCAAAACGGAATAAGTGACAGAAGATTTGTTTGAGTATGTGTAAGTGAGTAGAGTGTTCGAGCTTCTATAAGTGTATATTTACTTCTAAAATAATGGAAAGAATGAAAGAAAATGGGCGCTATTTAAGAGGTCTGCCTAGGGACGGCACATAGTCTAGGAACGTCACTGTTTATAATGGAGTTATAAGTAATTAAACAAAATTCTCTGATCTGACTAAATCTGATTGTGAAGTTGTAAGTTAAATATTTTCCGAAAAAAATATATTTTTAAAGTTTTGCAAAAAAATATTGAAAGTATCCATTTAACTGAACTGAAAAGCAGACCAGACAGTTTCAAAAAAATACTAAAGATTTATTGTTCAGGAATATGTGTGTATATATTAAGATTTGACGAAACGTACTCTAAGAAATGTGCATCGTTACTCAAGCATAGCTACAACAAACTAGTAGTAATATACACAAGAAGTCAGTGCCACCTGTCAATATTGACCAATAAAAGATACGCATGCGTAAAGAGAGTGTTATAAGTTAAAAATATCGATAAATCAAAGAAAACATAATGCACTATAATCATTTTACAACTGACCGTCGTAAAGAAATTTTTATTTAAAATAATAACATGTTGCAAATGTATATCGACTGTGGAAAAGAAAAAGGACGTAACCCACACATATCAAATTTTATAGGAGGCGCAAAAAACGTGTTTTGATCATTTTGGGCCATATGCAAATTATGAATTATACACAATAAAATTCACAGAGACTACTGAACTGGTGTTTAATTGACATAATCTAATATTAATTAAAGAAATTGTCTAGGAAAAACCTTTATTTCAGTCTTTTTTCTTGGTTTTAATTTTTAACGAGGTCATCTTTTTCAAACATAAAAGCTAAATTTAGATAATAATTTGGTATTTGGAGCTTGCATCCTTTTGATAGAACGTGTATCAAGTTTGATACATTGTGATTATCGAAAAAAACCTGTTTTGAAATAACTTACGAGAGTTACGTCCTTTTTCCTTTCCACAGTCGATATATTACTTTGTGTAATTTATTAATAAACTAAATATAAAGAACAAAATGTCATTAAGTAAAAAAATATTGTATGATTTGTTCGATTCAGTATCGACATAAATCACGAAATCACCTACATTTTATTTTTTATAACTGAAGAAAAAAGCTATCGTTTGAAAGGCAAGTGCAAAAAGGTGGCCTGTCTCGAAGGAAAAAATCACGGCAAGACTCGCAGTAGACATTCATACTTGTCGAGCGCAGTAAAAAACCCTTCGACTTTTATGGTCTGAATAAAAATGTCACAAGCCTTAAAAATAGCGCGGATCTGAACAGGTGGTCAACGGAATATCCTAATACAGTAAAAGGGGTGGGTAGAACATTTCGACATAAATCTGCATCGTACCGTGTGCTCGCGATCAGTTTCACTGTGCTCTTCTATTCATATATTTCACTCAGGGAAAGGTCCGCGATAGAGGTCTAGAGCTTTTCTTACATATTGCGTCTCTACTTGGGAAAGAAATCTATGCTTTTTATACATTTTTTACACACATATATAAATTCATACATTTATTTGATAGGATTTGATTTATTAACCTATGTTCCAGAATCGACGGGCATATATTTTTATAGATAAAGCTGATATCAAATTTAATATCGTATAAAAACTGATTTTCAAAGATTATTAAATATTAAACAGAAAATTTCTGTCAAAGACAGTTAAATTAAAAAAACTAACGTGCTTTTTAAGTTCAAGTAAGACGAAAATCTACCCGTAAAAAAATCTATAATACATGAAAGCAGTAATAATGAAAGTAATAGCAGAAAAAAACAAGATGGCGCCACAATTACCTATCGCCAATATCTTTTTTTTTTTTGTTGATATCTGTCTATATTGGTCTTGACGGGTCTTCATTCAACTCGAGAGAAATTTGATCGGTAGCATGCAGTGCTTACAAATAGACGACATATGCTAACATGCGACAAGTGCAAAAATTATAATATTAAAAAATATTATTAATATATTATTTAAAAAATTAGGTAAGATTAGTTGGTGGTCTAATACACGGTTTCTCAACGGTGGGCCATGTGGCCCCCCAAGGGGCCACAGAGATTTATTTTTGTTTTGGGGAGCCACAACACAGTTCAGGGGGGGCACGGGCAAATTGAGGATTTCAAATTCCTCGGCGAGCTAAAAAAATCGGAGATATTCTGGGAGAAAGTATACCAAATCGGAGATTTCAAATTTCTCGGTGAGCTAAAAAAAAAAAAAGACACTCAAAAGGGGCCACGCTCCCAAAAAGGTTGAGAAACACTGGTCTTAAACACCAACATCCAGTGTTTAAATATAATATAAATTCATATATTTTTCTTTAATATTCAATAAAATAATAGATACGATTAAAATATTATTTTTAACTTGGTGTGTTTTTTCATGTTCCGTTTAGACATGAATCCCTTTTAAACAGCATATTTGTTATTCATTATAAATAAATGTATTATTTAAAGAACGAATACACACTGAAATAGTTGATTCTCATTAACAGATAAAACATAGGATACCGTGTTTGATCAAGGATAGAAAATCAATATCCTTATTTCATAATTTTATTGGGTATAAACTTTATATCTCCATAAAACAGCTAACTGAACATTAATAATACTGTAGTCATAACATGAATGTGACCTTTTAATCGTATATTTTTAGAATGTACGTATCGTACATAAAACTTTGGTAACATACATAGTTTCCGGAAAATGTTGGTAAAGCAGTAATTGAACAACAGATAATTTTCTATAAATTACCAAATCCATACTCCAATTTCTCTACTTTGTATGTTTTTTTATACACAAATGTTTAAAAATCTATACACGCCATGAATTATAAATTCGTTTATTAGTGTCGGACGTTTTCAAAAACTCAAAGAAGAATCCAAATCATGTTTTTTTTTGTTTTCTCTTTTAATTCTAAAACGTTTCACTAAAATCAAGAATTTTTTCGATCCGTTCAATGATAATGTACATTCACGTTCAATGGCTGTATTTGTCAATTTCAAACCGTTAAATCAAACAACATTTTTATATTCAATGATGTAAACTAGTCATGCATAACATGCGGCTCATTTTAGTTGTATTGTGGCCCATAAATGTTTTTTTTTATAATTAAAATACAGAACGTATATTTTTTAAGTAAATCATTGTATTTAATAAATGTGAACAAGCTTTTCCATTAACGAAGCAAAATAAATCGGTTCATAAAAATAAGCTTACTGATGAATATATGGATTTGATTTCGTGGTATATATTTTGTAAAATTCTAAAGAATAAGTTTAAAATTTACAAAAATAAAGATTGCGTTCAGTTTTAAATACAAATATACAACATATAAACCTTAATAGATTTTAAAACAAAACAATTTTTGTAAATAAGTACACTTTACACTATTTAGAAATACGGTCAATTGTAATGGAATCTTTCATTCATTTATTTATTTTCAATAAATCTTTTTCCACGGTTTTTTTTTGCAAGGCAATGTATCTCTCACCTAAAAGAAGATTGAGTGTACCTTCAATATTTTTTTCCTTGCAGCTCAAACCCATGATATTTTATTTTTATTCAGCCCACTAGAAGATAAAGGTTGTGCATGGCTTGTATAAACGACCAGTTCATGGTTGTAAAACATTATATTCATTTATATCGGTTAAAAAGCTAGTTGCTAAGTCTTATTTTTAGTGAATATGAATAGTATTTTACTGTTTTTCGATCAAATTTGCAAATTCTCGATGAAAACATCACACCAACAGCGTAAAAGTGTTTGAAATGTCGTCATTTCGGTTACTGGATGGATTTTAAAGAATCATTCAGAAGTCCAAAAGTAGGCTGTTCAATTGAGAAAATCAAAATTCAATTAAAACTACGACATATATTAGCGAAATAGATTTTTATCAGATTAAAAAAAAGCAATTTCAATAAAAAGTTAAAGAAAAAAAAACATCTGTGTTGTTAAGGCAGCCTTCTTGTGACGCTTTATTTTTCTATGTTTGTAAGTCCGATTTTCGGGCTAATTGACTTTTAAGCGCAGTTAGATACAAAAGAAATTAGATCGCTTAAAAAAAAGCTAGCGGGCAAAAAAAAGTTCAACTATCTCTAACGAGATAAAGATAATTAAAAACTTCTAGGCCGTGGTAGTCTTAAAAGTTATTTTCTAAGACAACACTTTATATAAAGATGTAATATATTTTTTTATATATTTAGCTCAGCAAAACAGTTAAATAAGACGTTTTAATTAAAAAATACCAAATGAAATTATGTAATCCTAAAAAATACACACGGTAGCAACACTGCAGTAAATGGTTTCCACACCAATATTTAATTAATATGATATTTTATTAAAACATGAAGTAATTTAATACGCAAAAAGCTGTTGTTAAAAATGATAACAGTAAGCAGAAAATTGTTGTAGTAAAACTGTTTATATGTTATTTGTTGAAAAAAAGTATTTCAATTAAAATATCTAACATATAATAAACTATCAAAATTTTGCAGAATTTCGTAAAACAATGCTATTATTTTAAAAAACCTGTTTCTTAAAATAATATTTTTACGAAATGAATATTTTTATGTTATGTCTAAATTATATATTGTTTAATATTAAATATTGTTTGATATTTAGCAGGGCTGTAGATTTGGGTAAAAAAAGACAGTTCCAACTCCGACTTCGACTCCAAATATTTTTTTCAATCATTTCAATTTTACTTATATGTTTATATGTACACCATCATATTATCTTTAGTCAGCCTAGCATGCAGTGGAAACACTATGGACTGTTGTGGTTTGGATACACGTCAATTTTTTTTAGTGGGGTTAAGTCGTAAGATTTTTTGACTTCGAACCCGGGCAAAACCCCTGACTCCACGAACTTTGACTCCGACTCCATAGCCCTGGCATTTAGACGAGAGAACTCAATTGATATAAAATACAAATATAAAAGTAATTAGTATTCAATAATTCTTAGAAAAAGTTGTCAACTATGAAAGTCCTGACGAGGATACAAAGACAAAGTAAAGTAACTATAAAGTATCAACTACGTTTACCCTTTACGTTCTTGTCGAACTAAATTCTATGATTTTTTAACCTTTCAGTAAATTGTTAACACTGTAATGTATTTGAAGAAATTATACGCAATATATATAATATAAGCATTCTAAAAATAATTCGTTCTTAATGCCATAATAGCCGGATTGAAAGGTTTTTTCTATAAAAGGTCAAGTTTAGTGCGGTATACTATTTTCAAATTGCGATAAAAAACTCGTGGAATGGATATTTTCTTAGGCAGGCTGCGCGGCGCACAAACTTCATCACGTTTTTGGCATCTGTTATGTGAAGGCACAAGAAAATGGTTTACAGGCATAGCACGGCAACTTTGTGTGGATAATTTAATTTAACCGCGGGCAATTTAAATGAATTTCTTTTTGAAAAAAGATCGATGTAACGAGTTGTTATTCAATTAAAATTATGGGAAAACTGTAATTGTTTGTGTAATTTATTATTCTTATTGATTAAACATAATTTGAAAATATAATTTAGGTAGCCATATTTTATAATGGATTCGGCAGTAACTTTGTGAAAGTTATTTTAGATATTTGTAATTAAATTTAATAAGATTGTTATTTCATTTGTTGTGTAACAAAATGAGACACGCGTACTGTCAAGCTGCTTATGTTATGCAGATATGTAAAAACTTGAATTAAAGATCACGTCAGATGTCTAACACAAAATAATATTTCAGAGTTTGCAAATCATTTCTAAGAAAATGATCACATTCTGATTAAAGTAAAAATATAGAAATTCTTCATCTAGCAAATAAAACATGGTTAAGAATGAAGAGTTTCAAGCTTTTTAATAAATATATAAGTAAATAATAGAAAAAAAACATTAGCTGAGGGTATTATTTTCAAATCCGGCTCATTCCAAAATTGTTAAAACATGAACCACGAATGTAAATTTTGAAAGTATGTTTAGAAATCAATCTCAAACATAGCTTGATAACATACAAAATATTATTCTAAAGTAATGTAAAACTAAAAATACTTTTAAAATGTACATTGTTTTTTAAAATGAAATTCATGTTTCATTTTTATCCATTTTGGAATGAGCCGTGTTTGCAAATAATACACTCAGTTAATGACATTTTAAATACGATAGGCGGATCACTATAGTTAAATTGATGTATTTTCAATGGGACTTACCATGCCTAATGTAAGTAATTAGTCATTTAAAAATTAGATTTGATTGCTGATGGAAGAAATAAGAGACTTTTAAAAACATTAAAATAATTTCAATATTTTAATCAACCACTAACATTACATCTTAATACTTTTTTATGAGATCTATATTATTTTTTATTAAATAATATTTAAAAAAATACTAACAGCGATAGACCAAATTCAATAAAAATTAAATATATTTGTAATGTCTAGATTTGTAGACATCTATCTCTGTTACAATGATTTTCTTCTGACGATTTGCTATTGCACCCGAGTCGCATATGGCTTACATCAGGTACTCTTTCCTGAAATGAATTCGTATCAAAATATTTGTGGTGTAAACGTGAATCCGCGGAGGAACCGCTTCTCCAGACTACTGCACAAGTGATGCCTCGCTAGAACCTTTATGCTAACGATCTTCCTCGTAACATATATCGCATGCAAAGCTCTGTCGAACGACTGCAATTTGATGCCGCGTCAAAGCCTTGGCGGATTTAATATCGAAAGATTAGTGCAACTGCGGGTGTCTACTTAGTCACGTTCTTGTATAAAGTTTTGATATTCGTGTCTCGCGTTATATTAATATCTGACAACATTTGTATCTTCATTAATTAATATTTCAATGTATACAAAAAGTAACTAAGATTCTTAAGGAGCACAAAGCAAAAAAATAAGCTTACATCAATATATTTGTACCATCTGACGACGTTTCTGTATTTTTTATACAAGAAGAAACGAATAAATAATTTGATGTTTCAGTAATAGAACATGAATATTGGGTAAACATCGTCATAGGTTTTTGAAGATTTAAAATAGTCACCTTTAAAGTTTCATATCTTAAGCAAATTTCAATCTAAAGACAATGCATCTAACTTTTTTCTGTAAGAAAACGTCACAGTTGTATGATATAGTGCCATTTTTCTTTTGTAGTTTAAGCTAATATTCCCCTTCTACACGGTCTTACAAAAATGGAATAGTCTTTTTAAAACTATTAAAAAAATATTATAGCAAAAGTATAATCAGAAAACTGATTACTGAACAAATCTATTCAAGTAATTATTTAAATTAAAACCATGTCTGTAACTAAAATGTAAGCATACAATAAAAAAAAAGTAGTTTTATTCCTAGACAACGTTTTTACGTAGTTTTAAGTAATGAAGCGTATATTTCATTTTATTATAAAGATAACATATTTTTTTGTATGTTTTTTGTACAGTTGTCTCTTGGACGAATCCTTCGTGCTGCAAAAGGAGAATTGAGTGTTATTAATTTCAAGTAGTACAATAGAAATCCTAGCTATTCTATCATAGTTAAATTAAGTCTCAAGTGACAAATACTTTGTGATTTATTTTATTCATCTGTTTAAAAAGTTATTATATCCAACAATGTGCTCTAAATTTTGTTGTATATTA
The DNA here is from genome assembly GCA_031772345.1 of Himalopsyche anomala. Taxonomy (NCBI): domain Eukaryota; kingdom Metazoa; phylum Arthropoda; class Insecta; order Trichoptera; family Rhyacophilidae; genus Himalopsyche; species Himalopsyche anomala. The sequence continues at coordinate 18,539,671 of CM062827.1, read as the reverse complement.
TTTATTTTACATCAAAACTTTGAAAATCAATATCTGGTACGGTATATAAATTTAAAACTATATTATTTTTATCAAAAATTCGAATCTCTAGACCAGTGCTTCCCAACCTGTTTTGTGCCACGGACCTCCGAATTTTTTTATTTCACATGATCATATTTTATCACAAAGAATGTTGAAAGAATGAAAATTTACAAAAAACCTGTGGACGTAACGAAAACATAAAAAATATAAACACTCAACTAACAACTGACAAAATTCAAAAATAGCAAATATAATTCATTATCAATCGTATTTATACTTTCAAATGGCTATACAATACCTTTGCTTAGCTAAAGCAAAATTGACGATAACATTGTAACGACATAATTCAAGCTTTTTTTTATAAAAGTGGACAAATGTTAGACCGATTTTCAAAGTTACCCTTATTGACTGTAGCGGAAAGTTCTTTATGATGGTCTCACGAAATGATGTTTCATTTATATATTTATTTTATTCACATATTAAAAAAGTAATTGAACAGCAAACTAAAGAAAAATAACTGTCGCATAATTACGTTCAAAGATGAAACCAACTGCATATTAATGTAACGTGTATAAATTTACCAACAAGACATGTTTATTTTGACTTGATTCTGTCAAAACACGTCGAGATTGAAATGAAATAACAAGACTATTGATTTTCTCTGTAGCTTCAAATAGTAAACACTAGAATATATAATAGAATGCCTTAATATTATATTTGAATTTACTTTGTTTTGATAACGTTTATAAAATATTGACTGAAGATGCGCAATCTTGGCGTACTTACTCTTTAAATGTGTGTTTTAGTTTTGAATAATAATTATACTTGAAAACAATCTGTAATAATATGTTTCGTAGCAGTCTTCCGCTGGAAATGCTATAGCCCTTATTATTTAATATTAGCAGTTTACTCGTGTGTAAATTATCTAAGATGATGTTACATTATACTAGAATATTAAAGGTATATTTAAGTAAAATTTTACCTCCTATATAATGTGTTGAAGACAATAATGAGGCAAATGAAATTGTTTTGAAATTCTTGGAACCCAATGCAAGACTAAATAGTTGTGAATTCTAGTTAATTAATGTTTAATTGAAACAGATGGCTCGCCAATATTCAATATATCGTTGGTTTGCTGCAAGAAGTCATTAGCCAAAGTTTTTTTTTCATTTTGCATCAAATCAAAAAGTCAATAAGAAGTCCAATGAGATACTTTTAAAATTATTATGTTTCATTTTACGCACATACTGAAATAAAAGATATCATTAACTAGCAGAAAATTTTAATAACTTCATGCATTAAAACGACGATTTATTGTCTGTAAAATTCCTTACTGTTACAATTTTCTATTATATCGAGATCTGAAATGATCTTTATTTTTCAGTGGTAATATCCAAAATTCTATATGAATTCACAATATTTTCAAATACCTAGAAATATCATCAAAACATAAAATATTTATGCATAAATATAGTCTATCGATCATTCTAAATAAGCAAAAAAACATTATACAGTCTGACACATAACGAAGTCATCAATTTTATTTATTCTTAAATATCTACAAAATTGCTGTCAAATATATAAAACTTGGAAAAATAATAAAGAAAAAATAATCGTAAGCTATTTTAGATAATGTTCGTTGCACACTTTTCTCAATGAAAAATAACACCGTCCGTATAATATGATAGTATTAACAGAGATTGTTGTTTTCAAGTAAATTATTATAAGGTTTTATATCACAAGTACCAATGCTTATATCGAAGACTTAACTTAGAATGACATAAGAAAATATATTTGGCATTAGCTGTAATATATTAAATAGAGTTGAATCTTTTTCTCTCCAAAGTTTTGCAAACTAGTAATTTCATCATTCAAATGAAGCTACAAATAGATAAAAGCTTTACAATCCTGTCGTATATTCCTACATATTTAATATGCCAGCTTTTAAATATTATATCTACATATAAAAAACGAACAATTTTAGTACATATCCAAAACAAACCAAAGATTCGATCGAGTAAAGAAAAATATCCACTTTTTTAGTTTTGTACTGTCCGATTTAAGAATTTTCGTGGAATGTCACTGTATTTTTGAATAAGTAGAATAAAAAAGAATGGTAATGACACTATGGCGTGTTGGTCTTATATCCATTTGAAAAGGGCAGTTTTATCGCTGGTGATTTAGTTATAAGCGTTCATTTTTTGAATCAGTGGTTGTTTTGTATTGCTTGCATTGAGTGACACGTTGTAAATCATTTTTGAAAGTTTACGTTAAACTGTAAATATAGAAAGAGCCAATTTTATTTTAGAAATATACGGAACTGTAAAATTTAAACAAAATCTTATTTCATAAGAAATATTAGTTTGAAAAAACTGATTTTCACATGCGTTTTTGCTTAGTATTATATAACAAAAATGATCTAGCTTCCTTTGGTATTTAGTTCAAAATACTGATTGTCGTTTGAAATGAGGAGAGAAAGTCGATACGATTTTTTGTAAGCCGTCTTCAAAACTAAACGGTAGTGTGAGACTTTTTTTTACAGAATACCAATAAATGTGCTAAACGAGAATTACTTAAAAATTAAAATCTCTTTTCAGTGTAAATGATACACAGTTAAGTTGAGGGAATAGTACGTAGATTATCACTATTTCCTAGAACCAGCTGGAAATATGCTTCGATAAAAATCTATACAGTTTTGGCCACCGATTGACATTTTTTAATTTTTTTATAAAATTAAGAGTTTAAACAATTAAAACAAATAACTCTTGTATTTATATTTAATTGATATTTTATAATAAAAACATATCCCACGGAGTTTAAAAAAGTTAAAGCATTTTAATTGTGTAAATATAATGTAATTTGTAAATCCTTTTCATTGTTAGTATTCGCTGACACCTTTTTATTTCAATATAACTTGTATAAATAGCACTGTTTAATTTATTTTTCTTATCAGTTGATAATGCTCGCGAGAAGCGAAACCGATCCTGATCAAATAAATTTTAAGTGTGAAAAAAAGTACTAAAAATGTTTTATTATTTTTATTAAAATATAATATTCACAGTAAGCCGTATTCGTTGAAATAAAGTATGAAGATATTAAAGTCAATTGAATGTTTTTTTATAAAAATTCAATACATATTATTATTTCAATGTAAATATAAGATAATAACCATTTAGTGATCCTGAATCTTTATTTCGATACCGTTGAGCAATCACAAGAACCCGAATGAAATCTATAAATATCTAAAAACGATTTTGTAGTTGTTTTCTATCTTTAATTATTTCAAGTTAAGAGATTTGTTATTTAAAAAAAATATACGTTTCAACAGTTCCCTCTTTTCCATTCATAACATCTTATTTTGTCATATTTTTATAATAGCTGTAAACGTTTACATTTAAGTTTAATTTGAGGATTTCAATTTAAATGTAAAATTAATAATTTTGTTATTCCACGGGTTGTGGTTTCCTTCAGTCAAACTATTTTAAATGTTATTTATGACTAAACTTAGTGTTGGTTCCAGTTTCTGACAAAAAAAAAATACAAAATGGAGTTTGGGGTTTTTACTTTCTACTGGACTATAAGAATCATCTGCAAAAGCTTATCATTTTATTATTGCGATATTTATCACCTCACTTGTGCATACTTTAAAGCTTCCCATATTAGGCAGACAGGTGGATTTTTTTACGAAAGAATTAAAGAGCACGTTAGATGTCTCAAAAATGAATATCTTAGAGTACAGAAGAGGTAAAACACGTATCCCAATGTATTTGAAAGTCAGTGAAATATGTAACTAAGTTTTCGATTTTAATTTTATAACTTTTGATTCAGATATGAAATTTCTGAAAATATTTTTCAATATAAATTTTGTATTTTTGATAACTATTAAGATAGGTTACTTTTCGGGTGTTCACTGTCAATACTTGGTGGAAAGGCATTGTATTAAAAAAACCACAATATTCCATTGTACTTGCTTTTCATTTTTATTTTTCACGACAGGACATGGCGAGCATTGTCAACTGATTGACATTGTTCTCAATAGTTGACAATGCTCGCCGTTAGAGAAACCGGTCCTGGTATATCTTGATAAATAAAAAGGAATATTAAGTAAACAGCAAAATTGTGTTTTTTACTAATAATTAGATAGGCTTAACGGTGTTTAAAATAACAATTCGCGTGTAATACATTTATGTTTCTTGACTATCAATCCATTAAAATATGCCCTGTCACCTCGAGCTCATCAATCTTAAACTGATATAATTTTAAACAATCTGACATACTCGTCAATAAAACGATATTCAAGCTCGCAAATTTTCCCACAGTCGCGGAAAACTTAAGGTTTATATGACCTTAGATTAACGCAGATTTTTACGTAATTATGTATTATATCTTAACGCAATATCATTCATTACGAAATTAATATCTAACAATTCCTTATATTGTATTGAAATAATGACAGTAATCAACAATGGAATGGTTTTATTTCAAAATAAATACATCATATTTAAATTGCTTTTTATATTCATAATTGATAGAATTAAAGATCTGAAGGTAATAAGATTCAAAGCTCGAAGCAGTAAAATTTATCATATATCTAAAAATAAAGATAAAAACTAAAGCACTTTACAGTGAGAAACGTGTAATTTGGCTTTTTGGATTGTATACGGTTGAAAGTTTTAAATTTTAATATTATTAACCTGCCTGTTCTATAATCGAAATGATCATTTTTGATAGGTTTTTAATAAATAAATATCTAACTATATACAGCTCAATTAATAAACATATCACGTTTATTTACTATATACGATGGTATTTAACGGAATTGACAATTGACATTGAAAGAGGACGAGAATGATTTTTTTATTCGGATTTTTTTAAAATGAAGATAAAATTTATTACAACGGGCCTGATATAAAATATTTAAATATGATTCAATTTTTTTTTTGTATATTTAGTAACGTTTTTTCACTTGATTGAAACAATGTAAATATTTCATTTTTCAACACTACATTATCTCTTAAACGCTCAAAAATCGAATATATATCATATTGAGTATTATTAAGCTATATATTTTATAAAAACGATACGTTTTTCACTGCTAGTAAATAAATACATGTTTATTCAAACATAGAAAAACATTTTTATCTTTCGGATTGTGAAACGTCACCTCCGCAAATAATATTTTTTTTCGGATGTGACGTCACAAAATAATTGATTAATTTGTCCATGTGTATGAGCGTACTTTTTTCCAAATAAGTGGGCGTTTAATGCTATTAGCACCATGCTACAGGAAATCTAATAGTTTTTTTTTGTCCATCTAATTTATTTTTGTCTTATAGTATTTTTTTACATTTATCCGTTTATATATAAAATAAGAAGAAATCCTTTGAAAGTTCATCAACTATTGCTATTGTTTTATACATTGTTAGATAGGTAAATACATTATTTTGTTTGATAAAAAAATAGAATTCATATACGCTTTCAATGTAAAAAAGATAAGTTTTTATAAACAAGTCCTATTTTGATTTCTAAATATTTCCTCTCAAATAAAAAAACAATAATTTATGACTAGCAAAATACGTAGTAGGTTTATTTAAGTCATTAATATTCTATCATTTTGTCACCAAACTTGCAAACGTTTTTGGTTAACAAATTAAAAGTTTCAAGTAAACAGCAAATTGTAAAATTGGAGTTTTTACAATAAAGCTGTTAATTACATTTATAATTATATCAAAAATTAAAAAAAATGGATCTAGGGATGGACTAATAGTAGATTGAGTGAAAGTGCTGTTAATGTCAATAATCTCATTGTGTACTTACCTAATTTTGGTAAATTTTGTTACTTACCAACTTCTGCTGGTATTTTGATGACTTGTTTGAACAGACAACAGACGAAATAAAAAAATCTCACAACAATAATATGTTATTTATTTTGACCGAGAGCATAAGAGTAAACCGTAACACATATTTTTATAATCACTTAAATAAAAATACTTGAAATATTTTTTGAAAATATAATTTCGAAAAAAAATATTATCTCAGTGTATTAATTATTAAAATTCATGGGAAAATTAAAATTGAATCATTGTTTTGAACATTTGTTACCCCACAGATTTTTGGTGTTTTTATATTTATTTAACTGTTAATTTGCGCGTAGCAAGAGTAATTAAATATTATATTAACGGATAGCGGTAAAAAAACATGAAATCATAAAACTCACCGCTATCAGATCTGTCAATTTATTTTGACATTTCGAAAACAGTAAAATAAAAATTGTTTATTTGGAAATCACACGGAAGCTGGGGAGTTAAAGGACTTGGAGATTCATTGAAAAATACAGATTCCCGGCTCAATCAACTCAGGCAATTAATCAAGTGAATTTACTGCCTGTCGAAGGCATTCATCAATCGTCATCGTCGATATTTTTGAAGCCCAGCAGTAGATGTCACTCGCTTTGAGTATCTAAATTTTAATGACGTATGCATGAGAAATACAAAACACATCATGAGTAATGGTCGGATTTTCAAATTTCATTTTTATTATTGCTTTTTTTTCAAATTAAAACAAATTTCACGCAAAAAAGGTAAAATATTAAAAATATGGTAGAATGCAGATTTTTATAAGTTAAAAAAGCAAACAGCTAAAATCGGAGAAATATTTCACGTACTTCTAAAAAAATATATTTTTTATAAAATGTAGTATTTTGTCAATTGTTCATTGATACATCTCAATGCGTTTTGTAATTCGCCTTGTTTTTGATCTTTCATTAGAACAATAACAATGAGAGAATACTTAACAAAAACAATATAAGCCATCATAAAAAATAAAAGAAAGAAGGTCCTTGAAATTTTCAACGTAGAAATATGGTTAAAAGTTGATTACCACTATTTGCGGACAGGTAAAAGAATGGCGGACCGTTACTGGTCTGTAAACCGTCGGTTAAAAGACAGTGATATTCACAAAGGGTTTTATTAAAATTAATATAGTTTTCTAATGTTGTACAATTTCATCTCAGTTATAACCTTTCGTTGTCATCATGCCTTAGGAAAACGAGTGATTTAGAACAAAGTGGAGTGAAAAATTGCAGACAATCTTTTTAAAAGTAAAATTGTTTGTTCATTCGATTTTTGAGCCTTTTTTATTATTTTATTTTAACAAATAAATCAAAAAAATATATTATTTCTACTTGTAAGACTCAAAATCTTCCGGTTAGAGTAGTGAAAGAATTAAACAATCATTTTAATTTTCGCGATACATTTTCGAGAACGGTTAATTAACTATTTTTTACCACTTAAAAATAATCTAATTTTTGGTCAATAAAACTTAAATTTTCTTACACGTTGGGGTAAAATATTTCGTACCTACATACATCGTCTATTGAGTTAACTCTGTATAATTCTATTTATTATCAACTAGATCTACGAAATACTTTTCATAATCCTATTTTAAGTGTTTCATTTCTCTAAGAGTATCTGTTGAATCAATTTGTCAAAAGGATTTGAATAATTATTGTCGACGAAGAGTTTTAATAGCTAAAATTTTTTAAATGATATTTAAGCGCTGGGAAATAACTGCGGCTTAGTCTAATCTGCTTAAAAGAGAGGATCAAAAAAGACAAGGACAAACATAATTACTCATAAAAAGGAACAAAGAAGAGTTACTTACATTAATTAACTGCGCAAACGACACCTGATGTTTAAATATGAAGGTGAATAAATAATAATAAAATAAATTTTGTCTTTCAAAGAGGATTATTTACTTACGAAAATGAAAGTAACGTAAATAGGGTCGTTGGCAATTTGATGGTAAAGCATAAATGTGTATTTTATTTTTATTTCGAAAATAATTTATTGCTTTATTTGTGGAAAATCTTTTATCATTTTTTAATTTGTCGAGATATTTCAAAATTGTTGTATCTGTTATTATAGCCAGCAAAAAAAAGATAAAGACAAAGTTGTACCAGGTAATCAGGATAATATATTTTTTGATGAAATAATTAATCATTCTTCAACAAAAGGTTAAAAAATACTTTTAAAGGAAAATAAACAACATTATTTTCATTGCCAAACATTGCTTGTATTAAAAACAAAGCACCATTCAACCGAGTCGTTATGAAACAAAATAATTTAAATTATTTGTGTCAAACTGTCGTTTTATCAATAAATATGGTTAGAAGCAAAGGTAGATTGAAAAATATCAATATGGATTCAGAATCAAAGAACTAAAAAGCCTTAAGCGTGTGAGCTGATAATTTCATTGAAAATATTTTTTTTGATTCGCTTTATAAACAATTCAGCTTATTCATTCTTAACATTTCGTCGAATACTAAAAGTCACCTAACAAAATGTTTGCTAAGCACATTTGACGAATTTATTGTGAACCACATTTTTTTTCTGTAAGGTATTTATTGTACACATATTATAAATAAAATTAATAAGGAATGCCCTTTTTCAGTTTCTTACGTTTTTATCAAAATGGCTTCCGAAGTTCATTGCTGTCTTTGATTTTGACCCCCTCAATTACTAAGCCAAAATGTCTAAATTAGGATGTGAGTAAATGTTTAAAAACTTTATGCTGACAGATTTTTTTGATAAATATAAACATTTATATGCGTTTACTTAAACAATAATATTTATTAAAAATGAATATTCATACTTTAGAATAAATGATATTCAAATTCACATTACTGAATTTGAGCAAAATGTTTATGAACAGACAAAAATGCAATTATTTTTCTAACCTAAATAATGATAAAATGACTTTTTTCGTTGCCAGTCAGCTACGGTAATCGATTTTTTAAAATTAATCTTAAAAAATCTGAATTGACCGTGGTGTTTTACATAAAAGCGATGTAATTAAATCATTCGTGACATAATAAAAGTACCTACACTATAAAGCTCTAGGGTTAATTGAAAAATAAAGGAAGTTGCCTAAAGGTCTTTTTAATTGAAGTTTTTACGAAGAAAGCTAAAAGTGAAGTTCACAGCAACGGTCAAATTCAGGATGTCCGGTTTTCACATAATGGATGCCTGCGAGTTCAAAGAAAATAATTTTTCTCAGTGCACTGTCAGCAAGCGCCAAATTTCCGTCTGTCGGCAAAACTGTGAATGCACGTCTATAGTGTGTTTAAGATGTTGGGTACTATTAAATTATGTTTGAAAATTCCATGATTAAATATTTTGACAGACGTTTAAAAAATAATGAATGATTTGAAAGTGATTCTTTAATACTTGGATTTATATATAACCACCCAATTTATTCAAAAATAATTTTAAGCTCAGAATTTAATTTTTATATTATCAATAACAGTATTATAGGAAGTTTAAATTAAAAACATGTGACGGTTAATATGACACGTGTTTTTCCTTTTTAAGAGTCATATATAATTCAATAATAAGGGTTATTAGAATCAGTTACAAAAAAGTAATTTTTTTGTAAATAACTAGAGACAGTCTGCATCGAGTTAAATAACTCAAAACGAACTGTCTATGACTGGGACTAATAGCTGTACACAGTAAAAACCAATTATTATTTGCTTAATACCCGAATTTTACCAGTTAAGTACTGATTTACTAAAGAAAATAGTTACATACAAAGAATACATGAAATAAAATTTTAAAAACTGAATATATATTTGCGTCAAATTCTGAAGGTGAAGTAATGTTATTTTGTGAGAAACTTGGAGATTATACTACGCCCTATTCTGTTAGTAGTATTCAAATAGAAAACATTAAAATCAGTGCACATACCTCCGGATAGCTCCAATCAGTCCAATCCTACTTGGCTCTCATTCCGACAGTTGGGAGTCTGGCGTCCGGGAATTGGCTAGACTGATTAAATAAAGATTCTAAAAATAAATTAACTAGGATAGTAATCGCCTACTTAAAAGGCTTCGGGTAAAGAGTAAATGTCAGCTGAAAAAACGCTAGTCGTTACATCATTTAGTAAGAAGGTATATTCGAAGAATTGAGCTCAGTGTTGAGATGAATTTTGGATAAAAAAATATTTGATGTAAAAGTCGGTGAAAGAACTTGAATTCCAAAACGTCGTCTGTAGTAAACATGTAAAGTATAGTGGACTTATTGTTCTTTCATTTCAAAAAAGAACATGCACTTTGAAAATTCTTTTGCCTCCAGGATAAGTTGCGCCGTAAAAGCGTAGAAAGGAAGTGCTTTTCCGTGCATATTTTGTCCTTGCATCCAACACTCGCGGATAAAGTCATCTCTGAAATAAAAATGTTCGAGTGAGACTCCAATTTTATATAACGTATATGTTTATGTTGAACATTTTACAAGTGCATTATCCAGAAATGTGTTCCTCTTGGTCGTATCTCCTCTCCTCTGAACGAGAATGTCAGCATTTCGATGGGATAGAAAAACTTTGAGTAATAAAACGGATTCCACAAAATGACATTTTTATGAGAAAATATTTTATACATATTTTCAAGAGAATTTGTATCATGTAAAACTTCAATAAAAATCCTAAAATCATAAGTAGTTCTTAACGTTTCAAATGAAGTATGTACGTTATATTATCGATGATTTCGGCAGTCTAGATGTAAATTAATAATTTTGTTACTCAAATAATTGTAATTAAACCATATTTTACTCAACAAAATTACGACAAAAAACCATAATTAAGACAAAAACGTTTTAAATTTAAATTATGTAATAAAATACGCCATAGAAAATGAACCTTTTGTACGATTTGACCATTTCAAGAAACGACATACAAGATTATTTTTTTTGTGAACATCGGAAAATTTGATTTTTGTCAATAGTTTTTAAAATAGTTTATACTAACTTGATTCAAGTTGTATAATAAACATAATAATGCAAATTATAAATCTGCGTATTCATTTGCAAACATATTTTTTGAATATAAATTGTTCTTTCTCGACTAACGAATTCTTTAGACACGTTGTTCTTAATATAAAGTTTATTGCTATTCTTCTTATCGTCAAATCTTAAATCAAAAACGTTTCAAATGCATTGAATAACTTATATGTTTTTGTTAACACATATAAGTAAGACCAAAAATGAGTGACACTGGAATATCTATATATATGTATTTCACAAATATTTAGTATCTCTTACAAATACATACTACTAATTTGCAATTTGGTTTATTTTTGATTGCATATTAGTTCAAAGTATTTTATTATTTGACACTAAAAATTGCATATTTTAGAATACCAGCGTTCTATTGACGGGCGAAGAGTAATTATAAAACCATCAAAAATCTTGTGTATTAATATTTGAGTAAAAATACAATAATGATAAAAAATACTTTTAAAAACTGGCGACTAAATATATTTCAAACACAATTTTTCATCCAGCAGAGTGAGCAGGCTAATTGAAAAAGTATACATTTTTTTCGGTTGAGGCTTCGTACTAATTAAAACGTAATGAGTAAATTTAGTTTGGATGTTTTGTTTCTGATGCTGGAAGCAGCTATTTCCGATGCATAATTAAAAATTAAAGAGCAATCATTTCACCAATTAGCTGCGTCCTGGCACTATCGGAAACCTCAATTAAAAAAGCGGCTATTTTCGTATAGTTCATCGTTCTGCCAACCTGTCAACTGCACTTTATGTGTATTTTAAGCAGTGATCATGCCAGCAAAAAAAAAATTTTAGCAGTTGCTACGGTACTTTTGCGAATGATGAAAAATAGATTAAAATACTATAATTAGATTTTTTACTTTTTGAAATGTGCAAGTATAAAAAATATTACGATCTTTGTAAATTTGTTAGCCAGAAATTAAAAACAACTGGTTTTCTTCATTTTATTTGTGATGTCAAGTGTGCTCTAAAAAAACTATAAACTTACAACGTTACTTCAGATGTACGTTTCTTTTTTCATATTTAAATATCATCAAAGTGATTGAAAAATTCCTATTTCAAAATTCGATTAAAAAACAAAAAATAAAACAAAAACAAGTCGTTAAATGAAAACTATAAACTTCACCATTCTGATTTGAAATAATTTATTGTTTGGTTGCTATTTTATTAAACTTAAAACATTATTTACTGTCGAGTGCAATTACTTTAATGACGTTATAATCGGCCATACTATTCATTCTAAAATCTAAAAAAATTCACCGCATTTAAGATTCTTGACAAAAATAAGCCGCCCGCTTAACTGTAGACCACAAGAGAGCCTTTCTTTTTTAGTAAAATTGGGTTAATATTGAAGAAGCTGCCTTACGATTCAGATCGTATGTTGCCTTGTTATAGCTTTTTAGTGTCAATAAGATGTCTCAAGATTGATCTAACAATAATTAAATGTAATCAACATACTTGGCTTAATAAATAGCTTTGTTATTAATGAAGGCGTATTTTTTCGTCCAGCAATATATTGAAAAAACTGATGATGGCTTATGAAAAACGCGACGCATTATAATACACATAATATTTTGTGTATGGCAATATTGTGACGTGCAATCACGCCTTGGATTGAAAAAACTCCGGAAATTAGGTCGATGGTACGTTCAACTTTGTTTGAACAGCCCCGGGTGATAAAATATGGAAAGCAATTTAACACGTTGACTCCTTCAATACTTAAATGCATTTTATAATGAGGATTTTTACGTGCATCCATACATGTAAGAGTTTAATGGGTGTTTGTGAAAAATTGAATTTCAATTAGTATTTTTTTAAATTATTTCTATAAGATTATAGATTAAAGACCTTAAGACAGGTTATACGATTATACCTAGAACTTATAAAATTTCTTTATATGGGAACTTTAGAACCATTAGATGCTTAATCGTTTTCTATAATGGACTTCATCTAAGTTACTAATAAAGTCATTTTACTCAACACAAAAAAAATACATTTATTTCTTTTGTATATACATAAGTCGGAAGAGTTTTGTGACTTAAAATTAACGCTTAAATTTTTTTTTACTTTAAGCCCAAACAAGTAAAACAATAAATTTACTCAGTAGCCTAGTAGTTAAATTAACTCCTTTTCTGAGAGAATAATAATATGACTAACATAGAACAAGTGATTGAAGGATTAATGTGTTTAATGTATGAACCAACTGAAAAATCGGTACTTAAATCTGTCCGTACTAGGATTCCACCCCGTGGACATTGCAACCAAAACTAACGACTTTGACCACTCGGCTAAATCACCAAAATACAACTAAACGCTCAAGTATCAATAAAAAAAGTGGCGATGTGCCAAAATAGCTGTGTAGTATATCATATAATTCTTGTGTTAGTAAATACTTTCTCATAACATATTATATTATGCATTACAATTATGAAGCTTAATCAAATTAATTCAGTCATTTCAATCAAAAGATATTTCTTTGACTTTGTCTAATAGTAATGTTAAACTTATTAAAAAAATAAAAACTGAAATACCTCGTGTTGAAAGAAAGTAATATATATTCTTTAATATGAAGTAAAGAAAATTTAATTTCGCTAATGTTTTGTCGTTTGTTTATCTCATTATTTGCCAGTAGTCAATTAAATAAGCCTGCCTGTGCCAATATTGGTAGAAAAACTAAAATCTTGTCTGAGAGAAAATTCAACATAGAGTGAGATGATTGATGAAGCAAACAAGCTCGAAATATATTGCCCACTAGGGATTCTGAAGTCTCGGGTTTTTCAAAGTCCCGGGACCCGAGACGTGATAAAGTCAAAGTCCCGGGACTTCCCGGGACTTGGGACTTTTATTTCCCCTTCAATAAAATTATAAATTAATTTAAATTAAATATTTGTATGTATGTACTAAAAAGGGATGATAACGGTACATGTATTGAAAAATAACAATGAATTGGGTAAAATTATGACCGTTACTTCACAAATTACAATACAGCTTTTATACCTTTTTTGTCCTATTGAGACATTGGTAACTTTGTACAATAGTGAAAAAAATTTGTAAATAAAACAACATCAGGTATGAACATTTAATTATAATATTTTCTTAATTTGTTTTTGCTACAGTAATATTTTTTATACGATTACGAATTGATTTAAACAAACTTCTAATAACATAAATGAAGATATCTTTCTCCCAAACGTTTTTTAATATTTTGTTTCAATTAAACTATTTTTTTAAGCGTTTTTTACGCAGTTAAACGTATATTTTTTTTCATGCGTACTTTAAAAGGGCGACGAAAGTATGCGTTAATTAAAAAAAATACATCTTTTGAACACATTTATTTATTAATAATGAAAATATAAAATTAATTCAATAATAAAATCACAACCTCAAATCATAGATAGTATGCATTATTTACACAAAAGTTAATATTTTACTTTTGCTTATCAAAATATGCTTTTAAAAATAATAATGAATTTAATGACGAATCAGACAGCCGATTTTTTATTTTTGTAATAAACGTTGTTGCTGTCAACACTTTCAGTCGATGTTTGTTTAATGTTTAGCAAAGCTTTATATAAAAAAATAATCTTTGTGTTCGTTCTTTAGTTGATTTTAAAATCTTAAATTCGTTTAGTTTTTTCGTTTTTAATGGAGAAATCTTTTGTTTTTTGTAATATGTCTATTTAATTCTTCTTCCAGTGACAGCTCTGCAATATTTATCTCATCATCGATATTTTCTTCAGATACCTCGATATCTTTTTCCACGGAGAAAAGACGTTGTAGTAAATTATCTCCGTATTTCAAATATATTGTTTTGGAGCATTTGTCAAAATCTTTGGTGTATTCTTTTCGAAAATCAATTAGTCCCAGCAGAACCGTTGGTAATAAAACATTTATAAGCTCTGCCTTGATTTATAACATCATTTTCTAGAAATAACTATGGGTTTCTTTATTTCATGGAATTCTGTGCGATTACTCCATGCCAAGTAGTAAAGCGAACACGTGTCTAAGTTTTTTTGTATTTCTGTATGTCTCTATCCATCAAAAATGGTTGTTTCGTATAACAATATATAAATAGATGTTATTTGAAACATCTAGAATTATAAATCCAAACAGCTGTTTCTTTTATAAGATCCCTTTTATATATCCATACTTAATTTTGTAAAAACCCCGGCCTATAATCCTTAGCCTGAATATAATGCATTTTTTTCAAAACTGACCTCGAGGATAGACACCAATGTAAATTTATTTTAAGTCAAAATTAACTTTTTAGGTCACATTAGCGATTGCTTGCATCCAATTTTATTTTGTTAGAATGGTTTTTTCAAAATTAAAATGTACAATTTGGCTGTCTTAAGTCCCGGGACATTTAACAACAAAGTCCCGGGACTTAAGACAGCAAAAAACCTTAAAAGTCCCGGGACTTTTGTCCCGGGACGTCTCGACACAGAATCCCTATTGCCCACCCTACCAATATTTATAAAGAAATTTACATTTATTATTTAGATAGCCGAGATAAATATTCAAGGTATACTAAATATATTGCTTGATTATTATTACTGTTTTAATTAAATATTGTATTATGTAATTACAGACTGTAAATACAGGGCACTGTTACGTCAGTGATCACGGAGAGTCGTTGGAATTGTCCAGGTAATATGCTGCGGATGTATCCAAAGAAATTCAATCCTGATTGCCTCTTCTTCCAACCGCTGAAATTACAGTGTCCTTGACGACTGCTGGATACTATTCATAGGATGTACTCGGTGAAATTAAGAGAATGGCATAGGAGGAAGCAAAACTATTGGGGAGGGACATGAAATTACAAAGGTGCCACATGTTCTACACATGGAGCAGGTATGGTCAAATAAGCCAGTAAAAATGTAATTAATCACACAATATGTTTTCTAATTATGTTCGTTCCCAACGTGTAGTTTATTAACTCACAATGGAAGATCTCAAATTATATTTTTTCATGATCTTCAATGATCTCAAAACAATATCGGACTGGAAGAATATACTTGAAGAAAAATTCGTTGCAAATAGTCTCAGTCTGTATTTTTAGAGAGAGAAAAGAGAGAAGTATGAAATTAGAAAAGGTTGAAAAAATATCATAGGCAGAAAATTCAGTTCTTTAAGGTCAAAGAAACGTTACTCGATTTTAGGCTATTTTGGGTTAAAGCAATATGGCACGTGTATGAAATAACTTAAAACATGAAGTGACAAAGAGACATATTAATAGTTGAATGTGAGAATTTGCAACAAATACATATAAAAACCTTTTAAGGTGTTCACTGTCAATACTTGGTGGAATGGCATTATACGTTTATTTTAAAATCGTATGTCCAAGATAATTGCATTTGTAACAGTTATTAGTTAAGTTAAATTAAATAGAACACTTGGCCAGTTACCTAGAGTATGCCTGAACTTGCCAGTTGCAAAGAAATTCAATTTCAGTGTCCTGAGACACATTTTATATCATCTACAGTTTATAGAGTGTATTGCAGAATCTTCGAGAGGTTTGTATGGTCTGGAATAAATGATACGGTTAACGAGTAATTGATCTTGCAGGGGTTGATACTGATGTTAGTTTTCTTCACTTAAAGCAGTAAAAAAGGATGAAGAAAGTTGGAGAATCAGTTACTCTACACAGAAAATGAAAAATTCATAAATAATATATTTTTTTGTTATTCATTAAATGCATGATACTACTATTTTCAAAAGAAAAATCTGTTTTCATTGAATTAAAGATAAAATTAAACTTAATTTGTAATATAAAATATTATAAACATTATCACAGAAATATAGTAAGTAAAATAAATTACAGTGAAGGGAGCAGAAATACGTGGAAAAAAAACGTAAATTATATATAGGTATAGACCTTAATTAAAATACTATGTTCATTGGAGTACAAGTAAATCAAGAGAGAGGAATTAGTCCTTTCAAAATCAGCTGGTGGCCGCGCGTTTTGTGTCCCCATATAATACAGAAGGCGATAAATTTCCCCTTAAAATGTCGATCCTTAATCGGACATGATTTACTGTATTTTTAACGAATTACAGGTTTGCAGCTTTTTATTGGATTAACTGGAATATTTCTATTTTACAATACATTCATTATTGACTACTTTTGCAACACTGGGAGCTTCTTTTCATTTGCATACATACATTTTTATTACTCAATAATTTAGCTTTTTAATTGTATTGCAAATACTGCTTTTTTTGACAATACACAAAGGTAAATTTGATAATTCTTTCATCGAGTTTGAGATTTAATATGTTCGAAATTTGTTGATAAATTTACCCAAATATTTAATTTTTAATTATTTCAAACTCTTCCCACACCTCAACACTCCAAAACGACTTGATTGGTTATTTGATTATGACAAGTCTTGGAAGCTTCATTCTTTTTCAAAAAACATAAAAATTGAAATGATTGTTGAAAAAAAAACAGAAAACAGATCTCTTTAAAAACCTGCAAAGACGCTGCAGTAGAACTGACAATGTTTTTGATTATTAAACGATACATAATATTTCATAATTATATAAATAACATTTATTGTTTGGTTCTTATAATACTTATGGTGGAAAATGATGTTATGATAATATAACGAAGCATAATAACTACATATGTTTTAACAATAACAGAACTATTACAATATGTAAATAATGTTTTTGGAGATAATTTTTGTTTTTACGTTTCAAATATGAAGTGTATTTCTAGCGACCTGAACAAATTCATAGCTCTGCTGCCTTTTAAATAATGATTGTGTTGTTTAATCATGTTCACTTCTAATTAAAAGCATATTCACTCTTCGTGAAGGTATCACAGCAGAAATTGTTTCAGAAAAATTCTGAGGCCCAACTAAGATAGTGTATAAATAAGGTATGTATACCATATTTTTCAAAATAAGTTGATATAATTGAGGCTATTATTTACAAACCCGGCTCATTTTAAATTTGCTGAAACATGAATCATGAAAGTAATTTAGTAGATAAAAATATTTTTAGAAATCAGTCTCAAATATGGCATGATAACATACAAAATATCATTACAAAAAATACTTTTAAAGTCTACATTGCTTTTCAAAATGAAGTTCAATTTTGGTCACTTTTAGGGTGTTCACTATCAATTGTTGGTGGAAAAGCATTATATTAATAAAAACACAACATTCCTTTTGTACTTTATTCCACTTTATTTAATAGGTCAGAACCGGTTTCGCTCATTGCGAGCATTGTCAACTGAGCATTGTCAGTTGGCAATGCTCGCAATGACCGAAACCAGGACTGACCTATTAAAGAAAGTGGAATAAAGTACAAAATAATATTGTGTTTTTATTAATCAATTTTGGAATGAGCCGTGTTTGCAAATAATACCTTCAATTATTTCAGCGAATGTTATGTATATTTTTTATCCAAAATCTAATTTGGGCTTGATGTTTGGAAATGATGACCAAGTTTCAATACTTACTCTCATTCACAACTCACAACTACAGGTTTTGGCCGAACATATAATACCTTATTCGAATTCCTGGTGTGGTTCTGGGTCTGTTCGGGATATGTGGCGGCCCATTGAATGACCACTTGGATTAATGCGCTGGCATTTCATTCAGCTTATACGATGTCATTGAAATATTCGACTATATTGATCGTGGATAGTGGGGCAAGGGAGCGGCGGTTCGCGTCCTTCCGGCAGCATCTCAACGGGAGTTCCCCAATGAGTTCCGCCAAATTCGATAAACGGTGATAAATTCCGTCCCGTTACATTTTATCGGCGCACAGCGGCCGATGGAAGTGCCCCCCGCCGTATATAAACATGGTGGCTTAGTGTCACTGGCGTATGAACGTTGGATATGACACCAGAGTAAGCTGGGACAATGTCCGTCCAATTTAAATGTAGTATTTTACACAAGCTTTGAGAATTACACTTTCATGATTGCTGTTTGGTATACTTATAGCTAACTGTTTCTTACACGTATGCACTATTTACATGATTTCTATAAAAAAAACCTCTTTCAGAGTAGTGAGCTATTTTTTTTACTAAATTAGGTATATCGTTAATTTTTACTATTGCTGTTAACAAACATATCAGCAGGAAAAAGGACGTAACCCTCAATTTTCCAAAACAGCTTTTTTGCGATAATCACAATGTATCAAATTTGATACACGTTCTACCATAAAGCTGCAAGCTATAAATGCCAAATTAGTATCTAAATTTAGCTTTTATGTTTGAAAAAGATGACCTCGTAAAAAATTAAAACCAAGAAAAAAGACTGAAATAAAGATTTTTCCTAGACAATTTTATTAATTAATATACTCAACTTACCAACCCCCCCCCTAACTCTAACCATATCCCAATCCTTAATTATATCACCAACCACCCAAATCACATTCCCCCCACACCCCCCTAAAAAATCTACATACCCCAAATCAAATAAATTTAACCTAAAAAACCAACCCCCCCCTACTCAAACCCCCAAAAAAATTAACATTCACCACCTTTCCTACAAACCCATTATCCACAAAAAAAAACCCAAAACCCCTACAAACACCTATACCCAACCCACCAAACAAACCCCAAAACCCACCAAAAAACTAAACCCAAACCAACCTTCCACACACACAAAAAAACCCCAAACCACAAATCCCCAAATATCACCCAAACCATCCTATTCAACCATTCCCTCCCACCTCTATTCCCAATAACAAACACTACCCCCAAAACCAAATTCCACAATCCCAACCCCCCACAACCCCCAACCCCTCAACCCCAACCTTACCCCCCCAAACCTCTATCATACAACAATCCACCATCAAAAATCAATCAATACCACAACCCTCACCAAACCAAACCAAATTACCACCATACCACCAAAATACAACAAAAAAAAAACCCCCTCCACCAACCATCCCCTCCCCTCATCCACCCCACCCCAAAACCCCAAAATTAACTCACCCACACCAACAAACCAAACTCAAACAAAAACCCAACTCCAAACAAACTACCACTACAACCCAAAAAAAAAATAATAAATTAAACCAAATCCCACAAAAACAAAAAAATAACCTTACTTAAACTTCACCCCTCAACTCCAACACATCTTAAATTCAAACCACCAAAATAACCCTATCAAATAAAAACCAATATACACAATAAAAAAATTTTAAATCCACAACACACAAATAAACTGAAATCCAAATTACATTATAATTACACAAAATTAAAATGCTTAACACCTATAACATACAATTAAACCGGTACTGATCAAATAAATTTTAAGTACTAAAAATATTTTATTATTTTTATTATAATGCCATTCCACCAAGTATTGACAGTGAACACCTTAAAAGTGACAAAAGTCTTTGATAAGGTAAATAATGATGAATAATGTTTGTTGATATAATTAATGACAAGCGTTACAAAATGGCTAACATTATTTGTAACATAAACTGAATCACATGGTGATAGAATATTTTGCATAGATTTTTTTTGAGATTTTTTTCATGAGAGACATTGTATAGTACTACAACTACATCCTTAATGCTCATCTTTTAAAAATATATAATTTGATATATGTTTTTAAATCATCATCTTATCCTATACGTCGTTCCTGTACATATGCCCAGAGTTCAATTTGTGTGATAAATTTGTGCGTGTCCACACACGACTTATCTAAGGTTTGAGATTGCTTTGAATAAAATAAAAAAAACAGTAAAGTATCGTCCGAAAGTGCTTTCAATGGACTGTGTGAATAACGAATTGTCTGTATATTATTTCATCCAAAATATAAAATATATTACAAAAACTATAAATAAGTTAATAGCTACGAACGCCATTGATTTTGATAAAACGGGCAAGTAGATTTGATTCATATACTTTACGCAAGAAAAATGTTTCGATTATTTCAAAACTAGGCTTTGAAAGAAACTGTGAATTGGGAAGCTTAAAAGGTTTCGAGTATTAAAAACCAACTGTCAGCAATTAGTACATAAGTGCTTTGAACATGGTAAAGATGTGATCGCAGCTTAAGCAGTCTTAACGCAATAAAACTGAAAACTTAAAGTGCTCTTAGAAACACATCGCAACCACAGATTAGACATAAAATTCGATTACTTCATAATATTTTACTTTATTTTTAAATCTGCTGTGTTTATTTTATATATTTAACATTTGTTATTAGTAAACAGACTTCGGAGAAAAGAAGTCGATCGTAATTATTTTTTTTGGGTGACTAAAGAATATCAGAATTAAGAAATATGGGCAATGTTTTTTGTCATGTACGTCACGTTTCTTGGGTGTTGTTTGATATAAAAAATAAATCAATGAATCTACAAATATAATATAAATCATTTTTAATCTCTAGTTAACAGCGCAAGGTTATTTATTGCATACCAACTGTTGATATTTATTCACCTGTAACTAAGCATATGAATCTAACATAAGGAAACTTACATTATTCTTCTTACAAAAGTCCAATGTGTTTGTATTCATATACCACGTAACGCTGTAGCATAGTATGGCTTGTTATGAAAAAATATCATGTCACATTAAAAAGAAAAAATATACTGTAAAATTGTAGTTTTGGAAATTAAATAGAAAATTACATAAGTAAAGTGGCCGCCTGTGTGGTCGAGTGGTCAACATCGTTGGCTACCGCTACGGAGGGCACGGGTTCGAATCCCGGTACGGGCAGTTTTATAAATTGATTTTTCAATTGATTTATGAATTTCTGTTCAAAGGCATGGATGTATGTGATGTCTTGAATTCCCCCCTCCTACCCATCCTATCCTATGAACGGGGCGTATCGAGAGCGATTAGCTAACCACTAGTCCTGTCCTTGACCTTTCCTTATATTCCTACTATCTTTGGAAAAAGAGAGGTTGAGCAACTGAGTAACAAGCAGTTCTCGTAGAAAAAATTCTGTTGAGATAAACTCCATTAGGAGTCCATATGCTCCATATTGGGAGCGGACATGGAATAATAATAAAAATTAATTCATAAAAAAAATATGTCATATATATATATATTTTACTATGATCTATTTATTTTCAAATGCCTGAAAAACTGTATCACACGAATCATTAAACATTAAAGAATTTTTACTCTTATCAATTACGTTTTATTAAAAATACTGTTTTGAAATGATTTTTATTTTGCTTAATTAATAAATATTTTACTATATTTTAATCGCGTATTGTCCCAATTGTAATTCCAAGCGAATGTTTATGCTATATTTACACAACGAATAATGAATAGTTTTAGATGATGAAATGATTTTTTTTTTGGAATTAAGTGGGTATATTTGTGGCAAACACAATTTACGGACGAGTGATGTGCAATATGTATTAATAATACGAAACCTAGCCTCTTGTTTTCTTCTCCAAGCGGCGGGGTTCCGGAAACCAGGATCGCCATAAGCTCTATCCATAGGAGGCATCGGCAAATAAAGCTATTCTAGTAAGGCGTGGGAGAGGGTGCGTTGTCAAGTTATATAGAATCTTCGAGTAGTATGCGGTCTATACAGATCAACACATACAAATATAAAGTTTATTGCCGCACATTTTTTTTTGAATTTTATTTAAGCTATACTGCAATTGCAAGCTATACAAGAACCTGCAAACTGCTTGTAATATATTTTTAGTATTTTCACTATTTTGTTTTTCTCGTACAGCGTTGTCTGGTTTCAAATAAATTTAAATTGTAGATGTGGTTTTTGATTGTTTAAAAAAATTTGTTAAATTTCATTTGAATAAGAACAAGGTTTATTCTGTCGTTGTCGAAGTGTACTGGAAACAAATAAGAATCCATGTCTGCTCCCAATGTGGAGTATATGGCCTCTCAATGGAAGTATCTTAGCAGAACCTTTTATACTAGAACTTTAGAACTAGAACTGTTTGTGACGCAGTCACTTAACCTCTCTTTTCCAAAGAAAGTAGTAAGGATAGAAGGAAAAGACTAGTGAATAACTAATCGTTCTCGCTACGCCCAGTTATTGAAAGATTGGAGAAGTAGGAGGGAATATTTAGACATCACAATTACTACGTATTAAGTCATTAAAGAAGTAAGTTTTCAAAAAAAAAGCCATCACAAAAATGAGCATTTGAATCAATATTTATAAAAAAAACTACAAGAATATATATATATATGAACATTTTTTATCTTTCTTATTCAAATATACAGTCTTCAACTTTAAGTTGGTGTACAATACTAAAAAAATGTTTTTTTGTGAATGCCTTAGCTGTTTTATTATTGTCATTTCTGACAACATTGAATAAATCATAATGATAACATACAAATACAAAGATGACAACGTTCTCATATTTAGAAAAATAATAAAAAAAGATTACTATTCACAAGTAATAACAGCCAAGGAAACGAACGTGAGTTTCTAATGACCGTGGTTGTATAACAAAATAATAGTTTGTAGTTTGACAAGTTTAGCATTACCAGGTCGGACCGCCCTACTGCGTGAGAAGTGGGCGGCCTACACAGGGCGGAAATTTGAGTCAGTACTGCGTGAATAAGCGAGTTATACGTATGGTTAATAAATTTTAAAATAACTGCACCCTAAAAATGTTTTTCACAAAAGTCTAAATTAAATTGTTGAATTATAATTGAACATGCTTCGCAACCCCTACGCACATCCAGTGAAATAAAATTTTGAGGTTTATTTACTCGTTTGCATATTTGGCATTTACTTTATACTCAAAAGCTAAAACATGAGTAAATAAAATACACTTTTTTTCAGGAATAGCTCAAACATTTACATTGTTATTTCATAAGATTCATTACAATTTTTATCATTTATGAAAAGTTACAAACACAATGTCTTTAATTATGTATTGGCGTGAAACGTACGCTTAAAAGTTGGCCTAAATAAAAACTTCTAGAAAAAATATTAATTTATTTGCATGAGAATGGTTGTTTCCAACGTTTAAATGCCTATTCACTCAATTTTCTAACAAATCTCACATCCAGAAGTTATTCTATGTTAAAAACGTAAATTGTACATTTTGTTAAACATACAATGTAATAACTGTGTCAATTGTTTATAAATATAGCTAAGAATGTATTAAAAAAGATATAAAGCTATTTGTAGAAACTATATAATTGTTTTAGTCAAGCGGTTAAAATCGTTGGCTAAGAACACAAGTTTGAATGATTGATTTTTCAATAGATTTGTTTGAAGGGATGGATGAGTGTGATATCTCAAATTTCCCCCTCTCACTCATCCTTTCTTAAAAAAAGCAAAGTGTAGCAAAAGCAATTAGCTTACCATTAATCCTGTTCAAACCCATCTTTCTATCCCTACTTTCTTTGAAAGGTTGAGCTGAGCAACTGATGAGATAAATTCTTCTCGTAGAAACTCATACATAATTTTTAGAATAAAAAATGTATCGTTAACTCAAATTAATATTTTTTTAAATGAACAAAGAAGCAGTTTTAATTACAAAATATGTTTCATTTACTTTTATTAAAATTTGTTTATTTCAAAGACAACACATAAAATTTTAATGTTTCATTACTCAGAATACAATTATCTTCAACTCAATTTATCATATCAGGATAGAAAATTGCATCGAATATGCTATTGCAAGCACCTTTACTTATGACTTCTCTTATCGTTTCATCACAAATTTATTTGCAGATGTTTATGTTTGTACAACGAATATTAAGCAGTTAGAGGCATTGAATCAGGCTTGGATTTGTCTAGACGTTACTGTTATCTGATGAGTTTCAAGTGCATCGAGCTACGAGCAAAACTGATATAATATTTAATTAAATATGGGTAATTACCGAAGATAATATCAGATTTGTAAAATATTAATCGCATATAAATGCGAAAGAAAACACTAAAACTTAGAACCATAAAAGTAATTAATTTTGTTATCGCTATAAGTACTTCAAATATTTTGGCAATTGATAACAGCAGTATTCATGTTAGTAAACGTTTAGAAACCACTTTCAGTCGCTTAGACCAATACATGAAATTATTTTATTTTATTGTAATTATTATATTTATTTTTAAAAATAAATATATTTAAATGTTTAGAAACTATATTTTGTTTATCAAACTCAAAAAGTCATCTTATTGTGAAAAAATAATTAACATAAAAATAATAATGCAAAACTTATATGTACTTCCAATACTACAGTCAGTGATGATAAGGCATGCTTAAAATATAAGTCCTGTCCAGCACTGTATCGGCCAAGAATATAAAGAGTAAATTCGTTTTTTTTTCTCTCTCTTTGATCGTATTGAGTTATGGAAGGCAGCTGTATACACATACCTGGTGGTGGTGGGATAATAAAAAAACAATTAATATTCAAAAACTGATTGGTGAAAAAATTGATTGGCGTTGAAAAATTAATTAAAAAAGTATTTTTAAGTACAGATGTAACTTTTTTCATAAACAAATATCCTGAACTGAAAATTGATCCAATAACTTTGGAAAATATTATTTTATCAGTCTGTATAAACAAAAAGTATTGCAACTCTTTTGCAGAGTTAATATTAAATCCTGCAACTTTTATTCGAACAGCGCAGTAACTTACTCCTTTAGGAATTGTATTCAATATCAGTACAATATGCATAGCTTTTCAATGGATTTTTATTTTTCAAAAAGAAAATAAATTTGAAAGCCACATTGCTTGGCGACTGTTTGGAATTTATTGGATGAGTAATGAATATCGATTGCAACGTATACTAGCTTATTATTGATATTAAAATAAGTTTATGTAGAGAAAATTCAATAAGTCTATATTATTTACCCTGAATCAGTTTTTTTAACCATTGTGAATTTCGGCATTCGGTTTTTATTATGCAACATTAATTGTCAATGTAGAACGATATATGATGATATAATAACACATATTTTAATGGCTCCACAGATAAATCAAAGTAGTGCCCAATTTTATATTATAGTTTTATTTTAGTTGATGTCCTTCACTGTTTTGTTCTAAGCATACATAATCATTAGGGATAATTGCATATTCAGATATGACAAGTAATAAACAACCGAATTGACAAAAGTAATATTATTATGACGTTTAGTGTTTCATACTATTATTTTTGGTCGTGGTGATCGTATCTGAATTACTTCTGTCGTCAGTAATTGACGTACATTAACATTACGTATTATGAATTTTTCATTTATTTGAAAGAAATCTGTTCAGTTTGATGTTATATATATAATATTTTTTTTTGATATTATTTTTACCTCAATAACGACGACTTTTGGTGCACTTAATGAATCGGCTTAAAAGAATCAAAATACAAGTTTTTGTGTTGAGAATATAGTATAAAAATCATGAATGTTATTTTTTATTTATATTTATTATATAACATACATTGCAGCTTTTAAAATAAAAGGATTTTTGTTAGTTATCAATTGCTGACTTTAGTTGTTTATGATTTTTTACAACTCTGGGCTGTCACATGTAAGTGTAAGCTGTTTTCTAAATCATCATTTTTAAGTCGTACTTATCATTAGATTTCATTAAATTTATTAGGTACACCAACAATGTGGGTACTGTAAATGATTGCAATCGAAATGGCAACAGGCAGGCTATTTTCTTCGCACCGCGTTTTATAATTTAAGTATAAATTAGTTAAAGTGCAATATTTTTCTCGCCGTGGTTTCCCTTCTAGCGATTGTTTGCCGACTAGCTACTTTTCGAATTAACGGTGCAGCGTGGCGCATTTTACGCTCTCGCATTTCACAGTTGTACCAACCGCCCAGCCAGCCAGTCGAGGAAACTAAGCAAAAAGAATTGCCACTGACGTTACACAGTGCTTCGTACGTTTTCAACTGGTGGTTTTTGAACACACACAGTGTAGTAAAACACCAGAAAGCTTAGAAAACCTTAAAAGAAAACTTGGATAAAAGTTTCGTTGGCTGTGCCATATATTTCCACGTATTAAAATAAAGTATTAATGTTGCGTACTTCAGCTTTGGCTAGTGATAGATTAATTTGTTTGTTTGTGCTCATTTGCATGCAAATAAATCACTTTATAATTTAATTCGTAAACTGTATTAAAACTTCCAATTCTGGGATCTTTTAAGTACTATTCCCACTACAAATAAAGCTTAAAAAATGCTCAACAGCAATGGAATCTCTAGCAGACGTAAAATCTTCAAAGTATGAAGCTAAAAATATTATGGTGAATGATCAATCCCTGGATCCCAAGGTTGAGAGATTGTAAATCCCGAAATTCTGGGATTACAACTAAGGTCCGGAATTGGATCAAATATTGGATGGAAGGATTGGAAGTTAAAATAGTAAATATAGCAATTCTCTTTGGGATATTTTTTTTTGTAAAATCGTATATAATTTCAAAATGTATTTATAATATTGATGTGGTTAAGCTCTGTAATTTTTCCTTAAAAATTTTCTTATTTTAGCACCTTTATCAAAGCTGTGAGCAGTACCAGTGGACTAGACTTCTGCACGGAGTCTGAAGCTTGCCAATTTTTTCTACCAGCTGAATGGACCCCAACATCGTGGAAGGTCACTGACGACCATCCATAGTATATGCTCAGTGGAGTATGGGATACTGGGATAACAGGGGAAGAAGCAAAAGATTTGCAGGGATAGAGAATTTTGAAAGAACCGTGTGGTGGCCATATGCTCTAAGTAGAGAGTGGGTATGGATTAAGTTAACAGTTCTGATATTTATTATTCTTCTAAAATCAGTCGTTATCAATGTTTTTAAAGTGCTAAGTAAATACAGCACAATATACAAAAAAAACACAATACCGTAGCACTGGCAGAGTACTGATCCCCACTAAAGCAATCCGATCAGCCTAGTAAATTGGTATTTGATACTACCTGATAAAACACTGTTATATGGTTATAACAATTCTATGCCGGGGGCCTAAGAGTGTGAATTGTTTGTTTTCATTTAAGATATTTTTGAAACTTGAAATTGGTAGCATGGTATACACTTGATTTAGTTAATAAAAGTTTCTCGGTATAAGAAGCTTAGGTAAATAAACATAACAATAACTCGTGCTATATTTTGTACATGTTTTACGGAAAGAAGGTCAAACGAGACAAGAAAGCTCATGCCAAGACAACGAAGACGATGATGATTTCAATTGATGCAGTAAGTTATTCTACTTTGGTTTGAATAACTATAATGTGTTTATAATAAATAGATATTTTACATTTAAAAAGTAAACCCAAAGAGAATCAAATACATATATTAAAAATTAACTCAAAAGAAAGTTGCATTAAAAACAAGATAATTTGATTCTAGGCCTTGCCAAGCATTAAGCTCTCAAGTAATCACTAGTTAGATTTTTTCAACTGTGTATTGCTATAGTAAGACTGGTTGCCTATCGCAAAAGTTAACCAATAAAGACAACAGACAAGAAATGTTTCAAGTCGTATTGCAAGTAATTGAGAACGGTAGCGCATTGTATATTGCCTTGAATTGGAATTAGTTGTCTGAGTGAACGATACTTTACGACAGTCAGACGCAACCAATGCAACGAAACCACTTACAAGTCTCCACAACACCAAAAATGCACTATCTGATATTAAAATAACAAAATAAAATCAAACAGCAAATACACAGTGGATGTTTTTCTATTTTTTGGGATTGAGTGAATATTTGTCGAAAAGTAATATAAGTTTATTTATTGATTTGGCATTTACTTGGTAGAACTCCATTTTAATAGGGTAAAATATCAAGGTATTTCAGTTCTACAGTTTTTAAAAAGTTAAAGGTTGATAGCTATTTCGGCTTACGCCATCGTCAGAACTATGCTTTAAACGTACATTTACTTGGCTATATATACTGTCTAAGAAGAGATACACAATGCATCATATTATTCACTCTAACATACTAATTCAAATTCTAATTACAATATTGCACTTATTAACTGTGATTTTAGTGTTACAAAGAAAGATAAGCAGTCTGGGTTTTTAAAAACATTAATTAGAATACTTTAAACTGATATTTATTATTAATTATGCTACATTAAATTTGTTAACTATGGCTTAAGTGATTTGAAAAACAATAAGCAATGTGGGATTTTTATTGTTTTTCAAATCACTTAAGCCATAGTTAACAAATTTAATGTAGCATAATTAATAATAAATATCAGTTTAAAGTATTCTAATTAATGTTTTTAAAAACCCAGACTGCTTATCTTTCTTTGTAACACTAAAATCACAGTTAATAAGTGCAATATTGTAATTAGAATTTGAATTAGTATGTTAGAGTGAATAATATGATGCATTGTGTATCTCTTCTTAGACAGTATATATAGCCAAGTAAATGTACGTTTAAAGCATAGTTCTGACGATGGCGTAAGCCGAAATAGCTATCAACCTTTAACTTTTTAAAAACTGTAGAACTGAAATACCTTGATATTTTACCCTATTAATATAAGTTTGTATAGATTAAGAAAGAGGTAAGTCTAGTATTATTTTTTCAGTAATGCTAAAATTTACTTCTTTAAATATTTTGCATTTGTCAAATATTTATTTCAAATCAAATTAAAAATTTACTTACAAAGGACAAGATGATGGTGACAATATAATTTGAAAGTCTATGGCACTTTAGGGTTACACTGAATTAAAAATCATAAATTCATTTTTAAAAATCTATAATTTTTAATTCAGTTATTATTACCGAAACAAAACTTTTGATTTATTCTTATTATTTCCGATATATTATTATATTATAAAATATTACATAAATAGAATAAGAATTATATTTAAAATGTTGTTTTTTTTTCAAAGGCTAAATAAATCAAAACTGACTCCAGTTAGCTACAAAGGAAGTAAGTACAAAAGATTTAATTTGTATAGTAATAATTTTGAAAAAGCTTTACTTTTACCAATTTGTGTAAATCTTCAAAATGATGGAAATATAATACAATGCCATCGATAGGTTACCGACAAAATGATCATAAAGAGATGATAATTTATTTTATATCTCTCACTAATGAATGCATTTATAAAATCAACAATCATTTCCAATGCGAATGTATGGTAAAATATATGTAAAAAGTAATATAGGTATTTTAAAAACAGACCGATGGAATAATTCAATGTTATAATGTTAAATAATTCCACTGGACATTTTTTGTACAGTTGTCAATTTAATAAATTGTATAAAAATAATATTAAGTTTGAGGAAAGGTTTGTATTGTACATTTAAAAATAAACACAGAAAATAATTTTGCAATGTTTGACCGTAAAAATAGCCTTTGGAAGATTCTCTGGCAGCTTTTTCAAATAGAAAAGCAGAATTCGTAAGTGAATCAAGATATGAGGTGGAGAAGATTTGTGGATGAAATATCTTGCAGTAAAGATTCACAGTAATTGTTGGAAAGGTTGCAGATTTCACATCTCTATATTTTGGTGTGAGTGGATAGTTACGTGATGTAATTAAAACGCAGAGTGCACGTCTAGTTTTGAATAATTAATGTAATTGAATATAATATCTACGAGCGTTTGAGGTTTAAATGAGGAATGGGTTTTCAAAAGAAGAATAAATGTTTTCAAATGTACGAGATAAAATAACTTTATCGTTGAGAGATATAACAATTTTTTGCACAACACTCGGTATTTTTTACATAACATAACTAAATAAATAAAAATAAATATTTCGTAGTTCTGATCAAACTGAATAATCATTATGTAATGATTACCAGACGAAGATCGCACCAAGATTACTATCATACCACGAATTAATAGGAATTGAACAGAATCATGAAAGAACACAAAAATAACGCGTAAGTATATTAACATACAGGAAACATTCTGTATTCATGAAAATTTAAATTTAAAAATGTTTATTATAAAAAATAGTGACTAAATTGTGTTTTTGGAACATTCAATAAAGTGACACTTATAATGAGGACGAAAAATTAAGAAATAAATATGTTTTTACAGAATTTAACAGTTCTGTATTTTTGATTTGACATTTTTATTAAAAAGATATAATGCAAATATTCATTGAACACTTACTTCGGTTAAGAAACTAGGCAGAAAATTACTTAAATTAAAAAATCGTACGCCCTAATCGAGTTCTCACTGTTTTCAAAGCTGACAATGGAGCCGTGGCGTAGGTTATATTTTAGCTACGCCGTACCACTGGTCTGACAGGTAATAGACACCTTATTATTTCGCAAAGAGGATGAGGCTGGTTTTCAACACCTCTGGGAAGCTGTTGTAAAATGGACAGAAGATATTTGCAGTACGTTCTCGACCTGGTCAGAATTTTATCGTAGTAATTTGCTTTTTGAAGCTTGGCATATTTTATTTGGATAATATGGTAGAAATTTATGATGTTTAACTGTATGTCACTCGTAATTGCAGATTATTGAATCAAATTTGGACTTAATAACAAGGCCTTATTATATATTTATCTTTTTTAGACAGAGGCTTGTTGTGTAAAAAGAAATGCTTATACAATAGACCAGTGTCTGTCAAACTGTGTGCCGCAAATAATCTCAGGTGTGCCACGGAAGAAGAAGCCTAAAAAATGATCATTTAAAAGATTGCCTATTTATTTAAATTTTAAATAAATTCAACTTCTAGATATTCAAATAAATATTTAACACGTTCGTAAATAGTGATCGACACGAAACATTTTCCACGTTTCTTTTTTTTAAATGACCATTTTCTTTTTTAAAACACCCTTATTTGGTGTACCGCAAAATAAATCTTATTCACCAGTGTGCCGTGAAGTACAAAAGTTTGGCAGACACTGTTATAGACAGACATTAACGGATTTGTTTAAAAATATCAACTATGTTACATTTGTTAATACTGTTGTTTTAATTTAAAATGTTTGATACATAAACAACCAACGGGAACTTTGAAGAAGTCGGATAAAAATTTAATGAAACTAAGATAATGGTACAATCTTCGTTTCATTTTGTATAAAAAGTCACCGTAATTTTAAAAGTAGAATCAATAACAATAATAGTTTTTCCGTCTTATCTTTGAGGTGAATTTTTAACATATGAAGTCATATAGAAAGTATCGTTTGATGAGCTTATTTAAAAAGTTTGATGGGAATTGCTTAGAATTATTATTTCGCCTTTAAAATTGGCATCCTGTCGATTGATAAATGAGGACAACTTTCTTATTCCTCATTTCTATGTGAAAATAACGTTTTGTTTGTATTTTGTAAACGTTATTTCGTAACGAAGTATATTATGTAAGAATGTATAATTTAATAGAGAAAAAATGTAATTGAATGTGGCATGTGTTTCCAAACATACTCACATACGCAAGAATAAATTAAATAAAAGCAGGGTTCGTTCCGTAAATTTATTATTTCTGTCCCAGGGGCGCGTTTATTGGTTGGATTCTCCCCTCAAAAATCCTAGGGGAGATCTTGCAGGAGTGCTATAAACAATATCACCCTTTGCAATAACTCATTGAAAGTTTGTTTCGTCTGAAGATGTTCTGCTGTCTCACAACCGGGTAAACTTGTAGATTCTTGAAAGCTCTCTATCTATAGACTCAGATATTCAATTAATTTCCTGTTTTATCGTTAATCTTGATAGTTACAAAAATATTTTTTTTATACGTTGTCAAATATTTTCTAAGGAAAGCAGAACTTGATTAAAATATCCACAAGAAATCAATCATTACTGATGAGTATTTTGAGTGTGTCATATGGATAGTACCCGACGGTCGTCCAGAACGCTGAAATCCCAACCGCTGAAAGAAGAAGCAAACAGAATTGAAGTTTATTGAAAGCATTTGTAGCATGTGATTCAGCATTAGAAAAATCACTATGAAAATCTTTTTAAGACCAGCTCTGATGTATAGACCAGAACCCTAGAAGATGAGCTCCAATTGTATCTCCTTAATAAATTTAACAAATGTAAGTGTGTCAGTTCTTCTAAAAATATGTTGGCATTTGCACAGCTATTTTTAAGCACCGGCATTTAATTTTTAAAAGTTTGCCGTCCCGCCCCGTCAATTGAATTTTGCATACAAAATTTATAGCTTATTAAATGAGCACTTGCATATTTTATCGCCACGAAAAACAGTTATTTTTATAAAAATATTGGTAATTATACCTATCCCTAACCTAACAAAACCTATTGTTATATTGAATATATATATATATATATATATATATATATATATATATATATATTTAACCATGTCCTCTCCCAATGTGGAGCATATGGACTTCTAATGGAGTTTATCTCAAAATAAGTGTTAAGTTTATCTCAACATAAGTGTTAGTCTCAACATAGGATGGGAGGGGGGAATTCAAGACATCACAAACATCCATGCATTCGAACAGAAATTCATAAATCGATTGAAAAATCAATTTATAAAACTGTCCGTACTGGGATTCGAACCCGTGACCTCCGTAACCAAAGCCAATGACGTTGACCACTCGACCACACAGACGGCGTATTGAATATATTTTTATTAAATTTCATATTTCGGTTAATATGTATATAATTCAGTAAGTATGCTTATGGTGGTTTTAAGCAGAAACTTAAAAAAAATACCTTTTATAACTTGACTAAACAAATATCTTTGCTTCTAGCCGATAATATATCGTTACCTTACTTTAAAAAGGTTCTATTTTCACTTTACCATGTTTTAAAATACGAGCGTTTGAATATTTGACTGATCATACAAATGTTGTTTATAAATCGATTATAATACGTCCTATTGTTTCTTAGAAGATTGTAAAATTACTGTATGAAAGAAAGTGCGTAGATAGAATTCTTGAATCCTGCTAAATTCTTTCTTTAAAAATGCATGAAATTAATATATATGTTAGATGGTAAAAAAATCATTTTATGCCAAAATGTTAGTTAGATATTATATAGTTAGATACGATACGTCAACAATCATTTTAAAGATTTTAATTGTTTATGCGATCAATAAATCAATTTATTTCTGGAAGTGAATTGTTGACGGTGAATTGTAGGTAGCAAATTCCTAGATATCGTTGTCGCTGTTTATATACTTAAAAAATTCACTTTATTTTCATAAAAGAGAGCGAAGTTTATTGGAATGGCAGTCTAAATAGTACTAGCAGTCAGCTTAAGCTCTGACAGAGATATCATACTCCATTTTATGAACAGTCACGGTTTATGATAAAGCAT
Organism: Himalopsyche anomala; assembly: GCA_031772345.1. Taxonomy (NCBI): domain Eukaryota; kingdom Metazoa; phylum Arthropoda; class Insecta; order Trichoptera; family Rhyacophilidae; genus Himalopsyche; species Himalopsyche anomala. The sequence continues at coordinate 18,505,699 of CM062827.1, read as the reverse complement.
AACAGTTTATAATATATTTTGACTGCTTTGTTAGGAAACTTATAAAATTTATAATTAACATTTTTTTTTGTGAAGAAAGTAGGTTATTTGATGTTTTCTTCAAAACATATAATGCTGACTTACTTAGGTGATTGCGGCAGTTTATACGCAAATCTACACGTATCACTGCCACAGAATCTGGTTTATGACACATCGCTTACTTCTGGATAGGTGTTCTGTAATATTATTGTATTTTGTCTCTTGGAAATCAGGGTATCATAAACGATATTAAATGTATTGAAAATATCATGTTTAGTAATATTCACAATAATTATATCGTCTAGACTCTAGACACTCCCGACCCTATTGCTAATAATATAATCATATATTGTATTATACATGACAATTTAAGCCGGATAGATACCATGTTTAATCTACATACGTGATCATAAGGGTTGTCATTTTTGCTAAATTATTTTTTTACGTATTATAAAAGTCGCAATTTTTTATTTATCACCTTATACATTTTACTAAAATTGACTTTTTATTGATTGCATGCATTTTATAATTTAAAAAAAAATTATGATCGCTTCGAAATTAAGTTTACTTAGTTTTGAATCTGAAGACTTTGCGTCATCTTTTCTTTTTAATTGTAGATTTGATATTAAAAGCAGTGAAAAATGAAATTATAAATATTTTAAATTGTAAGATTTAATTTTAGATTAAAGGTGTACTTGTTCATGTGCTCTTTCCTTTTAAAATATTTCCTAAAAAATACATTTCTTAAATTTATCTATATTCGTTAAAATTGTCGAATCTTAATTGGTAATTGAACGATTATATCATAAAGTCATCAAAAATAAAACATAATTGTATACATATGATTAAAAATGCTATCTTTGCAAGATACATTAAGCATTTTTTGAATCTTTCGTATTTGCTATGAATCACTTGTACAGTGAAACATATTTTATTGATTCGACACTAACTATTCAAAAGTCTTTTAAGATGTTCACTGTCAATACTTGGTGGAATGGCATAATAATAAAAATAATAAAACATTTTAAGTACTTTTTCTACATAAATTTATTTGATCAAGACCGGTTTCGCTCATCGCGAGCATAATCAACTGATAAAAATATATATAAACAGTGCTATTTATACAAGTTAAATTGCCTTTCAATTTAACTTGTATAAATAGCACTCTTTATATATTTCTCTTATCAGTTGATAATGCTCGCGATGAGCGAAACCGGTCCTGATCAAATAAATTTATGTGGAAAAGGTACTAAAAATCGTTTATTATTTTTATTATTCAAAAGTCTGTTCATCATTTTTGTAAATAACTGATTAATGTTGACAGTAAAATGAAGCGATGTAATATATCAATTGAAATTTGTATCTTTAATTTATTTATTCAAGCAGTACATACTCATTTAAAACTAGTTATAGAAGTTTTTATGTCTGTCACAGTGTTAATAAAACCAGGATCAAATAATATGATTGTCCAATTAAAATGCGAACAGAATTAAATTGGGAAAGAACGCGATGTGAATATGATTCATAAAATAGTTGACAGAATATTGTGAGGTTATTTTGGACAACAATTAATTGAATAATTGCAATAACCAATAAATCAAATAATATAAAACTTACTTACTTAACAGTGCAAAGGACGGCTTCAAAAATAATTTTAGAAATCGTGAACATATGACCCTTGAAAGTGTTTAAGTTAGTGATATAGTTAAAAATCACTGGTGAGGGAGACAAACACGTAAACTTGCTAAAAGTGAATGTTAATAAATTGTATGTCCTGGATTGACATTTAAATGAAAACGATCGTCGAACAAAGAGACTGTGCGCAAGGAAGTCAAAACCTATCAGGAGTTGTAGAGTCAAATATATTCTTTTAATGTAAGTATATATATAATAAGGTCCAAGATTGTCGCATTATTGAATTAAACGTATGCTTAGTATTTTAGAGTTCGTTAAGAAATGATTGAAATAAAAAATATTTTTATTTCACTATTTGCTATAAATGTCTGTAAACTAAAAATCAATAAGAGATTTTTCTCGGCTACTGCAGGTGGTGTTGAGGTAGATGATATAAATGATAATTGTTAAGTTAAGTAAGATTTTGTGAATAGAGCAAACAACGTAGTACGAATTTATTAATTTTGAGTTAAATTCACATTTTTGCCGCGATGTATACAGTCAACCAGACCCAAAGTCATGTAAAACATTTATTCTCGAATTACCTGCTCCAACTTTTTGAGAAAGTAGGTCGAATATAACATTATGCATCATTTTCAATGTGGAGATGGTTAAAATACTGTTTTTCCGTGATATAATCACAAGGTGTGCTACATAACTTGAAATATTTAATACAATTTAGCGCTGTTTTCTTACCACGATTGCGCAATATTTTCTTAAACGGCAGTTCGTGGTATATCATTTTTACGAGAATGCTGAGAGCGTTATGATATAAGGAAACATTGTGTGTTTTAATATGATAAGCAGTGCGCACTGTGCTCATGAGAACAACTAATATATCTCAACAATTTATGGTCTAAGCGAAAGCAAATAGCTATTTAACGGTCTGCTGCATCTAATAGTGTCACGTTCCGCTGCGATGACACTTTTGTGGGACGTATAATAATAGTATTTATAGACAGTTGCAAACCTACAACAGAACTGAAGCACTTCCACAGACCATCTCCGGTGAAGGGCGCATGTCAAAGACAGAAAAATCCATTATATTATAAGTGATGTAAGATATTATTTATCATTATAAATCATGGAATCAAAAACACAGTTGTAAGAATAAAGTATTTCAATTTAGAAAATTTTTCACTTGTTATTCTAAATTCCGAAATTACGGAATAAACACTTAGTACTATCACAATTCCGAGTTTTCGGGATCAGAAAATTGGACGGGATCCCAGGATTGGAGACCCAAATAGATTTGTTGAAAGGACTGTCTTGGTTCTGATGACAAAATTAACGAAAATTTACAATCATATACATCTAAATCAGTGTTTCATAATAATATTATAAACAACTTAATATTTTTTTCGTCTCTTATTCTTCTATGAAAAAATAATATCTTGCTTTCTCTTTGGAATATTAAGAGTTTATTATAAAATACCATAAAGAAACATTAGTAAGACGATTAGAAAGATTGATTTTTAATTTTGATAAAGCTTATCGAGAAGACAACAAGTTTTAGATTTTTTTAAATCTTACCAATATTGACAAAGTCTGGCTAATTATGTATTCTACAGGATGATATTTTATTGTGAATGTAATTGTAAAAACACGATGATGGTAAAAAATTTCAAAAATACAATAAACCAAATTGATAATAATGGTCTATTTTTTTTCTGAAATTAATATTGTTGAGCTAATTTACTCTTTGATATCCTAATTTCAAAATCAGACAAAAAGTTCTTTAAGACTTTATTTTCAAATAAAAAGATACAGAAATATTAAATGGACTTTCTCTTTGTTATCAAAATATTTAGGTTTTAATGAGGCGGAAATTGTAGTGAAAATGAGCTTTGAAGTGAAAAGTCTAGTGGCGCTATATCCGATTGAAAACGCCATTGCTAACGAAGTATATTTTTTTATTGCAACATTTGATTCGTTTGCGATTTTGCTAAAACTGTTTGTATTAAAGAAAAAGTGGCAATTTGTATCGATATTAGATTTACTCCAATACATTATAATCAATAGTTAGGTTTTGTAAAAGTATAGCCATTAAATTCAAAGTAATTTACATTTTGACATAAAAAAAGACAATGTTTTTACTATAGGTAATAAAGTATACATTGATTCCAGGGTAAATTAATTTTGTGAAATTAATAAAATATGTAAACGCCAATAATATTAAATTATTTTTAAATTACTTTCTATAAATTTTACAAAAGCCCTTTACCTTTAAATTAATGTATGCTTAACTACATTAAGTACAAAAAGTAGACATCATTAATACTCACTTTTAAGATATTTGCTGTCAATTCGCGCTAGAAATGAATTTTAACAAGTAATAAAACACTTATTGTAGTAATTTTACATTTTTAAGTGATATTAGAGCCGTTTCATCAGTTAATTATGCTACTAATATTTATTTTTAACAACGAGTTACTACAAATGACTGTTTATCTAGACAGGTTTTGATGTGCATATTTTTTTTGACATGCGGTTGTTGGCCGTAACTTGAAATCAAAAGAATTAAACTGCACTGTGCATAAGTAGTTTTCAATTTTAGGCAATATTTAAAGTCATATAAAAAAAGGTTTTCATTAAAAAAATCTTCCATAAGCACTATTTCTCTTTATTTGCAATATTATTCATCAAAAAAAATATATTAAATTTAAATATTTAATTCTACTTTTTGTTCTACACAATAGTAAGGTTTAAAATTTTCCACCCTAGGGTATTTAAGAGATAATGTAATCATAAAAACTTATTCATTTTGGTTGTTTAATTATCTATTTTTATCACCTCATTTTTTGAAAGTTCAATAAACTTTACCGTACCTCCTTTGCGGATAAGTTTTTTGAGCGTTCCTCTGAAAAAACTCATAGACCGCTATAAATAACAACAATTGTTGTAGAATGATAAGTTTACTTTTAATATTTTAAAATACTTCATTGTTTATTCAAAATACTTAGCGGACTTATAACTTAAAAATTTTATTTGATACCTGCCTTCGTTTAAATAGTATTATTTAACGAAAATGACTGATAGTTTTAATCCAACCATTATAATATCTGATGTTAAACACTATGATTCTATTTTATTAGAAAAAATAATATGTTTTTTGTAAAACGGTAATTTCTCATTAAACTATAAAAACATTTAAATAAATTATGCCTTACACACAAGGAATACACGAAGCATTCATAAAAATATCTCACCACCTTATTGACGTGGACACCGCCAGATTTTAATGCGAAGCCGGCAGTTCCTTTTTCCCGACCATGTTGTCAAAAATGTGTACCTTGAAGTTTATCACCCGGAAAATTACGGGAGTGAAAGGAAAAACGTTCGTAAAAACGCGTTGGCGGGTAATGTTTCAGCCTTTCACTTGTTTTATCGCGAGAGCCTTAAAAAGAAACTTTCCTTTTGGCTTTTGGCAGAGCATCCCCGGACGAAAGTTTATTTCTCTTTTTAAGGTGATAATTGTTATAGCGAGGACAGTGCTGTATCTTTTATCTCCGCTGTTTTTTACTAGGCACTCTAATAATTCTCGTGATTGTTATTAATACAAATAATGACCGTAATAAATGAAATAGCACTAAACTTTATGACACATTTATTTAAATGTCAAAACTATATAATATAAACATATATATAAGTGATAGAAAAACCGAAATAAATAGTCTTTTTTTATCTTCACAAGAATTTAAAAATAATACTTTTTGGATAATTATTGTCATTCATTATATCGCTACTTGAAAGCAAAAGTGAGATACAAATATAATCTTTTATACTTTTAAGGTAAATAATTTTAATTTTATTTAGTTTCTTTAACGTCTTAGGTGATAATAATGGGATTTTCCGTTTTAGTAATCCTATTTATCTGACCGATGCAGTAATGTTTACAGGCCAATATCAATAAATTCAACAATACAATTTTTTCTTTATAATTTTCAATTTTCTTTATAAGTAATACTTATTTCAAAATCAGCTTTCTTCAATTTATCTTTACGATAGAAAAATAATAACACTAGACAATACAAGTTATCCTAGACTTTAGTTATCCTAGATTCTTGACAACAAAGTTTGTTGCTTTGTAAACTTTGACATTAAAGGCAAAAAAAGAAGTTCATACAATAATCTTTCTCTCAATAGTAATTAAATGATAATGTTTTTAAAGCGATGTGATAATTGTTGTTTTACATGATAAAAAAATAAAATTTTGGTTATGCGAGTTTTTTTTGTTGTTGGTTTCAATTTCGTTTCTTTAACGCCAGTAACCAAAGTTATAATACAAAAAATGAAAATGCAGCTTGAATTTTGTTGTTATTTTTTTTTCTAAAAACTTGTACATATACTGATGCATAAATAAACAAATAAAACTGACTTTTAAGGCATGAAAACACTTTTTGTGATATATAAACGATAATAAAAAAACTTTTTTAACATCGTTTAAAAAGGTTTATTACGATTTACGGTCCGCAAGTGGTGTGGAAGTCAACAAAAAAAAAGTATAGAAGTAACTCAATGCATGCATACTTCAATAGTTCAATAGTTACTTAAACGTAAACAAACATGCAATATTCAAAAAAATAAATTGAACGAAACAAAATTTTTGAAATGCAGCAAAACCCAATGATTTTTAAAGTAGAGAAGCAAATTAAGCTTTTATTATATATCAAGTGAATATAACCGAGATATTGTCGTGTCCGAAGCAAAGCTCCATTGTAAATTCTATAAAGGAAGATTGTAAGCTCGTATTCAATAGGCGGGATACTTAGAGCTCTTGCAGTGGCTTACGTTGAAAGTGCATGTCGGTGGTAATCTTATAAAAGAGGAAAAACAAATTTATATACTTCGATTTATGTTTCATATCACAATACAAATTTCTTCAGTAACATCATTTCTAGTTGGAAAAATATTAATATTATTTTTAAACGGCAACAAAAGCGCAGCAACTGCAAGAAGTAATAAATATGTAGTGAATAATACTGATGTAACTCAACTTAAATCATATCTTTTGTGTGAGTTATTTCTATTTAATGATTTTCAATACAGCAGAGAGAGAACTGTTGAAATGTGGTGGATTGGAAATAGTTCCAATTTAAAAATCATGCTTTGGCATTTATTTTATACTCAAATTATTTTTTCGACAAATATTATTTTCAATAACAGATATAAACTTACTTGTGAACATATGAATACCTGTTTAAGAAAAGGCAAATCAATCTATTTTCTTTAAGTGAAAAATTATAAAATATTACTCGGCTAAATATGTCATTGTTTTTTTGTAAAAATTGTTTGAATTTTACAAAACCGAGGTAATCAAATAACATTTATATAACCCTGAAATAAATCATACCTTAATGTCCACATTTTTAAAACCATTGCAATCGGTAAGCAAAACTATTTAAAAAAATCTCAGTCAAAAATCTTTTATTTTGAAAATTTTAAATTTTAGCTTTTTATGATTTTTTTACCGTGTTCGCTTCCAACGTGTACCTCATAATCTTTCAATTTCATTTATCACAACATTAGTTTTTCTACGAGAATTTAATATGACTCAGCTGCTCAGTCACCTCCTTTTTTAATATCAGATTAAAAGAAGAGAAACGATTAGATACATCACTAACATGCATACCTTTGAAAAGAAATCAATTAATTGATTGAAAAATGGAGTTGTCTGTACTGAGGCATTCAAGCCAGCGAGTATCATGACCGAAGACAATGACGTTAATCACGTGACCAAAGATCCGACTAATGGTTAAACATTCTGATTTAAATTGATGACATTATTAAATTATGAATACTGATTAATACTGTAAAACTACATATGCTTGTATCAATTTCATAAAGCCCTGAACAACAATACGATATTTTCAAACCAAATAATCACAAAAAATATCTTACAAATAGTCTGGTCTCTCTTAATCGCTTATCCATAGATATGTTTGAAGAAAATAATGTTTTAGAAAAAAAATGCTATACTTAAATATTAAAAGGGAAAAAAATATAATACAAAAATATGAGTTTTAGTTATCATAAGCATAATTTTAGAACCAGTAACTTAATAAAGAAAAGATAAAGTAGTACACTGTGAAATATTAAAATCTACAGGTTATATTTTACGATGACGTCATTGCGTAACATAGAGAATAATAATATAATGGCTGTCAAATATTTATAACATCATTAAAAGTATAAATGCTCAGATTGTTTTAAAATAATTTGATACATTAGAGACGTGTTTACTTTGACTTCATCGTAGAACATTTAGAAAATAGACAACATTTTATACGACCAATTAGTTATTAATATAAATGGTGCTTATTTGTAGAAAATAAAGAAATTGGAACTCTGTTTAGATGAACGAAAGATGAATTTTTTTTTTATCTATCTATACGATAGTTTAAATATCAGCCGTAATATGAGTTACATCATACAAAAAGTCTCTTTTGTCGTTTTTCATGGCCTCTAAAAAGAGTGAAGAACCACCAAAGAATGTTGTCTGATCTAGGAGCCTGTAATTCCGGTATTAAGGATCTTGACCAATTTTGTGACCCCGTAGTTCCGGAATCATCTAAGCACTAATCTATGGATTTTAGAACCCACTACAGCACGTAAAAATCCAAAGCTAAAAAGAAGGTTTCATCCTTTTGAATAACTTGTAGAATCTGTCAAATCGTCACTTTGAGCTGAGAAAAATTCTAGAATCTCTCAAGTACTCACGTTTTTCGGCAATGATTTCAAGCAGTTGTGGCATGATATTATAGTGAGTGATCAATCCCGGTATCTTGGTATTGAAAATTTATGAATTTCATATCCCGGGATAACAAAAATGGTCCGGGATTAGATGCCCTAGTCTTAACCTCATTTTTAGTAGTGGCCATTTCCATCTACAGTTTTTTTAGTGAAAAAACTTTAATCTATATGCTGTTGATGCCCAGATGAATAAAATAATCTTTTTTAAGAAATAGATACATTCTTTTTCCCCAATTAATAGCAACCAGCCATGATGCAGTCATCAAGAAGATTTCTCAGATAGGTACACTTACAATAGTTGTATTGTTTACATATTTGAATTACACGTACATTTGAATAACGTAAATCTACAATTAAATTGTGAGTGCTTAAACAACATGGTATCGTTATCTTAATTGCATAGTGTACCAAAAAAAGTATTTTTCTATGACTTCATTGAATCGAAATTATTTTGGAAAATATGTTATACCTAATGAATAATAAATTAACATATGACAAAAAATCATGTAATAATTCTTTCCTCGAGAAAATATATTGTTTTTTTTTATTAAAAGTGAATTTGAAAATTGTCTTTGTCTAGACTTGCAAAAACTCCGTCTTGCTTAGTTTAATTGATAATATAAACCAACAACCGCCTGTCACCACAACATCCATTAAAAAATTGGGAAAACGAAATGGAATTTAAAAGTAGATATAAAAATGTATGTAATATTTTAAGTTCTTCTTTTTTCTTTTGGTCTTTAGTATGTGTGTATGTATGTACATAAAGGTTAAGATGAATAAAAATTTATAAATAAAATTTATATTGAAACCGTTTTCTTCTCTTCAAAGTTTTTATTAAAAAAAACATTCGTATTTTAAATATAAATACAATATTTTCACTGGAATTTAATGGTCTACAAGTAAAATATTTATAAGAATCCTTTAAATTTATATACTCAACAAAAATGCTAAGACGATAAATGTCATGGTTTTGTGGGATAAAATATGAACTGTATGGAAACGTGGTTATCATTTTAACATTTTTAAAATAGGAGCGCGATTGCACGTTCAAAAAAAAATTGTCAAGACTTAGTAATCGTGGCAAAAGAAACAGTTTTTTACATGCCTTCTGTATTGTTTTATTAAATGTCGTTTTAAAATTGACAAAATGTTTGTATTAAAAATTATTCAGGTATGTTGGGTTAACATCGTTGGCTTTCATGGTGAATCTCAGAGGTTCAAATCCTGATACGATCAGCATTTTTTTTAAGCGATTAAACGATTCTTGTTTTAAAGAATAGGTGTGCTGAAAATTCCCAGCCACCCTTTCAATCCTAAAACTACAAGGCGTAGTTGACCATTTGTCTTGTTCCAAAGAAAGGTTGGGAAACTGAGGAACAAGTAGTTGTCGAAGTTCTGTCAAGATTCCTCGAGTAGGAGGCCATATGCTCCACGTTAGGATAGAAAATTAATGAAAAAAAATGCTATCCAAAATGAAACATAAGGGTGCTCTTTTATGCACAATATATATAAAAAAAAATATTTTGGATGTTTTCATTATAGCATCTTGATGTCATAAAAAAAGAAATACTTACATTGAAGATAACACAATAAAACGACCATTAGTTTCAGTTTATATAAATTGATGAATGCTTTCAATTTCAAATTGAGCGCTAGTTTTTGTAAGCGAAAATATATAATAATTAAAGATTTTATAGTAAAGTTTGTTAAATTTCATCATATATTTTAAAACTTTCTTCTAATCGGTATCCTTTAAAAAATATTTCAGAATAACTGTGGCACAATTACATTTACCAATACATGAAAAACTTTGTCTGAAATATATGTGGAGAATGAAAAATCATTGTACGTCATGTTCCGATTTATTTTATAGCCTGGAATTGCTTTGCTACTGTGGGCACCAGGGCCCTCTCACGTATCCATCGTCTTTTATTTTAAGGTGCAAAATTACTTAAGGCCAGAGAGACGTGAGCACTGCTCGGGCTTTAACTTCACGTCGCAGCGCATTGCACCAATACGAGCATGTGGTTACTTGGCATACTCTCTGTTATCTATGCAATATATTTGAACTTCACAGTCAATCCTGAGATAAACTTAATTTCCAATGACCAAAAATGTTCTTTTCACAACAATGTTAGAATAAAAAAAGTTACTGCATTAAAAAAATTACAGTTTGGATTTGAACTATCAAATTTTAAAGTATGTTTTACCCACATAAAGTAAATTTAATTAAAAATGCAAATAATTCATAGATAAAAAATATTTGTTGGTCAATGCATTGAAAATCTAAATTGAAAGCAAGCTATGATAAAACAGTACAATCTCAAAAAAAAAAACTAAAACACTACGCCTCAAAACAAGAACTTACATAAAAAAAGTTAACTCCACGACTTAAAAGATTAAGGTTACGACATTACAACGTGACAATAAATCAATATTAGAAAGATTAAGACAAACTATTAATTCAAAATATTTTATATGCATAAGTGTAAATATAATTGTATATTGAATGATAATACTTTTTTTCGAAAGACGCAAAAAAATAATTTAAAATTCAGTTCTTAAATTGCAATACTGCACTATAAAGGTTGCTTGCACGCGCACACGGTCAACGATTAATTTTATGACGCGCACCTAAGACTTTCAGGAAGTAATGCGAACTTCACGCCATTTGATAATAATTAATGTTTCAACCAAAGAAATCGATAATGAATTGAGATACTAAGATTCGATTTACCTGCGTATACCTAGTTCTGAAAATTTTAAACTCAACGCTACTGGTAAAAATAACCAATGTTGGACCCATTGAATATTTGAAAACTGGCATACTTCAGAGGTTCATACAAATGATTTTGACATTCGCCGACAGTTGTTTATTGTAGAAAATAATTTATTCGATCATCGATTTTTTCAATATCAAAAAGATATATTTTTATTTGAAATATGAATGTTATAATTATAAATACTGACATAACTTTTAATATATTACATATGTAATATGTATCCAAATCAAAAGCTTTCTAAATCAATACACGTAAAGTTGAAATGTTTTAATTTTGGACGACTTTTGTGATGTGTTAAACATTTTAATTTTGTGTTATTTTATAATCACTTATAATAATAATTGCTAATTTCTTTTCAATGTCAATTGTTGTTTACATCTTTTTATTTAAATTTATTTTTGTATAAATAGCATTGTTAAATTATATTTCTTATCAGTTGACAATGTTTCCAATGAGCGAAACTGGCCCTGAGATATTAAATAATGTGGAATAACGTACAAATGAATATTGTGTTTTTATTTACATATAAAGTAATTGAGAAAACATATAACTAGAAAATATCTGTGCCAAATACTATATAAATATAGCTTTGCATTTAAGAAATTAGATTATTTTTTATTTTACTTTTTTTTAAACAAATATTATAATAACTTAACATAGATGATGTAATCTGAGATATAACCCTTAAACTTTTAGGAAGCCTTTTCCTGTCAGGTGAATGTTTTATTTGTATACAAATTTATTTTTAAATATTCATGAACCATCAAAATACAGTCCGAAATATTTAAAAGTCACCTTGGAAGAATACTAAAAGGTCTTTTTGCGAAAAAAATGCTAGAAAAATACAAACCCATAATAATTTGCATTCAAAAACATGAAGTTTTGCATAATGAATACAGAATTTTTCGTTTACACACCAATTTTTTAATCAAGTTTCTACTCATTCACTCAAAATATGATAATAAAACCAAATAAAAAAGGAAAACACAAAAACAACACGTCACTTAGGCTCTGCACTTGAAAATATTTTTCGCGCCTCAGCGTTTTGCAGTGTGTATAGTAGATACTAGCTTGAATCAAGTTCGTTCTAAAACGGATGCAAAAATATTTCTCTGGATCAATTACATAGTCAGAATAAAAACAATCAACTTGCATAAGATATTAAAGATATCCCAATTATTACTATAAAATTAAAATTGAAAACTTTTTTATTCTATTGATTATGTTGCTGGCTGCAACACGTGTTTAACCTATTTAAAAAGTACCTCTAGATTAACTTAAAAGTTGAAAAAAAATATTTCTTGCATTAACATGGATTGCAATTTTGAACTTGTTTATGAATATTGTATTGAGTAGTAGGCCGCCATTAAATTTTTCTTTATTATTTCCTAATACTTTTTTTCTTCGAATATTTTAATAACTCATCGTTATTTGTCTTTATTTTAAATATTAAGGCTATTATTTGACATATATTCTCATTCATATTATTTGGGGCCAGATATCTCGTGTACTGCTTGCTATGTGGAAATACATTTTTTATAAATAATTATAATGATATTTAATTTTATTAAAAAGCTTACAAAAACAAAATCAAAATGAGATACGAGTATATGAATATAAAAAATACATAAAAAATATAATATTGTTTTTATATGAAAACTATACCAATGATTTTTACAATATAATTATAGGAATGTTTACACTGAAATTGATTTTAACAGTTTGATACAACGTTTATTAAAGGTGTTAAGCAGTTAAGAGGTGAAAAGCACATTGTTTTAAATTTTAAGAATATTTATATTGTAGGCACAATCAAACACGACATGACCTCATGACCCTATGTGTACTTTTTCTAAATAACTATTTCAACCGTTTAAGCCCATTGTTGAAAACCATAATAAGTCAAAGAATAAACTGTTTTGTCAAGTAACTTTAAATATTAGATCACATGATTGTCAGAAAATTTAGAGGGTGTATAATAACGTAAAAAACGTCGTCTAATTTTCAAACAGCCACGACTTGAATAAAATTAATTCACAAATGTATACGCCGTTTTGGCGTTAATCTGAAAGAGAATATTTATGATGCGATAGGTACTGAATATTAATAAGTTCGGGTGCGTGCTTTAAAGCTCACCTCAAAGATATGGAAAGGTCGTCGACTGCCCTTAGACCTTATGATAGATGTTACGCTAGAGGAATCCAATTATATCCACCATGAAAAATCTTCCTTGTTGATGTTCAGTACTACACTGTGAAAAAAGCATAGACGGACACATTACCTTTATTCTCGTAATTCTCATGCATTTATTGTTAAATATCAATCAAATATATCATATGTATATTATAACCATTACTGGTTATGCGGAACTTCTTTTAAATACATTTGAATACAACGATTTTTTATGATATTGCAAAAATATGGTAGAAACCATGGTGTCTTTAAGATATACATATTTGACATGTCAATAGATCCCATTCAGTCTGTTTTCAAGCATTGGTTCTGAGGGCATTATGCATTATATTGTGCACATACTGCAATCAAAAAGATAACAAAAGTGATTTACATTTAATATTTTCTGTTTTTTACATACCTATGTATAAATAGCTTTATTTTTAACATAATCAAAATTAAATTTAAAAGATTCGTATTTTTCTCTGAATGCCATTTTTTATTTAAGTAAGTTGGAAAATTACAGTCACTTTTGATTCAACTAAAAACAGAGTCTGCGTAGCTTAGAGTGTCTTTTTTGAAGCTTTTGTTTTAAATGTGTAATATTTTGATTTTCGACAAACCTTAAAAAAGCAAAAACTTACTTGTCTAACTTGCTTTTGGTTTTATTTATATATTTTTTACTTTTAACGTTGAAATATTATAATACACAACAATGTCTCATTATGTATGTATGAACACAGACTATATTGACTGATTTGGCAAAATCTAATAGCATTAAGTCAGTTTGCATTGCTTAGTGCCACACAATATTAGTTGTCTTATATTGGTATGTAAAAGGAACATTGAGAAATAGATGTGCAAATGATTTAGAATTGAATATGCAGTAGGGATTACAATATGTCACTGTACATAGTGCACTGTACAACGTTTCAGTCAGAATTAATGCGAAACATGACTGTCTGATTGTTATAAAATGATCATGTAGCAAAGGAGAAATTTTATATTAAATAATTTATTTTTTAACGTAAGTATTTTATTAAAATCTGACAGAGTCAGGTCAGGAATGATATACATACAAATAGGTTTTGTAGTTGGTGCACGTGAAACCATGGAGATTAAAAAAGTACAACCCTGAGAGTGCTCGTGATAAAACTTATGGAAGTGTTCAAAATTTAGTATTAAAATTCTATCAGTGACTTTCCGTCGATATCCTGAAGTATGATTACAGTAATAAAAATCCATATCCATAAGTATTCAAGTTCGTCGGTTTAAAGATTAAAATGCCACATCATGGAAACTCTGCACCGGAAATTGAACGGTCGATTTCCTTCTGTGTTATAGCACAAGTCTTAATAATTTTCACTAAAACTTACATTTCAACGTCGATGATAATGTAGCAATCGCGTGAAGGGAATTAGAAACGCTTAGTATACGGTAAAGTAAGTTTAAACGAAAATTGTATGCTTAAGACCTTAAAGCTACAGTATCCCTTTAATAATATATTGTCAATATTATATACAAACGCATTAGTGTTTTCAAAAATTATTGCTTAGAAGATATGCTCCAGTACGTGAAATTTCAAGTTTACTTTAATTTTTCCGGTTCTAAGCTCAAGAAATGCGACCCCAATACCCACATTTTCTTAAATATCTATTTTATTATGGGTAATACAATGTTTATAATTAAAGTATCATAGTTTTTTGGACCTTTTGTAGATTATATAAATACGCGATGCGATAACGAGATAAGCGCCCGCTTATCAGCGATCGTTTGTAAAATAACTGCGCCAAACGCGTCAGTTGCAAATTTATATTTGTATTGGAATGACGTCTTTTTTACGCGCAACTTAAAATATGATTATTTATTAAAAAATCACGGATTTTTTAAAAAAAATGTATGAGGAATGATGCAGAGATATTTTGAAGCCCTTAGAATATATTTTTTTTGAAATTCATAAGAATAAGGCCAATAATGAGGAAACCACTGGGGTCCCTAAACGACCCCCATCGGCAGAGAAGTATTTTTCTAGTCTCCGAGCCGCGAGAGTTAAAAAGTTTGTGTGAAAAATAATTACAATTTTGGAAAGGCAGTATATTGGTTGAATGTGTTCATTGATAGTGATTTTCGCTCTGATATGGACCCTCATCTAGCTTACCTCAACAGTAGTTCACCCATAAGAATTGTTTGTTACTTAATTGCTCAACTTCTTCTTTCGAGAATGCCAAGAAAGTTGAATATTGCTTTTACAATACAAGTGGTAAGTTATTTGCGCTCACTACGTCCTACTTTGAAGATCAAATTCATGGCAAGAATTTGAAAAAGTCATCCACACATTTGAACGAAACTTTATAAATCGATTTGAAAATTATTTATACAGTGTCCGTACCGTAGGTTTGAAACCCTCGGCATTGTAATACAAGCTATTGACGTCGATCACTTACCTACAGCCTGGCCTATTTGTATAAGAATACTGCATCCATCCATACCATGTTGTCTTCCAAGTTTATCTTTGCTCTGTTCTTGAAGAGGAGGGCCATCGCACTGTTGTTTGGTCTAGTCAAAAGCCTCGAAATCCGATAAGTTGAACTTTTCATCTTCAATTTTTTTTTCAGTGATGATCTTCTGAGCTATTGATACATTATATCATACGGTCTCAAATAAAGTATCAATTAATGGTTTAATGATAAATAGGAAACCAATTTTGTAAGATAACCTGTTAGGTGAATATCTTCAGGAAGGCGGTAACAAAAAAAGATTTGCTTGATTTATTTCATCTCTTCAAAATAAAAAAATCATAGTAAGATGACTGTTGTATTAACAATAAAAAGTAGTATGCTGATAAAAGAAAACTATTTAAACTGCTAGTAGAGCGAGCAGTGGCAATGCTTCTTTCTAATATTCTGCTGCAATTAAATTATAAAATTAAATCAAATACCCGCTGTTTTGTGTTAAGTATTGGAAAATTTTAGAAGGAATCACTATAAAAATAACAACAGACTTTCCAATTAACGCGTTGCCAAAGGCGACAACCATAAACAATAATGCGGTTTTCAGAGAAGCGATTCATAGAGAAACTTAAAGGTTCCCAGAGATACTACGGAAATATGTAGAATTTTTGGGTAATGACAATACTAAGTTACTACAGTTTTCTAGAAGTTTATCATTATAAAAAATCTGAATTTAATTTATTATTGATTCTGGTTTCCTGTCAACTGCACGTTGTCTCCAAGAATTTTTGTGTGCAATCATTGTTTTTCCTTTTTATCGTGAATATACAAACATAGATAGGGCAGTGAAAGGTCCGGTCCAGTGACACTGAGATTTGTACTAGAAAGTTACTACACAGTACATCAACTTAGGAGAAAACAATAACATTGGCGGGAAACGAATACTTTTACCGTGCCATATACAATTTGATGAATATTGTATACAATCACTGCCAGTCGCCATACAAAGAAGAAATTACATTACGGCTAAGGGTATGTAAGTGAGCTGACAAGTGCTAGTCAAAGTAGAAATAACATTACGGTTTAGGTAAGGTTATGTTAGATATTTTGAAAAGAAAGAAGACGAGAATGATAGCAAAACGTTGGATTTTTAAAGGTTATGAAAAATGTCAGATGAAAGTGGAGCACAGTAACTGCGTGATTGCACGCGGACAGTAATGGAGAGTGGCTGGCACCACTAAAAATGAGCACGTGATTTTCCTTATGTTTGTGAACAATTTAGCTACGCCTGTGTGATCAATGTATACATCGACTAATTTAAATGTTCTTTGTTCTCTGGTCAAAAGTGTAACTGGCTAAAACAGACAAATGTATGATGCTACTATATAATGTATACACTGACTAAGAACACACTTTTAACTGTAACATATGTAATATAACGAGGGTGAAGAGGCAAAAGAACGTAACCCACAGTTCAATGTAACATATTACACACGTTCTATCCAAAATGGATTTAAATTTAAAATGACAAATTTTTATTTAAACCTTTAAAGTTTTGAAAACGAAAATTAAGTTAAAATTCCAATAAAGAAAAAATGTATACAAAATGGTTTTCAATAATTTATTAAATTAATATTAGATCGAGTCAATAAATTACCAATTTATTAGTCTTCATACACTTTAAGGTAGTTTATATTTCATATTTTTACTTTGATTCAAAAACGTTTTTTGTGCGTCCTATATTTTTTTTTATTTGTCTTTTTGCCATTCCACAGTAAATGAATATATGTATATAAATCTCTTCTTAAGCCACGTGGAACCATCGTACCGTAACGTGCCGCAAGAGTTTTGTGTGTTTAATGTCTATGTCTTAAAATAAACTTATCAAAGTTAGTGGGAAGATAGTTTAGGTAAATCAAAACGTCTGAATGGAATAACTCAATATAAGTGAAAATTTTCCTGTGCGTCGTAGCTGCTAGGTGAGCAATATTTGATTGTAGAATAAAAGTAATGAAAAACTTGTACATATCAACTTTGTCTTCAAAAGTGAAAAACGTTAAATTCCTTTGCGGATATACTCCATTTTGATTCATAAAATATTGTTGATATTATTATTAAACGTGTTTTATTTTCAGTATACATTCGTAGAAAGCTGTGACACATCGAGTATATTATTATAATATTAAATTTTGATAGAAATGGAACGCTAGAAATGAATTTGCGTCCTCATTCCTCATCCGTATTATTAATACCACAGCCGTGTTGGAAAATTTTCTCGAGAAAAATAAAAATGTATTAATAAATATGCGCGCCAAAGTAAATATGCCATGCTATAATATATATTATGCTTAATAGATTCAAATTTTTCAGTCACTTATCTGTTTTATTTATATAAAGCATTTTTATTCTGAAAGTAATACAAGCATGAAAAAATGATATATATATATATATATTATTGCGTTTAGTAATATAGGAGCTGGCTACATACAATAAGTTATTAAACAGATTTTAAATAACTTTTCATGTAATAAATATGCGAATATAATCGATATTGATTAACTTAACTTGACGTAACTTTTATATTTAATTTTAATTGTTATATTAAGTAGGGTAACTGATATGTAAATGTTCCGTCAAAACCCCACAAAATGTCCGCTTTAATCCATTTTGGTAAAATTGAAATGTGATTTTACTATTCAGAAAATATGATTTAAGAAAACACAAAGCGTCCACTGATTGATCACCTAGTGATATGTAATTTTTGTAACAAAATTTCTTGATATCGAAAATACCCTTTCGCTGTGTAATGATGTTGGGCATATGGTCTTTTAAGGCATCAAATAAAAGATCCAGTCCAAAAGTCAAAATATTAACGTTTTTAATTAATTATTAAAAAAAAAAAAAAAAACGGTTTTTGAATATCTCAAATTCAGCAAAAAAAACGGTTTTTAAAAATCGACAAGCCCTAATATCTACCCATAATAACACATTAAAAAAACTGTTTTAAGTCAATTTTAATCGGACAAAATCGCTTACCAGTTTACTTTTTATAGTTTTTTTATAACTACTGTATATGAATTTATGTTTGTATTTTATTGTAAAGTTATATAATATAATTGTCAATTCTGTTGGCATAAGACCTCGATTGATAACATTTATAATCTCCTTTGATTCACCTAATTCAACAAATTATTCAATTAACTTTGTAACATTTCTTTTTATGGCTTCGTATTTAAATGAAATACTTTAAGTTGTGAGCATTCCATAAAATGTATATCATTCAAAACAATATTTGTGTCGATGTTGAATAAGTGATTTTGTAATACATTTAGTAATTGTATATGTTATTAAATAACATTTTTAGACAGTACATATCAAAACTTGTAACTGTATAGCTTAGTTACTATTGTAAAATGGTTGAATTTATCAGTTTGAAAGAATGAACGGCGGTTGCTTAGTACGGAAAATGCACCGGGGGGCAATGCGTCCAAGCACTCCGAGCGCATCCCTCCGATTGTTCACGTACCAGACTAATCTTGTTTTATGCGATGGCTCTCATGGGAATTTTGGACTTAGACCATTGGAAAAATATTACCGTTCGTTGAATGAATAAGAAAATTACCACCATGAAAGAAACTGAAAAAGTTTAGCTGTCAATATAGACAGATATAAAAATGAAACTTTTTTTTTTCATTTGAATTTGTAGTAATTTTTGTCATACACGTTATACAAAACCAATAAAAAGTGTCTGTAAATTATGCTAAGATTTTAATTACCATAAAAATACTACTATTGTGCAGAAATGAAAACTTAGGGGGGGCTTATTGTTGTGTAATCTTGTAAATAATGAAGTTTTTATAAGATTTATTTTTAAAATAAAAATTGTCATATAGATCATTTTAATTTTCCGTCTACAAACGAAGACTTGAAATAAATTAAAGTGACTGTCAAAAAATTTGCTGTCTCAAGGAAAAAGTGTTGAATAATATATTCACATTTTTTATTGAGATTTTTCAAGTAGATTACTTTGTTTTTTGTTATCAAATGTACTGAAATGTTTTAGAAGACATTCACTTTGATGAAATTTATATAAAAACACTTTATTGGATATTAAAAATAATGTTAAAAGTCATTTAAGCAGCAAGAGTTATAATAAAAGTGAAGAAAGTTATTACGATAGTATTGAAGGTCGATTGAATTCCTTGGCAATAAAATTATAAAATTTAGTATTTTAAACATATTTTTATTATTTATTATATTGCATTAGTAATACCTTCATGTCGCCTGCTGTGACCCAGTTGGTTAGAGCTTGCTCTATCAATCGCAGGTCTGGGTTCGATTCCCGGTAAGATCACAGTGAATTTGAGAATTATTCAATTCAAAGTTGTGATCGAAGACTGGGTGTTTGTGATGTCAATTCACATTATTACGTCTCCTCCCTTTCTTCTGATTCTTTAACAACTGGGTGTAGCAACAGCGATGAGTGGACCACTAGTCCTGTTCTAGCCTTATCCTTTTTTCCCTACTACTCACTTTCAGAAAAAAGTGAGGTTGAGCAACTGAGTAACAAACATTTCTCGTAGAAAAAACTTCTGTTGAGATTCTTCCATACAAAAAAATACCTTCATAGTTGTTTATTATTGGTTTTCATGAAAATATAAAATAAAATAATCTTTTTGTCAAATTACTGGTACAATTTATTGACATAATGTAGTAATTTGACCATTCTATCTCTTTAGGACTGTAACTGTATGACGTTCAATGGTATTTATGTGTGCGTTTGCCAAAACATCATAAGATTTTAAATATTTTTTTTCGATCAAGCCCATTGTTAGTAAGAACTAGGCTGGCGAGCTCCTTGTTTAAAAAGAAAAAATGTTTGACATTGGCTTAATTCATCAATATAAATATTTTTTTTTTGATCGAGCCCGTTGTTAAATTTGATCAAGGTTGGCGATCCCCATGTTAAAAAAGAAAAAAAATATTGATATTGGCCTTAAAGAATTCATCAATATGAAGATAAAATATATTTTTCGATCGAGCCCGTTGCTTCGTTTGAAATAATGAAGGCTGGCGAACCGGTTGTTTGTAGTCTGGTGAGCCATTTGTTAAATATGTAATGAAATATTCTTAGATTTTGGTGTTATAGAATGTATCAATATAAAAATTAATTTATTTGTTCGATAGAGCCCTTGTTGAATTTATGAAGGCTTGCAAGCCACTTGTTTAATATTGAAAAATAATATTCTTAGACCTTGGCGTTTTAGAATGTATCAATATGAAACGAATTTTTTTTTTTCGATGGAGCCTTTTGATGAATTTATGAAGGCTGTCGAGCCGGTTGTTTGAAGGCTGGTGAGCCACTTGTTGAATATTGAAAAACAATATTCTCAGATTTTAGCTTTATAGAATGTATCAGTATAAAAAAAAAACAATTTGTTTGATGGAGCCCTTTGTTGAATTGAATGATGACTGGCGAGCCTACATACAACATAATAAAATGATCAAAAAAATATTCTCAAATTTTGGCGTTGTAGAATGTATTTATTAAGAATTTTAATTAATCTTCTTTTTGATACATTCTACAACGCCAAGGTTTGAGAATATTATTTTTTTAATTTAGCAAAAGACTCGCCAACATATATAAAATTCAGCAAAGTGCTCCATCAAAAAAACTGATTACGATTGCATCAAATGTAAACATGAGCTTATGCTTAGAGTGCGTATAGTGCAATCATGTAATTTTATTACAATAATAAATGTTGTTTTGATTCCACATATTTTTTTTAATAAATCAGAACCAGTTTTTCTCATTAAGTGTTTTTTTTTTTGTAATTCAATGCATTTTTGCCATTGGTTGAAGTGACGTCTTAATATTTTCAATATCAATTTAGCTACCTTTATTGCTTATGGATTTGAAGAATGCTTTAATTTTTTTTTAACTCTCGCGGCTCGGAGACTGAAAAAATACTTCTCTGCCGATGGGGTTCGTTTAGGGACCCCAGTGGTTTCCTCATTATTGGCCTTATTCTTATGAATTTCAACAAAAATAAATATTCTAAGGGCTTTAAAATATCTCTTTGCATCATTCCTCATAATTTTTTTTTATAAAAATCCGTGGTTTTTTAATAAATAATCATATTTTAAGTTGCGCGTAAAAAAGACGTCATTCCAATACAAATATAAATTTGCAACTGACGCGTTCAGCGCAGTTATCTTAAAAACTATTACTGATAAGCGGGCGCTTATCTCCTTATCGCATACTCGCGTTATCACATATTTATATAAACTACAAAAGGTCCAAAAAACTATGATATAAGAATACCTTAATTATAAACATTGTATCACCCATATTAAAAGAGATATTTAAGAAAATGTGGGTATTGGGATCGCATTTCTCGAGCTTAGAACCGGAAAAGAAAAAAGTTTTCTGTTCCATCAAAAATAGTTGAAAAATTATTGGCTTTACTTCTTACGTTCGGACACAAAAAATGTTAACGAGGTACTAGAGAAAAGAAAAAGGCAAAACCTTTCGCAAATATATCATACTTCTATCCATCGACAACCATCAAGCCAAAAAGTGCCAAAAGAAACGCTTTGATCCAATTCTATAAACTTTTTCGTACACAGTATGTTTTAAGTATTTATGTAGAAAGCAAACAGTCTACATAAACAACTAACGGAGTTATAAGAATTTTTGTATTGAGGTTCACTAAACACCTTTGTCAATTATTCAATACAGACATCTTGTCCTTCTTATAAGAGTAATGAATAATTTAAGATTTCTACTGAAGGTGCTTGGTGGAATTTCAATATTAAATTTGAATCATTCAAATTATGTACACTCCCACAGATTTTGTCACTAACGACCCTGGTTTCGCCTTTCGGTATCTTCAGGCGTTCAAGCGCACGGATGAACTTGAACTGAGTCCTGATTCAAGTTCATCCGTGCGCTTGAACGCCTGAAGATGCCGAAAGGCGAAACCCGGGTCGTTAGTGACAAAATCTGTGGAAGTGTATATAATTTGAATGATTCAAATTTAAGAGTAATGAAGTAGTCTTGCAGCTTTCTGTAAATCTAGAAAGATTTATTAGTATTAAATTTTCATTCTTGACATATTTTTGCAACACATTATTTTTTTAAAGCAGCCTGATACAGAAAGTGGAACTAACAAAACTGTGAACCGTTTACGTAATGAACATGCTCTTGCAGATAGCAGTAAGAATAGATAAATTGGTTAATAGCTTCCAGTGGTAAATCCTGTGATGGATATTTTATGAATTTGTGAACGATTGAAAACAAAGATAAAACTTTTGGCGTGTTTGAAAACTTTCAATTTTCATAAAAATCTGACGTTATTCTGAGAACACCATTCCCTGAGTATGCTGCAGACTCGGGCACAAAACAATGTCCATATTAGTAGTACAGGTTGGTTAAAGCAATCGAACGACCATTAATTCAACTGGAGATTGGATAAAAACGAATTGTGGATATTCTCTACAAATACTTGGCTTGAAAAACAGCGCACAGAACCTGGGAAAATAAAACAAGTTAAAAATTTACGTATTCTCCCTTTCATCTTACTTTTTGTAAAGGAAAGGTCTTATAATAATAAAAAAAAGTTAGCAATCTTGGCGGAATCACAAATGAAATATTGGATTCAATCAAGTATAGTAAAAATTTGTTGGGAAATATACCATACAAAAAAACTTTAAATTTGAATTTTAAACAGAAATATAAATAAATACATTCGAAAATTCTTATTTTAACGATATATTATCACAGAATAATAAATTGTATCCAAATGAGCGTACAAATATTCTAGAAAAGATTTCTCCATAATATTTTTATTTATTTTATAATTTTAAAAAAATATTTGACATTACAGCTTACGCCAATGCGTCAAATATTTTTAAAGTTTAAAAGTTGAAAGATCATACGAGATATACTCGATGAGAATTTTTTTTTAAGTCACATGAGATTAACTCAAGGAGAATTGACGTCACAAACACCCATGTCTTAGATCTCAATTGAAAAATTGAAAAAATCCAATTTGACAATGTGACCTTACCGGGAATCGAACCCGGACCCCCCTGATCGGTAGAGCAAGCTCTAACCAACTAGATAGACCACAGCGAGCAACTTAACATATGTCTAACTTAAAGTATTTGTCAGCACGATGACAATATCTTCAATCATAACTTGATGAGCATTATTGTGGTGAATATTGAACAATTCCCTGGCGAAATAACTAAGCATGAAAATATTCGGATATTTTTTATTTTAAAATGGATTAAATCGTCGTATAATTCCATGATATGTAAGGAAATTTGCTTTTCTAAGAATCATATGAAATATATTGAGATTCCTTTAGAGCGGCAAGTGTATATTTGAATAATATTACCTATCTGCGCTCATAAAAAAACTCCCCCTGCATACTCAGACGTGCTTTTTTCGGAAGGATTTCGAATAGTTGTGCAAATATTAAATCTATAAGATTCCCGTATAAAACGTTTGCTCAGCAATCTATCAGTCGAATGGGTGTACTTTCTTTCACGGCTGTAGAGTAAATTTGAGTACATTGAATCTAGCTTTTTTTTATATTCAGATGATTATAGATTTTCCGGTAAATACAACGTTTTATCGATGTCTATTGAATACATTTTTGTAAATTTTCTGGATATATTATACATTATTTATTAGAGAAAGGTTTCTAAATAATTTATAGGAATCGAAAAAGATTGTTTGGTATTTTATACTTGAAAAAATATGTGAGAATTGAAATAAAAAATACTTATACCTTATTATTTAGTTATAAAAAGCTTTATAAATTGTATATACAATACAGCTTTATATATGTGTATATACAATATACTCGTTTTACGCGGGTTAATGGAACCCATCCCTTTACTTTATACAAAATTCAAGTCTCGATTTACGCGGATGTTTAATTTCTGGAACCTATCTTCCATTTTTGTATGAGCTTGAAGTCTTGATTTACGCGTTTTCTCTCGGAACGTATCCACCGCGTACATCGAGGGATGAGTGTATAGTTGATTTTGGTATCTGTTATATACAATTTTATTTAGCTTACATTTATTTTATTATAAGGTTTTAAGCGTACAAGGGGTCTTATTTTGTTTTAATTTAAAGATATAATACAATAGAAAAAAAACCTAACTTAAAACAATTTAAGTTAGGTTCATATCCGTCTTGGAGGCCAAAAATAAAAAAATGCGTTTAATATGCGTGATAGCGTTAATGGTACAAAACAAAATATTTATTTTTTCAATTATCACGAAAGAAAGTTTATCATCTTATCTGGCAACCCCCATAGTAAAATCAATTTGATCTCTCACTAGTTCGGACGATGTTGATTGTCATGATAAAGTAACTATCAAATATTTTTAATACATCTCGTGGATCTAAATTGGACCTTATAGACGGGAAATTCGAGATGAAAAGTAATATGTTATCAATTTTATTTAGTTTTATGTCTGCAATATTTTTTTTTTGATTTTCAAGTAAAGCTAAAAATACAAAAACATTATTTTACAAAGTGAATAGAAAAGTTTACGCACGTCCATGTAAATTTTATTAGACCCAGTTAAAAAATATATTCTGATAATGTTTCTTTAGATCTCACAATTGAGTAAAACAAAGCTTTTAAGTGCTGTTACTTGGCAACATGATCTTTGTCCATAATGATAATCTATTTGTTTCTTTTTAAGTTCGGTAAATTGAAATACTTACATATAACAAAATACTAAATGGTAAAAGTACAAAAGTGCTGAAGATATGAATCCTTAGCGTGCGCGAAAAGCTTTCTTGGGGAGCAAGTACACCCTGTCTGCCATTGTTGGAAGCTTTGGGTATACCAAAAGGAAGATTTATTGCACTCAAGTGGAAGAGTGTGACGGAAGTCAGCCTCAACAGACAACCATGCCGCTAGAGACGCATCCCTGTGAACATTTCAATTATAGCTCTTGTCTTTGAACAAATCTTAAGTGGTGATTCTTTTTATTTTCAAACATGAATATTAATTATTAATTCATAAACGAGCTAATTTATTTTTAACTTTTAAATGCGTTTAGTAGTATTGTTTAACGAATTTATAAAAAAAACGTCAACTAAAATATAATTTATTATGAGATTTAGAATTCCTCAAAGACATAAACGTTAAGACACACTAAAAAAAACAATGAGCATTTGATTTAGCAAAGCAGTATAACGATAGATTGCTAATATCATATTTTTGTAGTTTTGATAGGCTTACTAAAATGTATAATTCTCACTTACTGTCAACAAATTTCGTGGACATAGTTCAAATAGAAAAAGAAAATAAAACATTTGATTATATATACATACAAGTAAAATTTACGTATTAAATTTATACAGTCGCTAAATAATTAAGAAGTGTCCTTATAAGGATGTCCTGTTCTAGCCTTATCCTTTGTTCCTCACTACACACCTTGAAAAAAGTCAGGTTGAGCGACTGAGTAACAAAAAGTTCTCGTAGAAAAATTTCTGTTGAGATACCTTTATTATATGGCTTCCTAATAGAGCTAATAGAGAATAGCTCCACATTGGGAGCGGACATGGATTAAATTTTTTTTTGATATATTAAAAATTATATTACTATACAATATATTTAATTATTAAATGATGAATGCACACACAAAGAGACAAAGTGAAAAAAAAAACATTACCGAAAGCTTAAAGCTCCTTTTAGTTTTTAAACACAATATTGTTAGAATTCTTCTCATCAGTTTTCATTAAAATTACTTCCAAAATAATTCAAATTAGTTTAAATGAAGCTTTTAAATATTTACGACATGTGGTATGAAATAAATTTGGAAATAATGTGAGCGAACTATTTTTTAAAAAAATTGAATTATTTAGATTATTTTTATTACGACCTAATGACAGAAATTATTTGTTTGATTAAATCATCTAGAACAGTGGTTCTTAACGGGGCGGTACCGCCCCCCTGGTGGGCGTTTATAAATCTGAAGGGGGGGGGCGTTTTTAATTTTTCAGTACTTGGGGGGCGCCGCAAGATTGCAAGGGGCGAGTTTCGGAGATATTTTGTGTAAAAAGTATAGGGAATTGGGGATTTCAAATAACTCCTTTGGTTTAAGATAATTTTGGAGAATTTATTTCTGCTAAAGGGGGTGATTCTTTCAATATGGTTAAGAAAAACTGATCTAGAAGAACTAATGATCTTCGTTAATGTTATTTTTTTATGATTCAATCAAATAAATTGATACTGTAAAATTTTGCGATTTTACATAAATAAAATTGACAGATAAATATAATAATGTGTAAAGTCTGTAAAAAATGATTGTACCATGAAACTATCAATTGTGTTTTATATAAAGTAAACATTATCGCTTTTCACTAAATATTTACAGCTTAAATTATTAAATTGATTAAAATTTGAAATATATTACAATTTGTCGATTAGTAAAATAAATCATAGAAGATTTTACCTTTTATTAAAATATCATCACCTGGTAGGAGAGTGTAATATTTGATTTTTCACTAAGAAAAGCTCACACAAAGCTTGTTCTTATTTGTAACTAGTACCATGTGGAGGACATCTAAGCAATTGGTATGATCAATCGTGATTGAATGTGCTTTGACGCATATAACGCTCGTACGAGGTGCACTGCTCTCAAGTTGTTTATCCCATCTTATAGGATCTTGCTACCTTTACTTTACGACGTGTGGTATCGACGGTATTTCCCCGACAAGAGGGTTCTTTTAAAAAGACTCAAGTACATGCCGTGTACCGCTCAAAGCTTTCTACGGAATGTCTCATTCCAAATGCTCACATAAATCGGAATTATCAAATATTTTAAGAAAAAAGTTCAATCTATAAATATATATATAAATATATATTATTTTTTTTGCTTGTTTGTCCCTTATGCGTTCCTATACCGCTCATCCGATTGCAATAAAAAAATTGAGAGTCGTTGTGCAGCCACCCGCGAAGGTTTCTGAATAAGTACATCTAAAGGTGCTTCTATGAAAATATATGCAACACCATATTGTGTATCCAAAAGCACTTCAATAGACACAATTAAAACACAAACATTTTCTTTCTTTGAGTGGCATTGCAACGCATGCCGGGTACTTAATATATAAAATGATTTACACAACGAGCGCAAGCATCAGATTCTCTAGAAATAAGTTGATACCTTGACATTTTTTAAATACATAATCGCTCCCAATGTGAAGCATGTGGTCTTCTAGTGGAAGTATCTCAACATAACTTTTTCTAGGAGAACTGTTTGTTACTCAGTCGCTACACCTTTCTTTTCCAAAGAGAGTAGTAGGGATAGAAGAATAAGAATAGAACAGGACTAGTGGTTAACTAATCGCTCTCGCTACGCCCGGTTATTGAAAGATCGGAAAGATGGGAGGGAATTTGTAGACATCACAAACACCCATGCCTTCAAACATAAATCAAAGTGCTGTACGTATTGAGACTCAAACCCATGAGATCCGGCACAGAAGCTAATAACGATAACCGCTGCCCCATAAGACCCAACACTTATATTTATACAAGATTGTCGCCCGCTGTGGTCTAGTTGGTAAAAACTTGTTCTGCCAAACAGGTGGATCTGGGTTCGATTCTTGGAAAATGAATGTCAAATTAAGATTTTTCTTTTTTTTTAATTTTGAGACTTAAGACATTATTGACAGTAAACACCCTAAAAGTAGTTATATCTAGGTAAAATAATAGTTTTTTTTTCATTATATGAACACTTATTATCGCTTGATGACATATTTTTATTAATGAAACAAATATAACAATAATATATATTACTTAAATTAAAAAAAAGTTCAAAGTCTAACAAATTAATATCAAATATTTTATAAATGTAAAAAAGATTCATTTCCATTTGTTCTTAGAATATAAATCATTCAGTTATTTTGGTTGGGCTACTAATTTTAATTTAAGCTCAGCATTCTCGGGCTTTTTTTACTTGACAGTTTACACAGCATATCGTCCCTATAAAGCAAAAAGTGGCTAACTAACATTTTTTTGCAAAAATGAGTTATTCATTGCTAAGTGTTTTTGTACAGGTTTTCTATCGGTGCAAAAAGTGGCGAAGTGATATTCTGAGTATGAATAAAGATATAAAGAAATATAGAATTTGTTCTACATTTGGTATATTCAGTAAATTATAAATAATTGATAAGTACCTTGTTCAATTTTCTCGGGACAGAAAAGTAAGCAATGTAATCGAATTATGTTTTCGCGAATAGTGGATAACGTACTTGTTTAGTTTTCATTAAACGTATTAAATATTCTTAAAAACGCCCAATTAAGTTTGGAAAAA
Source organism: Himalopsyche anomala (assembly GCA_031772345.1). Lineage (NCBI taxonomy): Eukaryota > Metazoa > Arthropoda > Insecta > Trichoptera > Rhyacophilidae > Himalopsyche > Himalopsyche anomala. The sequence continues at coordinate 18,476,493 of CM062827.1, read as the reverse complement.
ACTTCATTTGCTTGTACTCAAAATTATCATTTTGTCACTCAGGCACTTTTCGCTTTATATGGACGATATTATAACAAGCTTATTCAAATAAAAATAGCCTCTAGATAACCAAACGGCAGCAAAACTTAAGTGTCTTGTCTTGAATTTCTAAAAATATTGGCCGTATGTCTGAAATACAAAATTTTAATGTATATAACTTTTTATCTTTATGCTGCCTTTATTTTTAAGTAAAAACCGCATAAAACCTCCTCAAATATCAATATAACATTATTTTTTTTCTAATTAAACTATAATGTGTAATAAGTACAAATAAGTGGCTTATTTTTTAAAAATAATGGCTTCGCACTAAGTATTTCAAGTGAACACCATTAAAGTGATCAAAAAGCAAGTTTGAATTTTAACAAAAAAACATTTAAAATTATGGCTTTTGCGATCCGGTTTTCATTACTTTATTTCATTTTTTATCAAAGTCGTTGAAAAACACAAAATAAACGTAATACTAGTTCACGGAAATTAATATGTGATGCACGTAAGATAAGAAACATCTATTTTGGCATAGTTGTAATATTAAAAAAATCACGTGATTGTCTGTACTAGAGCACACAAAACAATATTACTATCAGCAAGTATTTGTTTCTATTGACGACCAATTCGCTGCATTGCGTTTTGACTATCATGATTCGTTATAGGTCACATACTGCGATCTGTTGTCCTTTTTGTGTGGTATATAAAACTTGTCTGCATGTGTGAAGCAATAAACATGGCTGCATCGAGGCAACTTTGAAAATAAAATGGCCTCATCTCTTAAAGAGCGTCATCGTTCTTTACAGCTGCACGACGAATCGTAGAGGTGGGGTATCTATCCGCTCATATAGGGTCGTTTCAACTTTAAACATGAATTTTCCTAACGGCAACGCTGCAATCTAGTCGCAGATAAAAATTCCCAAGAGACCCTATAAATCATCATCGTATCCGGCAAGTGATAAAAGAAAACACATTGAAAAAAGACACACTTTATATTGACCGCGTTTATCATTGGTGCTGTCTGATAAAACTGTTTTTCGCTTTAAAACGAAGATATATTTTATAGATTATATCGGTCATAGTGGTAACTTTGTCGATCTCATATGGAGAACGCTTTTTTTATCAACGCTTTGAATCGCTATTATTTACACACTAGTAGCGTAAAGTTTGTGAACGTATTGTGAAAAGTTTTGCCATAAAAGGCATACTTTTACGAATAGATTACTTATCATGTAGTGGTCGTTTTTCGGAGCTAATGACAAAGATACCAAATTTGATAAGTCTCTTGAGATAATCTCACTGAAATAATGCCTGTGTTTACTAGTCGTTTAAATCATTAAATACCATATTTTTTTTACACCACGTATCATGGTCGAACTTTACTCTATATTAATCACAAAGTTTTCGTTTACATAATAAGGCATATATTTGTAATAAGCTCTTATGAAAATTAGTTTTCACAGTTCAAACAACCATTATGTTAATGAATACCCTTTCTCGAACGATTACAAACTGTAATAAACTCAAAATTTGCCGTATAAGAATCATTATATAAAATCTCATTAGTGATACGCTATATAAGTGATAAAAAATGTTTGGTGTATTAAAATACTTCTAGTTTGGCTTTTAATTTCACTAAATACCGGAAAAAGTTATTTAATTACGAAATAAATAAATTCATTGAACAGAAATGATATTAAATTAAATTAAACTTTAAAATTTAACAAGTTTTAGATTGGATCAAGTGCAGTGTAAATTAAATCATTTATACATACAACCGAATGCTTTCAAATAATAATAATACTGTTTTATCCAAAAAATAAACATTTTTTTCTTTGTTATTGTGATTGTGATTTTTTATTTAACTTTTATACCTTTCATCTCTGAGTTTATTTAATATTTGGTGTAAGTTATTCTCCCACTCTTTTGGTGTGTGTCTCCAATAATTTGCAAAACTGACGTACGTTCTATTAATTGTAATTGCTTCAGAATTATCAATGACATGCCTAGAGAGTCAGCGTGTACTATGAACGTTAGGCGCATAAAAAACCTTTTTTGTTTTCATTCAAAATTTAATGGGCTTAGAAAAATTAATAATACGAATGACCATGATATTGTCAACGACAATAGTGACAAATTATTTGATTTGAACGATTTTTACTAAAAGATAATTTCTTTACTTTTATCCAAATCTTTTTTAACGGCGATCCTTTTATAAAATGAAAAATACTTAAATTTATAACACCTAAAAAATGATACAATAGCTACACACTTTTTTTGTAAAAAACGTTTTCTATTTTTATTTCAAAACGAAGTAAATCGCATCACTCTTAAATAAGAGATAATCTCCTACTTGAAAGTGTTAAGACTACTTTTCCAATTGTTAAGTAAGAGAAAGTACTTTTAACTTTTTTCGTAATTGGCTGCTTTTTGCAAGGCGGGTGGAATAAATTATATCTTCCATGAAATGAAGCTAGAATTAATGAAAGAAACTTTCTTTTCTTTGAATAATTGTCCGGCGTAAGCGCCAAAGACCAACAAAGAAGAAAATGTAAATATAAAATATGTAAATATTTTGCGTTAAAAAAATGCAAGCGTATGGTCACGTTGCAAAAAATGACACCGAGAAGCAATTTTTCTTAAGAACGTCCTAAAATTTATTATGCGATCATAAAGATCACAAAAAATATTTTTTTTATTGATATTTGTATCTTTGTATAGGCTGCTTTAGGTGAGCTTGGGTTCACATCGTTATTTTAATAGGTAGGTTGAAATCCTGGAAGATTCCAAAGTTACATTCGTCCATTGTATTATGTGATTATTCCGTTCACGAATTCCTCGTTTAAGAAAGCTCAGCATACCAATTATTTATTTTTATATTCAACAATAGTAAAAAATGTGATAAAGAAAATGTGTTGTACGTTTTTATTTCAGAAATATATTATATTTTTCATAATAATTTATTGCGGTAAATATTAACAAAAGTAGTCGGCGTGCATGGTTTTCTTATGAATTTACGCAAATTATCATCTGAACGTATCGTATATTTTGCTATTAATTTAGTTCTTAAACTATCAAACCTGTTTGCTCTTAGTTGATTCTTCATTGGTAATTGATAAAAATAGTTGTTGGGTGGTTTTATAATATTCATATTATCAAAAATAATCGAATTATTTCATATACCTAATAATAATGATAGCATCATAGAATTGAATTGATTTTTGTACGTTTAAATAAAAAATGTATTTTTATTTAAATATTCAAGTAAAGATATTTTAAGTTTAGTTTATAATTCAATTGTGAATTTTTTTTTTATCAAAAGCCGCGTGGATAAAATCAGTGTTCTAAGATAAAACGTCACTATGGGCCAAGAGTTGCGAATTCTTCTGGAGAGCATCCACCATGTTTGTCTCTTCTTCCAATCGGTAGATTGCGAGGTTTATAAACCAATATCAAATCATCGTAGAATTGAAGAATGATGGCATGTCATGGAAGAAACGCAATAAACGGGTGAAAAGAAATCTTAAAAGTGCTGCGTTTTTGTCTTTTTCTAAGGTTCAAAAAAAACAGGAAAAGATTGTGAAATGTAATGTTAGCATTTTTTGGTTGTAAACTTAAGAATTAAACAAAATAAAAATGTATTAATTAAATTTGATTAAAACTATTTAACAGCAATAATCCCAATTATTTTTTCTGCGATTTATAGTTAAACTGATATAATGAGACAGTCGAAATAAATGTCTTAAATGCACTCAAAGAACTTTTAAAACAGCACCTTCAAAGTGAGAATATAATGAAAAAGTTCACTGACTTTTATTTGACGCTTATTTGAAAGTAGTGGCGCTAGATGTCTTGAAATAAGATATTTGTTTTTAAAAGTAAACTGTACCTGTATGTCATTTTCTTCTGAAACGAAAAAAATATATTGTTAGTAGTGTCACATGTTTGTTATTTTTAGTATTGAGTTATAAAAAATTTAAATAGCTCGCTATAAATCTGTGATTGATTTTATTGTAGTTATTAAACTGAAAACAGTTTCAAGTGCTTAGCGTATTTTTATAAATTCGTTATTACAAAATTTGCATCGTTCAAATTATGTACACTCCCACACATTTTGTCACTACTCGTTATTATTAAGTAATTTAAAAAAACTTAATATTTGAGATTATTTTGATATGAAATAAGTCTTATTTTAAGAAAATACTCTTGTGTCAAATTATTTTTAGCGATAAAGCCTTTCTCTTACTTGTAGGATGGACAACCGGATCTACCACGCTGTTTGCTTGCCCCATCACTTCCGACGCAAGCCATTTGGGCGTTTTTAGCGCCACGGGCGACAAAAAGCTCAAATGCAAAACCCCTTGTTAAGCTGCACTTGGAAAAGATTCTAAATCTTTAAAAAAATAAAATCGTCGAATCAAATATATGAAGAATCTGAGGGATTGGAGCAATCAGGATTATTATTTATTTTAAAAAAAATGTGATTTTTTTGATTGAGTTGGCCACAAAATGTCAAAAGTCTTTCATTACTATTACTATTACAAATATATTATACTATTATCAAGTGTCATTGCACAAAAAAAAAAAAAGTTTCCATGTGAATTTTTTTGAAAAAACAGAAGTAACAATGCGGCAGTCTTCCGAATACCACTATTGTTATACATTATTTTAATTTAACAAAAAAGTCTACAGAAAGATGTTAGTTGCGAGTTATTTGTATATATATGCACCTAAGGCATTGGCTATATTTAAAAATTGCTACTCAGGCACGGCCATATTGTAAAATTATATTATTTTTTTTAAATTATGAGGACATTTTGGTTTATAAAAATCTTTTGAATGTTTTTCTTTGTGTATAATCAAACAATATTTTAATCTGAAGACATATTATCAAGTTCTTGAATTTCATAACGTAACTAATACACTTGTTATTACTGATTCCACATTTTTTTTATTAAAGGTCAAGACAGGCTTTTCTTATCACGAGCATTTTCAATTAACAAAAATATAAATCGATAAATTATTCATTAAGAACAGTAAGAACAAGGTGTAACAAAATTTTCATCGTTAAATGACATATGAAACGAATTTTTAAATTATGAAATAAATTGAAAATAAATGAGGCTCAATTATTTATCAATAAAGTTTTAAAGACCTATTATAAATCCATACTTGTAATTTTTGATCGAAAATTAAACTAAATTAATAGTTTATTGGGAAAAGAAGTTACACAATGTAATGAGTTTAAAAGTAATTCTTATGTATTATATGTATATTTAAAGTTATCCAATATGATTTTTTTAAAACAATAAATAATGTCAATAAGAATTTTTATTTTATTAATATTATTTTATAAATAATGTTCTTAATTAAAAAAAATACAAAGCACACCTTTAAAGTGATTTATAAAACATCAAAAGCGGATGTAATTCATAAAACTTAGTTAAATTCATTGTGTTAAATGAGATTTTCCAACAATATCGGATACCTTACATGGTTTTATTTAATTAAACGAAGATATACATAATTAAGATATATAAATTCTCATATTTGTCTTTGATTGCCGGAGAAACAACCCGCATACAAAATATTCCTTCAAAATTTACGATCACCATAAAAATTGAAAAGCTCTGTCATAGTGTTTTCACCCGTTCCCTTTTCACATATACTTTTCTTGATAAGAGTATACCATCAAGAAAAAATGACCCGTCCCATTACTGTTATGATAAGGTGGTGCTCGGTTTTTGTAACCCTTTTTTATTCGCACTGTTTATTGTTCTTGGGAAAGCATCCGGGGAGAATGGCGAGAGAGTGGCGGATTTATCTTTTAAGTGCTTCTTTTCTCCGATGGCACCCTTAAGAGGATTATTTTGGGGATATTTAAGAGAAGGAGTTTCAAAGTTTAGCTTAATAAAAATACAAACGTTTCCTTAAGAGTCTCGCTTTGTCGTCTTTTGACTCCCAAATGTCGCATTTTTACAAATAGAAAAATATAAATAAAATCTTAAATTTACACATTTAGTACTTTCATTAAAAGATAATGGTATTTAAAAGTAAAAAATATATACACAATCAGTTATATAAATTATAAATGAGAATATAGAAAGTTGAATTCTGTGGTTTAGTGAATTAACGAAAATACGATATTGATCTCTTAGTGAAAACGTGTTAAGTGCAATTTTGCTTGAATAGAGTAAATGTAATTCTAAAGTTTCCTTCAAAATGTAAACAATTGATAAAGACATGTGCATCCACACTTATATCGATTTATTACCAATTTATAGTGTATTTTACAGATATAAAATGTTAATTTTTGTATATATTATGCTTTTTTAGAAAAATAAATAATACGCATTTTACATTAACACCACAGTCAGTAAAATGTCACATGAAATATGGTCTTGAGTGATATTGAAAATGTACTAATCTTATTTGTGTCTAATATCATATTTGACATTATATTTAAGCTCTAGGCTATCGATGTATTATATTTAAACGACATGAAAATAGTAACCTAGTACTATATAGCTCAAAGTTTTCTTAAGCTTATGATATTTATTATGCAAATTCATACAGATTTTACAAAAATATAATATATTCCGTAATGTAGTTCTTTCAACGTTCCACATAACAGCTGCTACGACTTCACACCCTTTTAAAAAGATGTCATCCTGCATCCATAATATACTCGGTAGCTTGCAGTATAGTGTGCACGAATTTTGTAATATTTGCTACATCCGTGTTTTTATAACTATTATGAAATATAACTCATTGCAAAAGATTGCGTATATATGCCTGCGACCAGTCTCAATTATGAGAAAATCTTCATGTCTTTTAAAATGTAAATAGTGAATTTCCTAATAGAATTCGTGGTCAACCCAACGGATTACATTTTGCTGCGTGTTTATTTTGAATGTGAAACATTTATAACTAAGTTGCTTAACCTTTTTTTTAAAGTGAGTAGGGATAGAAGAATAGAGCTAGCGGTTAGCTAATCTTTCTCGACACGCAGTTTTAATATACAACGGGATACACATACATCCATACCTTTGGACGAAAATCCATAAATCAATAAAAACATATTTCCTAAAAACTGTCCATACTTGGATTCGAGTCCATGACCTCCGTACCATAACCAACGACGTTTACCACTCGACAACGCAGCCTGTGATGACATCTATGCTTAACAGATTTAATCAATTGAATATACGTTTATTACTAAAATAGCTTTATACTGTTCGATATAATATCAATCTTTTCCGAAATTACTTTGCAACGATACTCTTTTTTGGAATTCGAATATAATTTTTTTAACAATTTTGTAACATATCGTAATATTTAATATAAATTTGAAAAATATCGAGTAACGTTCATTCCATGCGTTTCAGCTATTTTTTTCAATTAAATGAAGTTGGTATGTACTTAGAAAACTGTTTTTAGTGAGTCGAAGAAAGCAATTAATGTTAGTTTATTTATCCTCAAACTCTTTTATTTTTGGAATAATTGATACGAAAAGAGAATTCCTACAAAGATGAAAAAATGCAATCATGTTACAAAGAAGTTTTTTTGCACATTTTTTTGTTTAAGTAAACCTTGTTGGAGCTTTTGGGAAATTGAGTACGGCACAAATGTTTGCCTTAAGTCGAACTTTATTACTGTGCGTGGAGATAAAGAAAAACAATAAAGATTACGTCACAAGATATGGGTCTTTAATGGAAATATCACACACCGTACCGATTTCGCAAATGCTTACAAGGCACATAAAATAATGAAAGAAGTGGAAATTATTAAACGAAAATCAGAGTAGTAAGAATAATTCATATTTGGCTATATTTTCATATTATACGATACTTGATTTTCAATGAATTGCCAATTATATTAAACTATTCCCTATTTAATTAAAGAAAAGCGTAATTGTTTTTTTATAAACCAATAGTTTAAATATAATTGTAGTGCTTATATAGAGGCTTTTTAAATTAAGTTTCTTAGTTTTTACAAAACATATTTTTGTAAATGAAGCTGCATCTGTACGAGCAAAGAGTTTCGTCCTCACCTACCAATACTTTAAACAAAATTAAATATTTCATTCGATTTTTAAGCAAATGCATTCGAACACCCATGATTTTTTTATTAGTTATTATAAAATAATTTAAGATTTCGACTGAAGGTGCTTGGTGGAATTTCAATATTAAATTTGAATCATTCAAATTATGTACACTCCCACAGATTTTGTCACTAACGACCCGGGTTTCGCCTTTCGGCATCTTCAGGCGTTCAAGCGCACGGATGAACTTGAACTGACGTCAGTTCAAGTTCATCCGTGCGCTTGAACGCCTGAAGATGCCGAAAGGCGAAACCCGGGTCGTTAGTGACAAAATCTGTGGGAGTGTACATAATTTGAATGATTCAAATTCAAAAAAAAAAAAGTTATTATAAAGTTAAAGTTATTTTCTAGTTCCATGTTATTATCCAAACTGACAAAATTAGCGATTGAATAATCATCAGTTCCTGTAGAACTTATTTTCTTGTGCCAGCAAACGAAGGACTTTTAAAGAATATCCAGAGTTTATTCTCTATTTTAATAATTGCGGGGGGGGGGAATGAAACATATTTTGCAGGAAAATCGTTGTTGTCGGTATTCAATTATATGAAATATTTATTAACCATATAAAATAAAACATTAAAAGAGATTTGAAAAAATATCTTAATCGAAATTATTAAATTTGAGAGTATACATATATCAGAGATGAACATACATAACGAGAACCAGATTATATTTTTTTTTATATATAAAGAGAAAATACCATAGCCACGTAGTATAAAATATACACACTCTACACAAATCATATTTAAATTTGGTTTCCCACCACCATCAGTTGTGTATGTTGAGCATAGTCAACGTTTAATGGCTACTTTTTTTTCAAATTGCTATTTAATGTGTAAAAATTTTTATTATCAAGAGATATTAGGAGCCGCAATTTACCTCATGATAAAATGACGTACAGCTCTTGGAGCTGTATTTCTCCAAATCTGATATAAATTATCATTTATTACATTTACTACTACTGAAGTTACTAACAATTTAAAAAAATAAAATATCTCACACCTCTATTTTATTATTCTATTTTGGAATGTTTTTTTTTGTGAACTGTCATTTCATGCGGATTTTTCGAAATTCACAGAAAACAAACAACTATCGAAAAAACTTTATTCTTACGAATAATTCAAATTAAAATCAAAGATTTAAAGCCAAAGCTTTAGTAATTTCTCATAAACACAATTTTACTAATTTTCTTAAAAACTAATTCTCAAATACATTCAAACTATAAATTTGAGTTTGAGTAATCCAATGATTAGATTTTTCCGTTGGATAATTGAAGAGCTAGGCGTAAAAACAGAAAATGTCACAAAATTATTTTTTTCAGGAGACAGCAACAACTTAATATCTTGGTTGTAAAAGGCACTTTTTATAATTTGAGAGTAAAAAATCATAGAAAAACCTTACATGCACGAATTAGTATAAAGTTTTAACTGTACCTATTTTGGTTAGATAGATATTTAAAAAAATCTGAAATTAAAACATGACATTTGTCGTTTGAAACTTTGTAATTTTTCTTTGAAAAATAGTGGTAATTAAACGAATCTAAGATATTTTCATAGCTCTGATACTAAAGTTACCTTATGATAATGAAGAAACTACTAGAAATCTGCTGTTTTTTACAAAAAAAAACTGCATTGTTTTAGGACCAATTTGAAAATTATTTCAGTATGCTCCGGTTTGTTCTAAAATTTCATATGTTTGGATATCGGAAAAACCATTATACTTTTCTAAAAATAAATAAACGTTGTATTTATTTTTATCTCAATTTCGTTCTTAACAGTGTCTATTTAATCAGTATGAGGAATAATACAATTTGACAGCTGCTAAGCTGGTGATTTTCAAAGCTGTTTTTCTTTCGCAGAAAGGTATCGATGTCAATATTTTGTTTCGGTGTCTAAGCCATAAATATTATGTTAGGCTGTGTCGACATCCTATTCTGACTTATTACGTGTAGTTATTTTTAGGCATAATCTTCAAAGCGTGCTTATTAATAGAATCTGTAAAGCAATAAAGTGAAAATGTTATTTATAAATAAAAAAAAATATTAAAAGAACAAATATGTATTTTTTAACAGATTTTGAGCGCTAATGAAATTTATGACTATAAAGTAAAATCTCTTTAAAGTAACGAATACTTTTCAGCGAGAATTTTTTTATTTTTATTTGTTATATATTTATATATTTAGATGTAAAATTAAAAGTATATATATATATTTGTAGTATGCATGTTAAAGAGAAAAACAGACAGAACATTTATTCCCAATTCGACAGTATCATAGAATAAAAGAACAGTTCTTATAAGAAAGAGTAATCGTTCATTGATATGTTATTTAATAATAGTTGGTACATATTATACAACTTGAAAGTGAAATAAGAATCAGTGTCACTCTTTGGGGGCTCAGTTTAATATACTACCTACAAAATGGATTCGGCGGTTACTTTGTGGAAATTATTTTTTAATTTACAGTTAAATTTGATAACTTTGTTATTTTATTGATGGTATTACAAATTATGACAAATTCGACCTCTCAAAAAAGCAGAAAATCTCTCAGAAATAAGTCTTTGAGTTATAAATATTTGTTAAGTAAATTAGTGGAACAAGCAAAGTTAGAGTATTAATTTATTTTACTATTTTAACTTAAATATCTCTTTTACTAACCATTGTGTTGTATTATATGTATTTATAAACATAAATTTTAGGGTGTTCACTGTCAATACTTGGTGAAAAGGCATTATATTAAGAAAAACAGAATATTCTTTTGTACTTATCACCACTTTTATTTACGAACATCAGGACCAGTTTCACTCATGGCAAGCATTATCAACCCGTTCTGATATTAGTATTAAGACTGACACTTAGTTTAAGTTCATCCGTGCACTTGAACGCCTGAATATGCCGAAAGGCGAAACCCGGGTCGTTAGTGACAAAATCTGTGAGAATGTACATACTTTGAACGATTCAAATTTAATTTTGAAATTCCACCAAGCACCTTCGGTCGAAATCTTAAATTATAAAAAGTGGACATAAATGCAAAGTAATATTATGTTTGTCTTAATATAAAAAAATAAATTCAGACGAATACATCATATTTATATATTTAAACATGTATAATATTATGTTTATAAAAATAGCTTTAACTTATGGGTTTATGGCTTTTGCAAAAAAGATTAAAAGTAAAAAAATATTTAAACCGAAGCTTAGATGAAAATCATTAAGAACTTTGATTCATGTTTTGTTTTACATAAAGTCTTCGTCACTTTTTTGTAAATAAATATTTTTCCGCGAAACGTTATGAGCTTTAATCAATGCAGTTATCCATTTCAAAGAGAATTACACACCATTAATGTATCGATATTTTTAGTTTGAAATGGAAAATAAATAAAATCGTTTCAGTAATTTATATGCATTCATACGAATACAAGTCTTTAGAAAAAATTCAAAGAAGCTTTGTAAACAAGCATCGTAAAAAAAACGTTTTCGCGTACAAGCTGAAATTCTATGCTTAGGAATACTCCGCCTTGTATAGAAAAAAACTACCCTCAGAAGGCGATATTTTTTCTTTCGACGAATTTAGCCTGTCATATAATTTAAGCTTTCATTTTTCGTTTGTATGACCTTTGAAGCACAGTGCATTACGTACGTATGAATATTTTAAACTATGCCTTTAGCACAGACACACACATTTGCACACGGTGAATCAAAGTAAGTTTATACATTTCAAACAATTAAGGTTTCTAAATTAAGTTACATATGTTGGTGTTATATACATAGAAATAAAAAACATGTTTTTTTTTCTTATATTGGCATAATTCTGTATACTTATTAAGATCGGTTTTGCTCAACATAAGCATAACTACAGCTATAAAAATATTTTTAGTTTTAGTCTCGATACACAAACATCAGTTTTTTTTATCAGAAAAATAAAATTTGAATCGTTCAATTTATGTATATTCACACAGATTTTGTTACTGACAACCCGGATGTAACCTTTCGGCATCTTCAGGCGTTCAAGTGCAAGGATGAACTTGAACTGACGCTTAGTAAATGAATGTTTCGTGTTTATTTAAGAAATAGATGTATCATTGAGCTTAAAGCCATTGCTGGTAAAAGATATTAACCCATGGGAATGCCCACAGATTTGAATGGTGAGTAGTTTTAAGAATTATATTTATTTTTGTTTGTCGGAAAAGGTTTTATGATTATATTTATATAGAGTATAAAAGCGGAGAGCCAGGCATGTGCAGCTGATTGTTTATAGATTGCAATGCTTTTGTTGTACACAATTTTATATCGGGAAAACAGAAAAGACATTGAATAACAGATAATCAGAACATATAGCAGCCTTTAAAATGAGAAAAAAAAAACACGTCTTCTTTTGCTAATCACTTAATTTCAGAAAAAACACGTGTTCAATTAGGAACAAGGAATAAAAATGTTGCACCCAAATACGGACGCTCACAAACTCTTTTTCCAGAAAATTTTAGAAATAAACAGATCGCAATTGAACAGTCTTCCGATTTTAATATTGAAATTGCAGCAAGCACCTTGAAATCTTAAATAAAATTATAAAAATAAAAGTTTAATGACGACTGAATCTCAGAAATTGTTAAGAAATTCAAAATTAAATTGCACGTTATAAATATCAAATACCCAAGCTACTTTTTGTTTTATACATTTTTCTTCAAAAACATTATAAAACAGTACTTTGCTACATCAACGGAACAGAGTGTTTTAAAAAATCTTATATGTGTATAGTTACATACAGTTTCAGAGTACTCAATTTTTGACTGGTATTTTCGTACTTTATGTAATGTTGTGTTTTCGACAAAGAGGCCATATGTTATCAATCAAATAACAAACAATATTTATGTGTACTTCAATCATATCCTTTATTCGTACTCTTGCATTTATAAAATATTCATATTTTTCTAAGTGTCCACTGTAAGGAGATATCAATGTTGGTCGCATTTTAAAATTACAGTGTATCTTACCACTCCACTTAATTTTCTATTACATATAAGATAATAAAAGCATTCATATCTCAAAACATGTAAGTTGTCAATTGTCCTTCTGTTGCATTTATGTTGTGGCATGTATCAGATATTGATTTTTATGATAACTTACATGCAGAAATGTGGGACACTTTGTTGCTAAAACCAGTGTCTATATTCTTTAAATGCCTCTAGCTCACAGACGTGGCACAACAAGTTTCGTTAACAACTACTCCGTACATTAAAGTATGCCTGATTTATTTTATATTCACACTGTTTCTAAGTAGTGAGTCGGTAAGTTAGTTTTTGACGTCAGATGGTTGACTGGCGGCTTAGTCGATTACTTCGATAGTATACACAGAAACAGTTTGCTTTCGTAACCTAACCACTGAACTTTGATCACCATATTGTAGTCTAAACAAATTCAATATAAACGGTTACTCTGTTGTATCTTTCTGAGCCACTTTAATACTATTATTATTGAGTATTAGTTTTCATTAGTCAAAATATCTATGAAAACATATATATATTATATCTCCATCAAAATGTATACAATTTTTTGATCACTTTCAGAAGCTGTCAATACTTGATGGAAAGGCTATATTCAAAAAATAAAATATGCATTTGCACTAATTCCCACATTTGTTTATTAAGATCAGGACTGGTTTCATTTATGACGAGCATAATCAACTGATCATAATAAATAAAAGTGGGAATTATTACAAATGTATATTTTTAATACAACGTATTGAATTAAATTTCAATAGATATAATAATAAAATAAATTAATTGTTAACAACTTGTGAACCCAAAGCATTCAGAAAAATAAAACTGTAAATATAAAAATAAGAACTTTTAAGGTCTTTACTGTCACTACTTAGTAGAATTGCATGATAATCAAAAAAATAAAACGCTTTTTCTACTAAGTCTACATTTATTTAATATGATAAATCGATTCGATTATGACAAGAATTTTAACTAATAATCAACATTTTCAGTTAAATATAATCGTGATGAGTGAAACCGGTCCTGGTTATATTACATAAATGTTGAATAAATACAAAATATTTATTAATTTTTTGAATATTAATTAAAACTTTATCAACGTATGCAAAGGTAAGCACTGCGTTACGATGAGAACTATGATACTCGTTATTTTTATTATTATTATGGTCATAGAAAAGTTTTGTCCAAATTCATATGCGATTAATCAAACCAATGCTCAGTTTTTGACAAAGTTTCATATTAGTTTTATAATCAAGATGTGTAGAACGAATTTTATAAATTTTTCAAGATGTTTGGTTTCTTATAAAGTAAAGTTTTTTTTTTGTAAATACAATGTGCTAACTACAAAATGAGATTAAAAAAACCTGAGTAGAAAACAAATATGCTTTTTTTTTTTTGGATATCAAATTTATGGAGCTTCAAGTACCAGGACGCGCCAGCGTCAAGGTTCTTCCAGTCTCCTTCATCGATAAAGATTTTGAAAAATTGTAAATTGCATCCCCTTACCGTCGTTCGCAGACGGAAGGGCGCGATCACTACAGAGATAAGAAGTTCACGGGAACTCCATATGCATTATTTTGCAAATCACATTCCATATGCTTCCTCCATACTATATCCGTACATGTACACACACATGCGGATACATACATACACACATACAGTATACAAATTGTTTTTAAACAAAGAGAGTCATTTTCGTGATGCTAAGTTCGTTCTAAAATTGACAATTTTATACGATATAAGATCTATGGAGGGTCGTCGAGCAGGACTGCTCTGGGTCTAAAACGATTCTCAGGCAGTGTCTCGTCATAGTTGTGGAGATCAGAGATCGTTGGGTTAGAATGTTTTCCTACCTCGCTGTGAAACTTTTGTGATATTTCACGAACGAACTCGCGGATGGTAGGTATTTTCAAGTCTCTGTGAAGCAGCGAGTTACGCACGTACCACGGGGCGTTACATATCTGTCTCAGTGATTTATTTTGGACAATCTGGAGAGTCTTCATATGTTTACGGTGAGCATACGTCCATATTGGAGCAGCGTACACCATGATTGGTCGAGTAATTGCTGTGTAAAGGAGCAGCTTGCTTTTGAGAGTAAGTTTGCTTCTCGCGTTAAGCATAAAGTACAACCTTGCCTTTGTAGCATTAGCTTGACGTTTTTTAATCGCGACGTGTTCATTAAATTTAAGTCGACTATCTAGCGTGAGTCCAAGATACTTAACCGAATTGGACCACTTGATCTCTGCGTTGTGCATGCGTATGCAAGCAAAATTAGGTTTTCTAATAAAACCCTTTGAAAACATTACTGCCGCGCTTTTTTCGGTATTAATTTTGATTCGCCATTTGTCGCACCAGTCTGCTATTGTATCGGCAGCTGATTGAACCTGCGTGACAGCGCCTTGTCGATTTCGAGATTTAGCTAAAATAGCCGTATCATCTGCATATTGTGCTATAATTGCGTCGCTTTCTCCGCCGGAAGGAATGTCATAGGTGTATATATTGTATAGTATGGGTCCCAAAACAGAGCCTTGCGGAACTCCCGCCCGAGTTGACCTTGATGAGGATCGAATTCCATCCATTTTAACGTTGAAACATCTGCCTGTCATGAATGAGTTGAGAATTTTTACCAGCGGTGACCCTATACCAGCCTTCGACATTTTGAATACAAGCCCTTCGGTCCATACTCTGTCGAAGGCTTTTGCGATATCTAAAAAGAGGCCAGCCGTGACTTCTTTAAGAATGAATCCACTTGTGATAAACTCCGTTACTCGGAGGAGTTGGTGGTTTGTCGAGTGGCTAGCACGAAAGCCGTGTTGAGTGTCTGGGATGATTTTTTTCACTGTAACTACTTCTTGTAACCTAATCTTAATTACACGCTCTAAGACTTTGCTCATTGCGGGGAGCAGACTTATTGGCCGGTGATTTACTGGAAGAGTATGATCTTTTCCAGGTTTTGGAATGAGAATAATATCAGCTTCTTTCCATCTTGCCGGAAAATATTGTAATCTCAAGCACGCATTGATAATGTTTACTAGCGAATTAATGCCCTTTTCCGGAAGCTGCTTGAGAGCCTTATTACCAATTTTGTCATTGCCCAACGCTTTCCTGTCAGGTAGGTTTTTGATGAGACTTTCCACTTCTGCAAATGAGGTGGGATAGATAATTTCGCCGTCTGCATCTTGAGATTGATCTAGAATTAACTTTGCAGCGATTTCTATATCAAACGCATTTTTATTCATGACTAAGTTGCTTGGGTCAATTGAGTTAGGTGTAAATTGGCTTTCAAGGCTATCTGCAAACTCTTCAACTTTATCACTGATGGTGAAAACAGGTCCCTTTGGTCCGTAAAGCGGCATCAGCGGGTGTTTTTCTGCGCGGAGGGCTTTGGAGAGGGCCCAATATGGGTCACTTCCTTTAACAAGATCACTTAATCTGTCGTCAGAAGTTTTTTCGCGGTAAGTTTTCATAGCGAGTCGGATTTCAGCAGACAGACGGTTAACGCGCTGCTTAACTAAGGGGTTACAGAATTTTTTCCATTCTTTTCTTGCACGCCGTCTGTCATTAATAAGGATTTTAATGTCTATCGGCAGGGGTTTACTGTAAGGTGTATTTTGTAAAGTTGTTGTAGCATACGCGGCAGCTAAGTTAATGTTTGTATTGAGATTAAGAATCTCAAAGTCAATGCTTTGGTTATCTTTAAGATCACACTGAGGAATTATCATATCGTCAATAAAAGTCTCAAATACGTCCCATTGGACTATTTTTTGCGTTTGACTTAAGTTATTATGACTAAAATATGTTGGATCACCTAACCTCAATATGACAGGATGGTGATCCGAATTAAGCTCGTGTACTATATGAGTTTCATAAGGAAGGTTGACTCCACTCAGAATAGCAATGTCTATAACATCCGGTAATCCTCCATTTCTTGGCAGAGTTGTTGGATCGGAGGGTGCGGCTACAATTGCTTCAATATTACTAATATAAGATTTTAACTGTCGTCCGCGTGAGTTTGTTAGTCTACTGTACCAGTCTTGATGCTTCGCGTTGAAATCACCAGCGGCAATTGTAGGTACACCGATAGGAATAACTACTTCTAGGTCCCTAGTCAATATTTGCCCATCAGGAGGGCTATAGATAGAAACGAATCTAATGAGGCCTGAATACTTCGTGTTTACAACTATCGCGTTTGCTTCTAGTTTGCCTTCAAGTGCTGGTAATGGAACTGCACAATGGTCTATGTGTTTTTTTATGTATATTGCGGTCCCTCCTCCTGAGGTACGGGTGCGATCAAAGCGGTACAAAGAATAGTTTGGTATTAACAAATATGCTACCTTCATACTTTAAAAAAAAAATGTACCTACATATGTATAAAACATCAATATTTCGTTTTGAATTTCAATATTATTATAACATTGTGTTATTATTATATAAATTATATAAATAATATTTTATAATAAAATTTTCATGTAAAAATATTATTTTTTGCCGCCTTTGTGGACGAGTGGTCAACGTCGTTGGCTACCGCTGCGGAGGTCACGGGTTCGAGTCCCAGTACGGGCAGTTTTATAAATTGATTTTTCAATCGATTTATGAATTTCCGTTCAAAGGCAAGGATTTATGTGATGTCTTGAATTCCCCCCTCCCACCCATCTTATCCTACGAACGGGGAGTATCGAGAGCGATTAGCTAACCACTAGTCTTGTCCTAGCCCTTTCCTTCTATTCCTACTCTCTTTGGAAAAAGGGAGGTTGAGTAACTGAGTAACAAGGAGTTCTCGTAAAAACACTTCTGTTGAGATAAACTCCATTAGGAGTCGATATGCTCTACATTGGGAGCGGACATGGTTAAAAAAAAAATTATAAATAAATGAAAGTGATATTAACAAATATACTGATATAATAATTATTATATTTGCGTACTTTGTATTCTACTTTGAAAATTTCAATAAAATCTGTATCATCAGAAAGAAATTAGAAAACACAATAAAATGTTTGAGAGCCTCGTATGTCCACATCAAGTTTTCCAGCTTTTCTAGTTTCTTAAAACCCTTCAGCAAATAAATAACGCCAGGGTCCAAAATAAGAAAAAAACGTACAATAATAAACTACAGCATGCATCTTGAAGCGCCACAACTTTAAGGTGGAGGGGTAAGATTTAAAACACCATTGCTGAGTTATTACAGGGTTGTTATCTTATTTTCTACTGTTTTAAATACTGCAAGTAAAATTGTATTAAATAATGATTTCATAAAGAAACTTTTTTGCTATTGAACTTGCCTTGGCACTTGCCAGTGAAGATTTGAACTATAGTGTTGTGATTCCGTTTAATTTTCTATGGATAAAATACATATGTGCCAAATACACTAAAAATAGTAAAAGACAGATTAACATACATTATACCAAAAAAAGGACATCTAAAACACCAATAAATAAATATTTCATTGTATAAAATGAGTAATATTGACTATTAGATCAAAATAATATTTAGTATCTATTAATTAACCTCATCTCAGTTTGAAAGGTTTATTTCATAATGTTATTGAAATAAGTTCTGAAATATATTCTGCAATCATGTTTAAAGGCAAAGAGTTAATTCAAAAATATTTAATAAAAAAAGAACAATGTTATCATTAGTATAGCGTAAGTTAAAAAACGTTAATAGAAAGTGATTGCGATAAACTCAAATTATGACACTGTTGGTAAACAGATTCAACAAACAGACATACAGTATTACACAGAAGTAACTTGAATGTTCAAAAAATCAAACACTAAGAAGACCAAGAAGCGGGAATTTTTAACAAAGCTTGAAGATTATTTAACCCAAAAGTAGACGAATCTGCTTATTAAATACCAGTAAAAAAAAATGGATTGACAATGACTGTTAAGTGTTTAATCGTAATTATTTAGTAAAGATATTGCTTTGGGTGTCAATATATTATGCGTTGACATGATATAGTCTAAATAAACACTACTTATATTTTTAATGATTTCGTCAAATCCAGTCACTAGATTTTCAAGTATTTTATTTTTCTGTATTTGTTTATTTATATATTATATAATATATGGTAAATTACAAAAGTTTCCAGCTCACCCATCATATAACTGAATAGTTTTTTGGATAAATATCTGATTTTTTTATAGTGTCACAAATCTGTATGTTGTAAGTAAATTAATTTGTTTTTGTTAATTAGTCTTGACATTATTTTCCTGGTGCATTACAGTACATTATGATATTATACAAATATTGTGATTTGCAAAAAATGGAAAAGCATGCAATGTATTTTTTGCTTCGTAGGACATTTATTTGAATTGAATAAGGATGTGAAATATTTATTCAAATAGATTGTATCTCTCTCATAGCAAAAAGGTTTATATGTACACTCGAAGACCTTCCAGACTGTTGGTAAGGAAGGGAGATACCAACCGTTAAGTGTTAACTGAAGTTTCCAGAAGTTTAAGATTAATTACTAGTGATCCGTTGCAAGTGGGCAGACAGACTGAATTTTTCTACACTTCTTCAACTGTCTTTGATAAGACCTTTTATATGAAGAAAAATATATTTAATACGTTTTAAATCCACAAGACCCTTTTATTTCTTATTTTTTATTAAAAGATTCTTTTAAAGAAAATTTTGCAAAACAAATAACATAATATACAAATACAATTTAAGCTTTAGAAAAGTTAGTTTTTACATGTAAATTCTTAGGTTTAGTATTTGTGTTGTAATTTAATGAATTGATTATAATTATTTATTTCAAAAATGAAAGTCGTAAGAATTCAATGTGATATCGAGCAATTTTTAATAAAAACGTATGATTGATATGTACGAGTATTTCACTTGAAGCGGATTAAATAAATGGTTTTCATATTACTGTAAGATTTTATTTTAATAATTCATGTTGTATGTATTAGTTTAAACATTCTACTAATGAAAATAATAATTTTTTGCAAAAGTATTCTGTATTCAGTGGAAAAATTTCATTAATTTTATATATAAAAACAGAAAATATGAATATTGTGCTAATTCATTTCGATTAACCGTAACATAGAACGATATTAAAATAAATATTTAAACATTTAATAATCATGGTTTATAATTTAGTAAACATATATATTCAAAAAAACGAAAAGGTTTTGAAATATTAAAAAACTAGAATGAGTATTGAAAATATATTTCGACTCTTACATAGTCGAATATACGTTTGATGACATTTACTTTGAAAAAATAAAAAAAAATGATTTATTGAAACCTAGATTGCAAAAAAACTAATTATTGTTTAATATCAATTTATAAAACCATTGGGACAAACATCAATAAAAAGATAAAAACGGAATAGTAGTAGAAATGATTTAATGCAAAAAACACTTTCGAATTATTTGTGTTAAAAACAGGTCACGGTAATGCATTGAAAAATATATATTATTGCAATGTTATTAACAAAAGGTTTTTCAATGAACATTAAAAAATAAAACATTTGGATAAATTACAATGAAAGAATAAATAGGTCAATGAAGCAAGTTGAAAATAATACAATAAAGGTACAAATAATGTACGACACTAAGGGTTCATTAATTTACTCTTTATCCATTGGAAGTAAATTTAAATAGTGAAAATCTTTTACAATGTGTGTCCCATGTGTACGTCAAAAAAATCTATTTATGATAGAAAATATGTCTTTTTAAAAGTTGAATATTTCTCAAATACTGTGTTAGCTATCAACGACCACGTTTCAGATCAGAAGGTATATTAATTATTTACAGAGTGCTGTTTGCAGAAAAGTGAGAAAGAATATACTAATAATATGTGAAAAAACAATACAGTCTTATGATTTTAGAAATGTATGTAAATTTGAAAAAAAAAAAATTTACCTTTAGAAGCTTTGTAAAATTAAGACGTTTGTTTGAAGGATCTGTTAAGAAGGAGAATCGTTAAACGCAGTCGAGGATCAATACGTAGCATACCGTGAGATAATCAAAGATGTTATTTTATTACCAAGGGTCGAACAAACGACCAAACGGTAAGAACATAATATTGAAGAAGAATCTCTTTTTTCTGAGGTTAATTGTTCGGGCCATCATCATGATTCTTAATAATTCCTTGCTGCGTTAAAATTTTGCTGAGTCATTTCGTAGTGAAAAGGCGTTTTTTTTTATGTACGGAATTTTCATACAAAATAGTTAAAAATATACTTTATTTATTCACATTGCGAGAAATATCAATTTTCATGTAAAAACTTACTGGCATGATAGCGCGAATATTTTAGCTTAATCATAAAAAAACGTTTTTTTCTTTAGTTATTATATTCAATTTCGATCAATGTTGTGCGGCAAGGTGGTCATTTGAGTATAATCAAAAGATGTTTATGTAATGTTTACGCGTTTAACTTAATCCAGGTTAGTAAAATTACTTAAATAAGCATGCATTTTAAGATAATCATTTTGCTAAAATTGCACGTTGGTATCCTCTACAGATCTACGAAAGTACGGGACGAAATTTAATGCAATTACAGTAAAGCCCTGAATAATGAAGAGATAGGGGGATCATTACTGGGGGGCTCATTATTGGGTGGTTAAGATTTTCAATTGATTTTTTTTATTTGAAATGCGGAATTACATATTATTTTTTAATTAATTAATTGATCATAAATATGTATATTACTTAAGCATATACGAATTCAAAATTATTTAAGTACATAGTGCACATTATCAAGACATGTGAATTTAGATATGTATTTTAAATACAGATTTGTATGAACTATTTTTATGAAAGCCTAATTAGGAGTTTTATTTTTTTCATTATTCGGGGGACTTAACTCATTATTGGAAAACCTGCCACAAATGTTATTGGGGGTTCATTAGCGGGGAGCTCATTATTGGGAGTTTACTGTACCTGGTTTTGAGCCGAGTGTAAGTGCCACACTTGTCACCCGAACCCGGCCCGAAGTTCAGATTTATATTTTTTGACCCGAAAGAAATGTGATATTTTAAAAAATATTAGATTAATCCATGATATTTTATTAAACTGTTTTGTTATCAATAGTATTACAACATGGCCAATTCATGTTTAATATGAATGAAACGGTTTGTTTTGTAAGGTTTTCATTGCTTCAACAACGTTTTTTATTGTGTTTTACGTTGTGAAACAACAATTATATTTTTTTATTTTTACATGAGTCAGAAGCTTAATTTTTAATAGAGAACAAGTTTACAAAAAAACATTCAATTCTAGGAATAAAAATAACTTTGTAAAATTAAATAAATGTACAATATACACTCTCCTAAATCTTTATTGACATTTATAATGTACTTATTTTGAGCTTACTTTAAAATTTAAGCCTTAACAAAGTTTTGATAAATTAAAATATTTAGGTTAATGCGCAGACAGAAAAAAAATATGTATGTATTATTTTGTTTTGTAGACAAACATGATATGAAATTAAATATTGGCATAAAATAATTTTATGTTCGTATATTTATTTTCATATATTTTACATAAATGTAATGTAATGTTAAATTTACATATATACTGGCCAATACAGAAATATAGAGTTTCAGCTATTTAAGCAATGTTAATATTGTTGGTAACGTAAAGAACTTCCTGTACCGCAGTAAATAGCGGTTTAGTACATAAAATATGAGGAAAGGAAGAGTAAATGATGCATACAATGATGGGTTCAGTAGGGTGCGTGATTGAATAGTCCTAAATTATGCTCCGTAATCTTACTTTGATAAATGATAACAACATTAAGTTGCAATTTTGGTGCAATAGAAAAGAAATTTCTGTTCAAGATGCATACTATTATATCGAAGCATTTTTTTCTCGTATTGATTGAAAAAAATACAGCTATTTTTAAGAATAAGTTGTGAACAAATCTACAACTTTATTTTTATATTATTTGTTTGTGCTATGCTGGTAAATATTATTTTAAATTGATAAAATGTGTTATAATTTTCTCACATAATCGTTATAACTGTGATAATTAAGCGAGTGTTTTGATACCACAAAACAAGCATTTGCTACTGCGGTTTCATAATTCAAAAGCATTGTCAAAATAATTTATTTACTGAACAGTCTAGTCAATTGAAATTGCATGAAATCTAACTCAGGGTGAGTGTGGTTTACTTTGTTGGCGAAGTCATAATATTAAACAAGACGATTTAAAAATGGGTGTTATCACTGCTTTCCAGTTAA
Source organism: Himalopsyche anomala (assembly GCA_031772345.1). Taxonomy (NCBI): domain Eukaryota; kingdom Metazoa; phylum Arthropoda; class Insecta; order Trichoptera; family Rhyacophilidae; genus Himalopsyche; species Himalopsyche anomala. The sequence continues at coordinate 18,453,177 of CM062827.1, read as the reverse complement.
TTTTTATATTATTCATGTTTATAGTTTGAAGATTTATGTTCAATAGTTATGTGACTATTTAGATTACATCATAAACATATATATAATTTCTTACTAAACTATCTATCTGTCATAATGTATGCTTTTATTTAATTATGATATATAATATTTATACGGAAATAACAACTGAATAGTTACTTCAATGTTTTATTCACAACAAAGTAAGCCACGTTTGACAGGCAAAATTGGGACTTTGTTTCTCAATATTGTGCATGAATTTGAATAGTTAATAGTTGTGTTTCATTTTATAATACTTTGGCGAATTTTTTTTTTCAATAGTAGTTGCAAAAAAAAGAATTTTTCATCGCTTTACTGCTGTAATGATTTATTCTTGATTATTATACATTATTTTTATTACATTATATTACAACACATTATATTTATTAAATAAAAACATCATTTTTGTGTTTATAAAACTTGCTCTTTATTTATTTTTATTAATTTGTAATTTAATATATTTTTTAAATAGACTATAAAAATCCAATAAAATTTTCAGTCTTATAGTCAAAGAACACTTGTTCATTAACTTTTATATCTATTTGCCAGTATGTCTCTAAAGGCAAAAAGTCTATGAGATGTTTACGTATCCAACAATTTCATACAATTTGTAATCAGATCTTGAAAACGTGCATCCCGTCATCCCTTTAATGATTTTATTCTTCAAAGTTGAAATGAGTTTTACTCCATTAATAATTATTTAATTAAAAGCGTTTATTAATATATTTATTAAAATATATATTCATTTATGTAACGTTTTATTGGATTAACGCTTAAGGCGCAATTTAATCAGACGAATAATACTTAAGGGTTTTCATTCGGTACGATGAAGTGAAGTCATTCAAGAGAAAATTAATCAACATTTTCAATATCGGTTTCCATTGAAGCGTGAATTAACTTGTGATCTCTACAAGCCGAGAAATAGTCTAATTAATTTCACGACTTGGTGCTTTTATTTCGATCCCACAAGTTTTAGCGAATTAATATTCTGCAAGCTAATTACCGCAAGTTTATTCAGATTTCAAATAAGTTTTACATTGAGAAGCGCAAGTGTGAAATAAGATTGGATAAGATGCAAAATACGGCTAATTTGGTAACTCGTTCAAGATAACGATATGCCTACATTACTTGTTGTATAATATTATCGTTATGTTGAAAATATTTGTTTCGAATAGATCATTGTAAAATATTCGTATATGAATCGCATAAATCAAATAATCTTATTTTCAAATATTATAAGGCATACAGCAGAATATTTTTTTACGATTCGAATTGAGAAAGCTTTTATTAAAATGTAATATTTATGAAAGTTTCAATTTTCATGATGCTGTGTTTTGAATTTTACTATACAATACACTCCACTACCCGCCACAGCTGTAGTTTGCTAGGATTGTCTCGGTAACAGTTGACCAAAACTAAGCGGCTTGCACCATAAAAATAAACAATATACTTAAAACTTTTGAAGCTCACGAGAAAAATTAAAATGATATATTATTTGAATAAAAACTATTATATCTTAAAGTGATAAGTTATTAATTTGACTGATTTTAATGCAGTATCGCTTTTTGGATTAATCTAATGTAAAGCCAGAATAATTTTGTATTATTTTTAATGTGATTTAAGAATATTTCAGTGGTCATAGCTTAACCTTTTTTTCGTATAATGTTTTCAAATAAAAATAAAACATTTTGTCACAAATTTTGAGCAAACAGTCTGAATTAATTTACTCATTTGTAGTTGAAGGCTTGGTAAATAAAAGCGGCAATTTATATAAACCAAAAATGTTGGCTAAACCAATTAAAACATTATTTTCTTTTAAAGACAACGTCTGAAAAAATTGCTGTTAAAAATATGGGTATTGTTTTGCTATGTAAATAAAATTATCATTGTTTTATGAAAATCACCTAATAAATGCCACATTTGCAATGCAAGACTATGTTAACTCCCGCTTTTGTGACAAACTCGATTTTAATTGTTAAAATTGTATTATAGTCAACTCTTTACGATGATATATCCAGAACATTTTCAACAGCACACGAAGACTGGCGTCATTGTTTCCAGGGCCTTCATCTGTACAAAAATATTAAAGCAATTTCATAAAAATATTATAATAAACATTTTTTTATAATTTTGTCTTAATTATCAGCAAACCAATACAGTAGTTGGTATCTACACAAACGTGGCTTAACAGGCCATGAGCTTAACCCATATTATTATGAAAAGGGTAGATAGTTGGGTTTAATTTTGAGCACAATTCTTCAATTTATATGTAATCATATTAACAGGTACATACATATACGCTATACACTATTTTGGAACCGATCTTCCCCTTTACACATGAGTAATTTTTACCTTTCAACCGGCTTTGAATTACACGGCGTTTATGAGAAACCAATCTACTGTGTAAATTGAGGAAAGGTTAAGCATGCTTTTAACCACATATAGACAATCGCAAAGTCTTATATTTAATATCATTTATCCCAATACCAAAATTACTCGCAAGTATTATTTTTATTATTTTACAACGTTCTTCAATTTGTATTTATTCTGTATATTATTTATTATATGTTATGTATTGTTTTGCAATTAAAATAACTTAAGAATATATCATATTATTGAAAAGCAGTTTTGAAGTTTATGTTAAAATAATAAAATACTTATGCGGTTCTTCATTTGTATATCCTCGTATTTCACAAATGTTTAAAAAAAAAATAATGATACCAAATAGAAAAATTACAATAAAACAAAAAACATTTTAAGCCCCAAAAATCTAATCGAGGCTAGGAATGAAATATTCATTTATTTTTTCAAGCCTATTATTTTACTTGCTTTAACAATTATTTTTCATAAATTCATAAGCTGATTCATTTATCAAGATTTCAATAAAATAATTGTGTATTCATAGGTTTAGTTAATTTTTATGAATCCAATTGAATTACTAGAAAAATATGCTCAAATTACAGAATATTATTGAAAATTATTTAATTAAAAATTATTTAATTATAGAAAAATTAGAGGGCTAAGACAAGTTTGTTAGTTAACTAACCCCTTTTGGTACAACCCATTATTCAATGATTATTATTGTGGGAGGGAATATTTAGACATGACAAACACCTATGCTTTTGAACAGAAATTGAAAAAAGTCATGTTTGTACTGGGACTGGGACTAAGATCCGTTACAGAAACCAACGATGATTATCAGTGCACGACAGACCCAAAATAATAATGATTATTTTTTTACAAATTAAATATTGATTTAACTAATGATATTACTTTTCTTATTTTATATTGGATGTGTCTTTAACTTGACTAAAGTAATACATGAAATCTTTAAAAGCATAGGTTACAAAATACAATAGTATTGTAAGAATAGTACAGTACAAAATAGAAATAAACATAACATACAAAAATATCTTAGCAAATACTGCGGTATGCGGCAACCTTTGTAAGCATGAAAACGGTATTTTCACAGCAGGAATTCTTTATTGTAGATTTTCCAGAAAGCATTTGTAGGGATTTCAATTAACCTATGCAATGCTCAAGAACGTCATATTAAGTCAACTGTGTTTAAACAATTTTCAGTCCCGAGCACTTGGCAAAGAGGAATGACGAAATCATTTTACCTGGTATCCTGGCATCCTGGCAAAGCACTGCGACAGTCATAACACGGAACAGCATACGTCTCCTTTCCTCTTAGCTAGTAATTCAAAGTTGCAAATCGTTTTGGGTAAATATGGTTCCATCTGCATTTTTATCACAACATAACTTTTTAATGCAGTTTTATTTGCATTACAATACGGTTCTATCTGCATTTAAAAAATCTTCAAATTGTCATTCAATACATCAATATTAAAAAGTGTTACATCTGAAAACAAACAAATTTTACAGAACATCAAAGTTCCATCTGAATGTATAATTTAAAAAATCAGCATGTAGAAAATTACACTCATACGATTTACTCTTTCATTCGCGTACGTTGATGCATAAGTTTGTTTCCTACGGGTATCCCAGGTGCATGAAACAAATGTCGTTACATACCTAAAAGAGAGGGAAACATAATATTGTTTAGTGTTAAGTTAGTTTAATCCTAATACAGATGGCTTATAAAATTTATGGCCAGTAGCAACACGAATTATTGCATCAAAGTTTTATATGTAGATTTCTTTCAGCCATTAAAGAACATTTGAGAGCACCGAAGTTCTATCTGCAGTTACGTCTACTCTACATATGCGAATATAATTTCAACATTGAAATACAATTAGTATGTAAGATCTATGTTCGCTTAATTCTGATTTTATTTATACTTCTAAATAATTTATTTTTCATCTAAAATATTGTTTTTACAAAAAAATACATCTTCTGAAATCTTTGATTGCTTTAGTTAAAACAGAGGTAGTATTTATTTTATATTGCAAAAGATAAACAATGTGTCTTATTACTAGGCAAACAGTATATCGATGGCATAGTTCTATAGAACAGTGAGTCAAAAAATTGATCTTTTGAGTTCTACTAACCGTTACACTCAAACACTTTTCTTCTATAATAGTTCTACAAATGTACAACTAGAAAAAATCACAAGTTATCTTATAATAGGCAGAAGATTGCATTTTTAAATAAAGATATATCCACAATCTCTTCTCAGCTTCATTTAAATACAACTCAAAATATCGTATAACAGTTTTGTCAATGTTGTAATAAATTTGAATTATGCGATGAAAAGATGCGTCTCAATTTTGGTGAGAAATTTTTAGTTGTAACTCTATGGAACTAAGCCATCGAATTATGTTTTAAGATAATGTTTATGAGACATATTATATTCTACTTCATATTCAGCATACACACTCGTTATCTGCGCACGAACGGAATAATGAGTGTTTTCAAGAAGATGAGTTTTTGCAGATTGTTTGTTGAGAAAATTCATACATTTTATGTGTCTTGATATTAAAATTTCGACACCTTAACTTTTTAAACATAAAAGTAGTCAAGTGTGTGAAAAATCGTATCTCCAACTAAAATATAAATAAAGGATTTTTTTCCTGACACAACGTAATTAAAGTTTGTTTTGGTATTGATAGCTAACGGTTTAAAAAGTTTGTAAAATTCTCATGAAAATGCATTTTTTGTGAGTATATAGCTAAGAAAATTAATTTAAAAAATAACGGAAGTCATTGGTTGGTTATATTTATGTTATACTTACCGGCTCCCGGCAAGCGTTGCAATGCCACTCAAAGAAAGAAAGTGTTTGTGTTTATTTAAGTGCATGTTTCCTTTATTTGTCTATTCGACGTTTGCTGTCGATTGTCTATGGTGAAACACACGCGCCACCTATTGTAAGTTAATTGTACTTTTACCTTCGCGTAAGTGCAAGCATACGTTGTCAAAATGAAGTGTATGGCAGACATACAAACATTCATTTTTATATACATGCAAGTTAATTTTACTATGCCTATAACCTTCCCGGTAGTGCAAGCAAAAAAACTTGTCAGAGTTACATTGCAATCGGTCGAGAGGTGTGTGGTAACGCATCAGATACGAAAAAACAAACAAACATTCAATTTTATATATTAGATAACCGGCTACTATGATGCAATAACGAAGAAAAAAATCAAATAAATAGACCCCCCTTACGTTCTTGCACCGGCGCAGAGCTGCATCGCGAACTATTTTTTTGAATATATGTATAAAGTAAATTCATTCAGTGTTTGTTTCCCCTGAGGTAAAGCGTGTTGTGGAGATATTAAGACCGTGTGTGCGAAATTAACGCCGTGCGAGATTAGTGGATCGTGGGGCATTTTATGATACGTTCCCGCTTAGCAGTATACCTCTCGTGCGTGTCCTCCGGGAGGGGCAGACCTGTTGGACCCTTGTCACTATTACGGCTCTCTGATCCGGGAATTGGATTCCGCTGCAGTGTCTAAGTTCCACTCATAACGCGATCCCGAGATCGTTAATCCCAAATGTAATTGAGCCGATCGTAAACGTAAACATTATTCTCTCGTTTTGTATTGTTGGATTTTCAAAGTGATACAAACTTGGTGTCAGTTTTGTTACCATACTTACCTTTATATATTATCAGAGAACAATGTATATATATTTAAATATAATTGTTCGTACATTGTGCTGTTATTAAAAAGAAAAAATCATTGTAACTATATACAAATAACTGTACTATTATCGTGATGTTCAGTGCTTTTTTTTTTTTTTTTAAAAAAGGTATTGGCACTTTAACTGTAGTTTTTTTTCTAATCTACATCGGTTATTAATACGGCTTCCTAATGGAGGCATCCAAGCATACGTTTTTTACGAGAGCTACTAGTTACTGGTGATTAAATAATCACTCTCGCTTTTCCTCGTCAATTTAAGAAATTGAAGAGTTGGAGTTTTTTTTAAGTATCACAAACACCCATGCCTTCGAACATTAATCGATAAATAGATTGAAGAAAATGATGTTGTCCAGTTGCAAAAAACGAATTTCCAGTTGCTCTCAAAGTGTATTAATATTATAAAACGTAACATTTCCAGCTTGCCTGAAAGGTTCAATCATTAGTTAAGCTAGCTTATTGAATTTATTTTAGTTACCGATTCAAAATTCATAAAAAAATCTTCATATCTTTTCCTTAACCATTCATAAAAAAACACTTTTTTCACAGTTTCACAATAATTAGCAAATAAGAAAACAAAAGACAAATATGTCAGCTCTGTGTTCGAGTGGGCAACGTTGTTGGATTAAAACACGAGAGTCGCAGGTTTGAATTACAATACGGACAATTTTTATGTATTGATTTTTTAACAAAAATATGGATTTCTGTTCGAAAGCACGCATGTATGCAATGTCTTGAATTTCCATCCCTTACCCATCTTATCCTAAAAAACGGGGTGTGTCGAAAGTGATTAGCAAGCCATTAGCCCTGTACTACCCCTATCCGTTATTTTTTCAAAATAAGAGAGGTTGTAACCGAGTAACAAATAGTTCTCGTAGAAAAACTTCTGCTGAGATATATGCTCCACATTGGGAGCAGTAATTGATAAAGAAATTCTAACAATAAGGACTGTCTATCACGATTTGGTCGTAATACTTTCCTTTGGTGGAAAAACATTCAAATTCGCGTGACATTAATAACACCTGAGCGTGCCCAAAAATAAAAAAAAACCTACTTTACACCTTTTTAGGATTTCTTTATTGATAATGGCTGTAAAAATACGCATTCTACACTGATATAATGTATGAACAAAGTGTTCTTCCAGATATAGAAGAATATCCATACAATAAGAAAAGCCACTTTGTAAGTGCGTGGGCTGGAGGCTTTTTTATTACACCACTTTCAAGTAACACCACTGCTATGTGCTTTAAGCTACGTACACACTTAGATCTCTAAACTACCTTTTATCCAACGTAAATCACTTTTGTTTTATATCACTACGATAAAGAAAAAGCTGTTTCAAAAAACTTTTTAATTACCCTTATACCATTACTAATATAACGAACAATCGTAATATAAAATAAAAGCTCTACGATCAAGGAGAATAGATTCAATAAAAATCTACGTTAAATTTTAAAACGTTTATGTTTGTTAGAGCGTGAATAAAACAACCAGCTCTATTTTGCTTAATTTTTTAGTTGAAGAAGAAAAAAATGTTTTTGTGAATGAAATCACTTTTTAATGACACATCAACAGTTTTTAAACATTTTTAAAACTTCTTTTTTCCTAGAGATAAGTACAGAGGTTGAAGCAAGGGTGTCTATAATTTTTTTTGAAAAGGTGCTGTATAACAAGATATTAAATTTTGTACTTTTCCATAAATTTTGTCGCTAACGACCCGGGACCTTTCAGCATCTTCAGGCTTTTCAAGTTCACGAATGTACTTGAACTGACGCGTAGTTAACAGTTTGTATCGTTTATATACAAAAATAAAAGTGGATCGCTTAGCTTAATTAGCGAAAATTTCTAATGTTAATGAGATTCAATGAATTATGTGGGTAGATTATAATTATCTGGTATCAGTGAAAACTCATGGAAAAGTACAAAATTCAAACAATACAAATTCGATACTGAAATACCATCAAGCACCTTCAGTCGGAATTTTAAATTATAACAAGATATTGTTGCAAGTCAGTTGTTTTATCTTTTGTTACACAATCAGTAAAGTTACCAGAGTTAAACAAGAAAAAAGCAAACCGTTACTTAATCACTCTTTTCGCAATTTTTCAGGAATTGAATTGTTAAATATTAAAAAAAAAAAAAACAAATAAATAAATAATATTGACGGTTCCCGGTAAATTGCTCGAATAACAAGATAATCAATTTGTTTCCGTTTGTTCTGTCCGTTTGTTCTGACTTAGCCCTAGTTTTCTATGTGTTCTGGAAATATATAAAAACAGTTTGAGTAACTAATTAATAAGCAGTTCTCGTAGAAACACTTCTGTTGAGATAAACTCCATTAAAAGATTATATGTTCCGCATTTTGAGCGAACACGGTTAAAATAAATACTTACGAAAATTATTTTTTTATTTCACTCTCTAAACAAGTGTCGCACAAGTTAATTATGAAATTCGTAGAAAAAGTCGTGAAAAATCTTTTAAATAACCAAGCAATTCGAATAATTTGTAATTCGAGCAATTTCCATTCGAGCAATTTACCGGCCACCAATATTGACGGTTATCTATTATATATTACGAACTGATTTAAGTGCATCTAATTATTGATTCAAATATTTTGCGTGCAATAACATGATTTGAACAACGTTCACAAAAAATTTCACAATATATATATTATGTACATATATGTATTTTAAGTCTTATGTTTTGACATACAAGTCATTGCTTCATCAAAAAACGTCAAGAAGTTAAAAATATAAGAGACAATTTATGTATTTTTAATATTTTTTTTGTGTTTCTGCTAATTTTCAGGCACTTGTTTTAATAATTCTGAAAAATAATGATTTTTATTGGACCATTGTAAAAAGGGAATTGGCAATTTAAGCATTTCCAGAAGGTGAAAAGTACGGAATGTTAAATAAAATTAAAATCATACTTTATTCACTTGACAAAATGTGAAAAAAAATCCTTTTTAATTGGGTGATTATTAAAAAATATTAAAAGAATCTAATTTGCCTTATATTATATGTTTATCAATTATAACTAAATAAAAAAATATTTACAACAAAAATATCGATCACAAATACTACATGTTTAGCAATTCGATCGTGTAAATACATTTTCGTCTGAATATTTGAATTATATTAAATGTGAATGCGCAATACATGTTAAACTTTCCAAAGTTATAATATAAGAACAATAAAATAAAGAAAATGTTTTAGACAGATATGTGAGATAAGTCTTAGTTCCATAAGTTTTAAGACTACCTTGTACGTATCTAAGTCAACCAAATATTTTATTTATAACTTGAATGTTGAAAAATATTCCATATTTAGACCAAAATTTACACCCGTTTTGGAATGAAATCTTTTAAATCGTACACAATTGGATTGACAATTGTGTAAACATTAAACAAAGATAGATTTTTTATCCTTTTATATTTGAAAAAAAAAACGGCAGATTAAAATGTTTATTTAATCTCATCATTAAATTAAAGTGAGAAAATCATTTCAGATTTTTTAAACTTCACGCTCGCTTTTAAAAAATAAAATTATTTTATTAAAAACCAAAATATGTAAGGGCAAATAAATATACATGTTTTCATCATAATAAATAATATTTTAAGCGAATACATTTTACGCTGTGACGACAAATAAGCTTGGATGCTACACGTTGATTTTCATCTGAAATTAATTAACAAAACAGTTACCACTTAATTTTCAAATATATTTTTTAAATAAGTTAAACATTACACTTAAAATTTTTTCAAGCTTTTGAAAAAAAAATATGTCACTTTTTAATTGTGCCTTCAATGATCGCAAGATTTTTTTACGATAAAACTATATATTTTTTGATTAGATAATCTTCTGCAATAATTCACAATAAGCACAACATTTGAAGCTACAAATTCTTATAAAATATTGGAAATGATAACAAATCATTCATACCTATATATTTTTTTACGAATGTTTTTATTTTGTTGTGATAATATATTTTTTATCGTCTCAAATGTAACTAAAACATGTTCCTTTCTCGATTTTTGTATTGCACTTAAAACAACGTTCTCTGAGTACATGTTAATAAGTGATTTATTATCACACTTATGTACATACACACAAAAAGATAAAAACAAGAATACTGAAAAAATCTAATGAGATATTGGTATAATCTAACTTTTGCAATATTCATCATGCTTATAGTTCATAAAATTTATGAAATCGAAGGATTTATACTCTAAATTGAGAATAATAATCTTTTCATTGAATAATTTATTTTGTTCATATTATTTGATATTAAAAAAAATAAAATAAGAACCAAGCGGTGATTTGGCCTAAAAATGTATCAATAATAATCAATAACACATTTAAGTACGAAATTACATACAAAATGTAAACATTTTTTAAATTAAGATAAAAATAAGGTTCCTTTCGAGAAGTGTAAATTTTAATTATTAGACGACACAGACCGGATATCTGTATTCTACCAACCCTTAGCTTTATTGAATGAATGTGACCTTTGCATTTCCGTGTGAATTTGATTTTGAAGGGAAAAAAAAGAATGAAAGTATGTCGGTGACCAAATATTTCTATTAAGGGTTATCAAAAAAATAAATACTTAATACCACATTTTTATTAAATAATAATTAAAAATATTGAATAAGTTGTGCTCAATTATCATTCATAATATTTCCAAACATTTATATTTACTCTGTAGAAATTATAAAACCTAAGCATAATCGCAGAACATATCTAACATTAATTAATATAAAATAGAATGGTTATTCGATTAATTGTGTTATTTATGGTTTATTATTGGTAGCTTACGTGATCTTTCATCTTAATCATTTTGTTTGCGTTAGAAATCAGATTCATTTTTGATTTTAATAAATTTAAATGAAATAATGAACAATACCGTGTTTCATAATTAAAATGATATTTTTTAATCCATGTTCACTCCGAATGTGGAGCATATGGCCTCCTAGTGAAAGCATCTCGACAGTTTTCTACGAGTTACTTAGTTGCTCGAGCGCTCTTTTTTTCAAAGAGAGTATATATGGAAAATATAGGGACAGAACAGGACTAGTGGTTGAATAATCACTCCAGCAACACTCCTATATTTTAGAATTGGAATGGTGAGAGGGGATTCTTAAACATCACAAACATCCATGCATTGGAACAGAAAATCGATAAAACGATTGGAAGAAATACTGGTCGTATTGAGATTCGAGCCTGTAAGGGCTAGTATAGAAACCAACAACGATAACCACTATGCCATAGACCCGAACATGAAATGGACTTTTTTTGTGATGCAGGCATCACAAAAAGCTTTCTTAGGAGCAAAACTCTCCTCCACCATTAAAAAAATGCAATTATACGATATATTAAAAATCAAGGTCATTCGTATAATTGTTTTTATTAGTCATGTTCACTTCTTATATGACGTATATAGACTCCTAATAGAGCTTATGTCAACATAAGGTGTTCTACAAGAACTGTTTGTTACTCAGTTGCTCAAAATCCCATTTTTTCACATGGTTCACAAGTCGCTTTCACTGCGCCACGTATTTATATATGTATATTCAAAATCATCATTTTGTTATTCTACTGGTTGTGCTCCAAGAAATGTCTGATAATGCATCTTAAATAAGCAAAACACGTGTCAAAGCTAGAAACACTAAAAGCTCAAAACTAGAAAGAATGTAAATTAATAAAGTTATTCTTTTTTAATTATAATTGTTTTTTGAATTTTAGACAGCAATTATTTGTTTTTAAATATAGATTATGCATTTTCACAACGAATTATAACTTTGAGTTATAATGATGTTTTAAAATCGAAAATTTTGTTTATATTTAGTTGTGCCAACCCTATTGAAAGTCTTCTATAAAGGTGGGCGTACTTCACGGCCCGGGAATGTTTATGAATTATTCAGGGCAGCTGGGCGGTAGAGTGCGCGAGCTCGCTTCATGGATTTCCACCATACCTCGCAAGGGCCGGCGATCGGTTAAAGATTAAGGGTGAGCTAGAGTTGAGGATGGAGTAAAGAGCTGGAGGAAGGATCGTAGGAGATATGACGCACGAAAAATGTGGACTTAAGTACAGAAATATTTAGAAGGTGAAATTTTCTTTTTTGCACACTTCTATGTATATATTAAAACTTTGTCAGGAAGTTTTTAGTCGCTTACCTACTCAATATTGCATACGAACGTATTGATACTATCATTACTTTTTTGATATATTAAAAAAATATGTTTGTAAAATACATATGTGAGACACAAAGGAAAATCGGCCCGATCCACATTTTTCGCTTTTTTGAATTGTCTGATAATTGAATTCCCCAATAACAATTTCTTAATTGGAAAAATAGTCCAAGTCAATTTTTTACCTACATAACTTGCTATACAAACCCATGAGACGTTGAACCGTTTATCTGTTATTGAATAAATAACTTTCGTGGCTTGGTTTATTTTTGTATGATTGATAAACTAGACAGATCTTTCAAAACCTTCGCATTTCAAAGAGTGTAAATTTAAAATTTTCAATCATATTTTTTTCGTAGAGAATTTATGTGCATAATTTTTATTACAGTTTGTAAAACATAGTTATTCAAAATTAAATATACTCGAAACATTGCTTTTTAGTTTAGGTTGTTTGTCTTCTGAATCCCTCATATTTTAAAATTATTGTCAAAATACAATTTCAACATTTTTGAACTGTCAACTGTTTGCCAAACCATAAAATTATATTGCTAACCGGAAAATTGTCTACTTAGTTCTATTGTTTATTTTTTTGGTAATAGTCCGCAATATAATAAATAACCAAGATACATAGAATATTAAATATAATTAAAGGTATGGATTTGAAAGACGCGATGTAAAAGTTTTTATTTACAATGAAACGGGAGTGTTTTATTCGGTCAATAACGTTAAATTACAACTGCAAGTTAAAAACGTGATCCACGATAAAATTTATTGCAGTTGTAGTATAAAAATAGGTTAAACAAACATGAAAACCCTACTGAATTTGCAACAAAATTGTTTGAACAGTATAATAAATATATGAATATCAAAGCAAGATGAACTCTAAAATATCAGCTTGCTTATATATAATCCTATGTATTTAGTTCATTTAATAAGCCAGCAAAACTTTATATTTAAAATAAACAGTTTACTAAATTCAAACATAACTATAAAATATAAAATTATTCATCTTACAATTTAGAGAGACATACTAATAGTGAAATAAATCAATAAGTCACCCAATAATTATCTAACATGATTAAAGATAAGCACGGTGAGATGCGAAGATAATTTTGGCCTTCAGATCCGATATAACTCATATTATAAATTCTTGAGTTATTCTCTGTAATTTTCAATTTAGTCATTCGTACTTTTGATCACAAATCGGAAAAGTAAAACGGTTTATGATCGTTCGACTCGGCCACGCTAAGAAAAAATTATGTTGTTTTAGTATTATTTACAATAAAATGTTTAAATAAAAAATTGCCTGGTTTTTTGTCAGAATTTTCAATCGATTTATGAACGTTTGTTCCACAGCAGTGAATGTCTGTGATGCCTGAAATTTCCTCCCACTACCTTTCTGATTTTTAAGATGAGTCGATGAATAAGCAATCAGTTAACCACTTGTATTGTCCTAGTAATATCCTTGTATTCCTAATAAAAATAAATGATAAGCAACTGAGTACCAAGCAGTTATCGCAGAAAAAATAATATTGAAGGAAACTTCATTAAATAAATAACTTAGTCCACATGTGTTGTGACTTGTAACAGATGGTGACACTTGTTATACAACATGTGGAATAACTAGTCTATCAATTTAAATTTCATTTAAAAAAAGACTTCGGTAAAGTTACCGCCAAACCCATGGTAAATATTGATAGGTTATAATTATACTGTACACTAGAAACAGACATCACTAAAATTCGTCGATTTATAGACGGCACGCACTAGATTAGTATACAATTTTTAATGAAATAAATACACAATTGCTTAATAGCTTTTAATGATTTGAACATTCCAGAGACAATTTTCAGACAAAAAATAACAAGTAGGTTTCCCTTAATTATTATTGTTGATTAAATACATGTATTGCTAGTGATTTGAATGTTGAAATATCAGCCTTTACTATACTATTTTGTACAAAAATTAGACGTGGTAGATTTCTGCATCAAATTGATTGATTTTTTATCACTTAAGTTAATTAATTACCTTTGTGAGATAACCATCAAATTAAATATAGTCGTAGCCAAGTGGATAAACCTAGGAACTGAAACAAGCCCGCTTTTTGGTAGTCTCTAGAGATACAAGATACTGATTGGGTACATAAATAATATTGACGCCTCTCATAAGTTGCCAGAATTGAATGTATACAAGGCCCTATAGGCATTGAAGCAATACAGTTTTCCTTTACTAACATCTTTCTTATTATCAATATATTATCAAAACACTATTTTTTATAGCTATTTACTTATTATTTCATGCTTGAAAGTAAAAAAATATAATAGAAAATTTCGTTTATAAATGTTTGATGTAATTTATATGAATATAAAATATTTTAATAATTTATTAAACATTTTTTTTAAAAATATTTCCGTGCTTGTAAATTTTTTGAAAGAATTATTGCGGTGGATTTTTATTTTTTATATCAAACGTATGAATTTGTTAGTATCAAAGATGTTTTGATTATTTGTATATTCTTACCACCGCTGCTGACTAAAGGGTGTAATCTTAAAATGGTTGAGAAATCCTCAGTGAAACCAGTTCACGTGGACGCGAAAAACACTCATACCTCCTCATATATTAAACTCATACACGTAGAATAAAATATTTCTTTTAATTCTTCACACGTATTAATTATTAAATAATGATTTTGTTTGTAATATATGACCATTTGTACACATTTTTCTATGAAATATTATATTTTCTAAACGGTGAATGATTTTTTTTCGTAGAGCAGTAATCGTTACAAAATGATTAAATAAAAAAATAATATGCGCTTAGATTTTTTTCTATATCCGCTCTCTAGTTGGAGCATATGGCCAATTAGATTAATTTAGATTTTTTTAGGTCAGCTCAAAGCAACAACGAATATTGTCTTAGTTTCCTCCTCCAACCACCAATGGCTTCGAATCCCTTAATTTCATGCGGCAGTATCCAGTAGCGCAACAAACGTTAAATGCATCCACAGTTTTATTTTTATTTGAATGGGAATGTCTTAGAAGCAACTGTTCTAAACTTCGTGGTGCGCACTTAAGTGTGCTGAAAATAAATCACTTAATAAAATTGAAAATTTAAAAGTTAAGGTCTACTCGCTCTTTAAACGACGCCGCAAATGTATTAGGAGCCTGGTTATTTGCCTTATTAGACACCAAGATGGTGCGACCGATCGATCTAATGGATTTTTGAATCGACTTGCGTACCTCTTATCTCTCCTCGTGCATTGAATGACTCTTCTATATGATGTTTTCAGAATCCTAATTTATAAATTAACAAACAAATGGTGACCTTTCCACTAACCGGCTAAACTTATAGAACTTGACAGCGAAACCACCGTGTCCAGTAATGAATTACCTCGTCCAGTGATTAGGAGTCAAAACTGGTTATCTCCATTCAACATTTTAAGTTCGGTGAGAATAATTAGGTCTGGCGCCCTCTGGCAGCGTTTTTAACTAACTGACCAACGTTACTTGACAAACCTTTCAGTTTAAATAATTTAACTCTTTACGTTCTACAGTTTTTAAGTGACAGAACTTTTCACATTTAAAAGCGTTGAAAAAATTTCTTTCATGAATGTACGCATACATGGTGATACGACAAACCACAATACCACTGCTACGAATGACGAAAATCTTATATGAATAGCAATTCAATAGACGTATAAATTGATTTATTTATGAAATGGCTTTATAAATTATAAGAATAATTGTTTTGTATAAAAGTTCAAAGATGGCAACACACTATCGTAAAATTTAATGATTATTTGCAGCTTGGTGTATTTCAAAAAAATTACCTTCTCAAATGATTGAAAAAGTATTATTGATTTATTTATGTACAGAAAAATCAATGAAAACTAAAAGAAACACATTTTAATATTCAAATAATATACTTTTCCAGAGCGTTTATTTACAAGTCAAATTTTGGTTCGATTGAAACAGTTTAAAAACGAATTGTTTTTTTTAAGTACTAGAAAAATTGTGTTAAACAAAATGTATCTGAAAAATTTCATTAAAAATATGTAAAAACAGCGTACAGTGAAAATAGAAGATACTGTTATTTTTCTTCGAAGCAACACTCGAGAATATTTTTTAATAATAAGTAGTGATATTGTTTTATTAAAAAGTTCCTGAGTTTGCAGTCGATGCTATGTAGGTAGAGCGTGTTGCCTGGTCGAATCTTTTTCTTTTTCGTATTATTTACATAAGCTCCTATTTCACGGTGGCTGGGCTTCAATATGTAAAGCTGAATAAGTCAGGTTATGAGATCTAGATACGAAATATTATGAATGTTGAAAAGTTCAAGTTTTTTACACTAAAAAAACTTAAAGTTCTAGAATATTCGTTTTATAACATAGCAAATCTTTGATTAGTTCAATACTAACAACATAATGAAATTTCAGCAAAGTGTTTGCTTGTTATATTGTCAAAAAATGTTAAGTCAAACATGATACTTCCATAATTCCTTTTAAATTGAACTAACTTAAACTCTAAATATTCTGTTTTTTGTACATAAAAAACCATTCAAAATAATAAAAATATTGAAACATTAATTTATGGAATGATATTTGTTCTTGAGGCTGATAAAACCTTGAATGATGTTTAAGTCATTCACTGTACGTTTATTTAAACAGTCTATTTTCAACGATTGTATTATAATAACCTTCAATATTCCTGTCAAATATCACAGAACATTTTTATCTATGTATAACATAAAAGACATATGCTTTGGTATTTTTGGGTCTGGCAGGGATGATGAGACACCTTCGCCGGCGGAACATAACATGTAAAATAGAGATTATCAAAGTTTTGATTCTTAATTACTGGTCGAGTCAATTAATTGCTAGACTCAGTGGTTTCGCTGCCAAGCTCAATAAGTGGAAAATCCAGCATCAAAATGTTTATCTATAAAGCAGAATACTGAAAACATATTTAGAAATGTCATTTAATACATGAGTAGAGAGTAGAGCGCAAATTAATACAACCATCTTAGTGGAACGAAAGGTCATGTAAAATATGATACCAATTTGTTATTACATATATTAAAAAATACAACATTAGAATTTAATTTTTGCTGAAATTATTGTTGAAACTAAATGTTCAAGTCGAATTAGTGATATGACCTGAATTGAAATATAATACAATTAAATAGCCAATGATCAATGATAAAGTTTTTGAAATATAATACACAAGTACATAGTGCTCCAAAATATTTCCTTTCTCATAATATATATATTTTTAAAGATTTTTTGGAAAATATTCTTTCGTGTTCACAATATTTCGTTATTGAATTATGTAAGTGATATCTGAAGAGTATTTTGTCACGCTGAAGGACAACTTGTTAGTTTTATCATAGAAAACATCTTCTTCTATATTAAATTACTAGATTTCTTTAAAAAATCTCATGAAAGGTTCATGTAATCAACATATTTTATTTTTTAAGACTATTTTTTATCATATTATTCTTGTGGATCAAAAAAAGTATTAATAAAAAAAAATTAACAGGTATACAAAGGTAAATAGCTCAGTAAAAACTTGATTAGACGGATAGTTTGCTAAATACTTTTTCTTAATATTAATTGTGAAATAAACTAACTAATCATCGATTTCCTCATGAATATAAATACTCTGGCTACATTTTGATAGTGAAAACTAAATCAATTTCATAGTTATATTAGTAAATAATCAGATAATGTTTGAGGTGCAATTTTACTATCCATGTATAATAAATACAGTTGGAAAAAAATTCAAACTGTTAACAGTATTTAAATCTGTGGTTCTTACCTTTTTCAAAGTGCACTTTTGATCATGTAAAAAAGTGGCGGTGCACCAGAATTAAAAGGTCAAATAAAATATTTGAACATAATTTTTATTACGTATTTAAAAAAAATAATAGTTACATACAAAATTACAAACAAATTTTTGACATATTTTTTTTTAAGTTAAATAATATTTAATATTGAAAATAAATTTATTGAGTTAATTTTTCCCTATAAACAATTATATATTTACCAATTTTTTCTAGGTGCACTTGCTATAAACTCGCGGTGCACCGGTTAAGAACCATTGATTAAAACGGAGAACAAGAGTTTACCACTAAAATAAAATCGATGTTCTTATTAAATAATACTGATTTTTGAATTCTGTTTTGATAGTCAAATTATTATTTTTTGTTAAAAGTTTTTAGGTTTTTATACATTATATCCATCTTGTAAATTTATTATAATAAACAAAACAAAATTTATAAATAGGTGTCCAATGCAGCAAGAAATTATTCAAAAACGAAGAAACTAGGAACAAACAAGAGAATGCCTCGACCCGTCTCAAAACTTTTGCCAATTGTTGACGCAAAACTTGGGTGTATTAAACAACGCCATCCTGAAAGCTGTGCTCTACTTGAATAATTATTAGTTATTATGAAATTCAAACTCGGCCTTATTTTTGTGCTCTGAGTAGGAAAATTTTGTATTTTTTTTAATTTACACTAGGTCTGCAGAAAATATGAATCTGTTTTTAATCGTTTTTTATATTTCAAATATTTTAGTAGTTCAGGTGTAGTTTTATCATTAATTCCAAACTAAGGCGTAAATCTACGGCTATAGTGAAATATATAAGTATTGATGTTTACAAAACTACTAGATAAATTACTTAGATACAAAAATACTAAAAGTATTTTTTGGGGCTGTCTTAAAATTTGCTAACAATACTATTTATCTAACTATCCAAAAAATGACAATGTTTCGATAAAAATGTACCGTTTTATTTTATTTCTGAATAAAATCATTTTTTGTTGTAAAACAATTTATTTTTATACAAAAATATTTTGGTATTACAATTGATTGATTTTCCGTAAAATTAAATTAATAATTGATCAAATTATTTTAGCCTTACAAATATTATTTTACATATGGTTGGTTGTTATAAAACCGTCAAACGAAGCTAATGGAATATTTTATACTTACAATTACTTAAATTTATTTTGAATAATTCCATATTCGTTTGTTATCGTTCCGGCAAACACTCTTTTTGTATTATAATTCATAATCAATTTATTACATTTAATACATACTTTATTTTTCAATATAAATTAGAATGTTAGAATATTTGAGAAGACGTATTGTATATCTCTTTAAACCCTTGATATATGTATTTCTAAGTAAATATGAATTTAATCATGGTTTTGATGATGGCGTGGGCCAAAATTGGTATCAACCATAAATAAAATAATACTTGAATAGATGAAATATTTTGATATTTTTCAACCTTATTACAATACAGTTAAATGAAAATTAATTATTTTTTATATTATATTGATTAATATTAAGAATGATTTATATGTCTCAATTTAAAAAAAGCTACACAGCTAAATAAAATACAATTATTTGGTCCCTTAGTTATTTTCATTTATTTTTATTTCATCGATGAAATATCATTAAAAAAATTGCACGTAAATATAAACCTAATTTAATCACTTTTGTTATATTAAAACTATTTTTAATAACGCTTATATTCAATGACTTCAGTTACATCATATTAAAAACAAAATGTCATTAGTAGTTAAACATTCAAGGTGAAATAATATTGACTGAAGTCAAATTTACATTGATAACTCTTGCAAATATCACATTTGAACACATTGAACACGTTTGGAATAAGCGAAGCAAAAGTTTTCTCAAATGATGATTTCTCATAGAGTGCATATGATAGTAGTGCATAAATTCCACTTGCTTGCATTATGCAGAATAACCAATCACAAAGTTGAAGGGTGCAGTTTGTGAAACTAGTTAAATTAGGAAAGTTAGGCAAAGTTTAAGTTTGATTTATAATATACAATATGAACGGATTACGTATTTTTTTGTTTGAACATATATACATATATCATATAACATATTTTGTATGCCGGGTCATATAGCGCAGCGGTTAGCGTTGTCGGCTACCGTGTCAGATCTCACGGGTTTGAGGTCCAGTAGGAACCGCATTTTTTCAATCGATTTATGTTTGAAGGCATGGGTGTTTGTGATGACATCGTAGAAGACGAAATAAGAAATATAGAAAAAAATTAAAAATAGATTAGTTGATAGGTAGATAGTTGGATCGGATAATGCCTATATTTCATATCCACGAATCAATTTATTTTAATTTCTCAACTGAAATTTGTACCCATTATCTATATACATATGTCAACAACTGAATGGAAGAAAACTTAATATTTAAGATGCCGGAAATATTTTTGGTAAAATTATGTTTTCGTGCAATATTATACACACATTGCACATATTGACAAATCGAATGCAAAAAAAGGAACAATTAACTAACTGTAAACTGACTGTTTAGTCAGTTTACAGTACTCGCCACCGTACTTACTCTCGCAAACATACAACGCGAATGTTAGTACTTAAAGAGAAAATTGTTTTAAATATAATACATTATGGGAAATAAATCATAATTTTATTAAAAAAACAGTTTTGCTAAAGCCTAAATAAGTTTTTAATAGGATTTTTTTTACTTTGAACATGTCGCTTTGCTTGTGGAAGATGTGTAAAATTATAAGTCAAGAACATAATACTTTTAATCTATCATACATAAACATTTTTATAAACCAATTTGACTTACTAATGAATGTTTCATTAATCGTTTTTTTATCAATGAATTTAAAAGATATGAGACTAGAAACTCACTAATATCAACAAAAGTAAATTTTACAGTAGACTTTCTTTAGCGTTATTTTGAATAAAAATTAAAGTATCGATCGATGTTCTTTTATTATTGTTTACATAAAGAATTCATCGATACATTTTTTTGAACTTAATTGGTATTTTGTGTAACCACCCAAGCTGTTTTTTATTTGTGACTTCAAGAATTTTTTTTAGAAAACGACAATTATAATTAATTGGTTTTCTTAACTTGCATCTAAATTTAAGGCAAAGTGCCGCAGTGTTCGAATTGCACAGGTGACACATTGCAAATGAAATTTAATTAAAACTATCCCCTTGCCATTTTCCACTCCGTACGATCTCAGATCTTACCATGTCAGTTGAAATTGTTGAATTTCAATTTAGTTTCTAAATTCGGATTTTTAATATAATTTTCAAGACATTGTACTATTCAGGGGTTGAGCGATAAAACCATATCGTATCCATTGTTGATGGTTATTTGTTTGATGATTTTAAATTCGACAATAAAGTTTATTTTATTTAAAGGAACACTCGCAAGTCTGAATTTCTGAATGAAAAGCAGTTAGTTTGTAAG
This sequence comes from Himalopsyche anomala, assembly GCA_031772345.1. Taxonomy (NCBI): domain Eukaryota; kingdom Metazoa; phylum Arthropoda; class Insecta; order Trichoptera; family Rhyacophilidae; genus Himalopsyche; species Himalopsyche anomala. The sequence continues at coordinate 18,431,565 of CM062827.1, read as the reverse complement.
AAAATGGGTGCATTGAAATTGTATGCATTAAGGCATCAGAGAGTGTCGGTTTCCTAAATATTTTAATTTTTTATAGTATTTCGGAAATTTTAGAAATAAACAGAGCGCAATTGAACAGACTTCCAATTTTAATTCCGACATAAATTCTGAGCATCGTATCTATTATATTTCTTATCGATATTGAAATTGTTTGAGTCGAATTGTAGTAAATACATATTGCAGGGAGGGAAAGGTTAAAAAACCTACTGGTTCCCTGTTAATTTTATACAGTAAATTGTTAGTGAAATAAACTAATAAGGATTTTTTTAGTCGGCTGGGATGTTTTTTGAATTGTCTATTAAATTTTATCCATTAACACGAATGTTTGTAAAAAAGTTAATAAGAATTTTTTCTTAATTACGGATGTCGCTAAAGACTGTTTTACTCATTCCAAATAAAATTTTAAAAAACATAATACTTATATAAATTAACAAACTTCAAAAGATGAAGAAAATTAATTTGAACCTTTGAATCAAAATCAAATCCTCTATCAACGCAGAAATACTTAGGACCTACATAGAACCTACTAGGGCTTTGAGTCTAGAATGGGGTGCATTGCAAAACAAGCCAGCGATTGTAGTGATATTAACAACGTCTCAGGATTAATAATATGTTTGCCTATGGTTTGAAATATAATGAAATGAATTCAAATTTACCGTGAACAATTTTATTTAACTGAAAGTAGTAACAAAAATATTCAGTAAAACCAATTGAGAATTTTTTGTTTTTTTGAATAAAATATTATCTTAAATTTCCATGCATTTTTAAACGTAAAATAAGATAAGAAAGTATAATTTCATTAGGGGAGTTATTTCTATAAAATATTTTTATTTTTTATAAAAAAAAATACTCAAAATATTCCGACAGTCAGTCAGTCAGTCCTTTTTCTTAAGCGTTTTCATTTGAAGCCTGTGACGTTATGGCGTCGAGAAAAGCGACGCTCTATATTGAAGTTATTGCTCCCTTTTACAGTTATCTTGGTTGACTCCTTTATTATAGTAACGTGGAATGGGATTTAGGGAATATAAGACAATGGAAAGAAGGATTGTAATGTAATGTTTTAGATTATTTTATTATACGAATATTTAAAAAACTTTTTATAAAAAAAATGTGAAACACACACATGTATATAAAATTTATTATTTTATAATTGAATACTTTTTAATTATTTAATCAATACAGGCATATATATATACATATGTATATAACTATAAGGGTAAGATATTTTATATTACAAAAACAAAAAGACAAAACTTTATTTTCTATCAACATGAAAGAATACTCATTAATAATAATGACATAAAGTATTTATTTTTAGTTAATAAACATTTTAAAAAAATATGTTAAAAGTATTCCCTACTTTTTTTTAAAAAATTGCTAACGTATTTTCTCAGCAGATAATAAAAATCAATATATTGCGTCATGAAAACTACGTGATAGTAAGTGTCCATTTTTGACAAAAAAAATAAGACAGCTTTTTAAGTTCCATAAATGGTAAATAGTTGATTGTTTTTAAATCAAAATAATTTGATGGTCCTCGATGACGATTTTACCAGTCTAGTGCGTCGCATTTTTTTTCCTCACACGGCACACCAAATAGTTCTAAAATTCCCGCGACATACCACAAGTAAAATATACAAATGACATGAAGTTATGATTATCAGAGTATTGGATATAAGAGATAAGCTATTTATGTATTTATTTTTAATAAAGCAATGCTTGATGGCACATCTATCATCACATCCCATCACACTTGTGTACCGCATCACAGTGGTTGTGAAGCTCTACTCTAGTCAATAATTGATCACTCATATTAACGTATTATGTATTTATAACTAAGCGTAATGTTGTTGGCATGAAATTAAATAATATTTGATATGTCAGTACAGTTTTGTGAAACAGTTGCTTAACTATATCATAATAAAACGTTCAAGATTTTTTTATTGAAATGATCATTTTAGAAATAAAAGTCTTTTTTCAATAAAAAATGTATGTAGTTATAATCGCTGAATATTTATAATCAAACTTATCTTGTCAAATATTAGATATTAAAAAAAGATACTTCAAACCTTGCAATTATTAGTATTTTTTTAATCTTTAGTTTAATTGTACCATTTTTAAAAATAATATCAATATTCAAATATTAAATAAACTGACGTCAAGATTATCAGTCAAAATGTGATGAAATTTAATTAAATAATAAATTTTAAAACGGTTCATATGAAAAACTATTCGCTGTTCGTACAACAAAATACAAAGGATGCGAATCACTTGATTTTCCCCGATAAAATTCAAAGTGACGGGAAATCACATAAAAAAAACTAATGAAGCGTGAGGTAAAAATCTAATAGCGAGGACGAGCCGGTGCTCGCCACTACGGATATACCTTGCATTTGTTCGGCGACACTAGAAATTTACAGTGAAAAGATCGAATTTTCAGTTTTACTAGCAGCACTGGTGCAGGATGACGTCCAGTTAAATATCGAATGGAGTTTTTTTTTAATTTCACGTGCAACTATTCTATACAGAGAAAAGACCTGGCTTATTTTTTATTAACTTTGACGGCTTAAAAAAATATAAAATAGCGATGAACACATTGAGGATATTATAACTTTAGATAATAGATTTATAGTGGAGATGGTCTAGCATCACATGGTGTAAGTAAATCTTCAAACATTACAACACTCTTAATTCTGACAAATTAATTAAAACTATAATATAATTTTGCTCAATATATTTTAGATTATTTTTGAAAAACGTAAATCTTTATAAATATTAATAAACTTAATACTCTTTATAAACAAACATCACCATTCATAAGCTGTACTATAAACTTAAACGATACAATTAGGATATATATATATATATTGCCTGTTTGGTCGAGTGGTCAACGTTGTTGGCTTCGGCTACAGAGGGCCCGGGTTCAAATCCCGGTGCGGACAGTTTTATACATTGATTTTTCAATCGATTTATGAATTTCTGTTCAAAGGCATGGATGTATGTGATGTCTTGAATTCCTCCCTCTCATCCATCCTATCCCATGAATGGGGCGTATCGAGAGCGATTAGCTTACCACTAATCCTGTCCTAGCCCTATCCTTCTATCCCTACTCTCTTTAGAAAAAGAGAGGTTGAGCAACTGAGTAACAAGCAGTTCTCGTAGAAACACTTCTGTTGAGATAAACTCCATTAGGAGTCCATATGCTCCACATTGGGGGCGGACATGGTTTAAAAAAAATATATATATATATTAAAAACATTAAAAGAGTTTAAGTAGTTTCATTGTCAGAATCACTTATTTTTTTTAATGAAAACCTTTTCCGTTATTATTTATAACTTTTATCTAAAAAATAGTTATTAACTTGTGGCCTACCATATATTTTGTCACTTGCTGAGGTCTTGTTGCTAAAATCTATTAATTTTATGGGCTTGCGTTCAAGTTCCTTTAAGGTAAAATTGTTTCAAATTTAAATTAGATATATAAGACATGGGTGTTTGTCATCATATCATCGAGTTTATCTCGTATAGTTTTTGCAAGCATTAAAAACGTTAAGAACCAATACGATAATTCTATAAAAGATTGATTCAAAATCAATTTAATCTATTTTAATTAATAATATAGATAAAAACATTTTTACTTTTAATATGCTTTAAACATAATAATATACAAGGTTTCCATAAAATTAAAAATGTTTTTATTTGCAACATTTACTTAAAAACCATGCTGCGTTCAAAGATATTTTTTTTCCATGTACCGCTCCCAATGTGAAGCATATGGCCTCCTAACGGAGGTATCTCAACAGATTTTTTTCTACGAGTCGCTTAAACTTTATTTTTAAAAGAGAGTAGTAGGGACAGAAGGATAATGCTAGAACTAGTAGTTAGCTAATCACTCTTGCAATGCTCAGTTGATGAAGGATCGGAAATGGTAGGAAGGACATCAAAAACACCCATTCCTCCGAACAGAAATCGACAAATTGATCGAAAAAATTGACTGGGACTCGAATCCATGAGATCTGGCATGGAAGTCCACAACGCTAAACGCTGCGCCATATGACCCGAAATTTCCTCGGTAGTATAGTGGTAAGTATCCCCCGCCTGTCAAATAAATAGTACAAATAATATCAATTTAATTATAATAGCTACCATTTATACTTTTATATTAAATCTAATTAAAGGTTTGGGTATATGAATATTCATTAAGCGATCGACATTTGAAATTTATTGTGAAAGTAAAGAGGAACAATGCTAAAATTTATATAAAGTTCCCTTGTGATTGAAAGTCTATTATTAGTGTCAAAGAAATTTTAAATTAACTGAAACAAGATAACGAAGTAATGATATTTTATACAGCCATTTTCCACTAAACGAAGCATCCGTATTATTAATTATTCTGCTTTTATGTTATAATAATAGATAGGAATTTTAATTGAGTACCTTGCTTCGGAAAATCAAAGCTTATTGACTAAAATGTTTCTTCAAAATGTGTATGTTTTTCAGAAAGTAATAAACCAACTGTGCAGAATTCAGTTTGAGTATCGCTTTAGAATAGTTTCCGATTAAAGTTAAGGAAAACGTATTTAATAAAAGAAAACTCAATAAAACGTGTACTGTTACAAAAATGCATAAAATAAAACTTAAAAAAACATGTTTCTTTTAATATTAACACATTTGTATAACTTTTGATAATACGGTTTAACTAACCAAACTATTTAAAGAATATCGATCTGTTAAAGGTAAAAAAGCATAACAGACAATTCATATATCTTACAAAAGAATGTTTTTTTTAATTACTATCGTAATATGTACGTTCGACAAAGAAATTCCTTAAATTCGGTTAGTAATATTTGGCCAACGGCAATACTGAAATTATATTATAATACAATTTTACTACTTTCAGTTTTTACGCTTTTTTGCCTATGACAAAGACTTTTTTCGAGGAGAAATTTCGCTTACGCTATTTGGTGAAGTGTTTTTTTTTTTTTTAAATAATTTTGGATTTTCTCAACATTCATGATTATTAAAGTAGAATATTTTTTTTTCACTCAAATCAACTGGCTTCGCTAAGGTTTGGACCACACACATTTTATCGGGCCGCTCATTTACTAATTAACATCAAATAGTGTTGCCACTTTCATAATATAGAAGTTAGGGAGAAGAACGGGGTTGATAATCATATCAATATTACAACCACCGCATTCGGACAAATCATGTAACCTGACTGTATCAAGCATACACATGTATTTGTTGAATAAATATCATTTTTATTAAATGTTAATATCTGATTTAAATTCAAGCAAATATTAAATAATCTAGTTCTGAAATGTTTTTAAGATTAGTTTTTTTGATTGGCTAAGAGAAATCATTAAATAAAAATGGTTGATATTATTGCATATAATTAAAAAATATCATGAAATTGGTAGTATGATTAACAGGATTAATTTTTTCAAATTGGGTAGAAAAAATGAGTTTAAAATAATACATGTTTTCTTTTGATACACATATCACATTAGTTGAACGTATAAAAAAAGGTCGACTAAATTACTATGATAAATATTCAATTTTATAATATAAATAAGAACTTTTTAACTATATTGAAACGATAAAACGTCTTTTGAACGTTCAGACTGATATATTTAGTATTCTTATTTGTAAGCCTGTTATACTTAACTTTTTATAACCTACGCAAGAACTTGCAAAACGTGACATGACTTTATATGGTAAAGCTTCTCTTCTCATCAATTTTATGAGCTTCTTTGGCTTTACAGATTACCTGGCTCTTTCGCATCATGTTTATAAGTTTAACCTTTGCGGCCCAATTCAAAATAATGCCTTAGATTTGGAGAGACCCTAAATGGAATACATAATTGGACATTAAGTGGGCTTTCTATCGTATTAATATATAATTGGTTATGTTTTATATTAAATAAATTGTCGTGTAAGGAGGTTATAGCCGTTTCTATGTTTTTTTTTTATGATTTAAGAGTGCAAAACTTTCAACTCTATGATTTTTAACGCTACACAAGAAATTAAAATTAATTTCCAATGACGTTTAATACAGGAAGTCAGACAATGATGTTTTTATTCCTAAAAAGCAATAACGTTTTGTGGAACATTTTTAGATAACTAAATATTTTCTACAAATAATCTCACTTAAAAAAGCATTCGAAAAAAATTATCTGTTATTCAAGATTTAAAATAAGAGTTCGAAGATTTGTACCCAAGAATGGTGATATGCAAATTATTTAAGATATAGCTAAGAAATTCTTTCGGTAACATCAAATTATGTTTTTTGGAACTTTATTTAAATTAAATATTTCTATGTATGTATGTATTACACTCGTCGCCTTTTAAATGTACGCATTAGTAAAAATCACGTTTTTTAATACAATGTTTGATAAATATTATTTTTCTTATGTAATGGATATATGAAATGCTTACGGTTGATTATTACTAAAAAGAGGTGGTAACGGTACAAGTATTGAAAACATATCAATGAATCCAACCGCAGTTAGAAGTAAATTTACGACCGTAACTTCACAATACAGCTTTTAGATCTTTTTTGTCATATTGAGACATTGGGACCTTTGTATTGTAGTGAAAAAATATTTGTAAATAAAACTACATCTGGTATGAAAATTTAATTTTAATATTTTGTAATTTGCTTTTGCTACAGTTAAACTTTGTTTACAGTTAAGTTTTTCTTGGGGCTTCCCTCTTATACCTGTTTTCATTCAATACACATCAGTCCTTTTGAGGGTTTCTTAACCACAATAATCGTTTTTTTAAAATCAAGCTGTACAATTTATAAGCACACTTTAAATCAGTCTCGATTCCCAGGACATTTTTCAACAAAGTCCCGAGATTCAAAACAGCAAAAAACCCGACAAGTCCCGAGACTTTTGTCCAGGGATGTCTCGACACATAATCCGTACTCCACATAGCTGTCCAAATTATTATCCAATTACGTCTTCTACACCACATCCAAAGAGTTATCAATCTTGTACTGATTTTGATCCAAACAATTAATGGGCAATTTTCATCAGCATTAAAATCCCACGCATGTAAATCCGTTCCCTACATTTAGGAAATATTAGCAATCATGTTAAAAAGCTACGCCTACGTTGTTTCGATGAAAAATAATATTACTGTACTAGTTAGTATTGATTTAAAAGCCACGATAGATGCCGACTTGCTATTATTGACAAGTTGATTAAGATTTGCCATAATTTAATAATCAAATAAACTATTAAGGTTAAAAGCGACAGTTATTTTCAGAACATGTTTTAATTTTAAAGCCATTATTATTGGCTACACTCACATTTAAGTGGTATTTTTCACTAGCTGGCAGTACCACAATATATCTGCATTCGCTCAACACTCACGCACTCACTCACAACTTTTTACTAAGACATTGTACATTAATAAAAGTAATTGCCTTTTTTTCATTAATCCATGTCCGCTCTCAGTGTATTTAGAGCATATGGCATCTCAAAAGACATTTTTTCAACGATAACTATTAGAAACTCAGTTGCTCAACCTCTCTTTTTCGAAAAGTGTTAAAATAGTGGAGGACAGGACCATTAGTTAACTAATTGCTCTTGCTACACTTCGTTATTTGAAGATTAGAAAAGTGGAAGTTCTTAGACATTACAAACTTTCATGTTTTTTGAACAGAATTCGATAAATCGATTAAAACAATGTTATTCGCACTGGAATCGTATCTTTGAGATTCGTCACAAAAGGCAACGACCTGATTATTTTTAAATTATCTAATAAAAAACATTTTTATTTCTATTGGCTTAGTAGGTCGTTTCCTATTGCCTTATAATAAAGCTTACATAAATAACATTAAATAACGTCAATAATTTTGTATTTGATTTGGTAAATTTCCAGGTAAAAGCCTCGTGTCTGGCACTATGTTTAAACAATAAGACCAATATCATATTATTTTATTTATGCTTGTAAACGGAAGGCATACATACAACTCACAAACAAAGCATTCACTGAACATGTCAAACAACCGGAGCAAGTAAAGTTTCTTCCGCAGTATTCTGAAGCCATGTCATGATTTACGATACTAACTGAAATAATACTTTGTCTTCCTTCAATTCATAAAGTGCCATGAAGAAATATGTTAAAAACAACACATCCTTACAGTGTTTTATTGTACACGTTATATCAATTGAAACAATTCATTTATTAAAATTATAAAACAACAAAACAACAGCAGCTTTGGAAACAACTTATAAAACTTTAAATGTCATTTTAAATATACAAGAAAATATTAAATAATTTCAATTGAACCGCGTGCGTGATCATTCTATAAAAAAAACATTGTCGATGAAAGAAGTCGTTGAAGCGTAATCATTTTAATATTGTAGAAAATATGTTTCATTTACGAAGTTCTGACGTCTGGCAACGCTAAAACCATTCATTGATTAACAAAGCTTTTTTAACAACAGCTAAGTAAATCAAAAGAAAATATTTATTAATACATCTGAATTAAAGCTTTTATTTATCTTTTTTAATTATACTCACATGCAGTCATAGTTCAACAGTCAGACTTTTTACAGCATTAATTAACGATGGATTAGATAATTTAATTTAATTTAAAAACAAAAACTATAATATATGCAGGAGATTAAAAAAATAAATCGATATATTGTACTAATTCCACATATATAAATATTTGATAGGATATTTTTTTTAATAAACGTAGAATTAGTACAAAAAATGTCTTTTGAATATTACGTTTTTCCATCAAAAATTGATAATGAACACCTTACAAGTGATAAACAAGAGAGTTTTAAAACAATGCTATTATTCTAAAGTTCGCGCAGCGAATACATACGAATACGTACACGTTAACATTATATATTAATGAAATTAGTATAAATATTTTCTTGTTGGTTGAAAAGACAAAAGGTTATACTAAGTACACTTTTAGCAGCGAGATAAAAATAAATGCCAGTTGAATCTCAATATGATGACAACGTCTTAACGCTACATCTTACGTGGGCGAGTCGATGCAAACGCGATTGCGACGCGTTTCGAAGCGATCTAAAGCGATGCGACGCAAGGTGATAACGCTGTCCTACGCGCCCACGCTCCACTCTACTGTCACCAATCGGAATCATACATTCATAATAGTTTTCTTTTAAAATTTTTAAAACTCGTTAAAAATATAAAATATTACAGAAACAACTTTATCACATAAGTGGAATTAATAATATGTATTTAGAAAAACACGTTCATAAAATTTTTTGTCATTTCTAAATCTAACACAGCCGCGACTATTTTGCAAGAATATATCAAACAAACTGATCGCATTGCTGAAGCTCCACACCACTTTGTAACGCTCGCCGCATGCTATTTGTTAGGCCACTCAATATGAAGAACGTTTGATATTTTCGTGCCACGCTGCGTCGATTTGACTTCGTCTACGTAATAAACTGCTACTGATTCAAATGATTTAAGATTACAAAAACAAAGATTTAATTATATTTCGAATGTAAACTGAAAAAAAAATCAAACTGTCGAAGTTTTAATTGTAAAGGAGATTGTAAATAGCAAGTGGACACCGAAATTGTAACTTTACGAAGAGAAAACATAAATTCCTAAGATGCCTTGTATAATTTCATATACGCCTATTAATTATGAATTATTATTTCACGCAGACGCCTTTGTATTATTGATGTTAGTCATACAAACTTTTGAAGCCTCGTCTGATGTATTATATTGTAGTTTTAAAGTGTTATTAAATTTTGGAATAGTTTTCGTATTAAGAATCAATCTAGTAATGGTTTTGAAATTTAAGGTAATTACCACGGATTGCAAGATGGTGAAAAGCCCTGAATACACTTTTTGAATACGAATTCAAATATTTTTTATCGATTCATAATCTAACACATTTAATAACATAATGGATTTTTTCAACACTTTTCATCTGTGTATTGATTGCTTGCAAGTATGTCGCTATAAGCTTCTATATCAATAATCAAGTATGTCAACGTCAGCTTCCGTGGAGGATCTCATGAGTTCAAGTCCCAGTAGGAACAGATTTTTTAATCAATATGTCGTACTTCTGTTCGAAAATATTCTAATAAATTAGATTTTAAGTCTTGAGGAATTTCTTCTCGGGACATTTCTGGCAAAATTTTGAACACGACTAACGTTGTTACGCTACGGAATACACCCTATATGAAGAGTGTGAAGCCGTAGCGGGTGATAGTGGGTACAACGTTGAGTACCCTAGGGAATTAAAGAAAAAAAAATAGATTGTTTCTGTGGTTTTAAAATAACCTTCTATCATTTCAATCCTTAAATAATGGCGTAGCGAGAACGATACGCTCTACTAGTCTACTACTAGTCATTTCCATTCCCAATTTTTTTAGACATATTTTTTACTTAAAAAGAAAATTTTAGGATGTAAGTAAGAAACAATTCTCGTAGAAAATCTTGTGTTGATACACTTCCATAAGAAGGCCATATGCCCCAAATTGGAAGCGGATTTTAAATATGTTGATATTGGTCACTACTTTCTTACAAGTCCAATAACTTATACAGTCTAACCATCTGTAGTATAGAGATTGGGACTACGCTATAAGAATACTACGTTATAGAGGACAAGGCATGCATTCGAAGTTTGAAGTTAGGTTCGTTCAGTTATTGTTTGCGAATTGAATACAATTTTTAAAAAATCCAATTTAAATAAAGTTCATAGAATACGTCTCGAAAAGTCAATGGACAAACAGCCTACAAACATTTTTCAATGCAATTACAATATAGAAAACATGTTTTTATAATATTATACATTTATGAAAAATCTAATTTGCCCTTGTAATTTTTGGTTTCCTAAAAAAACTACGCTATAGAAGAAAAAGCTACAGGAGGGTTTACTGTATTTTGTTTAAACAGTTAAAAGAATATTACCTGTTTCATAGACAAAGTTTTAAGCTGCTGATTTAAAAAAACACATTATAAAACATTAAACTTGCTGGTAGAAAATACGGTAAATAATAAAATAATTTAATGAGAAGCTGTTATTGCAAAACATAAATAAAAGTAATAACATGCGAAATTGGTGATAAAAATATTAATGTTTTTCACCTTATGTTAAAATACACTACGTCGCTATACCATCATGTATACATGTTATTTCGCAAAGATATATGTATATATCAATTCAAAATTATAATATATTCCACGTTATTGCTGTATTAATAACATAACTTGATTTGCTTTAAGAGAGTTTATTGCTTTATAATGGTTTATTTGTTCTAAAGCAAAATAAATATTTGATTGCATGAAATTATGAGGCAATAATAAAATTTGATGAAGGTATTTTATTTTGAGTTGTAAAATGTTTAATTCATGAAAATTAAATCGAAATAGATGTTTTTTACGACCAGTAAGAGTAGTTTTCACCGTGTTAAAAATCAAATGCTTAAATCCAAATGTCATATGAAGTAATATGACAAAAATAACTTATTTGAACAATGATGTGTAACAGACAATACGTAAAAAACGGTTTTCGTTTGACAATATTACACTGACTGGTGTCTTTAATCTTTTATAGAGAGAACATCTCTTGCTCTATTTTTCTTTTTTCTCATGTAATTTGATGTTGTTTTTTATTGATTTCTTTTTTTCTTCATCTTTCCCTTCTTATTTTCTTCAGTGACTGTATGATCGTAAAGCATTGAAGTTGCCCAAAAAACTTTGCAGTGACATGATTGACCATTCTAATCCAACGCTTAACGGTTACATAGACTATCCCCATAGTATTTTTACTTCAACATCTCTTAACTTCTACTTGTTTCCACCACTCCTTATTAAACCTGTCTGGTTTATGACGTCAAACCCCGAACAGATGACAAGGACACTGACCACAAACACCACAATCAATACAGTGCTATTTATACTGGCCTAATGTGTACTCTTATCAGTTGAAAATGCTTGAAAAGCAAAACCGGTTATAATCATACTAAATTAATGTGTGAGTGAGCACATTAAAAGTATTTATTTATAATATTTAAAACCGGGTTAGCAAATTGAAAAAAGCGGTGTACGAATGTTGCAAATTTAACTACAAATCAAGAAGTCCTAGTGTGTTTGGTGAATTAGTAATTATGTACATTATAATCAGAACAGTTCCAATTTACAGCTTTAATTGAAATTGGTCATTCATTGAGTGACACCAAACATACTTAATCATTGGTTTAATTATAACTTTAGTAATACAACTTCATTTAATTAACGTATATTGATTAAAGCCATTAAATAGAAAGCCGTTTTCATAATAAAAAATGTGGATATTTATGAGTCAAGTAAAAATAAATGTTGCGGTAGTTTGTTCTCAATGCAAAGACGATGAAAAAAAGAAATACAAATGTCTGGGTAAAACCGCTGTTTAAATTCACGTACGTCAGTATTTGCATAATGCTAGCCTTATTTTTTACGTGATGCATTTGGAAAACGCGAATATTTTATAATTTGGTCACGTTATCAATCACTGGAAATTTTTGTATGCAAGCAAAGTTTACAACCTTAGAAGTTCTGAACCTTTTTAATTTGTTTTTGTAAGTCGATAGGTCAAATATTATACAATGATTTTGTACTAATGGATGTTTATCAATTCAAATTTATTTAATTACATTTATTTGACTTCCCTTTCTGTTTTGAAAGTGTTTTTCTATACAAATTTAATTAATTTTTGGTAACAATAACAGTAATAATTAATTTCTCCAGTGGGTGTAGGAGTCATTCATGTACACGTTTTTTCAATAAATGACTTTTTTTTTAATTTCAAGCAAAAAGATTCTAAGTCACTTTTTAAACAAAATATATCACTTTTAGGGTGTTCACTGTCAATACTTGGTGGAAAGGCATTATATTAATAAAAACAAAATATTCCTTTGTACTTAAAATATTCCACTTTATTTAATAGGTCAGGACCGGTTTCGCTCATTGCGAGCATTGTCAACTGATGAGAAATATAATTTAGTGATAATAGTGAATGCTATTTATACAAAAATAAATTAAAAATAAATGGTGTAAACAACAATTGACATTGAAAAAAAAAATACCAATTACATTATAAGTGATTCTAAAATAACACAAAATTAAAATGTTTAACATCTTCAACATATAATTTAAAATTCATTCAAGATTAATAAATTTCAAGTGGTGACTTCAAGTAATTACAAAAATAAATAAAATTTGGAAAACTTTCGACAAAGTGATAAAATGCTACATTAATAAAGTGAATAGGCTTGATGATAGTTTCCTGTAGATGAATAGGCTTATACAGACATGTTACGCCCCGTGCGTAACTCGCTGCTTCACAGAGACTTGAAAATATCTACCATCCGCGAGTTCGTTCGTGGAATATCTCAAAAGTTTCACAGCGAGGTAGGATTTTTTTTTAACCCAACGATCTCTAATCTCCACAACTAAGACGAGACACTGCCTGAGAATCGTTTTAGACCTAGAGCAGTTCTGCTCGAAGACCCTCCATAGATCTTATGTCGTCTAAAATTGATAATTTAAGAATGAACTTAGCATCACGAAAATGACTCTCTTTGTTTAAATTTTTTGTGTACTGTATTTGTTTATGTATGTATGCGCATGTGTGTGTACATGCACAGATATAGTACGGAGGAAGCATATGGAATGTGATTTGCAAAATAATGCATATGGAGTTCGTGAACTTCTTATCTCTGTAGTGATCGCGCCCTTTCGTCTGCAAACGATGGTAAGGGGATGCAATTTACAATTTTTCAAAAACTTTATCGATGAAGGAGACCGAAAAAACCTTGACGCTGGCGCGTCCTGATACTTGAAGCTCCATAAATTTGATATCCAAAAAAAAATATGTAATGAATAAGCTTAATGAAAGGTCCTGACCTATTAAATAAAGTTGAATAAAGTACAAAGGAATATTGTGTATTTATTAACATAAATAGATAAGTTGTTCTGAACAGAAAATAATACTACAAAAAGACCTCAATTTATTTAAAATATTTCATGAATTTAATTATTTGTACCGTTTGTGGCATTGATAATTTGAGAGGCTGTTCAAAGGTATGGGTGCTTATGATGTTTATGAAAAATCTCTCACTATTCCAATCCTAAAATAACGGCTAAGCAACTAAATAATAAACAGTTTTCTAGTTGAGAAACCTCCATTAGGTGACCATATGCTTTACACTAAGAACTGACATGAATTCAAGCTCATTTATTTGTTTTGTATCAATATGATACAGTTTTAGTACAACAACACAACCGTATTCGTCTAGCCAAACTATTGTGCCTCTACCATTTTATTTCATATATTTGTTTGCGCAATATATTGTGTGGTCACCTTAATACTAAATGCCGTCTTTATTGGATTCACGATAAAAAATAATTGTTCAAAATACTTGTAGAAAATGGTACTTTGATTAAACTATAAATTTGCCAAACTATTAGAAGATGACATAAAATGTTTGTTTATTAAAAAAGCTGTTCACTATTAAGATTGGTTATATTTTCAAAATAGTCCAAATTTAAATTATTTTAGTGACATATTAATTAACGGATCTGATCGTGATGTTAAAAAAATAATTCAAAGATGATTTAATGTAAATATCCTTGCGATGAAAACGGGGGATTCATACCAGAATAGGGAACAAATTGAAAAGCTGTGAAGATTTCCGTTTTCTCAACTGTTTTGCTGTATGCTTGAAAAATATTTAGTGCTACGTACAGTATGTAGTCTTAATCAATTGCCATTTTGCGAGCGTAGAGAATATTAAGTCACAAAGAACTTCACAGAATACCTTATTTTGTATTTTTTCGTATAAATTCGATCGACACCTGACCGGCGCTTTTAAAACCCTTGTTTTTTTTATGTTATATTGACACTTTTAATGCGGTTTTGTTAACCAATTTTTATTTATACGTTGTTAAAAACAAAGTGAATAAGGTTTTCGATTTTGCAGTCATTAGTAAAACTACAATCCCGCATGTTCCAAATTAAGCACACTGACAAATATATGTTTATATTTTAGCCTCCATTTTTTTTGTTTAAATTTAAAATACTGTTATATGAACTGAAACTTAATTTTAAAAAATCTTCTTCTAAGTGAGTAAAAAAAAAGGTGATAATGTGAAAAATAGTAAAGT
Organism: Himalopsyche anomala; assembly: GCA_031772345.1. Taxonomy (NCBI): domain Eukaryota; kingdom Metazoa; phylum Arthropoda; class Insecta; order Trichoptera; family Rhyacophilidae; genus Himalopsyche; species Himalopsyche anomala. The sequence goes on along the minus strand of CM062827.1, from coordinate 18,416,356 downwards.
TTTTAGTTCATCAAATATTAATGTTTGTATAGCTGATGCCTTCATCAGCTACGTAAATAATCAACTATGTATATAAAAAAAAATATTTGTAGAACTAAATATATTTTGATTTTTACTTTACAACAATAGAGTTCTAATAATTAAATTCCAATTCAATCAATAAGAAATAGTAAGTTGGTCAAAGATCGCATAACAGTGAATGGTTTTGATTTCGTGATGGAAAAATAAGTGATACGAGTGCCTTAGGCTTTAAAATATTTATAATGTGTGTACAGCAAAAGTTCAGCGGTCTCTCCGTGAACGATTTTCTTGTAAGTTTTTCTACACCAAAGTATGTATATTAAGAAAAGATATTTTTTTTAATTGATAGATTAAATATAATGCAAAACTCTGCGATCTTCATTATATTTTACTCACCCAACACTAAATTCTTAAATGCATATGTTTTGTTATTTGCGACATTAAATACATTATATTTATCGCAGCTTTTATAATATATGAACGTATCTTTTGGGTGGAAACTCCAATAACTCGACATCTCAACTACTCGAGAATCGAGTAGTAAAATTTTAAAATACTCGAGTACAGATGTACCAAAAATATTATTAATTCAAATTTGTGTATATAAATATATGATAAATAAATAATTGAGCTTATTTTATTTTATGAATACATTTATTTCAATTCATAAAACATATTTAAAAAATAAAAGAGAATTAAACGTCCCAAATTTTAAATTGATTTTGTTTTTATTATTTCCACAGTAGAAAAAGCTCTCCCCGTTGCTGTGGTTGTCGGTTTTATAGTTAACAATGAATTAAATAATGCATCTAGTTTTTCTGTCCGCTGTTTAAATGATTCCAACTTTTTAAAATATTATTTTAAGTTTTGTAAAATAGTTAAATATATTTTAGTTAAAAATTATGGGTATACATATTTTTTTAATAAGTAAATTAAATTTGTAAATAAATCTTCATTTATAAATACTTCGAGCATTTTTCAAAATACTCGAGTATCGAATACTCGTCGAATTGGAGTCTTTACTCTAGGGCAGGGGTCGGCAACCCGCGGCTCGCGAGCCACATGCGGCTCTTTCTATGTAAAGTTGCGGCTCTCCGATAAAAAATATATTTACCCTTTAAAATTATTTTAAAACTTACCCTTAAAAAAAGAAAATATATTTTTATGTGCCTAATTTCTCAATAGCTTCAATTTTCATAATCGTAATTACAAATCGCTATGCTTAACATGTCCGTGAGTTGAGACTCTCATATTCGGGGCATGGAGTAGTCTTCCAGAATGCTATAGTGAGGTGAAGAATTTGGCATATGGAGTACTGACAATCATCGGGTCGACATATTCGTGCGAACAAGCTTTCTCTTGCATGAATATAATAAAAAGTAAAATAAGAAGTCAACTAATAAATAAAAATCTAGAGTCGTGCTTGAAACTTAAAACAACAAGTTATAAGCCAGATTTAATCGAACTTTCAAAAGACATGCCAAACCAATGCTCCCATTGATGTAATTACATATCTACCTATATTTGTGTTTTTAAATGAATATATGTTATTCCGTATTTAAAGCGTTCATTTTAAATCAAAATTATACATTAAATACACGATACACAATACGCTATATATATATATATATATATATATATAACTATAAATGTATATACATATAAGTAATTACTATAATATTGAAACGAAAAATTTTAGTGGCTCTTTAAAAACTGGGAACTTTCGTAAATTGTATCTTTTGGCTCTTCCGATTTAATAGGTTGCCAACCCCTGCTCTAGGGGCATGGATTGCTAAAAATAAAGTAAAAAGTGCAAACGTTTTACTTTATTTAAGTCATTATTCTTAAAGATGTTGTTAAGTTTAAAATTTCAGTTAAACTGTGATATTTCAAAACTGCAAAGTTTTTAAAACGTCCGTTTTTTATTCAGCTTGCGATATAATATATTATTGCTCATCGGTTTGAAAACTGATATACAGTCAAAGTATATAATTTAGTAAAACATACTTTTGTTTAGGTTTCACTCGAGCTATAGCTTTATTTATGGAATTCACAAAGTAACATCTATAAATAATTTCCAAATGTATTAAATAATCATTGCTCAAAATTGAACATAACGCTTACTATCAACAGTATACAGTATAGATTTAAGTTCAATGAGAGTGGTTTTTTTTTGTACGAAGAAAAACGTTACCGTCGGAAAATGAAAAGCTGTTTCATGATAAAACGTGAAACGAATTCCGTTTGTTTGGTGTAAAACAAAAAAAGTCTCAAGCGAATACGACAAAGACGTCATAGGTCTTCCATTTGTAATGGCCATCGCTGGCTCAGTGCTACGTCACAGGTCTGCATTGTTTTTCCTTCACGCTCTCCAGGAAACAGATTAAACGAAGTGACAAAAATATTATTCTTGAACAAAACAATTTACTTAGACAAGCATTAAAAATATTGTTTTGTAATTAAAAAGCAATGTCATTTTGTAAGCCTCCTAAACAAACCTTTGTTCGAATAACAGCTTAAAAATTTGTAAGCCCAACGACCACAGTCTTTATTAAATAAAAATGATGTTTAGTAAAAAATGAAATGTTGGTTTAACAACACAATATATGTAAGCCTTACATGTTGAGCAACCGATTAACATCATTTCTCTTAGAAACACTTTTATTGAGATAAACTCCATTAGGAGTCTGTATCACATACATCCACGATGTCTTCAATTCCCCACTCCACCCATCCTATCATATGAACGGGCGTAGTATCGAGAGCGATTAGCTTACTTTTAGTCCTGTCCTAGCCCTATTCTTCTATCCCTACTCTCATTGGAAAAAGAGAGGTGGAGCAACTGATTAACATGCAGTTCTCGTAGAAACACTTCTGTTGAGATAAGCTCCATTAGGAGTCCGTATGCTTCACATTGGGAGCGGACATGGAAAAAAATAAATATATATATATATATTATGTCATCTGCTGTGGCTCAGTTGGTAAGAGCTTGCTCTACCGATCACGCAGGTCTGGGCTGGATTCCTGGCAAGATCACAGTGAATTTGAGAATTATTCAACTCAAAGTTGTGATCGAAGACTGGGAGTTTGCGATGCCAATTCACATTATTTCCTCTCCTCCTATCCTTCTGATCCTTTAATAACTGGGTGTAGCAATAGCGATTAGTCAACCAATAATCGTGTTCTAGCCTTATCCTTCTTTCCCAACTACTCACTTTGAAAAAAAACGACTGAGTAACAAAAAGTTCTCGTAGAAAACAAATCTGTTGAGATATCTCCAGCAGGAGGCCATATACTCCACATTGGATTAAAAAGAAATATATTGAAAAATGTCTCATCATAATTGCAACAGAAGACTCAAAAGATAGCAAAATTTATTTGTATGATTCAATGTTATAAATACGAAAGCCTAATCTTACTGAGAAAACTGAAAAGAAAAACATGACAAAATGCGAATAAATAAATAATAAGTAGTATTTTTTTAAATAAATTATATTCATATAGAAACGATTTTTATATGAATAAATGTTTTATTTTTTCTGACGTGGTGTATATTCAAATATTTAATCATACTCTTTAGGTCATATGTCTGATGTATCTGTTTCAGCACGAATATTGTATATCGAGAGATGCGGTTGTTATAATAGCAAAATGCAGAGAATAATAGAGATGACTATTCACTTCTATTATATATGCAACAAGATTCTTAAGGGTAGGTCATTTTCGTGATGCTAAGTTCGTTCTAAAATTGACAATTTTAGACGACATCAGATCTATGGAGGGTCGTCGAGCAGGACTGCTCTGGGTCTAAAACGATTCTCAGGCAGTGTCTCGTCATAGTTGTGGAGATCAGAGATCGTTGGGTTAAAATGTTTTCCTACCTCGCTGTGAAACTTTTGTGATATTTCACGAACGAACTCGCGGATGGTAGGTATTTTCATGTCTCTGTGAAGCAGCGAGTTACGCACGTACCACGGGGCACAATTTTTCAAAATCTTTATCGATGAAGGAGACTGGAAGAACCTTGGTGCGTCCTGGTACTTGAAGCTCCATAAATTTGATATCCAAAAAAAAAAAAAGGGTAGGTATTCAATCTAGTTAACATCATAATCCCACAACTGATGTGACAGAGAGAGTGAAGTTGCACAGAATAATATCACAGAATTATCGTTGACTTAGCTAACTGAGCATTGCCAACACTTTAGATAGATAATTATTCCATCAAAAGTTTCAAACACTTTTTGAACAAATTTATTTTAAAATATTAAAGCACTTTCCACTATTTTTAAGCACTGTCCTCCAACGATGTTAAGCATATCGACTTATAATTGGAAAGTATTTTTATTTTAGTCAATCGATCATGCGTTGGCGTATCTTCCTTTAACACCGATTAATTTAAAAGATGGTGCTGTACATAGAACAAAGGTCCAAGAGCACTGGTAATTCGGCTACACGATTTGTATTTATGACAGTTGTTTTGTTTCGACGTATCTATTTTATTACTCAGAAAAATAAAGCTGCGCTTGACAAAACGCTTTTATAATAAATCAACAATAAAGGCACATAAAAATATCCGATATATTGGCTGATTTCGATTTTGTATGCAGTAGCATGCTATAAAATTTACCTCACCGAGCAATATCATTTTTTAAATCGGTTACATAGCCAGTGTATGCCTTCACGCTCCACTTGGTGAAAAATGCATCCCTTCCCAGGTCACAGTAAAGTGCATTTAGGCAGTCGGTGAATAAATATTGCATTGCTCTGGTGTGGATTATTGATTAATGCAATGTAGCTTTCGTAGAGTGATTCTCGTAAGAGATTTCGGTAAAGATCTCTTAACTGAATATATTTTGAAAGTTTCTAGCATAAGATTTGCTTGAATTGTATTTTTTAAGCATATTCACTCTCGATGTTGACGTCAACAGAATTCATTCCAAGTAAAATAGTTATTTGGTCGTACAAATCGTATTTTTAGACAGAGTTATACATGAGACACGATATCACTTGTAGTTTGATAATCACTACTTTTACACTTTCTGTAATAAATTAGAGACAATTTAAAAAAACATAAAAGTTTACTTTGTGTTTTAATAAATTTAATACAATCAATCAAAAAAAATGTAATAGTATGTTTCCATTCAGACATTAATGTAAGTCTGTTGGTTCCCCGTAAATGAGAATAGCCCTGTAAATTAGCACTGAGTATGTTTTTAATAGTTTATTCGTTCAGGTCGTTCGTTCAACACTAATTTTAATAAAAAAAAACATTTCAATAAATCCTTAAACTTAACCATTTAAATATTTTAATTTTATTGAATAAAAATAATTGAGAGTCGCCTGTTTTTTCACTTTTGACTATACGCTCTAGTTATACGATAACATACAGTCAAAGAATCTTTTTTTTAGACATTTAAAAACAAAAATCACATGAATCAATATTATGATTTGTGACTTTGGTAATAACATTTCAGTTAGAAATATATTTAAATTTTATCTGAAATGCAATATTTGTACATTTACTTTATTGTAGTTTGTTGAGACGAATATTAAGATGTTAAATAAAACTAAATATTTTTTTATATCTAAAACATAACAAAACCGAAATTTTTATATAATTTTTAATTAATATTTACTGGTCATGTTGAAGGCGCACAAGCTTAAAATGTATTTATGACATTTGTATAAAATCATGTCAATGTATACATAAACTTTTAGTTTTAGTTGACAGTTTAGTTTAGTTATATCACATTGTTCATTTAATTTAACTAGACAATATATCAATTATCTAGTAAGGGTATAAATTCACTGGGGAGCGCTAGACAGAGTTAAAATGACATCACGGCGTAGGTCTTTGTTAAGCTAGGTTAGATAAATTTAATAAAAATAATGTGAAAATGACAAGACGTTGAAATTTTCAAGGTTATTTCGCACGCGCGATTATTTTTGTATCCTTTAGACTTGTTCCTGTATTTTTAAATAAGACTGGCTTTCTTTCTATTAATCATTTTTTTTTCTTGTTAATCTAACCAAGATGACTATTTCAAAATTAAAGCCTGTGAATTGATGCTAAAAAAATATTATGTAATGTGAAATCGGTGTACGTATATCCGTGTCTATTTATATTTTTTTGTCATGTAACGAGAACCAAATGACATTTCGCTAAAACTACGTAGCGCAAGTGTCGCGCGGTGAAAAAGTAATTATTTTGTGTGCATGTCACGAATCACGAGTGTCATTCAATGTTGTTTGTTCCAATGGACAGGTCGCAGCTTTTAAAGTTCAAACTGGTGAACTATGCGATGAGCTTGAGCAGAGGCGTAAAATAAATGATATTTGGTTACGAAAAAAAATACGAAATTAATTTTAATTGAACGGTTTATAGTCCAGTGGTCAATTTAACGTTTTAGTACATCAGTTACATTAAGTAACGATTACCATTTAATATAATGATGTATTATTTTAATAGGCATGGATGTCTGTCGCGTATACATGTTCTACTCATTTGATTCTGAAACGGAGTGCACTAAGAATGATAAAAATACGAATCCACTTTTTACTTCACTTTTCATTTTATTACAACGGTCAGTATTGACATGCATAATATGATATTAAAAAATGGTACTGTTTCTTGGTTCAAATAAGGTTGATACAGAGAGTTGCTTTAACATATTATATTTACACTGAAATATTAAAACATTTCACTAGATAATATGAAATAACTGCAGTGTAATTTTTCCCCCTAGCTTTTTTCTTTGCATGTGTAATCTCTACCCAAAGCCTCGGTCTACAATTAACGCCGTCGGTTGCGTACGAAATTATCTGACACTAGGTGTCTTGTCATCAAAGTATTATTTGATTCAAACGAAAAAAGTAAAAAAAAAACATATTTTTTCAAAAGGAATTTTAATGACTGGCGGGGTTAATTGTAGACCCAAGCCTTCTGCGATAATTGTATACCAGCACCTTATTTCACTGTGTAATTTTATGACACTGATTTTGTTTTGTTAAATTTATGATGTAACTGTACTTCATAACTTCCTGGAGGCTTGAAATAAAACCACTAACACTATCACAAAAGTTTGATTATTTATTTGGGGAACATTTTAACCTTGATTTCTCACTCGATAAACTCAATAAACTCGACTGTAACGACGAGCTCTTAGTATACGAATTATACACAGGATACCTAACACCAACTTGATTTCAGTGGCTGAGCCAGTCACACTTTTATTATTATTAATATTTTTTTTCAAGCACATGGTTTAAAGTCAGTCCCGTGAAGTTCTACTTCATGGTATAATTCAAACCGATAATCGTTTATCTCAATATTTTTTAATTAATCACACTATTAGGTAAAGCTACTAATGTATGGTGATGATTAATTAAGGGCAAAAAAATGTGTCACGTAACAAAAAGAAAAACAGAGATATTTTTATAAAAAAATAATATAATCGTAATTTTATAATATGCACGCCTATGACATACACCTGATGAGAATGAGAATTTTTCAATAGAAAGTGTGCCTGTAACTAACATTTAAGTAATTACTAATTGTTTGGCGAGCGGAAACCGTTGACAAGATTTCAATTAATATTCGCAGGAAAGTGCTGTTTTGTTTTCCCCTATATGAAATTGGATAACTTTTGACCTGTTTTGACATCGGTCCGAATCATATTTAACTATATTGTTTTTTTATAAATCTTTTTCAGTAAAAATATTATTTACCGGATTTTCTTTACTTTCAGCCAAATATAATGTTTTCGAATCGGATATTTATTTATTTTATTTATACTGTATTTTTTTAGATTGTTGGGTATATGGCGCAGTGGCTAACGGATTTTTTGGGTTACAAGTCCGAGTTTGAAGAGCATTTTTTTCAATCGATTTATTAATTTCACTTCATAGGCATGTCAATTATTTCTCCACCCTGCCTATCCTAAAATAAATGTTCGTATCTAAAACGATTAATTGATTACAAATCCTGTCTAAGCTCTTATCCTTATATTTCTACTCTTTTCTAAAAAGAGATGTTGAACATCTGAGTAATTGTTAAGATACCTCCATTTGGATGCTATATGCCCTACATTTAGAGCGAAAATGGATATAGAACAAAAAGTATGTACTATACATAAATTGGGCCAATTTAAGGTTGATGACTGTTAATTCTTGATGAAGAAGTATGATACTTATAAATCATCAGTTAAAAATTCTCGCGACGAATAAAACCGGTCTGATTATCATCAAAATATATTAAAAAAAAACTTAATTTCTATTGATTTTGTTTTAAGTAACATATCGTTAATATCCATTTTTTACAGTACTTAAAGATTAACACACAATTTTCGTACTTCATGATAACACTTTCTTACGATTTATTGAATTTATTTCGAATCGGTATTGAATATTAAGCGTGTATGTCAATCAAAATTACTACATAAAATATTAACAGCTTAGTAAATAAAAAAAAATAAACGTTAAATTAATGTAAATAATATTTCATGTTTGTTTATTTTATTTCAAATAATAAAAAAATGTTTTATTCATTTCCTCTTTGGTCACTGTAAGCAGTTTTTTATTATTGAAAATGCAATCATGCTGCATAATAAAACCTCCATTACAGTAAAACTGTTTTTAGCTTAGTACAATCAACTGATTGTTTTTTTTTATTATTGTTTACATAAATTCATACGCATTATTAAGTGATGCTCACATCCAATCAATATATCGATCCAGTCTCGTTGGTCTAGTAGTAGGTTTTTTCTGGTTATAACATTGGTCTTAATAAAATCTGGGAAACGATATTTTTCTTTTGTAATTATTTTTAAATTCTTTATTAAATCATTTTATCACCTTCAAACCAGCGTATTATTTGCTACAAAATAATAAATTCTGGTTGAATGAAGCTTAAAAAATCTTCTCTTATCAAGGATTCTAATTATTATATATGTATATTGATACCCGACCTTTATGGTGATCAGTTATAAGTATTTTGTCTCAAATATTTGATAAATTTAAATTGTAAATTTTGGTTATTTGAGCATTGGCTGATGGCAGATGTAGTCAATAAATTAATCAATACAAAAACAATCGATTTTTTCTATGCAAATTATAAATTTCAATTTAGGGCTCGGCGGTTTTCAAAATCCTAAAATTTTGACAAATCAATAAAAACGTTTTATTTCTTTATATATAAAGAAAACTCCAGAAATAAAGTATTGTAAAACATTTTAATTTGCTTTATTAATTAACCTGTAACATACGATCCTAAAAAATCACGTTCCCTGCCATGATGGCATCTTAGTTTCACTGTTTATTGACAGTATTTAAACCAATGTTAGAAGCTAAAAAATAATTTAAAAAATGTATGTGTGCTAGAATACCTAAAATGATAAATACTTATTGACAATATTTAGAGAAATATTGAATGATTTAATGGCTCAACTATTTACGATTGCATCATGGGCAAGGAGGTGTTAACAAAGTTAATATTGTTTTGCGAAATGCGCATAATATGTAACTGTCGCATTTCCAAAATAGGAATATGCTACTGCCGTATTTGTTACGATTTCGATTTCGATTCTTCAAACATGTACATGTGACTTGTGAGATCCTTATTTTTTTTAAATTTTACCAAATACCTTATGTGGAACTGCCAGCTCTTCACGACGACATACCTAACTCATTTTCAACAAAACATGATAGAGACTGCCGTCATTTATAACTTCAGCTACTTTTAAGAAAAATCGACATATTGCCAGTATCTTAAGCCTCTTCGAAAAAATGTTCAGAATATGACATTGATTATATCATCACTAGATGTGTGCTTATTGGCCAAACAAACAAATAACATTAATAGCGGAGATAGGAGCTAAAAGTTAAATGACCATAGCCTATAAAGGTTAAATTTGAATGCTGTAGTCGATGCTGTTATTAATTGTTCAAATAATTAACATTAAAAGTCTTAAAGTGTTTAATTACAATAAGAAATGTCATGGATGGAAAAATTATTTGATAAATGAATTGAAATCAGTTGCGGTGTTAAAAACCGTTTATCAATTTAAAAACATGTATTTTATGATTGCATTGAGCAGTTTTTATTCTATGTTCATTTTTCAATACATTATTAAATATCAATGTGAAAATGTAATAATTCAAGATCAAATTAAATTTAGGGTTAATATGTGATTATTTTGTTGTTACTTATATGACGTGGTATCAATAAATTGGGGTTTTCAGTCATGGCAAAAATTTAAAGAATATATTTATATAAAATATTAAGCATGCAGTTCAAAGTACGATTCATATTAATAAGTCATTTCCTCGGTAAATAAAATCTTTTGTTCTCTCATTTCAAAAACGCTATTTTCCGGACCGTATTTTTTGTAATTTCAGAAGTCAGTGGCCTTGAAGATGCATACAATTGTCAAGTTTAAAACTTTTCCAATCTCCATAGCGTTTAAAAGACTATAACACAAACAATTCGGATTAAATAGGATTACTCTTCGGAAGGAAAACTTTTAATGCTACTTAAAAACACACCAAATGACTTTATAAAACGAAATATTTCAAGCGGGATAAACAATAAAGAGAATTATTCAAAACAATATTTCTCCCGCAGCCAAAAATAGGAGGCCATTATTCACAGAGGGCTGGAAACTGTTGAAATATTCAAAACCGAAACTCCGCGGTGGCGGATGAAAAGTTCAAAGTATATTAAACCTATGATGTTTGTGATGCCAATAGGAGGTTGGCCGCAAATACCGTGCGGGGAACTTTTTGTAAAAGTTCGGCAGGAACCACAGCGAAAGCGCCGTGCCGTAGATTCGTAGATCTCGCACGAGGAAGCACCCTGATGGACGATCGAAGTTTTGCGGTTTCGTTAAGGTATTTTGCTTGTAACGAATACCAGAAAAATAATTCACTGTAATTATTTTCTTTTAAATTCCCAACAAAAATATAATTTCTGAATTATTAATAAACGTAACGTATTCGATTGCTTTAAACCGTGAATGGTTTATTGTTGTAGGCTTTACGGCCATAACAAAATAATTCAAATGTTTTATCATCTGACTTAGTAAACGCAAAAAAGTTCAAATAATAACAAATAATAGCATGAATTTGATATGATTGACAAGAAAACAAAATCAAAGTTGGATCATTGAGAAATTATGACTAAAGCTTTAAACCAATGGTTCCCAAACTTATTTCCCCCGTAGACCCCTAAGCCCAGTATTTTATCCTTCGTGGAACCCCTCCCCCAGGATGCATAATAGTGAAGTTTTCTTATTTTTTAAAATACAAATATGGGCACACTGTGATAGGGTTTTTTGTATAGTGGACAATTGTAAAAAAAAATATGTTAATTTTTTATTCTTATCATTAGTGAATTTGCAATGATGGTTTAGTTTTTATTAAATTCAGACTGTCGCCTTGTAACTGCAATTTAATCTCGTTAAATTTAGCAAAAAATCTGTTAAATATGCAATATCTGTTTTCCATTTTATTAGATTTTTTAAAAAATGGGGTCTTTAGCATCCAAAAACTCTAAAACACTCTCAAAATTTTTAAAAAATCTTGTCAAACATAAGCCTTTTGATAGCCAGCGTACTTCAGTGTGAAGAAGTAATTTACGAAAATCCTCTTCATTTTCTTCACACAACTGCGCATATAGCCGGGAATTCAACGCATTACCACGAATCTTATTTACTGCATTTACGACAAATTGAAGAGATTGATGCAATCTGAAACTCAAATTTTTAGATATTAAATGTTGCTGATTAATAACGCAATGGATTGTAAACACTCCGGGTATATTTTGTTTTAAAAGGCTCATAAAACCACGATAACGTCCAAACATGGCTGGTGCTCCATCTGTTGCTGCCGACAATATATTTGATAAAGAAATTTAGATTCCGGTCCGTGGACCCCCATTTACATCTCGTGGACCCCTATTTTTTTATTCCTGTCAGGGACCCCCGGGGGTCCGTACGGACCACTTTGGGAACTTATGCTTTAAACATTTAAAAACCTGACAATTGTCCCTATTTTCAATATTTATAAAAAAAAACCTTCATAATCCGTAACCTCAATGATTAAGAAAGTAATATTTTCTGTTTGGCTTTATACGTTGTTCAGGAAGTATAAAAATTACTGTTTATAGTCGTTTAAAGTTTTAAGATTTTGATGTAATGAATTCAGAATTTCCATACACGGATATTTCATTAACTCATATTCCAAAATATATTAAACTTCATGCTTTAGTTTAATCTTATACAAAAACATAACAAAAAAATAATTTTGCAAACAAAATGGTTATGTGCTAGGTTTAAGATGAAGAAGAAAGCGGCATCGATGACAACGTTGTTGCTTCCCGTCTAATAAACTTACTAAAAAAATGGGGGAATAACTATTCTAGTTATTTTTTACAGCAATAGAAAGCGATCGTGACAAGGGTAGAAAAAAGTACATTAATGTGTCTCCTGAAAACTTGTTACTTTTTGTATAAGTGTTTGTAGAAAATTAACGACATCATGGTTTTGGGAAGAAAATTTAGCGTTTTATTGTAGGACACAGATAAGTAAACGTTAAAAAACGAAATGTTAAAATATTTAAAAGTTCGTCAGTTTTTTTTATCATAAATCGGAAATTGGTTTTTTTAATTAAATTACAAAAAAAATCCAACTTAAGGCCTTTGAAAACATTGAGTGCTAGATAATTACGTTGACTTCAAACTAGACTTAAATATTTTGAAAATCAATCAAAGCCAAACTATTTGACTCTTATATTTTTTTTTAACATACACATAGATATGACTTATTTAGCAAAAAAACTTTTGAAGTTCGATTAAGTAATTTTAAAAAAGTGCCTAACATTAAAGGTCAATATTATAATTAAAAAATATATTTTATTATATTATAATTTTTTTGTGCTAGATTAGAAAAAAGTCTTATCAATATTGTATTGATTTTGATTTTTCAACAATATTTGAATTAATAGAATATATTCTTCAATGGAGCTTTCAGACACATTAATTGAACGTTTAGGATTTGATTCATTAAATAGCGAATTATAAATTCATTTAAACAAGTATGCGTCTTTATGATGTTAAATTTATTCATTTCCACCTAATCCAATCTCAAATAAAGAAGTATTGGAAAAACAATAAAAATATAATTTGAAATCTTTCCTATCTTTTACATCTTTGAAAAAACAAAGAAAAAAGTCCAGTAACTGAACTTATTACAAAAAAATATGTCATCATAAAACTTAATTTTTAATCGAATTAGTTTCTGTCTGGAGTAGGCATTGTTAAATTGTATTGTGTGGCTATTTTAATAACCTAAAAAACATATTGTAACGTCACCATTTAATGCAGATAAGATGTCAAGTAGGCACGTTACTAATACTCTTGTACAAACTCAGTAAAACATTTTCAGTTTAGTTGCTTCTTTTTATTTAGCTGGAAAAATATCCTGGCTAAAAAGAAAATAAAAAAAGTTAGAATGTTTTTAATTACTTAACAAACCTTTTTACTTGTTCGGGTAGTATTTTTATACGCACATATAATACGCATACATTTATAACATATAATACAATATATATAACAACAGTAATTGTGTTCAAATCGATGGAGACATACATCTTTAATAAATTATTTTTATGGTCTAAATCTCTTATAGATGTTCATATAAAATACAACAAATCATATCATTTATAAAAATTGTAAGTTTATAAAAATATCGTTTTGACACTGCAAATAAATTGAGCTCAATATTCCTAAGAGGTTTCATATCAACCGTAAAAAAACCTATTCCACAAATTAGAAATAGAGATACAAAAAATGCTTTTTGATGATTTTGAGCCAAAGGCAAATGATGTGATATACACAACCTTGAAGTGCATGGAGACTGATAAATTGCTTTTTTTATTGACTACTATCTTATTAGCGTTTGAGTGGTAAGTTATTTTTTAATTAAATGTGTTTTTTTCAAATATTTTATCCATTAATTTGGATTTTTTATATTATAATATTTAATCTAGGAATACTATCAGCTATTACTGTCTATTTCAAGTGGGAAATATTGTTTTCTGACATTTAAAACGCACAGTTAAACACATGTTTAAATATGAAAAAGGACTGACTAGTGAGGTAAACAAACACCCATACTATTGGATACAAACTCATAAACTGATATATCAATATATTAAAGTTTCAACGCAATACGTCAATAGAGCTAAATCATTCACATCTTAACTTCGATACTGAAAGTTATATGATAGCATAGATAACTTTTTGTTCCAGATTTCATATAAATGTGTAAAACACCTTGAGGTGAAAATTATATGAATTTAAAATAGTTACATTTCGCGGTACAGCCTTATGTTAAATAAGGCTCGGCGTACACACACTAGCCCAGTCCAATCTCGCGGTTGACATGTTTATGACGTCATTCGTCGCGCAGCCCTCAACTTCATGTTTACAATGGTTTCGACATGATTGCCTGTAAATTTGAAAAGGGTGCCGCGACGTCGAGCCATTGAAAAAAATAAATAGCCGACTCGCTAAATTCACGGGCAGGGGTTAAAATATCTAGCCCCGCGAAACTTGCCCAAGGCATCCCTGTCAATGGACCCTTTTCACTGATGTACACATAAAATTTCAAAAATGTTTACAAGTGAGCCCCGCTGCATAACTATACACCGAAAGGTCGAAAAGATTCTTTAAATATAGCAGTAGACTACGAAAACAAAAGAAAATATATTTCACACTATGAGGTTAAAAATCTTAGAAGTGTATCCATGTCATAAAATAGTTAGTACAGTTTAGAACGTATATTATATTCATTATAACATACTTTCGCTTAATTTTATAATTATAAAGACATTATTAGGGTAAAACAAAAAAAAAAACGATGCCATTGTCCAGTACTAATATACATACTCGTGTTATTTGATGTGACATAAATTGTAGTAATCGTTACTAAGTTTCAATAAGTTTTGATAATGGATTGGAAGGGCCTGTGAAAATTGAGATAGGAAAAGGTTTTTTTCAGCGATTTTAAAATTATTATTAGATTGAGTCAAAAAAACTTTTATTATTTTTTGTGCATTTTAAGGTTTTTTATACTTTATATTTTACCATTTGCCCAAATATCATCAAAAAAAATTGTGTGCCTCCCTTAAAATTAGTTCTGTGTGAGTTACGTCCTTTTGCCTTTCTACAATCAATATTCAACAGAAGCTTACAGTTTGAAATATGCCAGAATTTTTTTGTTTATTAAAAAACAAAAAGATACATTAACTGTTCAATGTGGCTTATGACATATGCATCTTTCTGTACGGGGCTAAAAACGAATCTTAGTATGTGTTAAAAATGCGGGTTGTAAAATTATAAAATAGTGGAATAACTTAAGTATAACAAAATGATTTTTTTTGTAATATTTAAAGTATCGACAGTTAAAATCACTCAAAAGCTTTAAATAAACATTGTTATATAAAAAATAAAGTCATTTTCTCAAAACACCACTGCGCTGGATACTTATTCTAAAAAGTTATCACTGAAATAAAGCCAAAAAGGGAATTATGAGAACTAACTTTCATGGTTTACCACTGCAGTGAAGTCCCAGTAGGTAGGAATTTGGTGGAAACAAGTTTTCCCAGACGGGGATAAAATAAAACAGCTTTAAATTCTTTACTTTATTAAACTATTCGAATTCCTATGATTGCAAAGTACTTGAATTGTTGTTTTATTAAAACCAAATACGTTAATGGATTTTTTTTGCCAACTAAAAACCATAAAATACACAGTAAGATATATCGCCAATTTTTTGAAGCTTGAGGCTAAAACGAAAGATAAAAAGTTTATGTAATTCTAATTCCATTTACCAAAGAACGCGAGAATTTTAGATATCATTTATATCAAGGGTATCCGGAATTAATGTTTTTTTTTCGCATGATTCTAAACATAGTTTTCTTTGGACAATCAATCAGTGAACACGTGTTTTAGGTTATATTTTATTGTGAGACTAAGTCATCTTTGCTTTGCGAAAAAAAATAACCTTTTACTTGATCTAGAGATAATGGGTAAACACTTGCTGTTCCAGTATCACATAAAAAAAGAAACGAATGCTACAAGAGTTATGTTCAATTTTTACGTTGATATATTGGATGTCAGAAAAGCTCGCAATGGTTTTAAGAAATTAAATCTGGTTACAATGAATGATATGAAAGATGAGTCCAGAAGTATAAAAATATTGAATACTTTTTTAACAGATGTGTAATTGTTAATATTTCATTAAACTGAAATATTCATGTACAGACACATAAACAAACAATAATAACACTTAAAAATATAAAAAACAAACACATTGAAGGTATATATTTTACTAAATGCATTAATTTACATACTCGCCACCTTTAAAAGCCATATTTCAAAAATATCAATGTTCATTGTGTTTCATCATTGAAAAAGATTTTCTAGCATATAAATTGGTTTACTGGTAGATTCTCATTTCATTTAACATGTTAACGAGTTTTTTTCAAAATATATCTAGAGAATGGTATATCTTGAAAAGATATATTTTTAATATGTAGAAATAAAATATTGTATTGAAATTGAAATGATCGAGTACCCATTAAACTTATCCTGTTGTCTGTTATTTGAAAAACGTGTGGGTATCTGGGTACTCGTTTCTCGTTCTACCTCGATCGGAAGCAGGGTTGCCAGGCGTCCCTATTTGAGCGGGACTGTCCCGAGTTCAATCGACACATCCCAAGTCCCGCATTGCAAGCCCCTCTACAATCCCGACGTGTACATGTATCAAAGCCTTCGATACATGTACACGTCGTCGAATAGTGAATGTCCCGTTCTGTGATTTTGGAAATCTGGCAACCCTGATCAGAAGCCCTACACCAGGGATGGCGAACCTTTTTCGCAAGTGGGTCAAATTTGAATAATAACAAAAAAAAACATGTCGCGGGTCACATAGATTGAGTAATTAAAACAATAATAAAAAATGGCTAACGAGTTTTACTAACTTGATAATTTGCTTTTAATAAGACAATCCAGTAAAAAGTTTTGAATGAAAGCTTTAAATAAAAAAAAACATTTCTAAAAGTTCAAGCGGGTTAGATAATTGGACCCGCGGGTCCCTCGTTCACCATCTCTGCCCTACGCCCTACCGCATGATCACATAAGTGAATATAGTGATCTTACCTGTGGGTATCAGATATATGAAAAACAAAACGACGTGCCCATGCATCGGTGCTCAGTACATCGGTTCGTGTGTGATGGATTAATGATCGATTTGTTAGTAACGGATGTTTTTGGCATTTGCGTCAGTAATATCAAATATCCAAAGCGGTGCTTGCGTAAACCACGCTGTTTTATTAATGCGAATAACTTTTTCAAAGTCAAAAAGGTGAGATCTCATGCTGATAATAAATCAGAATGAATATACTAAATATATTATAGTGGTTTTTTTATATTTTATTTTTACAGAGACTTTTTTTCAGAATATTTTGTTTTGATGCAGTAACCGTTATAACACAAACATTTTGTCTTAACTTCTAGTGTCTGGAAGTGGAAATTATTTAATAAAAAACAGATTTTCTGTCTAGTTTTTGCAACTTGGCTGTTAAATGGATAAAATGGAATGAAACTGAAACACAACCAATGTAAAGCACGAGTTCTACTGAAAGATTATCTTTGAACATACATATATTGTCGAATAAAATTAAAAGATTACAAAGCAGTGATGGAGAAGGACAAATAACCATGACATATAGCACAGTTTTGTTTTACTTTTAATATTATGCTTGAAATATAAAGTGCATTCATGCTGACTGCATATAATTTCGTATATAATAAAATATTTATATGGCTGTTATTTATATTGGTCTTTATATTACTGCAGTTGGGGTAATTTTTGAAATCTGGCTCATCACTCATGTTTTGAATAAAATTGCTGACCACTAACTCTTCTGTTATATGATATGCCATACATACAGTACTTTGGCAATTATCGTTTTTGGAGCGGAAAATATATACTGACAAAAAAATTAAAGTTAAAAATTGAGTGTTTTGAGTTCTAAATTCAGATTTAAAAACAATCAATGGTCGGAAAAAAAGCTCACTTAATGTACATGTATTAATTTCGATATTTAAAAATATAGTTAGATCTAAGTCGATTTTTTGGTAGTTATTACTGGTAGAAAACTATAAATAAACTTTTTAGCTGTACAAATTTCTTATTTATTTTTTCGTCCTGTGTCTAATCTCAATGTGGAGCATATGTCCTCTTAATGAAGATATCAGAAGTTTTATTACTTTATACTCAGCTGCTTAACCTCTTTTATTTCGATGCGTGTAAGGGATATAAATGATAAGGCTAAAACAAAACTAATGGTTGTCAAATCACTCTCGTCACACCTCGTATTTTTACGATAGGGATGGTGGAGGGAAACATTTAGACATTACAAACATCCATGTCTTGATTGATTGAAAATATGTTGTTCATACTAGGATTTGAGCCCATGAAGTCTGTTAAAATTTTGAAAAACAAACAAATTATTGACACAACTTTTGCTCATTAATGTAACGTTTGTTAACCCTAATTATTTGTTAGGCATGAATGTTAGCCGCCTGTGTGGTCGAGTGGTCAACGTCGTTGGCTTCGGTTACGAAGGGCACGGGTTCAAATCCCGGTGCGGACAGTTTTATAAATTGATTTTTCGATCGATTTATGAATTTCTGTTCGTAGGCATGGATGTATGTGATGTCTTCAATTCCCCACACCCACCCATCCTATCCTATGAACGGGCGTATCGAGAGCGATTAGCTTACCACTAGTCCTGTCCTAGCCCTATCCTTTTATCCCTACTCTCTTTGGAAAAAGAGAGGTTGAGCAACTGAGTAACAAGCAGTTCTCGTAGAAACACTTCTGTTGAGATAAACTCCATTAGGAGTCCATATGCTCCACATTGGAAGCGGACATGGTTTAAAAAAAAATAAGAATGTTTAGCAATAAAATTACATACAAAAGTTGTTCTGGATAGTACGTAATTTTAATGTATTATGATTAATGTAAAATAATTGAGCATTAATTTAAATGCAATTGCTTTTCTTTTATTTATTATTGATAAGATGTATTAAATATACACCGATATAAAACAGTATGATTATTCCATTTACGCTTACTTTTATTTAAAAAAATGTTTAAGTTATTGTTTCTGATAAAAATGTAATATGCTTTAATTGTTTTGTTGTCAATCCGTGACGGTTCAAATAATCAAAAGCAATAATATTTAATGGAAAACATTACACTGCACTATATAAAATCAATTTTTATTAGATTAACTCATTTAACGACATGAATAATGTACAGCTTTTTGTTAAGTACCTGTCAAAGCACTATCATTAAGTGGCTTTAATATCGTGATAGCATGCAATATTCGCTTTACCAAAAAATGTGCATAAAGTAATGCTATGTTTTTCTTTTGATGATCGAGAATTATTGCTGTACTATGATCACTTTAAAATGCATTTATTAAAACAAACAACGCAGTAAAATTTATTGACTGAATCAAATTGTAAAAAAATTCTTACGACATAATTTTGGCACTCAATGTTTTTAATTGAAAAGGTATTTGCTGTTTTTTTCATAACCCAGTTTTAACTCTCGCGGCTCGGAGACTAGAAAAATACTTCTCGGCCGATGGGGGTCTTTTAGGGACCCCAGTGGTTTCCTCATTATTGGCCTTATTCTTATGAATTTCAAAAAAAAATAGTCTAAGGGCTTTAAAATATCTCTCTGCATCATTCCTCATACATTTTTTTATAAAAATCCGTGTTTTTTTTAATAAATAATCATATTTTAAGTTGCGCGTAAAATATACGTGGTTTCGGTGCAAATGTCAATGCGCGACTGGCACGCTTGCTAAGCGGCGTTCAGCTTATAATCTTACGAACGATCGCTGATAAGCGGGCGCTTATCTCTTATCTTATCGTATTTATATAAACTACAAAAGGTCCAAAAAACTATGATATAAGAATACCTTAATTATAAATATTGTATCACCCATATTAAAATAGATATTTAAGAAAATGTGGGTATTGGGGTCGCATTTCTTGAGCTTAGAACCGGAAAAGATAATTGAATAAAATACTCGAAAACAAAAAATTGTAAAACGTTACATCCAGTTTGAATTTTTTCCCCTTTATTTAATCGTTACTTTCATAACGTCGTGCATTAGCATAGAGTTTGCAAAAGAGTTTACTGTCACCTATGATTTGTCTTCTTTTGTTCTACATTTATTCAATAATAAATTGAAGTGACCCAATAAGTAAAATGGTAAAAAAAGTTGGACTTTTTGTACAATTATGTTTTGTTAGATTGTGTATTTTTATTTTATGGAAATAACACTATTTCAATGTGTACTGAGGTTATTTCATTTTTACGATACTTTAAAACGTGTAGAATATTACAACGCATCTAATTTTTTTTTTCAAAAATACCACTTCACCTTTAATGGGCCCATATAGTTTTTATATTTCTGAAGATAAGTGTATCAATAGTTAAAGTTTTAATAATTGTAAACAGCTTAACCAAGAAACCAAAAAATAGTTATGTAATCGTGGCTTTATAATAAAGTGATTTATATTTAATTTTATAAGTACCATCCGCGAGTTCGTTCGTGAAATACTTCAAAAGTTTCACAGCGAGGTAGGAAAACATTTTAACCCAACGATCTCTAATCTCCACAACTATGACGAGACACTGGCTGAGAATCGTTTTAGACCCAAAACAGTTCTGCTCGACGACCCTCCATAGATCTTATTTCGTCTAAAATTGACAATTTAAAAATAAAATGAATTTAGCTTCACGAAGGTGACTCTCTTTGTTTGGTTTTTTTGTGTGCTGTGTGTGTGTGTGTGTGCATGTGCGGATATATTATGGGGGAGGCGTATGGAATGTGATTTGCAAAGTAATGCATGTGGAGTTCCCGTGAACTTCTTGTCTCTGTGGTGATCGCGCCCTTCCGTCTGCAAGCGATGGTAGGGGGATGCAGTTTGCAATTTTTTCAGAGACTTTGTCGATATTGGAGACTGGAAGAGCCTTGGCGCTGGCGCATCCTGGTGCTTGAAGCTCCATGGATTTGATATCCAAAAAAATAAGTTAGTTAGAACTTGGCATACCATCACATACATTAAAATTGTGTATTTACTCAAGCTTAGTATGTATTTCAAAATAGTTTTATTGATCTTTGTTTGCAAAATTATTATTTCAACAATTAGGAAATTTCTAGTTACATAATAGCGTAATACATATACATCTTTCCGTTCTATAATGTTGGTCTCATTTTGAGCTGAGATAGTTGAAAACTTTGCCCGTCTAAAGCGGCCTGCAAAGGTCGGGAGAAATATAAGCTTTATCAGTATGATGTAATTTGTTTGACCCCGGTGGATCAAACAAAGTCCAACTTATTCCGTAGGAAAACATAGTAAGCAAGGTGACGCGTATATTTGTTTTGGCAAAATTTGTCGGTTGAATAATGCCGAGTCAAAGGGATAGGGTGCTTTAATTGATTAAATACTTCATACGTTTTGTCATTTGCACTTTCTTCAAAATATCAGAGAAACGTCAAAGATAATTAATAAGAGCCTTAACAAAAATCAATTATACGTTGATAATAATTTAAAAAATACCAATAACTCTTTGCATTTCAATATATTTGCAATTGTTTTCATCGATACCAAAGTGGCTTTAATTCCTTCGTAGTTTTTTAATACAATGTATCCGTTCCCAAAATGTTCCATATTTTAAACTAATAGAGGACCTTAACAAAAGTATATCTACGAAAAATGTTTTTATAACTTGTTAAATTAAAGTCTCTTTTTTAATAAAGTAAAAATCTTCTTCGCTCCGTTATTTTAGGGTTGGAAGAATAGGAAGGATTTTTTAAAAAACAAACACCCATACATTCGAAGAGAAATCGATTAAAAAATTCTCTTTGTTTTGAGCCTTGAATCCGTGAGGTTTGCCACAGAAGCCAACGACGTTGAGCACTGACCGACAAACCCGACAATATAATATATTTACCTGTAATAGGCTACTACATTCTACGACAAAGGCAATGCTAGAATACTATAGTGTTAACTGCTGATTCTCTGTTGAAAGTTATATGAAAACAGTGCTTTTAACGAGAAAATTGAGTACTTATGTTTATTTATAAGATTAAATCATAAGAAAATTAAGTAAGAAACACACTAAGCAGCCAGTATAAGCAGTCAAATCTCATTCAGATGAAAGCATTGATTCCTCACTTGTTCAATGAGTTCTCAACACATATTAAGTATCAATAACTCATTAACCGAGTGATTAATTAACAGTTAGTAATATAAATATATTATTTGGACTGGTTTTACTCATCGTGAGCATTATTTAAATCAGTTGACAATGCTCGCGATGAGAAAAAACGGTCCTGATCTAAGATAAATAATCTGAAACTGGTAAAAAATTATTATATTTTTTAATGTGATGTAACAAAATACCCTTTTATTTATCCAACTATGTATTCAAACTTCTTAAAAGAGCGGCTAAAATTTTTGAATATTCATTATTTGATTTTTGAAAAGTTGCGAAGCGATTAAATAAGAGGAGATTTTTTTCAACAGATTATCAATACCTTGTAAATTATTAATCATGTTTTTGATGCAACACAACTGAATGCTAGATACATTATATTCACCATTTTTACTTTCAATATGAGTTTTTGAATTTAAAAGTACCAATACTATAAAGGTAAGGGTGTTTGTAATGAATCCATATTGCTTAAAGTTTTTGAGCTTCAACAAAAACTTTATAAGCAAAGTTAAGAAATGTACAACTATTTCCGAAAGTTATGATTTTAGATCGACCAAATACTAACTATTCCAGCTTAAACCTTTTTTTCATATAAATGAAATATTTGTGACTGCGTATTAATTCATACTGAAAGTGACTTTACCCCACTTGAACTCTGGTTATAGCTACGCTGTAGCATCGTGCGTAGCGGCGTAGAACATAACAACCAATTAAAAATGCGACGGTACTTACCCAAAAGTCCTCAGCGCGCTTAATACTTGACATTTTGTATCAAAATGAAAATTTAAATCTGTGATTAGTTCATTTTTATTAGGGAGAGTTGCAAATTATCACAATCGACAATATTCTTCTGCAATTTAATCCCTAATATTATTAAAATATTTTAGCTTAAGTCTTTGATCAAATTCAACATATTTTCTGCCAAAAATTACCATGATGCAGTAAAAGCTAGCGGTAAACCAGCATATCCAAATTTTGTCTTTGAGTGTTCTGCTATGATGTAAAAACTTCGATTCAAATGAGACAACCAAGAAACTAAGGTCTTGTAAAGATTTCTAGTTTTGTTACTCTAAAATATATTTTCTCTTGCACACATGCCAAACGTAAAAATGCATATGAAGCACGTATTTCCGACGAAACGTTTGATATGCATTCGTTTTCGGGGTAAATACCTGATCTAGGTCACACAGAAATGCACCTCTGGGTTCTTATTCGTGAACCATAAATTACAAGTTTTTTATTTCAAAATTTCAATTTCAATAAAAAGACTAGTTTATATTTACATGTAATCAAATAATCTCAATTATCTACTGTATTGTTATGATGTATATATCTTTTTAACTCAGAGCCGTTATAGCAAAATAAAACATATTTGTTATATTGGGTTGATGCAAAAGTTTTGACATGGTTTTTTTCTCGGAAGTGACATTTGTTTTTAAATGGTGCTTTTGTAAAAAATATGCTTTCTTTCTTCTTTCTATTTAGTTTAGAACTATCCAGAGTTCAGTGAAGAGCCCTAATATCTATATATTAATAGTCGATAATGTCCGTCCGTCTGTAAATTGTCCCCGATTTCCCCTTCCCCTCCTCCGCCCCAGCCACGCTATCAACATTTTTTTATTCATACTAAAGAGATACTTTTTTCGTTTGTATATTATGGTCGCGATTTCGCCTTTTCGATGACGTCAAGAAAGACGGTCCCCCTCCCCCCCATCCTGCCCCGCTGTCGTCATTAATTCATTTCTTCATTTTTCTCTGACGTCATGAGTGAATTTTTGAAATCATGACATTTTTATTTTATTATGTGTAAAAACAATTAATTTTCAAAAAATATTCTCTCAAGCTGTGGGATTCGATACCATGCCCCAATTTTCATGCGCGACGTTCGGACACCTAACACACTGCTCCACAAGTCCAATTGATGGTTACGAAAAAAAAACTCTATTTAAAGTTTTAGTTAACTAATAATGACATCTGTGGGTGAAATCTTGCACTAAACGAATTTGAACCGTTCTGCAGCATTTTGAGAGGCTATATAAGGCTGCTCAATTATATATAATAATTTAATATATAATAATTTAATTAACTATTTATTTATATATATACGAAAAATGGTTGTTAGCAAGCTTAAACATTATTCCAAATATTAAATAATTTACGAGGTCTATTTCTGCTAATACGAAAAATAGTTGTTAGCAAACTTAAACATTATTCCAAAAATTAAGTAAATAACAAGGAATATTTTTGCTACTATGAAAAATGGTTGTTAGCAAACTTAAACATTATTCCAAAAATTAAATAATTTACGAGGTCTATTTCTGCTAATAGGAAAAATAATTGTTAGCAAACTTAAACATTATTCCAAAAATTAAGTAATTTACAAGGACTATTTTTGCTACTATGAAAAATGGTTGTTAGCAAACTTAAACATTATTCCAAAAATTAAATAATTTACGAGGTCTATTTCTGCTAATAGGAAAAATAATTGTTAGCAAACTTAAACATTATTCCAAAAATTAAGTAATTTACAAGGACTATTTTTGCTAATATGAAAAATGGTTGTTAGCAAACTTAAACATTATTCCAAAAATTAAATAATTTACGAGGTCTATTTCTGCTAATAGGAAAAATAATTGTTAGCAAACTTAAACATTATTCCAAAAATTAAGTAATTTACAAGGACTATTTTTGCTACTATGAAAAATGGTTGTTAGCAAACTTAAACATTATTCCAAAAATTAAATAATTTACGAGGTCTATTTCTGCTAATAGGAAAAATAATGGTTAGCAAACTTAAACATTATTCCAAAAATTAAGTAATTTACAAGGACTATTTTTGCTACTATGAAAAATGGTTGTTAGCAAACTTAAACATTATTCCAAAAATTCAATAATTTACGAGGTCTATTTCTGCTAATACGAAAAATAATTGTTAGCAAACTTAAACATTATTCCAAAAATTAAGTAATTTACAAGGACTATTTTTGCTACTATGAAAAATAATTGTTAGCAAACTTAAAAATTATACCAAAAATAAAATAATTTACGAAATTTCTGCTTCTAAGAAAAATGGTTGTTAGCAAACTAAAACATTGTTCCAAAAATTAAGTAATTTACAAGGACTATTTTTGCTACTATGAAAAATGGTTGTTAGCAAACTTAAACATTATTCCAAAAATTCAATAATTTACGAGGTCTATTTCTGCTAATAGGAAAAATAATTGTTAGCAAACTTAAACATTATTCCAAAAATTGAGTAATTTACAAGGACTATTTTTGCTACTATGAAAAATGGTTGTTAGCAAACTTAAACATTATTTCAAAAATTCAATAATTTACGAGGTCTATTTCTGCTAATAGGAAAAATAATTGTTAGCAAACTTAAACATTATTCCAAAAATTAAGTAATTTACAAGGACTATTTTTGCTACTATGAAAAATGGTTGTTAGCAAACTTAAACATTATTCCAAAAATTCAATAATTTACGAGGTCTATTTCTGCTAATAGGAAAAATAATTGTTAGCAAACTTAAACATTATTCCAAATATTAAATAATTTACGAAATTTCCGCTAATACGAAAAATGGTTGTTAGCAAACTTAAATATTATTTCAAAAATTAAGTAATTTACAAGGACTTTTTTTGTTACTACGAAAAATAGTTAACAAACTTAAACATTATTCCAAAAATTCAATAACTTACGAAATTTCTGCTATTACGAAAAATAGTTGTTGGCAAACTAGAACATGATTCCAAAAATAAATAATTTACAATTTAAATACTGCAGGGCAGGGCTGTCGATATACGCCCCCAGATATATTTCTTTTACTATCAGAATTTCTGGATTATTCAATAAATAGGTTAGTAATTTATTTTTGACGCCTGTAAATTTTCTGACTACTTAAAAATGCAACAAAAATCCCCCCGTTGAGGTCAACGGGCTTACAGCTAGTTTTTCGAAATTTCCGTCAATAAAGTGCATTCACGTCATTGTTACTGTATGAATTATATAAAGACAATACTGCAGCTGTGAAAACCATACACATTTTCGATGTACAGGTAGTCCTCGACATACGACCGAGATACGTTCCTGAACTTTGGTCGTATGTCGAATTGGTCGTAAGTTGAATTTCATACAAAATAGTTCGTTGCTGAACATATACATATGTGACGATTTTACGAAAATTAGCTAAATATACAGTTTTTCTCAGCCTTCTAAAGCAGTGCTCCGCAAGCTTTTATCTTCCAAGGCACACCACAAGACAAAATGTGCATAATATACTGAAATTACATTAGTTTGTGTTTATATATGATTCAAACTACAAAAGAACCATATGGATATTTTGTAACCATGTCCACTACCAATGTAGAGCACATATACTCCTAATGGAGATTATCTTAAAAGAAAAGTTTCTGATTATTCAGATTTATTTACAAAAAAAAAGAATCAGTCAAAAGGCTGCACGATTAATAATTCCATTGTCATAATATGTCCACAACATTCACATACATGTTGTGATCATAGAATCTCATTATTAAATTCTGTTAACTTGACACCAGTGACTAAAATATTGCCTAGTTATCAAATTTGAATAATTTTTAATAAAATATGTCGACAGCAAAATATTAAAAATGGTACATAAAACGCAATAAAATGCCATTTTCTTGTTCGAAATAGTAAATATTTTCATTATGTACATGTATTCTAATACTGAATAAAAAATTTTCCTCTAATTTGTGCATAAATAGAAAAGTGTTATTTTCCGTTTCGTTTTTTTAAGCAGTTTTTATCGACTATCTCAGAATGCACCCAGAGTCACATATATCACATTTGATGTGCATCGACGATGTATTAATTAGACCTTTGGAGTCTGATGATGAAAAGTTATAAAGTCATAATTGACACCTATCTACGTCAAACCATCAGGGATATCACGTTGATGATAGGAGTCAACCAATCAACCGTATTGAGACATTTGAAACGCGTGGGGATGATTTTGCGGTACGACGTTTGGATTCCTCATTATTTGTCGGCTATCAATGCGACCACATGTGGCAATAATGACCAAACATAAGCTAAATGAGTTGAATTGGGATGTTATCAAGCACCCAACGTATTTTAAAGATCTTGTTTTCTCTGATGAGCATTTATTCAGATCACTGTAAACAAAATATATAAAAATTGATACATCCCTTAATGTATTTTTTGCACATAGTCAAGGGAGTTTTTCTCTACCGGTATTAATGAGCTAATAAAAAGGTGGGAGAAGGTTATAAAACCATTGGAAATTATATAACTGATTGAATAAATAAAAATAAACCTAAATAAAGTTGTTTTATTTTTAAAAAAAAGTTTTTAATTGGTATATTATATTATAATAATTATAATATTACTTACATTCTTTCTTCACTTAAGTTGAAAATTGCAGATGACTGACTGACAAGCCGACTTTACTCACTGGTTGCTTTGTATAAGTGGAATAGTTAAAAACATTAAAATTATGTAGTATTATAAGTTTCGTATTTTTTTATTTAAAATACTAAAATAAAACAACTACCTAATATTATTGATTCGATAAAAATTACATTTTCACTTTATTTATCATGGTATTATATCATAAATAATAACAAATGAAATGGTTAATATCCATATTATATTAAATATAATCAGAAATCGGTTTCCAAGTTGACGACTATTTTCAATTACTGTGTGTTTGTATACATATTATTTGTTCCATGTTTACGTCGCGTCGATTGTAGGTCGATCGTTACAGGTTTTTCTAGCCTGAAAATTCGTTGAATATTTTATAAGAAATTCATAATGCACGAACGAATAATGTATACAATGGAAAGTCTTGGCAACTTATTGACATTCGCACCGTTTTTGTTATGACGGCAATACAAAGTTGTACAAAGATTAGCCAAAGTGCCTTTCGATTCGCATCGAACCCATTTCCTGTTTATTTCCCAGTCATTTTCGTTAATGGAATGTGAGAAACAAAATGAAAGAATATGAGTATCATTTTATTTGAGTCAAATTTTTGCATTTCAAAAATCAGTGATATTCATAAAATAATTTTTAACTCTATTTTATCTACATCATAACGTAATTAAATATCGATTTTAAGTTTTATCATTGTCATGCACCAATTAATTAATATAAAATGACTTAAAAAATAGGATTTTTGATCGTTTTCCTATGCTGTTAAAATAAAAATACTTAATATCAGGTTTGGATGTGCTATAACTCCGCAACAGAAAGTGTGTAGAGCAAAATTGTTTCAATTAAGTCTTTGAAATTATCTCTTGTAATATAATACAAACTATTTTTTCACCTCATGAGAGAATTTTCGAATCGATTATTATTTTAAAAGTGTTTATTTCTGCTCAAAATGTTTATCCGCGAAATCTAAAAATCGAAGTTAAAAAAATATAGAATATTAAAGTCTTGTTTGTAGTGAATTGATATTCATTTAAATTATTTACCGACTTACATATCTAGTTAACAAAAGCTTAATCTGCCCCTGATGTTACACGCTTAGATTTTAGTAAAACATCGTTGTAAGTCTAAGTAAAACTCCCTTTTCAAAAAATGATAGATTGGCACAAAATTGATTATAACCACCGATTACATCCTGTTTTCAATGTATTGAAAAAATCAAGGAAGGAATAATCTTGTCAAATATGACAGTGCTGACCTTTGGAGTCTAAACGCGTTAAGAATTTAGCTTTATCGATTGAATAGGCCTGGGCGCAAATCCTAGTTACCTATTAAAATATCAAATTGAGAGCTTTTCAATAAAATGTTTGAGAATTTGTCATGAGTGTTTTTGAAGTCTTTTTTTTAAAAGTTGATATCGAATAACATTAAAAAATAATAACAGAGTATATGTGGCTTTACAAATAAAAAAGCTGTCTCTTCTTAATGAAGATTTTTGTAGCAAACAATATTCTATTTTGTTTAGTTGTGCTGCATATAATATTTTATTTTATTAATAACAAAAATATTCTGCGTAAAATTAAAATAAACAATTTGAAACTAACAATCGGCCACAGTGAATGGTGCTGTTGTTATGTAACGTGTTTTTAAAAGCAAGCAAAATTTATATTTGCTGAAAGTTTTGCAATATTATATTATTATGGGCTGAATTATGATCGCTAAGTAGGATAAAGAAATTTAATAAACGGAGCTTGCGTTCTTTTTAGGTCAGAATGGACCTTTGTTAGCAAGTTGCAATAAACAAAACATGGTTTGTTTACGGGAAAGTTTCACTGTACCTATATGAAGTTTTTAATTTGCCTTTTTTAATAATAAAAATCTTCAGCCTCCATAAAGAGCGGTTTATTTGATACGTTTTATTTGAATTACAATGTAATTTGATTTAGTATCGTCTTTGCTGTAATATAAACGCAAATGAAAAAGAAACATGTTTTGTACTTACATATTCATTAAAAAATAATAAAGAACGATGTATTATATTTAGCTTTTATCACATTTTTACTAATAAATATAAAAATAAATGAAATAAAAAATAAATATATCAGGATTGTTTCCATAAAAAGTAGCAAATTAATTGGATTCTAGATGAGGTTTTCTCACCTCTCTTCTTGCTTGTATTTGACTCTTAAAAATGAGACGTAGAGAGCAATAAGACTAATCTTGACATCATCCACATTTTTTTACCTTTCAGTTTTCTAACCGACTCTTCTGACTTCCAGCGAGCTTAAGTTGCAACAAGTTTTTCTATTTGGAGTTTGTATGCTTTTCGTTGGAACTGGATGTGTTCAAAAAATACTCAGCAAGAAACTTTATTCTGAAAATCAATTTCGTTCGAACGAGACAACAAACTTAATTAGTTGTGTAATTTATTACTCTTTGAAATAATGATATTTATGTTCAATTTCACGAAGACACTGTAGAAAAGACTGCAAAGATTAACTGTTTAATAAAAATACAATTATTTCAATAGTAGAATAAATTACTTATAAAACTACAGGACAGCAATGAAATCTTAATTATTTTACCAAAGACCAATGACATGCGTATCTGAAAAAAGTTTTTGTATCGTATACTCTTTTTGTGCATAAATTGTTATTTATTTTACTATCCAAATGTTTGTACTCGGTTCTGTTGTCGAGTGGTCAACTTTTTATGGTTAGCTATAGTCGGGTCCATATCACAGTGGTCAAAGTCGTTGGCTTTCATGCCGAACCTCACGTGCTTAAATCCCAGTCCGAATAGCATTTTTCCAATCGATTTATTAATTTCTGTTTGAAAGCATGGGTGTGTCTGATATCTAAAAATTCGTACAAAATATTAAAAATAATGGGACGTAGTGAGAACGATTAGCTTACCACTAATTCTTTTCTAGCCCTGTCTTTTCTATACATACTCTCTTTGAAAAATAAAAGAGGTTGAGCAACTGGGTAACAAGCAGTTTTCGTAGAAAAATTGTGTTGATATACCTTCATTAGAAAGCCATATGCTCAAAAATGGGAGTGGACGAGAAAAAAAATAGTATTGAGGACTTGAATTCTGAAATAAAAAATCTCATGCATAGGTTGTTCAATTAATATCGTCCTCAGTGGTGTGAGTTTGATTTTTTTTCAATCCAAATCACAAATACACACACACTCATATGTGAAATGCGGTATCAAGTAGACTTTTTAATTTTTTTTTATACTGCATATAGACCCTAACAAATTTTAGCTTAACATAAGTGTTTCTACGAGAACTGATCGTAAGTCACTTGCTCAACATTTTTTTTTAATAGAGTAAAAACAGGACTGATGATCAGCTTATTGTTCTCGCTACGTCCGTTTTAAAGGATAGGATGGGTGAGAGGGAATTTAAGACATCACATACATGCCTTCGAGCAGAAATCCATAAACCAGTAAGAAAACCAATATATAAAAACTGTCCGTACTGGTATTCAAGCCCGTGGCCTTTGTACCCGAAGCTAACCAAGTTGACGACTCGACCACGCAGCTGGTAATTCATTTCATTACTGTAGTTAATTAGTTATTGTTTAAACATATTTTCGTTCTGACACTTCATAAATAAAAGGCCCATAATTTAGGTAATAATATGACCAATAAACATAATATTATGTTGTTTATTGGAACAAGACATGGCTGTAAAAGAAACGAGTATGTCAAAATATGACAGTTAGCATAAGCGTTGAAATAGTTTTGAAATGTTTCTAATGGGTTCAAATCACTAAAGTAGTCTTTTTGATAAATTATATACAAAAACATAAAACGCAATAATCTCACATTTAATTATTATCAGTAGAGAAATCGTTGCTATTTAATGATTATGATCGATACCACACAGTTAAAAAGTTGATATATGAGAGTTTGAATGCTCATTTTATTTAAAAAAATCATTTTTAACAAGATTTTGAATTGATTAAAATCTCGTACAGAGAATTGTTCTCAAAATTGTTTTTGGAAATAACTATTATTCATAATTATTCAATTTTGAACAAAAAATAAATACTGTGACATTTTATAAATTACAATAACGCAAAAAAATAAAACGAGAATGTTCAGTAGAATATTAACTTCTGGGTTGATTTTCATCTAAGCCATTTAAATATCGGGCTATTTTTCATAAAAAAAATTTCAATTGAAGAGAACAATTGATATTCCAGTAACGTACGTGTAAGCATGTCTTTTTAATAATCCAATATACCCAGTGCTACCTACTGCATGTGACAGTTTTAATTTGTAAATTACATTACCATTATTTTAACACGTTTCGAGCATTTTAAAGCAAATTAGCTTCAGAGTGTTAGTTGTACCTTTTGCGAGGCTTTGTGCTCATTTCTTGTTTTATTTAACAAAACGAAGTTGTACGCCCAAGTGATTCTATTCCGTAAATAAATTTCTTTGTTTCAAAGGGAATCCATTATTAAAATGAAATTCATTAATGTGTGTATAACTTATGTAATTTTCACATTATGATCCGTAGAATATTCTACTTATATAGTAGATTCAAAACTATAACATGTTTGAACAAAAAGAGTTTAAATATTTCTATAATGAAACGAGTAATAGCATTGTTTGTTAGAACATTAAAACAGAGCTTGAAACAGGAGTACGGAGCAGTGGAGAATTGGAATTTGAAGTACTCCAATGCTCTGATATTTTACTATTATTATTCAATTTTAGTTTTAAAATAAAACTATTGTATTTGAAACTTTATACTATTTCAATAATTTAGAAAACGGGAAACATTTCGATTGATAAATAATCTAACTTTTTTGATTCTTTAGAAAGTTGAGTCGTATTCAGTTTACCCATTACACAATGACAGTATTAAAATTAAAGAACTAAATCTTCCGATAAATTTGTTTTTTTTTTCCAATGTTGTATCAATATTTTTTATTCATATCTTTATTTAGATTTCAAGAAAGTATTTATGCAAACTCCAGTATTTTTTGTTTTAATCGTTAAATTTATACTAGATTCGTTTATATATTTTTATACCAATAATCGTAGATAAAAATACTCATTTAAAAAAAAATCAATATCTCAGCGAACGAATTTAAAAAATGGAATAGCTTGTGAGATAGACATATCTTAATGATTTTCTTATACTTTTTCACACATTATTTTTGCAAGGCTGTCGTTTTTGGAATAAATACCCCTGTAAAAAAAGCATTGAGTTTATAATGTGGTTTTTTTTAATATTTGTCGTGTAAGTAATTTTTAATTATTATGCCAAATATTTTTTCTTATAAAATTATGAATTATATGGAATACTACAGGCCTTAAGCCAAGTAGTCAACTTCTTTGGCTTTAATTACATCGAAATTAAATACCTTAGGAGAATATATTTATTTTTTAGTATTAAAAGTAAGTTTTTAATGTAATAAAATAAATGTACAATCACTGCACCCTTTTTCAACGATAAATTTTCTTTGCTTTACTTCTAATGTGACGAACACCATAAAAAAATCCTTCGAATAAGTTATTTTCTTTTCAATTGAGTTTATTTTTTTCTTTCTTTAAAAAAATCATTTCAAATAGTCATGCGTTAAGTTTGCCACGGCCAGTTTTGTGGAAAACGCATTGTACAAAATACGAAAAAAAGCATTCTTTAAAAATATGATAAAATAAAGTCAAAAAGTATACAAAAATGTAGCAAATATGTATCTTAATATCGTTCAAAATATACAGGACGTCTCATGATATTAAGAAATAAAATAAAATGTTGCGTATATTTTCTCTATATTCGCCGAGACATGCTCGTACGGCTCATAGAAAAATTCACTGGGACATATTGAAATATTAAATGAAATGCGCCCTACAAATAAAAACCTCAACAAAACATAAGCCTTCATTTATATTCAAATAACGTACATATTTCCGAGACCTGTTGGGTTGATTTTTTTCTGCATGTATAATTTTAATTTAAGCTTTCTCTATTGTGCAACATTTGGACGACTGTGGTCTTATGTATTTGGTAAAAAAAGTTATTGTGATTTTAAATATTTATATCGAGTCTTTATAGCCAAGTCAAGACAAAATTAAATTATTTCTCTGACCGTTTTTATTTTTATAAAACAAAGTCAGTTTTAACATTTTTTTATAATTACCAAAAATTGTACCCATGTAGTTTTTTACGATTTTCTTTTCACTCAATTTTTGGAAAATAAAATACAAGCCCTGCTATTCGAAAAATTGTAAAAATGTTGGAACTAAAAAAAAAAATATTTTATGTGAAAAATGCATATCTGTAAATAAAATAGGGAATATAAGCAATATAAAATTAAATTTGATAAATTTGTTACTTTATTTGTTTTGTTACAATATGTGGCACGTGTTTCACTGATGTAATTTTTACCATAAATGTTTGTATCTGAACCCTTTCCTTCGTCCAGTAGGAAAGAACATTTATTTTGAATTTTATAACTTAAGAATAATAAAAAAAAATAGTTAATTAGTTAACCTTGCGATGTTCAGTATAATGATGTTTCTTCAGAGGGTAAAACACGTATCATACATATCATTATTGACTCTTAAATATTAATAATATGGTTTACGTTTTATGGTATTACAATTATCATACCTAAAAACCTTTACTTTAAAAAAAAATCCTGTTAATAATCTGTGAAAAAACTATATAAATGAATAAAGCACCTTCCTTTTTCACTAATTCCACAATTCCAATTATCACAAGTATTTTCACATGATGAAAATAAATTAGAAATTTTTGTAATGAACGAAACCGGCCCTGATTCTAATAAATAACGTTACGAAAAATAGTCAAAAAGAGTGCTACTTTTTTTAAAAATAAAAAGTGATTAATTATTTTTATAACGTAATAAAAATATGTATATTTTTTAAAATAACGATTATCACCAATTTCAACTAAGCACTGTTAATTGTATTTTTAAAATGACTTACATAAAAATATTTTTAAAAAATAAATTTAAAAATAGGCTTCAACACTCTTTATTCAAAAGCGAGGTGAAATTTCGATGGAAATTTTAAATACTGCAAAGGGGCTTTTAATATGCCGTAAAAGCATTAACCTCATTTAATATTCTTGGTTAAATGGTGACCTTTTACCTGCAAATGCAAACCATTTCTAATGCTTTAATAGTACATAACCGTTGACGATTAGACCTAAATGTGTTATGTATATCTATTCATCTTTGAGTAATTCAAGATAACCAGAACATACAATAGATTTTTATTTAACTGTTTTATTGTAAAAGCTCCAAGGTTTCTGTCTACTTACCATTGTGAAATAAAAGGCTTTAATCTTCAATCATAATTTTGCATTCATTAATTTAATAATGTTGTGTGTATCTTTAGATTTTATATACTTCAATTTCTTAACAAATACTGAACTGAAAATTAAAAAGACATGCGCTGTGCAATCGTCGAAAGATGAAAACTTGATTGATCAAATCACCGAAAATCAAAGCAGAATTATAATTATTCAGAACATTTGATATTATCTTAAAATAATAAGACTCGTATATATTAAGTAACAAAGTTGAATATATTCCCACACAAAATTTACGGGTACGAATCATTAAGTATCTCAAAATTTATATTGTTATAATGTTTTTTTGTTGCGCTGTGGAGTCGGAGTCAAAGAAAGCCAGGAGCTGTGGACTCGGGAGTTTTCCGGATGTGGAGTCGGAGTTGAAAAAACCGGAAAAAAATAATTTAAAGATACTGAAAATTTATATGTCTATTTGTCATATTTATTGGTTTAACTTACTAGAATTGTTTAAGAAAACTATTCGGAGTCAGAGTCGGTTTTTTATTAAAAGCCAGAATTTTATAGGCAAAATCATCTGTTTTTGCCCGACTTAAGGTTGAAAATTAACAGACTACGAGTAATTTAAGTTCAGTGCGACTTATGATTAAATCTCTTTCCGTATATTTAACACAATTGGTTGAAAGATACGAATCAATATAAAAAGTATGACATTATCGCAAAGTCTTCAAATATCTTTCTAACTGCACCCACTTTTCCTGTTACCCGTTTATAACTATATCCCCTTCTCCCCCATTGTCCACCAAAGCTTTTTATTTCATAAGAAATGATAAATAGTTAAAACATGTCATGGCATTCACTAGTATACTAGTCAATTCAATCAATATTACATATGACTAGACGCGTCGTCTTTATGGTACGGGTCACTGATTCAATTGGTTTTTATAGGCTATCGTTTAAAATAGTTTATATAGGCACATTTTTTGTGTTGAGATAAAGTTCGTAAAGTACAATCTTGTATGATTAATAACTGACGTCTAGAAACCTTAGACCTCTATAGCATGAATTCGCATGTTTTGGTATTGTACTGTTGACCTTTTTACACGTTCACCGAAGTTTTTTTTTATACAATATTTCGCCGCGGGTCTCCTGGGATTCTTTGGAGACAATCTTATATACACCTTTACAAATGATGGCATGTGGTATTGTCGACTTTATAGGAATAAACTTTGGCATATATATTCACTTGCGTTGTTTGAATTATTTATATCGGTTATGGATATTTTAGAACTTCGACTGAAGTTATTTTATAGAATTCATTATTATTGTTCATATAATTTATACCAACAATAATTTATTATACTAGACATCGATTGTTTTATTTAATCGATAATTTATAACATTTTATGGTGCTTCAAAATTTTCAATACAAAATTTGCATTTTTTTCTTTTATGAAATATTTATAATATATTTATATGTTTTTTTTTTAAAAACATTTTAAGTAAAAAATAAAGAAACATGATTAAATGAGTAAGCATATAAAATTATTGTAAGAAGCTATAGAACTTCTCGGAAAACCATAAGAAGTGCTAGGCTTTGTATCAATACTAATTATTTACACCTAACATAATATGTCCAGCGAGATTCGGTGAAATACATTTTTTGCCAAAATCATGAAAAGGGAAGGGGGTGCTCATTATTTCTTTTTTGTTGTCTTATAAAATATGTAATGGCTTTGTGAACATGCAAGAAAAAGTGCCACAGGGCTTCAAACTAAACATATCTCTTTTTCCAAATATATCAAATGTGTATTAAATTGACTTTGAAATCAAACTAAACTTTTCACAAAACGTCAATACATAACTGATCATTAAAAATTCATGAACTGAAAAATGTCTGAAAAGTAATATATTTTGTTTTTAAGTATATAGAATAACAACAAATGTTCAAAAAAACATAATTTAACAAAAGGTAGATTCTAACGTATCCCAAAATGTTTTACAGTCTACAAGCATTAAAGTATTGTGCGACCCTGAATAGCGGCGAGTTTTGCTTTCCCGGTGGCGAGGTTCTTCTTGAAATCAATGTAATATTGATAAAATTTATACTTTATCACTTTTAAATATTTCACTGTCTTTCTAAGAGTCATTAAGGTGTGTAGAAATATTTGTT
This sequence comes from Himalopsyche anomala, assembly GCA_031772345.1. Lineage (NCBI taxonomy): Eukaryota > Metazoa > Arthropoda > Insecta > Trichoptera > Rhyacophilidae > Himalopsyche > Himalopsyche anomala. Next base: position 18,379,050 of record CM062827.1, on the reverse strand, counting down.
TTTTTATACTCAATTTTACACTAGTTTAATGAGTGTTAAGTCTAGCGCGTAAGCTCACTCTATTTCTATAGCAACCAACACAAAATATTTTTGACAGCGATATATATTGTTAAATAACATGATTTTATTTTTTTTCCGTTCTAATGAATGGCTCTGTAATTAAATCATTGAATAGAAGTGTAGAAATGTTTGTCTAAAACATCGATATCTGTGAACGTTTCATCTCTACCACCCAGATTTAGACACAAAACACGAAAATCATCGCTGATTACAAGAACTCTCTTAACTTTTTTATTCACTTCCACGAAACACTTATTTTTGAGTTAAATTAAAAGTTTTAATTAATACAGTGTATTGGCAACACAATTTGTTGTTTTAATTGTTAATAAACTTGTTAACTAAGCAAAATTGAATTTTAATTCACTGACCAGTTGGTTTTTCAATTGAAAATGTAATTGAAAAATATATAAGTCCTGCGCTTTTGGCGTTCATTTATATTATGTTCGTGGTAAATACGGATATTAATTTACTAATGGTGCCTATGATAAAAAGAACGGCCTACTTAAAATGCCCTCCTAGATGCAATCATTTGATTAAATGTATAAATTTAACATTTTTAGTGTAATGTGCCCATGGCGTTTGTTTATTTACGATCTTTTTTGATGGACGAGATAATATTAATATTATTACTGAAATGTATTTCCAACGTATTTTAATATTTAAAATTTCAAAACGGAAATATCACATAGCGGAAAAAAGGAGTGCTCATCGCGATTTAACATATAATATTATTCCTAGAAATTGATTCAGTAGCGTACTTGAAAAAAGAATATATGTGAGAAGCTTTTTATCATTACCTAAATTATCTAAATATCGAGTAATGAGAAATCGAAAGAAAACTACTGGAGATTTTTTTTTAATTATAAAAAAAAATATTATAAGAATAAAAGCACATTCTTAAGTTACGAAATATACTATTTGAAAATAAAAAATATTGATCACCGACCGTTTTTTTTTATCCATATAATACTTTTTTAAACCATGTCCGCTCCCAATGTAGAGCATATGGACTCCTAATGGAGTTTACCTCAACAGAAGTGTTTCTACGAGAACTGTTTGTTCACAGTCGCTCAACATCACTTTTTTCAAGAGTAGGGAAAGAAGGATAAGGCTAGAATAGGACTAGTGATTGGCTAATCGCTATTGCTACACCCAGTTATTAAAGGATCAGAAGGATGAGAGGAGACGTAATAATGTGAATTGACTTCACAAACACCAAGTCTTCGATCACAACTTTGAATTGAATAATTCTCAAATTCACTGTGATCTTACCGGGAATCGAACCCAGACCTGCGTGATCTGTAGAGAAAGCTCTAACCAACTGAGCCACAGCAGGCGACAGATTGATGTATATAAAATCGACTAGACATAGGTTTACGGATGGTTTAACAGTGTTTAAATACAATTTTAAAACCTTTTATTTTTTGTCAAATAAAGTGATTTCCTCAGATTTTTTGGCATTATTATCTTGAAAATAACAAAATAGACATTATAAGTTATGAATTATTATTAACTTTAAATAGAAGAAAATAAATTAAAGTAAGTGATAAAAATTATAATCAATATTATACAACAATTTAAGTTTACAAAATTATGCCTGGGGTAAATTAGATTAAGAGATCATTTAAATCGTCAATTTTGTGCTGTAAGCCAAAAGACAAAATATTAGGGCTCAATGGCGTAACGTTATCGAAGTTTGTTTTAAAAACAATTCCCAAATTTACGACGTACAGTTTATTAGAGCATGCAATGCAGCTACGCTTACGCTTGGGAGGATTTCGTTTGATGAATGTGCTACATTTTCAATATGTGATCCAATAAAATTTCGTTATTTTAGATTGATCAAATAATCTTTTGGTTGTTGACTGATTTGACAAAATTTGAGTTATGCTTTATTTGAAGTTCGGTATCATCTTGGAAAGAGCCATAGCTTTCTAACGTCCATTTTTATAAATAGTTGTTTTTATATATGAAAAGATAAAAATAAAAAAGAAACTCAAGAATAGTTCGACAACTTGGAATATTTTAGATGTTTTCTAAAGATGCTTGATGGACTTTATATTTAATTTAAATCGTTCAAATTTTGTTCATTTCTACACGTTTTGTCACTAGCGACACGGGTTTTGTCTTTCGATATCTTCATGTGTTTAAGTGTACGAATGAATTAAAACTAACGCTTGGTAATCAGGTGTATCGTGTGTATATAAGATATACATTTATTTATCACTAAGTTTAAAAAAAATCCATATCGCTATCAATAGCTTTTTACTCGAACGCATGAAGATGCTGAAATGCGAAACCCGGATCGTTACTGAGAAAACATGTAGAAATGCACACAATGCGAAAAATCCAAATATAATTAAGAAGATATTTTTTTCACTAAGATTATCAATAAAGCGAAATTTTTTTTTCAAACATAAGAAAATTAATTTGTATTCCATAAAATATAAAAATAAAGTGTACTATATTTGCTATACCTTATGAAGAGCCTGATATTATAACTCACTTTTCCAAAATATTAAGTTGTGAAAAAATCACAAAAAACTACAGGAGGGAATATTTTAATAATTATAAAAAAAGTATAAATTACAATGAATATTTATTCTAAATGAAATGTTGAACAATCTCATGTTGCGAAATATACTATTAACACCATGAAAAATACTGATCGCTAAAAGGTTTTTCTAAGCATATCATATGATTTATTTAAAATTGTGAGCTTAGACACCGATAGTGATCTTCGACAGAGGTTTTAATAATGCCAATAACAATTTTATTATCCAACTATTTCTTGCATTAAAAAAAAATATTCATACCTACTTACCTCAAAACGTTTTTATACCAAGCTGCCCTAGTGTGCCTTTAATCAAAGTTTAATCACTTTTTTTTATACAGCAATAAAATTATTCTGATATTGTATGACCTTTTGTTTTTATTATATACATATTACTAATCTTATATTGACTTGAAAATAAATGAAATGAATTCTTGAATATAAAAGACGTTATTTTTTTATCATTTAAAAGATGTTTTTTTTTATATAAAAGGCAATCATTAAGGACTAAAGCTAAGTTTTAAATATTATATTTCTAACCTGATAAAAAAGATGATTCGAAAAGCCGAGACAGTCTTCCCCGGTTGCACATTCAAAAGTTTTGATTACACAAGCAATTTTTTTTTATAACGTTTTCGATCGATATTTGAATTCTCATTAAAGGCTTCTCAGATTTTTTTTCCCCTATCTCATTGCTGGTTTCTACACCGTTTCCAATAAATAACGATAAATTAAAGCTGTAAATTTTAACCCCTTTTCTTCCATTATAAAGTGTATAACTATTAATCAATGTCAATATTCGATCAAAATCGTTTTTTTGGATTGATCAATATTTATTGAAATCTCCTAAGACCACATCCGTTTGTTTAATTGTCTCAATTTTTATTCAATTTTGAACATAAACTGAATTTATGAATGTTTCCAAGGCATGCATATGTTTACGGAAAATAGTATGGCTTTAAACTTAACTGGTATAACGTGTGGTGAATTAATTCCTAAATAGATACCAATCGACTTATTCTAAATCAGTTTTATGAACTAGTTTAATCGACGATGAAAATTTCAATTTTGCCGAGTATATTCAGTTACAAAATTAATTAAGCATCTAATTACACGTTGACTGAGAGTAATCTTATCCAAGACCAGAGGCATGCCACTGCTCGGATGAAAAGTAAACGTAGTAGGGGGTTTCCACACACTTATTAGTAATCTCGGTAAGTATGTCGAGTGCAGGCACCCGAACGTGCCTTTTCCTAAACTGGAAAATCCCCGCCAGACAGCTCATGCTTCCTCTCTGTACAGGATGTTTACTCAACCGTTTTCAAAACTTCCAGGTTGCAATTTGAATGGATATACGTAAAAGTAATTTCAATTTTATTACTAAATTAAACCTACTATGCTTAAAGCTTTTAAAATCTAACCTTTAAAAAAATCTCAGAAAAATATTGTCTAAATGGTGATTTTCATTTAAAAAATAAGCTGTGTGTAGAATATATTAACGGTAGACGTTAAGCTAAAAACCAATTGTTTCGATTATGAATGCAGATAGAAGGATTTTATTAAGCTGTATCTTCTGAAAAAACAGTTGCAGCCATATTCTGTCTGTTTTATCACAATATGAACATAATATTCATCAAGTCAATCCCGTTTACAGTAATTATTGGCTATGAATTACTTAACGCATTTGAATTTGTTGATAGAGTTCGTTAATGATAATCGAATTTTACGAAATAATTAAAACAAAAAGTAATAGTTATAATGCATAAAAGGAGATTTTAAATCATCTCAAATCAAGGTTTTTCAACATAACGCCTTTTGTCAAAATCGTTATCGTTTACCAAAAGTAAAAGACAAGAATGGATTTTTTTTCTGATATTTAACAATGAATTGAAAAAGAGTTATATCATCCATCTTATGATATTTATCATATATTTATATTACTAAATATTTTATGAAAAACATGTAAAATTGAAACAGAAAATATTTGATCATATTTACTGTTTTTTAGATGATACATATTATCATTACAGATATACCTAAAGAGATGGTGGACCAAATTAAGCCTTAATTAATATTAATTTTGCCCACAGCAAGTTGTCAATTTTGATTTCACCACAGTAATATGCTAACTACTTGATAATACAAGAATATTACAAGATAAGCTGTCTTTTAAGCACGTTGAGAAAGTAATATTCAATGTATGTTATTTAGGAGCGTCAAGATTGTAAAAGATAAACGAAATATATGCATTTTATTAAAGAAAAGATATACATACATGTAACTTTAAGTCATGAGTAAAAAAGTATGTCTATGACACCTTACGATAAACCACTATTTCTTTTAAAATACTGTATCGGAAATTCAGGAAATATTATGCACCCATAATTTGAAAAAAAATCACAATTTTGTCAATTTGCATGTTGCATTATGGAATTCTTCGAGCACTGTTTATTAGAAATTTATTCATAATAATGAGTACATAAAGTTATAATCAGTAACTTTTTATTTTAAAAGAAATTTACTAAAGAAAATTATTTAAAAAAAACACATTCAATGGGTTATTTACTTCACTATTTGCTGATGTCAAATGTTTAGCAGTATTCTGTTAGAACGGTTCAAAGAATATTTAAAATAACTATTAATATATAAAAATAGTACATGACTCTAGCTACATTTCTAAAATAATGATTGGGACATTTTCTGTTCATCGCAAGGGCTTGTGACATTTGAAAAATATCTTCGTTACTACATTTTTAAATTAGAAAGAAATACCATGTAAACATTAATGTCAAATCATCATCAAATCGAATAAATTATGATCAAAAAGTTTGTATGTAATTTCAACGTATATACGTAATGAAAGTAAATATAGAGATATTCATAAAAATGTTTCTGTTGCTAGTAGCATCCTGTATTGAGTTAACAGAACATTACCTGGAAATGAGAAAAGATATCAGCAAACAAAAATGATTATTACAAACAGAAGTTTCCCAAGAATATGTTGTTATATATTTTATGAAAATAGAATCTGTATTGATTTAATAGAATGCTTAAATCAAAAATAAAAGTCAGCATATTGTAAAGAAGATTTGGTATGCACTGGATGTTATATGGTAAATGTTTTTTTGATCACCTTAGAGGTAATTAAGGAACACATGATGCACGCAGCTTCCTGGTAAAAAAAATATGCGCTCGTTTTTTAATCATTTTTGTGAAAATGAAAAACGATGAAATGATATGTAGACTCTTTTCTTATTTTTTTCGTATTGACTGCTTTGTTTCTTCATTATCAAATCATATGCAAATTAGAATATACATCAAGAAGAAATTTCCGTGCATGAATGATATTTTTAGTCTGTATCCAAACTAGCTACAAAAATAGGAGCCTAGAAATTGAGAACTTCTGTTTCATGCTCCGCATGTTTTTGATACCATATGAATCCATTGCCTTGCAAGCTAAACAAATTCATAATTTATTTAATCTAAAACTATAGTTACTGTACTACTTACTCATTCTGTTTCTTAAACTTTTTTGGAACGTTTAGTTTACCCCTGATTTGCTTTACTTGGTAGTATTACTCTATAAATCGAGCAGTTTATAACAAGGTAGCGTATGATTAAAGAGCTTTCTATATGGTTGTACAGTCCTCATTATGAATGGATAGACTATATTCTTTCAGTCTCATTAGGGAATTTATTTTTGTATGAAGGTGTCAGTAAGGCGAGGGGTAGCTAGATCCAGCGACGGCAGAGAAGACGGGGGGATGAAACAGTGCGGTAGGTGCCCGGGCCACTAGTACACCCCGAGCAGCTGTGGGGAACACACGCAAAGCTCAACACTGAAACCCTTTTACCCTCCACCCTCCGGGAAAGCGAGAAAAGCACTGCTTTGCGACGTAAAGCTAACCTAAAAACTGTAGTCTTAATAAAAAAAAACATTAAGAAATATATTTTTGCTCTTCGCTAAGAAACAGTCTAATAAACGTTTAAAAGAAATCACTTGCTTAATTTAAAAATAATATCTATGATTATTTAAAAAGACAAGTTTTCACATGTGAAAAATGTGTTGTGATAACACTATAGAAATAAAATATTTAAAAAAATAAAAAAGTAATTTAGCTGATGAGTGATAAATTTAACAGACTATGATTTATGTGTGAATATAAAAATAAAATTGTTGGTTTAATTAAGTAGAGTGGAGCTTAGCGCCGCTATGTATGGCATAAAATGAATTTGTGATTGATAAATAACTGTATGACGCGGTGTTCCCATTACCTAATGGGCAGAGTGTTATAACTCAATAATAATTGGTGTGAAATTCATTAGTTGAAAGTAATCGTGTGCGTCGGGCTTGCGGCCTAGAGGTGTCATCAACAATCGTATATGCGTCGCGGTGACACCTAGCGATAAGAATTGAGCTTTTTGCTTAATTGGAATATGGCAATTGGGACACACCAGAGGTTAAACGTGTGGTAGGGGGAACTTCTAGGCTTTAATTCAGGTGATTTTTTATGGTAAGTTTGCATTAAATGTGTTTAATTTTTCAGACGTTTTAGTTAAATTGTATACAATATTTACAATTTTATATGTGTTTTCTAAAGATTTTTTATATCTTAGTAATAAAAATAATAAAACTATACTAAAATCAACTTCTTTATTTCAATAACGTTTTTATATTAATCGATAATCAAATACACTATTTGCTATTATCAATTAATGAACCACGTTTGTTTTTACTTTTCGAGTAAGTAATAAATATTTTTTTTTTAGTTTAAATAATATAAAATTAAACATTCACAATTAAATTATGTGTTTTTTTATATTTCGATTAAATTAATGCCCGAGATTTTCTTTTTTGATTTTTTTTCTATATCCTGACGTTTTGAAGTCGGTGTTTACGTCGTTTTCGAGTTTTTTTGTCAAAATTATTAGAAGTTGAAATAATCTGCCCATTAATACGTGTGAAGTATCATTATTTTTTTTTAATTAAAATTTCCAACTTATTTATACCGGCCGACACATTTCAAAATCATTCAGTATTTAGTTTCATACGAAACAAATTTGATAGTTTCTCTCAAAAATTAACCCAAATCATAAAAAACGATGTATTCAATGACAGAATTAAAAATGGTGCCGATTTCAATTATATGGAAACATGCGCAAAGCATTTTGTGTTTCCACTCTGTTACACAATTCCCAATGGGAGAACCATTTTTATTTGAGGATTTTGTGTGACATTTCCCACGAGAAACATACGCCACTGTCAAGTGTATCATTAACTAAATTTCGCTTAAGCGTAAGCTACTTTTTTATAAATATAAATTTACCAATTTTTAAACATCGTGTAAACGTCGAGATCACTTACAAGTAAGTGACGTAAACAGACGTCATCATTATTATTTATTACTATTTTTTATGTAACTTAAAGTAAATTTCAATCAGTTGGTTGATATTGCTTTACTGCAGTACTCAACAAAAACTTTATGATATATATATCGAAAATAGGATTAGATTGTTTGGAGAAATTGAGTATTTTTACAAAGAAAACAATAACGAACAACGGGAAGAAACGGAAATTAGGTTAACATTGTTTTCGTCATTTTAAGAGAGGATTGAATAAAAATAAGATATTCTCTCAAACGAATGACGTATTTCAATCGCGTATGTTTCTATAAACATTGGCTACGATTTTAATGCTAATCGAATTAATCAAATAAATGTGTTTTTTTTTAAACTTTTAGAAAAATAAAAGATAACATACTCAACGTGCTTAAAACAATTATTTTATCCCACACCGATATTGTCTCATTACGAACAAACATACAATCGATGCATATTAACTATTCACTTATCAAACGAATTTATTATTAATATTTTTATGTTTTAAAAGCTTTTGTCAAGTAAAAGTACAACAACAAACAGTTGATTGATGATGGTAAACGAAATTTAATTTTCGTAATACAAATTAGAATTATAAATTCATCATGTTGAAATAATCTCCAAATAGCGCCATATAAGCTTTTATGAAACGCTGTGTGAATAAAAGAATGAAAGATGATTTTTTCTTTTATCCTGAAGGTTATGAAATAAAATATTTCAAAAAGTTTATTTTTTTTGTTCACAAAATTAAATGCCTTATTTTCAAATTTGCAATAATTATACAGATTTAATTTAAAAAAATACTGGAACCATTAAGAATCTAAAGCTTTATTTTTATGACCACTAGTCTGACCGATTGCCTTCCTCGATAAAAGATCACATGAAAAGACTTGACAACAAACTAAAATCTTATTCTCATTTCATGGCGCTACAGTCCAAGTTGAACTTGGCCGCCAAAATTATCCCTTTTACTTCACTTCGCCCTCCTACACCAGTCACTGATCTCTAGCACTAACAGGTCCTGTAGCACATCTCATGTATCTAGAAAAGTCGTAGTTTTCTAACACTTTGTCTTCCTTCAGGGATATAATTTTTTAGCAGGTTTTTGGAATATCCATTTAACTGTGAGTGAGTCCGGCCCAAATAATGCGTTGAGTTTAAACAAATTTGACATTGTCTAGCTCGCTACGTCACCAGGTGCCAAATTCGTAGACAGAGCTAAAAATCTTTCACAAGATTGTTCACTCTAACACTTGTAGCGTCTGAGAGTTCTCAAAGCTAAGCGTTCAGGTCTCTGGTCCGGGCAGTAATATAACCTAATTACTTATGTTCAACACCTTGACGGCGAATTAAAGCATTTTTTTTTTGTGTCATAGAAATGTTTTTTAGGTTGGTATTTAAACATACTAGTTGACGTTTGACAGATCGATTAATAACCGTAGTAAGGTAACATAACATAGCCGTAATTGATACGTCATTGTGTTATCTACCAGTCTAAAAAATATCTATAGAGAAAATCCAAACACACCTTTATAGTCATGATTGTTTTGTATAAATATCTCTGTATATGTAAATTCTTACATTAAAAATATATGTGAATCTGGCAATAACCAAACAGTCTATTGGCTTTTTATTTGTAAAAAAAAAAACATGGAAAAAAGTATTTTAAAAACACTTTCGACGCTGTTTCTTCAAAGAAATGATGCAGTTTTTGATATCGACTGTGAAAAGTAAAAATGACGTAACCCATACATTTTTTTTTTTACACGAAAAACGGTTTTGGATGGTTTTGGGCCAAAGACAAATTATGAAATATACGCAAAATTTAAATGCATGAAAACTGATTAACTGGTTTTTAATTGACTTTATCTGTTATTAATGTCTTTAAAAATATTAAAAAAAAACATTTTTTAAAGTATTTTTTCTTAATGTAAATTAGTCACCAATTCGGTATATCCAGCATCAATAATTTTGATAGAACGTATATCAAGTTGTATACATTGCGATTATCCAAAAAAGGTGTTTTAAAAAATCCGGGTTACGTCCTGTTTCCTTTCCACAGTCGATATATTCGTATTGACCAGATCTCTTCTTAAGCGTTTCTACCTAGCTACGGGACAGGGATTTAAATTATATTATTTTGTCATTATTTATTCTATGCCAAAGCTGAGGCATTTAAAATATTTTCCACATTGACTGAATAAGGTTAAGTTATTCACATTTTAAATCGTAAATTCTTGTGATTTCCCTCGTCGTAATGGAATTATATATTTTAGGTGGATACTTAAGTAGACGTATTTTGGTTTCTTGCTCATAAAAGCCAGTAAGACTGGTCGTAAGCCGAAAGCAAACTGAAGCCTTAAAAGTATCGTGGTCAATAACGAGAATGCGAATGAGAGGTTTATACTAGGGCATCCAATCCCGAGAACCCAACCAATATGGCGATCACGTACTCCCGGGATTGTCTTAATACCGATTGCGGGATTTTAGGATTCTCTATAACATGTAAAAAAAAAAGATTAAATTTTAAATTCTTCCCGATTCACTACAATATTTAGTAATAAAACAATTTACATCCTACCTTAGTTTTTTCATGTATTTTTTTGTATAATACCTATACAAAAACTAAATGAATTATTGTCTTACTCTATTTCATATTTTGTATCAGAACAGGAACAGTTTTTTTTTTATATAATTTTGCATAAAATTCGGTTGAAAATATTTTTGTTTTAGTGTGGTATAATATTTTCTTTAATTTTAAATTGAGATCTTGGACACGGGTATTTGTGATGTCTCTACAACTTCAATCGATATAAAGCAACAGTGGTTTATAAAAAAAATATGTTGATTTCGCATTAGCTGTAATGTCATTTATTTTTTTTGTATTTAAATTGGTGATATGTAAAAAAATGAAACTACAATAAATGATCAATATCGGGATCCTGGAAACCCGGAGATGAAAGATTATGAATCCTGATATTTGGGATAACACATAGAATCCGGGGTTGGATGCCCTAGCTCATACGTGTGACGAAATTAAATCAGCAGGCGTTTTAGACTAATCTTATTCTCGGTGAATGAATACATTATTTTTCTGCAACATTTCTTCATATCTTACTTACTAAACGATTTTTTATTTTGTTTTAGAAAGAAAACCAACCGTATATTTTCAAATCCAATGCAACATCAAGTTTAACTAGACATTTATGTATTTGCTTCTAGTAATTAGATTGAAAGGATTAATTTGGTTTTTTTTTCGCTAGTGTTCAATGAAACGATATTTTAGTACATCCAAACGTTTTCCGAAAGGCCACTGTGGTTCGTATACTCAAACAAGACAGACAAGTTTTGACATGAATACAGTACGACACATACGGGTTGAAACAGAGTTACATATGTGTCTATGCAGTATTTATTTTCACTACACGGGAATACGTTGAAAAAATGTATTTAAAAAATCTCATATTCGCAATAATTCAGTAACTGTTATACTTGAAATCAAAAAAAATATACTTAGTAAATAGTTAACTCAATGTATTTTTCATTGGAATGACTTTTGATGAGCTGCGATGATCAAATAAGAGTGGGTGCCTTATATTACATACAACAATTTTGAATGTTTTCTTTTGCTTAATTAACAAAACAATACAAGGCTTTGAGTTGAGGAATCGTTTTATGTAGAAATATTAATTCAAAAGTATGTTTCAAATCAAAGATGGAAATTTCTTCACATTTATAAAAACAAGATTGGAATAAGCAATTATTTGATTTATTTTATGTATGGATTATTTACAAAATATAATTAAATTATGTTTCTGCGACGAACTGTTAAAGGCAGACCTTAAAATGTTATTTTAAAACTAGGCTATGCTTTCAGTTTAATACTATCATGAAAAATCATTGCTTATAATTTTTGAACGTAACATCAAACTGAATAAAATTGAAAATAAAATGAAATGTTTAATTACATAGCTTTTTCAACAAGATTTAAAAAAATGAAATCGAATATGAGTAATTTCTAAAAACTTTAATGCCTGTCCAATATGATTGTCAATGGAATGAATAAACGTTTTTGAAGCAAAACAACGTAAAGTGGAAACAAATTCAGTGATTCATGACTAAATCATTTGTATATTTCTCAAAAATATTTTTAGGTTTTTTGGCAAAGGCTATTTTAACCAGTGACCTGTCAAAAAATATCTTTGATGTTGCGTACTATTAATCAATCTCTGTTTTAATAATAAAATTGTTACTAGAATACCAATCTGCAGCTTTTGCAGAAAATATGTATGATGTAATCTGTTCAGAACAAAAATATTCAATATTGCTTGAAACAGGAAAGATTTTTTATTTGACTTTAGTGGGTGAATGTAAATTTTACCTTTAAAATAAATCCATTTACGACATTATCATTCATTGATATTATGTCTAGTCTATATTATTTTTTATGGAATAATTATTTCCTGTGATTTGCAAGGATAATCACATTTATCTACAAAAACAACTCTTGACGTTATCAAAAAGATTTTTGTGATGATCTGAAAAATCTTTGCCATTTTCTTCTTTCAATGTGGAAAAAACTGCCCATGGTGAAAGATTTAGTAAGTTTGAGCGTCATTGTTTTAGGCAACGGCTTATTTAACCTATTGGCTGCCGTAAAAAAAGTACCTTTGTACCTAGCACGCCAGCTATAATTTGCAATTATTAATTTAACTAGTTTTTGACGAAGTAATTCATCTCTGGTGTGTGAAGCACGACAAAGTTGACGAGATATCTCGTTTGTGGCAGCCATCCAGTTAACGTCTTTAGAGTTTTTGGACTAAAAAAATTGCAGAAGCTCCCTCAGTAAAATTCTTTGCCAAGTCATATCGACTGTGGAAAGGAAAAAGGACGTAACCCACACATATCAAATTTTATCAAATTTTACAGGAGGCACAAAAAACGTGTTTTGATGATTTTCAGCAATATGCAAATTATGAAATAAACACAGCCTTGAAGTTCACGGAGACTTCTAACCTGGTGTTTAATTAACATAATCTTATATTAATTTAAGAAATTGTCTGGGAAAAAACCTTTTTTTCAATCATTTTTCATGGTTTCAATTTTCACTAGTCCATTTCTTTTCAAACTTAAAAGTTAAATTTAGATACTAATTCAGCATTTGCATCTTACATCCATTTGATAGAATGTTTATAAAGTTTTACACATTGCGATTATCGAAAAAAAGCTGTTTTGAAAAAACTGTGGGTTACGTCCTTTTTCTTTTCCACAGTCGATACTTAGTCGAGTAATGACGTTTTTTTCTGCTTATTTCGTAAATGTTTGTTTTACAATTATAATGTTTCTATGAAATAAAGTTGACGAAGCAGTCGTAATGTATAGAATATTTCTAATTTACGCTCTTTATTTGTATATTGACTTTTCATCGAAATTGCTAGTAGAGATTCCAATCCGGATATTCGAATATTCGATATCCAGATATATTCAGCCCTTTTTAAACTATTCGATATTCGGATATTTGGGGAAATATTCGAATAGTATTCGTTATAATTTTGAATTAAATACGTTACAAAATCTACGAAAGATCACATCACAATTTCTCGACTCGAATCGACTCGAATTCGAGGCTAAACATTTTGTTTATGATATATTTGAATCAATAAAAAAAAATAACAGAAAAGTTAGACGTGTTGTTTAAAACACTTCTAACAATAAAACCAACGGCAACTGCTACTAAACGAGTATTTTCAACGAAAGGAACAATTAAAAACTAAGTTAACAAATTTAAAATATGAAACGTTATTTTTAAAATATGCATTTTTGAAATTTGAATACATGTCTTTTATTACAAATGTGCTCGTTTTGTACTATGTAATTTAATATTTTAGTATAAACATATAATGTATGTATATACTATTAACTATCCGGATATCCGAATACATCCGGATAGTTTCAATTTTACTATTTGATATTCGATAATGACGAATAGTTGGAATGCCTACTAGTAAAGCAGTTCCTACTACGATATTTTGCATATTTATGCAAATGCGATAACCTTCCATGACTCTTAAACAGTGTTGCATCAGCATGCTTGTGTTTACGTACACAAGTTCATTATGACGTTGCTGAGAAAAGTTTAAAAATGCACTTTGCACCACGGAAAACTTCAGTCATTAAGCAGTATAAAACAAGTCGTAAACTCTAATAAGTTAGCGCCAATATTGGCTTTTATCGGTCCATCAAACTTGCGCTAAGTTCCGCTTGGTAAACTTTAGCAATTCATTTTTAATTTGAGATTTCGACTGAAGGTGCTTGTTGGAATTTCAATATTAAATTTGAATCGTTCAAACTATGTATGTACATTCACACAGATTTTGTCAGAAACGACCCGGATTTCGCCTTTAGGCATCTTTAGGCGTTCAAGTGCACGAATGAACTTGAACTGACGCTTAGCAAATGAATGTTTCGTGTTTATATATTTCTTTTTTATATAAACACGTTATTTCTTTTATAAACACTACACACACATTTTCTAAGCGTCAGTTAAAGTTCATCCGCGCACTTGAACGCCTGAAAATGTCGAAATGCGAAACCCGGGTTGTTAGTGACAAAATCTGTGTGAATGTACATAATTTGAACGATTCAAATTTAATTTATTTTTAAGGAATATTTTTAAATAATAATTTAAAACACGAAAATATATAAAATATTTTTTTGGTATAATTTTTTTCTTCCCTAACACCTTTTCCATCTTTCAATAACTGGGCGTAACGAGAGCGATTAGTTAAACACTAGTCCTGTCCTAGCCTTATTTTTCTACCCCTACCACTCTCTCCAGAAAAGAGAGGTTGAGCGATTGACTAACAAACAGTTCTCGTACAAAAAAAAACTTTTGAGATATCCCCATAAGGAGGCCATATGCTTTACATTGGGAGTGGACATGGATAAAAAAAATAAACTTTCAAAACACATCTTTTTTTAAAGTGAGTAGTAGGGAAAGAGATATAAGGCTAGAACAGGACTAGTAGTTGGCTAATCGCTATTGCTACACTCAGTTTTTAGAGACAAAACGTATGGCAATGTTCAAAATTTTAACAATTCAAATTTAATATTGAAATTGTGAAATGCACCTTAAGTCAAAATGTTAAACAAAATAAAATGGTTCCCGGTAAATTGCTCGAATGGAAATTGCTCGAATAACAAGATAATCAATTTGTTTCCGTTTGTTTTGTCCGTTTGTTCTGTCTTAGCCCTAGTCTTCTATGTGTTCTGGAAATATATAGAAACAGTTTGAGTAACTAATTAATTAGCAGTTCTCGTAGAAACACTTCTGTTGAGATAAACTCCATTAAAAGATCATATGTTCCGCATTTGGAGCGAACACGGTTAAAATAAATACTTACGAAAATTATTTTTATATTTCACTCTCTAAACAAGTGTCGCACAAGATAAAAATGAAATTCGTAGAAAAAGTCGTGAAAAATCGTTTAAATAACCAAACAATTCGAATAATTTGTAATTCGAGCAATTTCCATTCGAGCAATTTACCGGCTACCAAATAAAATACAAAAAGGAATCACTTGTTTTTTACGTTTTAGTGATTATCAATTAATTTAATAATTCGCATCACTAGTAGAAAAACGAATAATTTTATCGAAATAATAATCTAACAATTTGTTACTACACACTTCGTCAAAAAACTAATTATTACTTGGAACAATTTCATTATAGCATTTAACACATTGTACACACATTAAACCTGCTACTTTGTAAATTATCATTAAGTTGTATAATTACGGTAAGACCTCCCAGGAAAAAAACCATTTCATTTGATCACGTGAACAAATAAAATAAACTCACTGCCCATTTTTAATGTAGACATTATGTTAAAAAATCTAATTAACCAGATACTAATTTAGTATCTGTAATATCGTGCTCCACTAACCACAATCATCAAGATTAATTAATTATTTATTCTACATTTCGCACATAAACATAGCACTCGTGAATTACAAATTATCTTTATGGAGCTAAATTACTGCTTCAGGAACACAAATAATAATTACAACCGTAATGCGTTGATATAGCAAGCCCTATAAAAAGGTATTATATTATAGCGTGCTTCGTATTATCAGAGTGTAATACGTTAAATATATGTTTTTGTATGAAATATTACGCGACGAGAGATATAAAACACATCTGTTTGTTGATAACATTACACGAGAAGTACACAAATGGTTAAGTTTAGTACACACATTAGCTAAACACTGTCAAGACATGCTTGGCTTTATGGGTAAAAGCTTTCTTTGGGCGCTGTATCACAAGTCAAATGTGTGCTAAAATTATAAAGCATAGTTTGCTTGTCACTTTGCATATTATTTGTTACCAATATTTGTTCTCAGAAATATCATAAAAGTTAAAAAATTATTATTATTTTAATAAAACAATCAAATATGAAAAAAAAATATTTTATATCATAATGCTTATGTAATATTAAAATACAAAATTTTGAGCAATTGTTTTGTGGCTCGCACATAGACTGATTGAAACAACTATATAGTAAAATATTTCAAAAGATTAATGTTTAAACAGTTTTGAATTGTCTAATTTATCTCGTGCATTGAATTAATCTTCTACCGGAAAATAATTTAAGCAGAATTAATTTATTGTAAAAGTCTTGCGCGGACTTTGTAGAAGTCTAGTGTTTGTTTAGAAGAAAGCCCAATCGGTCTTGCTGATTTCTAACTTTTTAAAAATAGAATTACTTACAAAAGGATTCCTTTTCTAAACTTAATCTAATCTTATTACGCCGTTTATTTCGAGTAAAAAATAAAAAAAAAATATATTACCTAGAAAATAATTGAATTGGGACAGTAAAATATAAATCCATTATTTTTTTTTAAATATACTATTTTAAAAAAATCTCAATTTTTTAAAAAAAGTCATTCTTTAATATATTTTTTACATATTTAATTTAAGCATACTGTACTTCTATTATGATTTTTTTTTTGAAAGTATTTCCTTAAAATATTTATCCACTGACAGTCCTGACACTATAGCAAGCTGCAAAGTCAATTCTCAGTTTTTGGTGATGGCATTTTAATTTTGAAGGTGGATAACCGAATATGTACAATGAATTTCTTCATATCGTCGAGGGGAAAACCAACATTGAATTTCTATTTTAAATGCAAAAGTAATCAAAAGATTCATATAACTGTAATGTAGAACCAACATATTTTTTTGTTTTTTCATCAAAAATATTTACATACATGAGATATTCAATCTAAAAGCAGTATGTTAGGAGTTGCATAGCACTTTAAAACACATTTTTATCGAATTTTCAATTATGATTGTTTTGAATTCCGTGGACAATATCAGTTTCTCACATGTATTCTTACTAACAAATGTTTTACTAGAGATTTTACTAGACAGTCAGCTAAAAGCTTTTATTGATTTTATAAACAAATATGTCACGAATATTTGTAGTATAAGTTCAAAATTTAAATTGATTCAGACTTACCTCGTTTAAAACTGACTTTTGATACATGAATGTTACAGAAATACTTTTTTAAATTCAAAATACAAAATAATTTCATCAATTTGACTACTTCTAATATATTGACAAATAAATTGTGATGATAATTTCCCAATATATGTGAAATATAATATAACGCCAAGCTATAAGGTAAATTAAAACATTAAGCTGATTTTCCAACGGCAGCTTTAATTACATCAAAAATGACTTTCTTTTTAACTTCTTCTCAAACAGAAAACTGAAGATAAGTGAGCTGAATGCAAAATTGTCCGTCGCCTTCGTTGTGTATAATACTTTCAATTTTTAGAGAAGCAGTACTAAGTGAAGCTTCTTGACTTGGCTTTTACTGCTAACACATTTTGGATATCAAATTTATGGAGCTTCAGGTACCAGGACGCGCCAAGCTCTTCCAGTCTCCTTCATCGATAAAGTTTTGAAAAATTATAAATTGCATCCCCTTACCATCGTTTGCAGACGGAAGGGCGCGATCACTATAGAGATAAGAAGTTCACAGGAACTCCATAAGCATTATTTTGCAAATCACATTCCATATGCTTCCTCCATACTATATCCGTACATGCACATGCGCATACATACATACACACATACAGTACACAAGAAAATTTAAACAAAGAGAGTAATTTTCGTGATGCTAAATTCGTTATTAAATTGACAATTTTAGACGACATAAGATCTATGGAGGGTCGTCGAGCAGAACTGCTCTGGGTCTAAACTGCTAACACATAGCACATATTCCAATTTACACACTGCGGTGTGGTTTTATTATTTATTTTGAATGAAAGTTTATCAAATATTGCTGTCAATGTTGTTGATATGAAAATAAAATTAATGACTAATAATAGAATAACACCATAAAATAAGTTGATTTATAAAGAAAGAGTCTCATTTTGCCTGATGTATATAACGATAATTATGGATCGAGCAAACAAGAACCATTTGTAAAATAGTGACGTGCTGAATGTGAAAGACATTTTTTTTTTGACTATACCATCTCCCATGCCATCATTTGTCGCCTGCTGTGGCTCAGTTGGTTAGAGCTTGCTCTACCGATCACGCAGATCTGGGTTCGATTCCCGGTCAGATCACAGTGAAGTTGTGATCGAAGACTGGATGTTTGTGATGTCAATTCACATCATTTCCTCTCCTCCCATCCTTCTGATCCTTTAATAAACTGGGTGTAGCAATAGCGATTAGCCAACCACTAGTTCTGTTCTAGCCTTATCCATCTTTCCCTACTACTAACTTTGAAAAAAGTGAGGTTAAGCGACTGAGTAACAAACAGTTCTCGCAGAAAAAACTTTTGTTGAGATACCTCCATTAGGAGGCCATATGCTCAACATTGGAAGCGAACATGGATTAAAAAAAATAATAATACCAGTTCCCATGTGAAGAATTTTGTCCCACTGTCACCCAACAATATGTCAATCCCATTGTTTCTTCTTATGGCATGCCAGCATTTTTCACTTTCGCCAAGTATACCCTATGGAACGAAGCCGACGGTCAAGGAAACCGAAATTCTGCTGGTCGCGAAAATAGGCAAGCAGATTACGTCCCGGATACATTTAAACGCAAATCCAAAAACCCATTGAAAAATAAATTGATACAAAGCAACCGTTTGGGAATTTTAGCTTGTTGCTCTGTTATCGATAAAGTGCCATGGGCCTTTCATTATTCTCTTGGCTTCAAGGCAAGAAATATATTTTGTCAAATTATCCACTCCTTATGTGGAGTGTATGGACTTCTAATAAAACATATCTCAACACATTTTTTTCTACGATAATTGTTTTTCAACCACTTGTTTTACGACAGAAAAATGATAGAAACATTAAGGTAGTTTATTGTGAGGAGTTTTTCGTAGTTTTATATTTAATTTATTCTCTCTACTATATTACTTTCCTCGAAAAAATGGAGGTTGAGCAACTGAGGAACAAGCAGTTCTCGTAGAAAACTTATTGTTTTTATGTATCTCAATTACGAGGTTATGTGCTCTACATTTGGCGTGAATATGTGAAAACGGTTTGCAAAGAAACTCATTTTTTGTCTGCTCTGCGTGAAATAAACGTAGAATTTTTAATATTTAACCTATGTTATTTTTTTATTAAAAGTATCAATATTCTTTACATAAGGAATGGATAGTATAATGTAATATTCAATAAAATTTAAAAGGTTAATATCATGAAACATTAATTTTAATCATTTCATTTTTTGTGTCAATGAATTATAAAATGAATTTTAGATGGTTATTATGTTTTAACTTAAACACAATTATGCGATATTATTTAAACATTTAATACTAAAATATTTAAGTAAAAAATGACAATGTAAAACCATTATACCAAATATAGAACGAAGACGTTGTAAGATACTGAGATAGTGTATTGTTCATTTTGCAGGGATTACGAAGCATAATTTTGTAATACCGCAGTTTATATTTCCGACAGCTGACGCTTGTAATGTGAACGGTGCATATGACAACGTTGCATCAAGCCAATGCTTCTCATCTTTGAGAAGTTTTTTAGAGAAAAATAGTGCATTCTAATTTCATACTAACATTATTGAATTTTAAGCAATCAACTTCTTCCCCGAGGAATATATGTATATGAAATATTATGAATTTTTGTGTGGTGTAACAAAAAAAGAAAAAGTATATAAAAAATGATTAAAATGAAGTAATTTCCAGGTTTGTTAAGGTCGATTTTTTTGAGACTTTATAGTAAAAATGAAAGAATTAGTGCTCTCCATAAATTTAAAATGAATGATAAAATAAAATTATATATTATTAATTTTTAATTTATTTTATCGATTTTAATTTTTTATGTCTAAAAATTCTTCCCTCTTTCAGTTATTAAATAACGGGATGTAGTGAGAGTGATTAGTTAACCACTGGTCATGTTCTATCCCTATCCTTCTATCCTTACTACTCTCTTCGAAAAGAGAGGTTGAGCGACTGAGTTGAGTTAAAAAGACAGTTATAATAGAAAAATCTTATAAAGAAATGCCTCCATAATGAAAACATATGCTCTCCATTTAGATTGGACATGGATTAAAATATAAAGCAAAGCTTATTTTTCATTTTCAAACTTGAAGACGGAAAAATAAAATTGATCAAACTATAAATGACTCATGCATGGAAATGAGCATTCATTATTATATTAAAAAAATAAACACTCCTTTAATTTTCATCCACTTTATTTACGAGAACTGGTTTAGCTCATGACGAGAAATATAAAAGATTAGTGGAAATAGTAGAAATTAGTGTTTTATTATGCCTTTTCACTAAGTATTTTGTTTTTCAAACTTTCTCTAATAAATGATCAAATTGAAAACAATTACAATATACACGCAAGTGTTGTCCTAACACACATATATTAAATGAATAATTTTTAAATCGTTTAATGGCATCGTAATGTTTTACCATATTATCCCATGTGAGGTATATTAAGACATTACAATTTTAATAATCTTTACACAAGTAAATGTAATTCCTTCTTCAATTTAAAACGGTAATAAATATTATATAGGCAATCATATAATTACGTTAAATTCCATCGATATTGAATAACAAATTCAGTAAATAAGAAAATAATATGTCATTATGACATAATCGAATATCGGTGAATTCTTCATAAAATTGTGCCGCCGAAAATAAATAAAAATGATCTTTTTACTTTTATACATAACAATACATTTTGTAGTCTGTGTTTGTGTCTGTGTTTGTGTTTTACATATTATTTAAAATGCCTCACTTTTTTGGAAGCTTTGTCTCTAGTAAAGTGACAAAATGGTGTTGTCGGGAGGTATAAAAGCTCTTTGACTTAATCGAGAGCGAAGATTGTCCTCGTTTAAAATTTTCATTTTGCTTTATATGCTGAAAATGACAAATAGATAATCTATTTTGATAGGTGATTGTCCTGACAATGAAGTTTAGCCAACGGAACAATATATACAGTTACGTAATATTATTTTACACCTGGGACGTATACAACGAATAGTATGTGATCATTATACTCTTGCGGCTCCATAACATATTTTCTTTATCGACGTAATTTCATTTTTCAGTAACGTGTGCGGTGGTTACTTCGGTGAAATTCATTTTTTATTGTACAAATACTATTGATAACACGGCGTAAGTACTACACGTGTCCTTTCAGTCAGAATATAATCTTTAAACTAACTCATTCGATAAATAATATTGTATTTTTTTTACTGTACGTGAATAGAGGAAGGTCAGAAAAATACTGTTTCTATTTTAAATACATATTCATTGTTTTTGAGAATGGGAGATTATTGACAGAAAAAATATGTTTAATTTTTTTTCAATTCATATATGTTCAAAAAGTGGGGCACATGGCCTACTAATCGAGGTATACAATAACTTTTCTCATAAAACTGCTTATTACGCAATTGTTCAACTTCTCTTTTATCAGAGAGAGAATGGATGGATTGATTCGGTTAGGACAAGGACTGTTGATAATGTCATCACTCTTGTTACACCGTGTTATTTTAGGATTGAACGGGTGGGACTAAACAAGTGAAATCCGTCATGGAAGCCAACGACCTCGACTTCACTTCAAACCTGATCAACTATTTTACATGTTTTAAAATGATTTCAATGTGTGCACAAACGTTATTAAAAAACAAACACATGTTTGTTTGTGACACGTTTTACATATGTTTAACTCCTTAAAAAAGAAAATTATTAGATGACTGTTGATTGATGAAAAGAAGAAAATTGATTATTTAATAATTCTAAATACTAAATGCCACATTATTTAATTCACGACTAATGAAAGTGAGTGTTACTAAATAGATTTAAGTCTGTAAAGATCACTTAAATACTTGAGAAAATACGTATTATTTCTCCTCAGTAAATTGAGATATTACTAATGTAAGGAGAATGTATTTAATTGGGTACTGTGGAACCGTGACATTCGAAGCAATTTTCCAGCAACAAAGCTCGGTAATTGTCGTATTTTATGAAGGAACGCTCATTGTCACACATTAAAATTTAACATTATGTAAGTTAAGTATGATATTTATTACGCCCTCATTATATTCGAGTATTCTGAATGCTTTCTATTCCATACCCAACTGCTTCTTAATGAGTTTTATGAAATGCGGCTAAATCATATTATGATAATTATATCTGAAATATTATCTGAATAAAGATGTTACTTATTTTTAATAGATTTTAAGGGTGAGTGAAATGGTCTACAGCGACACCTACAATTAAGATAATTTATTAAGTGACTAATTTTCAAACATTGGTATAATTGAAAAAATCTAACGTTATAGGATTTTCAAAACATTTCAGTTGAGTAAAACATTCCTTAATATTACACTCCAACAACATTTATTGGTAAAAAATGAACACGGAGCCATAACTAAGCGGTGACCTCCTACAATCTTCAATAAAATTATTTATTTAAAACAAAACGGACTATTTATTTTAAAAATAAATTAATTAACGTTAGCAAAATCAAATACATTAATTTAACAATTTTCCAATTGGTAGTTACTCCTTCAACATTTAATTAGCAATAAATGTCCAGTATAGACTGGAAAAAAAAAATTCCAGGTCCATGCTGTTATTTTCCATTCCAGACCACACGGGTTCGAATTCCAGTACCAACAGCATTTTTTAATTATTTGTTTGTTTTCTGTCCGAATGCATTGATGTTTGTGATGTCTCTTTCTTGCATCATTCCATTCCTAAAAAACAGAGGGCAGCGAGGGTGATTAGCCAACCACTAGCCCTGTATTGCCCTATTCTTTCTTTCTCTACTACGCTCTTAAAAAAGGGGAGGTTGAGCGTTCGTAACAAACAGTTCTCGTAAAAAAACTCCTGTTAATATACATCCATTAAGAAGCCATATGCTTATATTTTGAGCAAACATGGATTAAAAAAATCTTTACGACAGAATCAACTGTATCGTACATTATTTAATAAAATGCACTGTTTAATGAATCTAAAATTAATATTTGTATTTTACAATAAGTAGAATTTAATACGATGATTTAATATGTATATTGATAAAAAAATGTTAATAAAATAATAATTTATTGATTTTATTTCGAAACTAATAGTGTGCGGTTAATATTGTGCCATTGGAGGTGGTCATGAAGTGTACGACATCTAGGTTTTTGGGGAGACAACCAACATTGCAACTCACGTATTTTCCAGAATTTTCGTTTGTCACGCTTCTGCGTAAATCAGCGGAATCTGTAAACGGCTTCAATGTTCGTGAATTTGCAGGTACATTAAGGTTAATTGTAAATTTTGTTCTGGAACGTGAACAGTTGGCTTTAATTAATCAATGTAACAAATTAAACATTTCAGTTTCAGGTTTAATGTTTCGCCGATTGACAAATAATGTAGTATTAATTAAAACAAAATACAATCATATCTTTCAATGGACTTCAATCTATCTAAAGGGTCCGCCATCTAACATTTTTTTTTTCAACTAGTGCTTTTTTCGTGAATGGTAACACTTAGCTCATGTCTGATTTAACAGATAATTAGTTTTATTCTTCCGCTAAACGAATATGGTTGTGTATACGCTTGACCAACGCTGGAAAATATTGCGACATTACTTTGAAAATCATGGTAATGTTGCAGAATGTGTGCGAAAATTGCGTACGGATTTTGGAAGAAAAGAAGCACCGTCAGCTCCGTATGTTCGTTATCTTGTGAAGAAAGTGAAAGAAACTGGCATCCTCATCGATAAACCAAAGCGTGAAAAGCCAAAAACAGTGCGTACACCCGAGAATATTGCTGCTGTGGCAGAAAGTGTGCGTGAAGCGCCATCAACATCAATTCACCGTCGTTCTCAAGAATTGAACATTTCGGAGACATCATTGAGACGAATTTTGCATAAAGACCTTGGTATGACGTCATACAAAGTCCAATTGGCTCAGGAGTTGAAGCCAACTGACCATCCAATGCGTTTTCGCTTTGCTAAGTGGGCCTGCGATCGACTTACAGAAGATGCCGATTTTGCCAAAAAAATCATCTTTTCAGATGAAGCTCATTTTGATCTTGGCGGGTATGTAAACAAGCAAAATTGTCGCATTTGGGGCACAAAAAACCCGCACGCATACATTGGAAAGCTGATACACCCAAAACAATCCACTGTTTGGTGCGGATTTTGGTCCAGAGGCATAATTGGGCCATTTTTCTTCGAAAATGAGCAAGGAGTGGCCGTTACAGTCAATGGCGATCGTTATCGGGCCATGTTGAACGAATTTTTGTTCACAAAAATTGAAGAGGAGGATATTGGCAACATTTGGTTTCAACAGGACGGCGCTACGTGCCACACAGCCGAAGCTACACTCGATGTTTTGCGCCCTGTTTTTGAAGATCGCATTATCAGCCGCAGAGCTGATGTCGTTTGGCCACCTCGGAGCTGTGATTTGACACCGCTGGACTATTATTTGTGGGGTGCCGTCAAAGATAAGTGTTACGCCGACAAGCCAGAGACAATTGACGCTTTAAAGGACAATATTCGTGAAGCCATTGGTGAAATACAGCTGCACACAATCGATAATGTGCTTAAAAATTGGACCGATCGTGTAGGCTACTGCATGGCCAGCCGAGGCAGCCATTTGAATAAAATTATTTTTCATTATTAACCGGAAGGATTGTACTTTCAAATAAAAAAAGAAATTTGAGAAAATATTCAGTAGTATTTTTTTATTGCATTTTCAAAAAAAAAAAAGTTATTTGTCGGACCCTTTAGATATCAGCTTTAACTAATGCAATTAATGTAGTCAAAATTGTCTTGTACTTGCGATTGGAATTGTGTTATAATCATAATAATTATGCTGTGTATTATATAGAGTTTTCCCTTTACAGCGTCTAAAGAACATTATCTGTACATTGCCACGTGCCGTCCGTATTCAATTGACCCGGATACACGTTAAATGTTATTATATATTAACCTATATATTGACAATGTATGAAGTAGTTCTTAGAATGGCGCCTAATGGTTCACTCAAGTCATTATTTTGATAGAAGGAATGACTTTGGGGAAGGTGTTGGGTTTTGCCCTTTCCATGGTAGTTTCTCGTTAATTATTCACTCTGAAAGCTGTTGTAATAATCCATAAATATTTTTGGGCACATCGCTCTTCGACAAAACATCATTAAACTTGTTAGTTTAACGTTATATTTTTGATTTTACACAAAGATAAACTTTTGAGACTTATGTTTAAAATACACAATACGAGAAAACGATGCCAGGTACTTTGTGCAGTAGCCAACGTTCAACACGTCCGTGACAGGCTTAAGTCCTAGTACGAAAAGCATTTTTTTAATCAATCTATCGATTTCCGTTAAAAAACTTGTGTCTGTACTGTCTAGATACATTACCAAATTACATTTCACTCCTTCAATCTAACTCTGTCTTTTGAGCAATTTAGTTGAAAGTTATTCTCGTAAAAAATCGATTTTATGAGGTAATTTGCTCCGCATACGCTACGGACATGGATTATTAAAAAAAAACCTAATTATACGATATTTCCTTAGGTCACTGATTCCCTATCTATGGCCTAACAAATGCATGAATATGAATAGCTAAACCATTTTCAAGATAAATTATTTTTACTGAAAGAATATTAACAACTTTTAATATTATGTATACCTTCGAGAGAGTACGCAACGTAAACTTTCTCGTATACGCATATATTGAAAAACAAAATGATTGTTATAACTAAAAACTGTGGCTTAACTCGTTTAAGGATGAACGGAAAATTAATATTGGTAATGTGGTTTTGAATACACATTTAACTTGTTTTAAATTGTTCAACGCGCTGTGAAATGATAATGCTTTACTTACATACTTATAAAATAGATTCTGGCGTATGGCTCTAGCAGTGATTAAGTATCAAAATTATTAATTACACTTTATCGATGAACGTGCTGAAATATTTGCGTTCATTTGATAAAAGAGATTTATTCTCAAAAGTAATTTCTCTTATAAATATTGTTTTTGCGATTTTAACATCTGCTTAACACATTTGATATATAGTCGAATAAATATACTAACATAGTTATCATCTTTGTTACTTGTTATGATATATTGTTAACATACCTGTAATAAATAGCACAAGCCGTTATCGATGAAATTCACTATGATATGTTGCTCGATTTGATCTGTTATTTGCGGCAATCGAAGAACAAATGATTTTCAAATACTTTTAATTGATTTACAACTTTCAATTTCACAAAAATTGATACTTTTGTCACGTCATCTGTGTCATAGCCTTTTAAAATTAAACGTTTTGTTAAACTTTCTTGGAGTATTTATAAAATTATAATACCAGAAAAGATGCAGAAAGCTCAGTGTTTGCGTAAAATATTAGGAGTCAAATGGTTTCGCTTTGGAAGAGATTCTGATGTAAGGACGCAGACCATGTAGCTAGCTCCTTGGTTATATTAAAATGTTGTAACGGGCAGACACACGCCCCGTCCTTAATCATGCTGACATATTTTTCCAAGCATTGAGATTCTAGATTTGTATACAATCATATGATGTTTTTATATTGTGTCACTAAATTTCTACGTGGTGACCATTTATTTTGCTCAAAACCGGGAGTGAGTTTGGTCGAAAATAATATTGAATCAATATACATATCTAATTTTGTAATAGGGAGATATGGACTGTTTACTGGATATAAATACATTTTTAAATGATAAGTATTACAATTATTAATCTAAAATGTAATAAAAATTATCATTCGCACATTTTATGTTTAGTAAGACATTTTGTTTTATCGATAAAAAAATATTTTGAAGATTTATTTATGATTTTCTGAGTCATATCAAAGATATTTTTTAGTTGAAATAACTACTTCTGACTTGAATTCATACGCCATAATACTATAAGATTCATACAGTGATACAATTTTAATAAGAAAAGCCATCTTATATTGAAAAATACTTGATTTAATCTGAAAAATGAACTAGAATTAGTTCAATTCATTCGATCTAAAATAAATATACAAGTGGTGATGAAAATAAAAGAGTACACAATCTTCAGAAAAAAAAAGAAAAGCTGATGGTATCTTGTAAAATGAAGCCAAGTTTAATTATCTTCATTGCAATAAAAAAAGTGCAAATATGCTCTGAAGGAAAATATTAATTTTCATTTGTTGATTTGTTAAAAGAATAATGATTTTTCAAAACCATGTCTACTCCTGCATATAATTCTAATAGAGTTTCCCAACAAGCCTTTATTTTTATGGATGATAGTTTTAATTAAGTTGTTCATCTCTTCATCATTTAGAAAGGGCGAGGAAGTAAGGATAATGTTCAGAACGGAAGAGTAGTAAGGTTGTCGTTTTTCATTCCCCTTCGTTTTTAGGCTACACGAGAAGTGTGAGAGGGTGTGACAAGATAATAAGCCCAATTTTTAATGGTTATGATAACCGTCTTTATTTACATTATATTTACATTGCATACTTGGTGAATTAAATAAATGCATTCATATAGCCTACGCAGGGCCGGCTCGAGGATTTCTTTCTTTTCTCGAGGATTTCTCTCGCCTTTGCGCAAGGCGCCTCGCAAAACTAGAACTATATGAGTGAATATTACTTACACCTTAGTGCGGTGCCTGTGCGCTTCTGTGCGCCGCAAACTTTACACACGCCACAAGTCGGCTCTGCACCTATGCATTGTTGATGTAATCAGAGTTTTGTGGAAATTATTTATACCGGCTCTAAATATTATCGTCTACAATTTTATTCCTACGACTGCGATATATATATAAACGAATATATTTTCTATTACAACTAATTCTAATGCGCTTAATTTATAATAATAAGTTGAAAGATCATACGATATAAACTCGATGCGAATAATAATCTGTAAGTCACTTGAGATCTTGTCGGGAAGAATGTTTGATATAACAAAAACCCACGTCTTAGGTCTCAAATTTTAATTAAAAACATCTTAATTTGTTATTGACCTTTCCGGAGATGAATTCAGACCCACTTGATCGGTAGAGCTAGTTCTAACTAACTAGAAGAAAGCTGGCGACAGTGTTTAAGTACGAAAGTCACCTAAGACGACTTCTATAATTACAATTGTAATGTTATTTTTCTCCTTAATAGTGGAATATAATATCTGCAATTATTAATAATTACATATCATAATGGCTCATTAAAACTTACAAATTACATACGAACTACTCATATTTAGGCAACTAACTACGCTGTTAGCGTACACAAAGTTACCGCGCTGTATCTACGGCAGTAAACTTCTCAACTATAACACATTTTCTGTTTGTAACTTTTGTTTTTAACATTTTGTCGGTTAGTAATTATTATTTAACAAAAAGTCAACATTGTTTTAAAAGGCTATCAAAAAAATATTTAACGTTTTGATATAATAGTTTCTCGATTAGAACACATGCTAACTTTCCTTTAAAAACATACTTATCAGTAAAAAGTCATAAATTGGGCTTTCAATAAAATAGCATAATTAATAAAACAATATTTAACGATGCAATACAATTGTTTGTTGTTTTTTTTACTGCCATGAGTGAATGAAAAATAAAACCTCGCGTAAAATGAAAAAATATAGAATTCACGTACAATATTCGTAAGGGTTTACTTACAACAATTTTTCTAGTTGTGAATTTTTTTTAAAGTAATTAATTTTGAGATGTTTGAAGGATAAAAAGTATGTTTCCCATTAGCTGATTATTCTTATAAAGGGAGCCTTTTCATATCATGATAAAACATTATAAAGTAAGAACAATAACTTACTATTATGTAAGAAGAGTTTATGGCTGAGTTTGTATTATAAAATATATTTTCAGCAGGAAATAATAGGTAAGAAAAATGTACATTTGATTAACTGTAAAAGAAAAAGTGAATCTCTTCCCTAAACATCAGGCTGTTACAAGCCCGTGATGTTTAAAGATAATAAGAGTGTCCCACATCCTTACCGAAAAAAATGCTACCTGACGTTGTATCAAACAAACAAGCTCGTGTTTTCATTCATATTCCCGCAGAGTTTTCATCAAGGCTCGGGACTTTTCTTTTTAACCCTGCTGCTTTATGAGCGTCGCAGAATGCTGAATACTGCCGGCCGACTGGGGATTCATGTTTCCATAATGAGAATAATGTAGCCCGGTTGTAACGCGCGGGTAAAAACTCACTCCAGCATTTTACAAAAGAGTGATTCGCGCAGGCTGTCTCACGAAATTTTCAATTTGTAACTGTGCCTTTTCACCCTTGCCCGATTGCCAGAATCTATAATTTTGTTATTAAATATACGTGTCTCATGGGCCGTTTAAGGTTTAAATATTAATTATTAATATTATCATTATTTGCGCGATGAATTAAAGGAAATATTTTTTTTTACTTTTATTTATCGAAAAAATCTTCATTATCCTAACATAAATATTTTCCACATATTTTTTTTATTTTAAAGATTTATTATTCGATTTATAACTAAAAATTTGAAGAATTTTGAAGTAAAGATAAAATGTTGTTTTTATTTTTGTTCTTCTGAAATTGGATACTAATTTGCATCACTAAATGAACAATAAGATACAAATTATGATTATATCAATAAATTATGATTATATCAAATTATGATTATATTGAAATTATCAAATCAACTAAGATTTTTTTTCAATGCACCAATGATTATTTAATTCACTGCCGCATATATTATGGCTTCAACAGTATAGACATATTAAACAAGTGTTTTCTTTTACACACAAAAAGCTTTTTCACATATGTAATAACTTAACGTAAAAGCCTTGGCGTAAGACTTCGTATTAAAGATTGTTTTATCCACGTTTAGCGTATAATATTAGTATTCTTATATATGACTATTTGTACACTATACGTTTTTAGTTATTACAAAATATATTTAAAAATTATCTCACGTCTTTATAAATGGTGAGATATTAATGAAAATGAACGAGATTTTATTTGTGTTAAGTTAAATTAAAATAAAGCAAATAACAGATAAACTTTCCAATATAATAATAATATGTTGGTCAGACAGTGATAACCTGTAATTCTAGAACTAAGCCGTAAAATTTCTTTAAAACTAAGATTCTTACAATTATTTATTGTTTGTTTGTCAAGTTGGTTTGCTAATTTTTCCTCTCTCCGCAGCCTGTTATGTTTAAAATTCTTAATTGAAAAGAACAATAGTGAATGATTGCCAGATATTTTGAAACGATATTGTTTTTAAATTGAAAATACGTTACAATTAAACGAAGCACATAAAACAGCTAGTTAAGACACAACAAGAAAAAAATAATAGTATTTCACAGTGAAAATGAATTTCTGTCTTTTCTCTTGCGTTAATAAAAATGAAGATTACATGTTTCTCAATGCGTTTTCAAATTATGAACAGATATTTTATGGATTCCTGCACAATATTTAAATGCACTTCTGGATTCTTTCCGAGATAATCGACTCAAAATAAGTTACCGTAGTTTTATTATTTGTGTATTATTTTATATTTTTTAAATATTTTTTAACGATTGATAATGCAACTTAATCTTTTGTTCAATCCGTAAAGTAGTTAAAGTTGCTTTTATATTTTTATCCTGAGCAAAGCATAATCTTCAGTTTAAATAAATAATATATAGGCACAAGTACTTTAAGATGTTTGATATGTAGGTGTTTATAATATGCTTCAATGTAATTTTGCTTAATGCTGACTAATAAATCATACTTAAGAGATTGTATATTGAATTTTATTTGAAAGTTTTCTTAGAAACAAACAATAGTTTAAAGTATTTCACAATGCAAATAAACAAATTACAGCAAAACTTTTGCATTAAGAATAGTGCAAAAGTCATGTTAAGTAAATTTAGCAAGTCAACTTTCCGGTTGAATAATGCACTTCTTTGCAAACAAAGAACCAAGTCCACGACAGGCGGTGTAAGTAATTCAGTAAATAAGTTTAATGGTGTCGTCTCTTCTGTGTTGGCTTCCATTATTGTCATCTACAACTCACATTTTGCAAATGAATCTCGTATGTGTTGTATGATTTGCAAACAAATCTTGTATGCATGTTATATGGGATAAAAAGTTTCCAAAAACGAAGCAGTCAAGTAATTATAAACAAGTTTTTTGCTTGAAAAAGTTAATCACTTAACAATATTTTATAGTCACTGTAAAATATCTTATTAAAACAATTTGTTAAAAGGACTACTGCGAAACTTTGGATACGTTACTAATATATATATATATTGTATATTAAAGAGAAAACTTATTCACTATTGATAAAACAAAACTTACTAGAATTTCAAAAACAATTTTATTGAGTAAGACATTTCTTATTATACCATTATACTAAAATTTTTGTTCAAATTATGTACATACATAAGTTTTATCACAAGCGAGCTGAGTTTTGTATTTCGACATTTTCATGCGTTCAAGTGCACGAATATACTCACGCGTAAATGCGAGTGACTTAAACGATTCAAATTTAATATTGAAATTCCATCAAGCACCTTGAGTTGAAATCTTAAATCATAAGATTTTTGTATAAAAAAACATTACAAAAATAATAAATAAAATACGCATTTGTACTAATTTCACTTATATTTAATAATATTATGACCAGTTTCGCTTATGTCGAGCATTATTATCAGATAATCAGTTGTTCAACCAATAATTAGCATTATTAGATGTAGATATTTGATATCACCGTGGTGTGGTGATGTTGAATTTTTCGTTATTAGAAATTTCATAATCTGCTCTTGTGTTTTTTGTTTCTGGGAATCGTGTTAGAACAAATAATTTGTGTAAAAATAATGTGTTCGTTTCTTTAGTGAACCGTGTTATTTCAAAGTCGTGCAAAACATATTTGAGTGTATTAAGTATATTTTAACTTAGTACTACTCTTATATTCAGCAGTTCAGATGGATTGAGGATAGGAGATGTAATTAGGTTTTCAGTGCAGGAAAAGGTGTACATTGTATTAAAAAATAAAATTCTTTGAAACCATAATGTAACTTTTATCAAAAGTTTCCAACATATCGACCCACAATAGGGAGAAAATAGTAACCGACAATTTATAAATTTTACAAGAGAAGGTTTTTTTTTTAATATTCTCGTACTAATTTCGATTAAAAAAATCTTTAAATGTTATTGGTAAATAGTAATGTATGATCAATGCGTATCTGATATTATACTGACTACTTTCAATTCTCTAGATCAGTGTTTCTCAATACGTCTTCCAGTGACCTCGTCTACGTGGAACGAACGATAACAAGTCAAAGCGCTCACATTCACAGGCCCTAAAAATATCAGGCGAATGAGATAACGTAATATTTTTTTTTGTCACTGACACCCTAAGCTAGTGGAAGAGAATCTGCGGCCTTTTGGCTACTCCGGTGTGGCCTTTTTACTTGATCATCCAATTCTCTTGCAACAAAAAAAACTCCTGCACTGTTCATTTGGGCAAATCCGTAAATTCTGGAAGATCTAAAAAAAAGGTACCACGCTAGTGTCAACGTTTTCTTTACTGCAGCCTTATGTTGAATCAGATAAATGTGGCCTTTAGAAAAGGAAAAAATTTCCACCTACGCCCTAGGTCAGGGATGGCGAACCTATGGCACGCGTGCCCGAGGTGGCACGTTTGAGAATTCGGATGGCACGCGAACGATTTTAATGTTCAAAAAAAATATTTTATTAATTTAAAAAAATAAAATTTTGCTTAAATAATCCGTGAATTATTAATTTATCCCGTTTTATTAATTTTCAAATGTTTCCCAAGACAAACGACAATCGGTTGAAAAAACATTTTATATTTTTTCTATTTTGTAAAAATTCTGCCTGTGCACGCCACACAATCGAGAAATAATATTTGAGGATTTTTGGCACACGGACCCAAAAAGGTTTGCCATCCCTGCCCTAGGCAATCCTTTGCCAATTATGGGTCGATATGATCACGAAGTTCATCAATTAATACCACTCAACTACGGTGGCTAGAGTAAGTTTATAATGTATGCCAAAATATATAACTTTTCAGAGATATTTTGAAGTTAATCAAGAGATTGCTTTTGAGAGGTCTTGTTATTGTAAATGTTTGTAAAGTTTACGTGATTCGCCTGAGTATAAAAGTAGACAGATTTTTAAAACAGTTTTTCATACATGTGTTTTATTTCATTCTGTTTCAGAAGCCTAGCGCCATCGGTTGACCACGCACCCTGCATTCGTTTTGCCGCATAATTCTTATTTGGACACGCTAAGTGCCAAAGACCTGCAAGAACTAAATCGACGACCAAGAAAAATAATTACTTCGACTTTCTATGTCACGCGAAAAACGCCTTTCATTAGTCCCGGAAAATCCCCGTGTATAACTACTACACCATTTAATGTTTTTCAGTCTCGGGAATTTTTTGAACGGCTTCAAAAGAGCCTTAATGTTGTTTGCGTTGCTTTTTTCCGCACCACTTTTTTGTATCAGCGAAAGATTGTGAGAAATAAACCATAAACCAAAAAAAAACAGGTACTTAGCGAAAAGTTAGAGAGATAGCAAGCGTTCATTGCTATATAAAGTAAAGTCAATTTCATTAAGAATGTATAGCACAAAGTTTGAACATTATAATATGAAACAGTAGAAAGCATAAAACAGTGTTCATACCGAGGAAAATACATTTATTAATTCGAAAAAGTAGTATTGTTAATTTAAATAAAATTAGAGCATTTTTTACAGTAAAATTAAAAAAAATATATATCAACACATCTACTTCCATACTTATAAAACAATAAAGCTTTGCTTCATACACAGTTAAATTTCTTCGGTGTAAAATTTGAGTGTAAAATTTGAATGTAAAAATATAAATAAATTATGTCGTAAATTTGGAAATGGATTATCTAGATGTTGGAGTAACGCGAGTTTGTGAATATTAGACAAAAAAAATATTACGTTAATAATCCTAAAGTGCTATTTTACAAAACGCAAACAAAGGAAATACAAACAGTAAAGTGTGTTTTGTTTACCATGTCGCTGTAAAGAATAAAGGCATCAGAGATGTGTGTGTTTGTTTACGGGAAGCACTTTGACTGATTTGAACATGACGTGGATAATGTGATGATAGTGAAGTGATTTTTTTACGTTTTTCGATTCGATTGGATGAAGTTCCGAGGCATGGGGGCGCTCGGAATCCCCGCCAAATTTGCGGGGCTTTTACTTTTGGCTTCGCTCTTCCACCCAAGCTATGGTAAGAAACCTTAATTTTAGTACTCGGACTGTCATTGATAGATTTATTTTGGTAGTGTATAAGAATAGAGTTTCTTTATAAATAGAAATGGTAAACAACTTTAATTAACCGTACTCTACTCAAGATGCTTAATGAAACTAGAATTTCAAACATAAATTATTTGAATGCTGTACGTTTCTATATGTTTTATTAACTTCAGGTTTCATTTTGTATATTGTCAAAAAGAGCTCATTCTTGCACTTGAATAGCCGCACATGGCAAATAGTGAATCCCGGATAGTGATTCAATGATTCAAATATGATATATTTTACATTCGTTTTTAGTTATTAATTCTGTTCTTTTTTTCCTAAAAACTCTGACAATTTTTAATAATACAAAACAATAAATATTCGGTGTAACAGCTGTATATTTTTATCAAGATAAAATTACATTTATTATTCAACAGATATATTTTTTTACGAATATGATTTATAAATAAGTTTATAATACTCAAAAATGAAACTATGATTTACTTCTTAGCGTTTTGTATCAAAACTTTAATACTAAGCAAACAATCCTTATTATCCGATATGTAAATATTTAATGTAGGTGTGATGTAGGTTTTCTGTTTCATATCTTACTATCTTAACTAAGAATCAAGGTGTACAAACTGAGTGTTAATTTTTTCCCCATATGATTTTTAGATATGTACTTAAAAGCAAACATTAAATTAAAAACAAATTCAAAAAAATCCGAGATTACACACAAGACATTCATATTTAATTATTGTAATTTTAGCATGGTTATTTTACAAATGTGTGATTTTATCAATGTTTTAGAACTGGTTAATGGCGATTAAAAATACTTCGATCGTTGTATTAATTTAGGCAAAGTTTATTGCCGTGTGAATTAATGAAGATACTTCCAAAATATAAGCAAGGCCTTGTCAGTTGTTCAGCTCAATAAGTAGAAAATTAAATTGCGATTAAAATTATTCAGTTATTTAAGATGTTATTTTAAATAGGGATTAAGTTACATATAATCTTAAATAACCTATTTTATCCTCAGTGCTGAAGATACAATTGTATATAAGATTTTTTCCATTCTTAAAACGTTTACACTCAATATTTTGTAAAGCATTTTTTCTTCATTTAATATTTTTTTAAACTCGTAGTCATATATATTTTTAATACGACTATAATATGTCATATTCATGGTCAAGTTGTTAACGCCGTTGTATTTGGTTGCGGTACTCGCGGATTTGAATCTTAGTATAGTTTCATTTTTTTAATCGATACATGGCTTTTTATTCGAAAGCATGGATGTGTGTGATTTATCAAACTTCTTCTTCTCCATCCAATTTTAAAAACGAGGTGTAGAAAAAGCGATTAGTTAATAGGCCTTATTGTATAGGCCTTATGGGTATATAGCTAATTTATTTAAAAACGGTAGTTGAACAACAAAATAACGAGAAATCCCGATAGAAAAACTTATGTTTGTAAACTCCACATTGGAAACAGATATGAATAAAAGAATAGATTATACTTGTAAAATCAGAAAGAAATTTTGCCTGTTTGAAAGAATTAGTAATTTTTTAAGCCATGTCATGCAAAACTGTTGTGGTTTGATTGTAAATATAATTTATTTGTATTCAGCGTATCGTTACACTATTAAAATCATGTAAAAAATACTACAGTGCATTTCTGATGCAGATCGAACAAAACTTTCATACTTAAATTAAAATAAATATCATATTGATGTTCTCATTTAATTTATTATTTATTATTCACGACATAACCGGAATAAAATATGGCCTGTTCTATCGAGAAGGGAAAGCCATTGTTGGTTAAAAATCGATGTGAGCCATAAATCTTTTTGGCTGTCAGCCTACGTTTATAGTTCGTTGATAAATGTTATAATGAACACCTTTGCCAAACAATGCATAATTAGATGAGCAATCATAAAATAGATTAGACCAATGATTTATTAAGTAAATACTAACACGTTGGGTGTATTAATATACATTTTGTCAGCCTAGTAACTCAATTAAGTTTACTTGTTGTCATGTTTATAATGTCTAAAATGTTTTGACAAAATTGTATTATATATATTGAGCTTTGATAATGTTTTCTCTTCTATGATAAATATCTTTGTAATTTGATAACATTATCATCCGTCAAAGATAATAATTTTATATAAACATTAAACTCTACGCTAGTAAAAAATAATTTAATTAAAAAAAACTGGTTCTTATTTTTTTACCATATCCGCTCTCTATTTGATTTACCGGGAATTTTTGATCGGGTTGTCTTGACACAGAATTCCTAGCCTTGAATAAGTTTAAATTAGATTATTTATGAGTAAATTTAATACGTCGCCGAATGTCATTTTTTGTTAACCCAGTAGTTTAAAATACATTGATTATATGCAAAAATATTATCAAAGTAATAAAACAAATATTCCTAGTACACACCACATAGAATAAATTATCAATTACAGAAGTTGTTCAAAACGATCAATTTATTGATTGTTAAACGAACTGTCGCATTTTTTGGCACTAAAAAACACATGCAAAAGTATCGAATGATTTCAAAGGGATTCATCAATGTTGACGTATTTTAAATGCACAGTGAACGTGTTTACAGTTTAACATGACAGTAGTCTGAAATAAAACATTTATTATTATGATAATGTGGATAACATTGAAAATCTTTCATAATTGTCTTAAAAATATGTTAAAAATAATTAAATAGTTTGTAAAAACTTTTGCAATGAATTTCTTTTAATCACCAACGTTTAGTTTTAGGTAGCTTAAGCAAAATTAAGATTTTGATATGAAAACGTATCACGGGCGTCAGCCATAAACATGTAACGTGGCGTCAGTTTTAACAAAACCAGTGTACACAGACTTAACGGAAATGAAACATTTGGATAACATGCTATTCAAAACTAACTGAGTGAAAACAAGTCTCAAGATAGTTTTATGAAAATTTTACAATATTATTTAAAAATAATACAGGGTATTTGGCAAAAAAGCTTACTACTTTGTTTCGTCACCATGTTGGTTAACATAAAATTCGATAGTTTATATTTGACAGTTATAGAATATAGACGTGGCAAAATACATTATTAAAACAACGTGTTCAATCAAAATTGGTAATTTTGGGTAGAAATAATTTGCCATCAAAACCCACCGAATTTCGTTTAAGGACAAATGTATGAAAAAAAATAAACAAAAACCTTTGCCACAACGTAAAAAAAGCTAAAAAATGGTTGTGGTTAAAGAAAATCTTCAAAGAGTCTATCAACCTCAACTCGACACTGTGCTCAAGAAATTGGACTTAAGACAAAAAAAATGTGGAAAATAAGCATAAAGTTTTAGAGTTGCTTCCATTTCAAATTTAATTAACACAATAGTTTCTTCCCATAATTAAATTAACGATACCATACATATGCCAATAAGACAGTTTGCTCATATTTACCTTAATTTTCATGAACAAAACATAATTAGTGATAAATGGATCCGTTAATAAACAGAAAAGTCGGCTGTGGGCAGTATAAAATCCTCAAATTATTCATCAGTCACCTTCTATCCATAGTCATTAGAAATACCATGGATAGAAAGATAGAAATAAGACAGGACTAATGGATAAAAAAACACTTTCGTTGCGCCACATTATTTTAGAAATGGAAGAGTCTGAAGGATTTTAAATCATCAAAAATGATTGATGATGTGATTGAAAAATATGTAGTCCGTTATAGGACCTAAGTCGGCGAGATCCGTCACGGAAGCTGACGAAGTTAACCTCTGCACAACGGACTCGGCAAAAAAAATATAAAAAAAACAAAAGAAAAATTTAATGAATGTGATTAGTGTTATAGAAAAAAATCTACTGCAACTCAACC
The DNA here is from genome assembly GCA_031772345.1 of Himalopsyche anomala. Lineage (NCBI taxonomy): Eukaryota > Metazoa > Arthropoda > Insecta > Trichoptera > Rhyacophilidae > Himalopsyche > Himalopsyche anomala. The sequence goes on along the minus strand of CM062827.1, from coordinate 18,340,410 downwards.
AAAGAAGAAAATCACATAACACGCCATTCATTTCAATTGGATATTTATTTAACCTTTTTGTGTAAAGTATAGAAATAAACGTTTTAAAGATAAATAATTATAAGATTGTAAAATGTTTTGTTATCGCTATTCTATGCTCGAAATATCTTATCAAATTGAAATCAATTCACGAGTTCAATTTGACTGAAATGAGCATTGCACCATATAAGTTCCTATTATTGCGGTACGTGTATTCCCGAAAAGCATAATTGTTATCGTCACGATTTTTACACCAAAGAGGTGTATTAAAAAAAGTTTGTATACGTCACTTGGAATAAAGTATAAGCGTTTTAAATCATGCAATGGCCTCAAAGTATTATGGGTCATATTTCTCGTTATACGTTTGAAATTTATGAAGATTTTTCGACCTTGTTAGATTATACTGTGATGTTTTAGTATTGTGAAATAAGGTTTTGAGTCCAATGTTGATTTAACAACCCCATAATTTTCAAAATATAAAACACTCTATGGTTCTTATTCCACATTTGTGTTATATAATCAAGAGCGGTTTCACTCATATTAAATACATGTGGAATAAGTACAAAAGAGTGTTGTATTTTATTTGCATGTTTACTAATTATTTACCTTACCTTAAACGTGAACTCTATAATTAGATTGCTTAGTCTTTAAAACTAAATACACATCGATGGTAAATTTTCATAGTGCTAGTTTTGAGATATGGCTGACCAATGTTTTGAAACATATACACTAAACTGGAAAAAAGTGATAATTATTATTTGTCTCATATTTTTAGTGAATCTTTTAATCTTGTATCTAAATTCTATTCAAATTTATTGCAATGGTTGAAAAATCATAAAATGATATTTTGAATTGTATTGATATGGAGAGAATTTTTTTTTTCCATATCTGCCTACTGAGAGAAAACTAGTTTTTTTTTAGTTTTACTTTTTCGAGATACATATATATAAGAGTAGTATTCAAATATATTGAGAATATATTTCTCATTATAAAGCCATCGATATATCAAAAATATATTTGGAAAAGAAACTTGAATATGAATTTGTGTCATTCTGATTTAAAATCAGTTTTTTAATTTTTCAGAAATAAATGATTGGATAAATTATACGATAAAAGGTTTAACTAATTAGCGATTTAAATGCTTGATTTTGAATGATTTATTCAAAAGAGTCTCTTTTCATTTGTTGTTAATATTTACATCATAAAAATGTTATAATATAAAAAAAATACTTAGACAGTGGGATTGACTCAGTACTATTTTATTTTAGATGAAAAAAAAGGTTTTTTTTTTGTTCTTACATAGTTTTTTTTTATTGGAACAAAAATATTTTTTTTATTAAATAACAAAGCATTAATTTATAGCAGGTGTGGCCGCATCATTTTCTTTTAGAAACGACCTGTTTATGAAATTATTACAGCAATCTTATATATCATGAGAGAAAAATAAAAAGCCATTTCGTTATTCGGTCCGCGATGAATCATTCTTGGTGAATCATCTCAGTTCAAATAGATTCAATACGTTACAAGTCGGTTGTTTTTTAAAGAAATGTGACAATACTGTCAAATAAAAAAAATATGTTTTTTTTTTTTTCACTTGAAATATTTGTTACTTTATAGAAAAAAATTAAATACGCGACCAAAAACATTTTTTTTTCTTAATATTGAAAGAACTTACCACACACTTCCATCTTTAAACATCAACGTGAAATACTGAGCTCATAAAACGTTGGCTGTCTGAATAAAACTCTTTGAACTTATAAATGAAATTAACATAGTGTGAAGCGGCGAGGATATTTACTCTGGAACTTCACATTATTCAATTCTGTGCGGGACAAAACAAACGTGGAAAAGTTTTTATTGCTCTGCTGGGGATTGTTTAGTACTTTTCATATAAAATGCTTTGTTAAATATATGCATGAACCGTATTACGCACTTTTACTGCGACTTGTGTCGTCGTTTAATCAGAAATAAGTGAATTATCATAACGAATTACAGACGTCATTTAATTTTCGCCATTTAAAAGCAATGTCGTCATTTAAAACTTTTTTAATGGACTAAAAGCAAAATAAATCATAACAACAACTTTGTGCGACGACCCGTTTCAATCACCAAGATTATTTCACAACTTTTAGATGTTTTTCATAAACAATACTTACCCTAAATATTTATCAATTATTATTAGTTTATTGTAATAGGGTGGAAGATCACGTTTTTGAGGGTTGCACAAGGCCTCATTAAATAAACAGTTAAAAGCTCTTCACAATGTAAGAAAAAATAAAAATATACATATTTACATCTCGTTGCTATTTTTTTTTATTAAAGTTATCAAATTATAAAAAATAATTAAAACAAAGTATCGGTTCTTAAAAAGGATTCATTTGAATGGCTGCATAAAAATGTACTAGAAGTTAACAAACACAGATTCACAAAATTGTAGAGCCCATGTTCAATTGTTTATATTTGTTAGTTTGTTTTGCTATAGTTGAACCACTTATGCTCGACGCATTAGCACGGCTTATTTTGGAAAAAAAGAACTTGTTATTAGTCATTTTTTTTCAAAAAAAGGAAATCATAGCTTGCTGTACGTGTACGTGCCTTGTTTTGTGTTATGCTGAAAATAATCTGTTCTCAAGAAACTTTGCAGCTTTTTAAAACAATTTAATAAGCGATTAAAGATTATTTTCTTGAATATAAATATTAAGGAATAAGAACCTTTAACGAAGAAAACGAATGAATTTGACGGTCTAAAATATTTTAAGTAAATATAAGGCTTTTAGTAACAGAAATACAAGATTTTTTTTTGCTTCTATATAAAAAGGCGACTCTTATATAGGTTAAATAAAAATAATATTTTCAAGATATTTCTTACGTCAATATGTCACAGTGTGACAAAAAATAAATGAGTATGCCGTAAGTGTCTTATATTATCATTTTACAACAATTATTTTACTTGTCAAGCATTTGGCTGTAAAAGCGATATCTTAACTCAGGTATACAGCGAAAGCCAAATGACTAAAGTTCCCCAGGGGGCAATCTTGACAGGATAATAGCCACCTTCCACATCGACAGATCGGCAACCTGAGAGGCCTATCGAAAAGCGCGTGTCATCAAACTTACTGCAATCAGTTCCCCGAGGCATTTCGAATTTCCATCTCTAACTTACGATGTTTTCATCCCGGAGCCTCTTTGGCTGAAACGACTTTGCCGAAACTTAGTTGTCGAAGATAAGGATGAGCTGCAGCTGTTACATTCACCCTATACAATAACTCTTCACCCCTAGAAGTATCTCTCTACTTACTGTTCAAGTTGAGTTTCCATTTCCCGCAAATGTTTCTGTAAGTTGTTTTATTGTGTTTGTATACAATCGTCTTACGAAATAATCCAAATTTATTGAGACATTTAACGAAAATCTATTTCATATAAAGAACCATATTTATCATGGTTTTATATAAATACTTTCCAAATTTCATAGTTTTCTTAAATATTACATATATTTTTTTATGATATAATAATAAATCTTCTTTATCTCTTCAAGATTAATAAAAAAAATGTCATTTTATTAGATGGTTATACAATAATCTCTCACATTTATTCGTAGATATAATTGATAAATTAACAGCACCAAAGAAACTTAATATTATTGATTATTGGCATCTGCCATTTTATTTTTTGTAACAATTAAACCTAGTCATTGTTTTGATTCAACGATTAACAAAGAACACGACAAATTAAATCACGGAAATAATTTTTTAAACTTTTAAAAATAACTAGTGGCAAATGTCATAACATATTATATTTATCAATCATTACTTGAAAATAAATGAATTAAAATAACGTGATATTACCATTTAACACTGTATACAACCTTCAATGAAATTGAAGTTTTAATTTGCAATATTTTCAAAATCATTGATGATTTTGACATAACAAGATTTCAATACGCATTGAAATAGTCCAATACTTTATATACTAAGTTGTATTGACTAAAGGTTTTATTAAAGTATTGCAGTTCAACATTTCACACAAAACATAATAAAACAAGAAGAAAATATATCCGTTTTTCCAACTTTACCGAAATACAATTTTGTTTATTTTATTGTCATCACATAATTTCGTAAAATAGGGTAATTTCTATACGCACAACGGTCGGATTGTTTGAACTGTGATGTTTGCCTCTACGTTCAGTAAACACTATCAATTCAAGTGGTGAGCGTCGAAGGCAAGGCTTAGGTGTCTTATTTCTTTTCCCTAGTGTAAAAAAATACAAAAACACGTATGCCAGAAATCGATATGCAACCCTTTTCTTTAGGGAAAGCAAAGTATTATAGAAAATGTGGAGTTAATTTGTAAAACCAGTCATGCGCTTCTTTTCACTTGAATGAATACAATTTAACAATTGTATTTGAATTTTATTTGTGATGTTAAAGCGTTATAATGAAAAGAAAATTTAAAAAACTGTTTTTTTTACCAGTATTAGTCAAGGACGTTTTTTCAATCATTATATGAAGTGCTTACTTTCAAAATCGGCTAAAACGACTTCTGGTAGTTTCGAAAAAAATATAAAAAATGATTTTGGTCAAACTAGTGATATCTGTTCATTATAATGTGATAAGTATCCAAGTAAAATATTTTTCTGGTTACGTATTACTTGTCCGCCAAGACGTACACTGATTGGTTCATACATTTTAAGACCAATTCAAATTAAAATTTTGATTATTTAATGTGGTTTCAAAATTAACCTAGAATTTCCATCAGAAATGTTGAGAGTTTTTCAAAAACTAATTTTATATGTGAAATACATATCTTCTTATATAAATATCATTTAAAAATCGAATAAAAACTATTTAAGCTGGCTTTGATAGTAAGGGCATCACTTAAGAATATAAAAAATGGGGTTTATTATGCGGCATTAAATTTACAAGCCATCATCCAGTTTCTAATGGTTAGATCACGTATAGTTGAATATTTGTTATGTGTGTTTTTAACTAGGTTGTGTAAGTGTTAAAAAACTTTATTAGAAATCTAACAGTTAATAGATTAATGCGGCTAATATTAATTCATCAGAAAATACTATAAGAAGACTACAGAACTTTTTTTATTAAATAACAGTTTCTTTCTTGTTATCCGATTCCATTTAAGAACAGAAAAAATCTTTTTTTGTTTAAACTGAAAGTGTACTTAAAAAGAAGCTGCGACAAATGGAAAAATACTACCAACTATGATGAAATATCAAAAAATCACAATATAGAACTCTGTTTTGGTTTCTATAAATTCACTCGTCGAATTTTATTTAATTTGTAACCCTTACATTGAAATATGATAGTTTTTGTGAAAAAGTCTCCAAACAAAAGATTAGTAACAAAAAAAAATATGTAACTTATTATAAAACGAATATGAATGCATCAATAATTTTTCATGATAGTTCATTATCATTCAAGCATTTTTATTGCATATCTGATCTTTGGATAAACACAGGTACAGTTTAAACCACACAAGATGGAAAGCTTCTTTTAAAAAATCTATTTCATCTTATATCAATTCATAGTAGTAAAAAAAATACCTGTTTTTTTTATTAATTTCGTACGGTATGTTTTTAAGTGTACGTTTTAAATATATCAAAAAGATTACAACACTGTTTTGAAAAAAAACTTTGAAGTAAATTACTCAGGTGTTGAGAAAAAAGCATATCATTCCAAAGAAGTTTACCAAATCAATATAAAGTCAAAGAAGTGTCGCAGTGTAAAACTTTAAGCCTTGGTGTACACGAAGTCAAAATAAAAATACGAATTGAGAAAGGTGGATATAAAACGCGATGGTTTTCGAACTTGACGACTTCTACGCATTCGGCGTAGCACATCCACCACTCATCGCGTTTTACGGGAACGGGTTGTATTGACACTTTATTTTATTCGATTGACGCGCAAGAATTTTATCCATATATTTATGTCTGTGTTTTTGTGTCTCGTATGTCTACCATTGTTGTTTGAATGATTGGCAAGGAAGAATAATATTAGCGAAAATTTCTTTTTCGTAAAGCAATTTCGCGTATTTCTTTTACGACTTTGTAAATCGATATTATTGTGTACTGAGTAATTTGATATTATTTTGTAGTGTTCTTCAAGTTTCTTTGTAGTATAACGTTTCATTACCCGAATATAGCTACAAAGTTTTTGCGTTACAACTTATTTCAAACTTTACGAATACGTTGTTGAATTAAATATTGTGTAGATAAAGAAAAAGCAGCTGTCGGATTTAAAATTTATGGTAAAACAATTAATTATAAGTTTTAGCAAATTGTGTGGAAATATTTTCATATTCAATTAATTTTCTTGGTAATCATATTACATATTATCAAATTTAAATTGATTATTAAAGTTATAAACTTTCAAAATTAATAACAGTTATAAAAGTAATACATACCGTCATATTGATCATAACTTTAAAATTGGCTTTATATTATAGACTATATGGAATCTAAACATTTATTTGAAATTAAACAAGTTTGAACCGTTCAAATAATGTACATTCACACATGTTTGGTCATCAACGACACGAGTTTTGCCTTTCAACATCTGCAGACGCTTAGGTGTATGGATGGACTTTGACTGAAGAACTGATGAACTGTGAAATTTAATATTGAAACTCCACGAAGCACCTTCAGTTGAAACTAAATGATACATTTATTTATAGCCATGCTTTCATAAGATGTTTAATCAAGGACATTTATGTTAGTCTTCTATTTTTAATAAAATTTATGAACCTATTGTTGAATTACTACAGTTTAAACTCATCATCGTCAAAAACTAGTTGTCTGCATGGTGAATCTACTTTTCCAAATGCTATATTTTTTGTATACCTTTTGTTTAATATCAGTCAATTGTCACTCCTTACCACAATTCTAACCTATCGTATGTTTTTTGCATTTCAACGATGAAATATTTTATAAAAGCTTCCAAAGATATTTACAAAGTTTCCAGGAATGGTTTATTTAATAAGGTTCTTTCGAGTTATGCTTAGTATAAACTTTACGGAGACACTGTTTTTATCAGTCATGAATTATGATAAAAGTTTCCCTCCAGGTAACTTGTTCAGTTGTTGACTTAAGTTTATATTCAAGAAAATATAAATTTCACCCACAAAGCAACGGTATTGTAAAAAAATGTTAGCTGTTCATGTAACAGTAAAGTTTTTTGTTGTCTTAGCTCACTTTTGTCTTACCAATAATTCAATATCGTTAAATACTTAAATTGGAAATTAATGATATTTAATTAAAGATTAAAACAAAAGAAATTTTCTCTTTAAGAAAAAGCTCTTTATTTTATTTTTGTATCTGTAAGAATTAATATTGTTTCTTAAATTCTTTTTCAGAACCCTCATAGCAGGTGGCTTAGAAAACTTTTAAGTCAATTTAATGTGACTTATTCATATTTTTTACCCTGATCTGTAAATTCCTTTCATTATCATTATTTGTTAAACCTTTTTTAATAAACATAACAGTGGGATATTTTATTCTCTTATCAGTTGACAATGCTCGTTATGAGCGATACAGGTCCTGATCATGTTAAATAAATGATAAATAAGTATTAATGATTATTTATTTTTTGAATGGTATACATGTTTTGCCTTTCATTTTCTTATCTATTTAATAATACAAGGGTTAACATCGATACATTCAAACTGATAAATTTTGAAAAGTTACTTAAACATGGAAACACAAAAGGAGTAAATGAAAACCAACCACATTACTAGCGTTAGAAACATTTTGTCTCAACTCGTGAACTCGTTACATTGATAACAGCTATAAAATCTTTGTGAGTCAAGAATTTTAACAAATATAATATTTTACACATCAATCCATAATACTTACGGAAAACAAAAAAAATCGACTATGTATACATTTATTCTCCAAAAACATAAATAATACTTACGATATCACTTTGTTGTTGGTTTCCCTGTTACGAAACTTGGGAAAAGGATGTGGCTATACCAAGCACCTGAACTTGCAGCAATACCACAATAGAGATCGTGTATTGCACTTTTAACCGCTTGAATACCGCGCAAATAAATCATGAATATGTCCCAGAGATACTGCGTGTTTCTGAGAAAATAATTTTGCCTAATATACACTCAAATTCGATATTTTAAAAACTTATATTGACTCAGTATAGATAGCACTACACATACTCACCAAAATATTGCTTATACTCTATAAGAATACCAAGTATTTGATTTTTTAAATGTCTTAGACATCCGTGTTCGCTTGCATATGTTCCGGACACCGGTGTCCGCTTGGTATTCAAGTAGTTAAACTGAACCTTCAAGAATTACCTGACCCTATTATCTTTTGCACTATTTTTGTATGTTAAGCAAGGTTTTTTCAAATTCCGATAAAGATTGAAATAAAAAATACTATTTGTGTCATTTTTTTTAGTTTCAAAAAATCGCCAAAAAAATTGACAACTTACAAATCTTTTTTGTCAGCATAATTCTAAAAAAAAATATGTGAATAGCCTAAAAATTATACTTCATCAAAAAAATGACACGAAGCCATTTTTTACGTCCACATAGTAACCGTGTCCGGTAAGAGATTCGTATTCTTTGTATATATGGCTTAAATAATGTTCGGCGTGTGGGACACTTTCTTTGTGAACGAAAGCTCTTTTCAGGGACCCTCTCGCGCCTCGGCGAAATATGTGAGAAGCGCGATAAATTGAAGGCAACCAAACCACAAAGGGTCTAATGCAGATTTATTTGCCACTAAGTTTGGTTTTTTGCCAAAAAGATAGCGAGTGCTGACGGACCACCTGTAAATTGAGTTTGAACTAAAAAAAACTTTTTATTCGTTTCTAATAAATTTCTTTGGCATTTAATATACAATTATTCAACAAAGTTTTGCAAATATTATTTTTTTTCATTTCAGCTATTTGAATTCAAAGATTTGTTTCAATGTAATCTGTTAACGATTAAACCAGTTTAAACTCAAATTCCAGCAAAGTAATTAAATTATGTTTTTGTTCTAACGTGTTTTTTTTAATTATTTCGGTGTTCTGAGCGTGAGTTTTTAATAAATTTCTGTACTCTTTTTATGTCCTATGCCACTATGAGATGAAATAGGTAGTCAATTAACAATAATTGTTATGACTTTTACCAAATACATATTTCGCATTTTTTCAGTTATGTGTCAAAGGCTGGCAGCGGCAAACATTTAAACAAATCGCGGAAAAATAAATGTCATTTTTTTGTTGATAACGGATATAATGGGTCACTTAGAATAATTTTATAAAAATATGTATAAAGGAAAATTTCCAATATATTTGAATTGTCTTATATGTGACTCAACGGCTTATGAATGGATTTTAAATATTAGAATAAAAAGTTACTAGATACATAAGGTGACAATGCCGTCTGTCAAAATTCGCTTACATAAACAGTCTCTACGATTTCATGCGTGTCACGGATCGTGTTCAAATACTGAGTTGTGCTGTTTGTTACACCCATGCATATAAATCAAAACTTATACATAGTTCATATAATTTTCAGATTAATGTTTTGAATAAATAAAACTAGAAAATTAAAATTATTAAATAATGTTATACGGAAAAAATGGCACTATAAAGCAGTGCTTCCCAAAATTTTTCATGCAACGGCCCCCTAAATCTGAAAAAAGTAAACTGCACCCCTGAACAAAAAAAATATTCTGGGGCGGCCCCTGGAAAGCACTGCTGTAGAGTAACGTGCTGTATGCATCAATTTTATTGAAGGGACGTTTTTCGCGCTATGGATAATCGTGTTCTAGGGGGCGTGTTTCTCAAGGATTTTTTTTTTTTACAAAATAACAATAAATTGAAAATATCATGTTACTTTTCAGACACTGCAATTTAAGCATTACTCGTGAATTAGCTTATCATGATAGCATGGCGTGGCCATTGTACGTTATTAATAAAAAAAAGTATTTAAAAATAATGTTTCGATCATGCCAGTATGCGATATTACAAACAAACATCAGGAATGTTACTGACTTTTGAGAACACGAAAGCTTAATCATATTCATAATAGTAGACATACCGCACACGCACCCGAAGTTTGTTTTGGTACTCTAAAATTCATGAATATTCAAGTTCCATACGACAACAAAGCTCATATAAAATAATATTTAGATAACATTTTCTGTGACCTGTTTACATAAAAAATATATAAATATTTAAGGTAAACTTTTTTTAGTATGATAATCTTATGTATATATTGATTTTTTGGAAATATTTTTATGTATATCATTTATTTTTTTATAAATTTCTTCTTTATTTTTTATCATTAATGAACTTTACAAAATACATTGATACCATCAGTATGAAATTGTAAATACTATATTACGTATCAACACGCATGCAGTATTTTTATTTTGTATTCTCTCTCCTCTTCAATTATTCATTTACGCTTGGTTATACGACTATTGAATAGAGCGAAATCATTTTTTTTAATCGTGTTAATCTAGTCAAATTTACAAATATTAATAGTTTGAATATATTTTTTTATCAAAACCTGGATTGAAAGATTGTTTGCCTCTATTGAAAAGTAATATTTTTTTATTTGATTTCAAATGATTTGTCCTTTAAAAATACATTATTTTATATTTAATTATTAATGTAACAACTCAAAAATTATGACAAACTGAATCATGTTTTGTATGATACATGGTTGTCAATAAAATTAAAAATTACATGTCAAACTAAATTAAAGTGTCAAAAGTGCCAATGGTGTATTTTTAATGAATACTTCATCATTAAAAATATGTTTTATTTTTATGTTATAATATCACTCAACCAGAAATATCAGAAATCATAAAGAAAATAAATCTATATAACGTGTTTTAAAAAAAATATGAAAATCATATTTTAGCCTTAATATCTTAATATGAAAAAAAAATGTTTACTGTGAGCCTTGAAATAACCAAATGCTACTTATTATAAATAAATAAATATTGCTTAATATGAGTTTTTATCATCAAAAACTTAACAAGCAACTTATTTGTGTTTGTGCTCTTCAAGAAAAAGTGTTATGCACTAAAGTGACTGTAGACAGTCAGAATTGAACCACATTTTGTTTCTTAACTAATAACAAAATACTTTGAATTGTAAAAATTGTACTTTCAATTAAGAGTTCAAAATATCAAATCTCTCTCTCTCTCTCTCAAAACCGTTTTTTTTGGTTCAGAACTCCAAATGTTCAATTACATTTTTAACATTTTTACTGATCAAAATATTTTGAATAATATATTGTTTCTCCATATAAATAATCTCATCAACAACATTTGCGATTTTTATATAAAAAAACAATTTGCGAATATCTAAGATAAAAAAATTGCTAAGAAAATTTCCTGTTATTTAAAGAAGACTGTTTTCGGAGAAAGAAAGCGAATTTTGTATTTCTGTGCCAATATTGCAAGATATAATTCCTTTGTGTTTCACATGTGAGGTAACATTTTCGGGACAAACCTATTGTTTCTTCCATCTTAGTGTTTCTTTTATTGTCGACTGAGTATTATGATATTGAGTTCATATTACTTAGAGAGAAAATAATTGTGTCCCTCTTGTGAGTTACGGATTCTTAATAATATCTTATCTCTTATAATAAATCCAGAAATAAAAACGTATTGATATTTTCTTAAGTTAGAATATGTCGACGTTTTCGTAAGTTGCTTATTATATAGCAAACTTCCAAAGAAAAATAACTCTGGGAAAATAGCTCTCAATAATAATTGTTTAAAAGTATTCCCACGATACAAAAGATAGATGAAATGAATTGTGGAATTTTGGTGATTCTGGAAATATTGTTTGTTATTTCACTGTCGTAATTGAATCATATCGACACGGTGGCTGAGTGTTCAATGCACTAGGGTGATACATTTGGTTGCAGTGTCTAAGAGTTCAAGTCTACGCAAGAAAGCTTTGAAAAAATGCTTTTTCAACGTACCAAGTTGCTCACTGTTACTTTACTTTTTGAAAATACGTAAAAACTGGCTGGGTCACGTACTGCAGATGAGACTTAAGCGTCTTGTCAGACCGTCCAGTAGGAGGTATTCTGTGCAACTGAAAAATCACGGCATTTCACGAGAGAAAGTAAAACCACTGACGGGTGGCAGGAATTCACATAGGAGCCACGTGGTGGCCACATATTCTATAAATGGTGAGGGTATAGTTCAAAATTTTTCAACCGACTTATCGATATTTGTTGAAAATATGTGCATTGCTTTGAAAATCAAGATCAGTATTTGAAGATATTCAGTGCTATTTTATAAGAGATTCTGTTTTAGTTTAACAGTAAAACGATAAAAACATGCTAAATAATGTTTATTTACAGCATTTAATACAATCCTCATCTTACGTTTCTTTTAATTTCACATTATAAGCGAACATAGAGTCAAAAAATGCAGCTAACTCACTTCAACTTAATATGTTAAACAGGCACCTACTGCATTTATAGCTGCCTTAGTTCTCAAACCGCTGTAACATCTTACTGACTATGTAAGTTAGTTAGTTAATTTAATATTTTGTATACCATTTAATAATCCAAAATCTATTGATCATTGCAATATGAATCCGTTTAATAATATCGGAACACCATTTAGCGAAAAAAATCAAAGAAGAATTTAGCTTAAGCCAGACAAAATAAGAACAGCAATGATAATTTTGAATCCGTTCCTTACTTGTCTCGTAAATATTCTTTACATATTTTAATGTAGGAAAGTTTTCATATAATTCATTTTATTTATTTCCAAATAAATACGCTTTTTCAATATGTCGTTAAATAAGCGTGCATAAAATAAACACACTCGTGTATAATGAGCCATAAAACTTTTATTTGGGTTAACATTGGCGTTTCATGCTGATTCACTGTAATGTGATTATGTAAATTAATTACTTTCGTGCGTTGGTTAACTGAAAATGTCAAAAATTGTTAGACCATTTTGCATCAAATTTGTAAAATTCGATACACTTTACACTTTTGAAATAATTAAACATACTGAATAATTCATTTTTAATATTCTTCCCGATCGAAAAAACTTTCATGTTTTATGAAATTGTAAAAAAACATTTTTTTCCAATGCATTCAATTTAGAAAAATTCTTTCAAATTATTATGTCAATATAAAAATAAATTTTAATTATAAGTAAAAAATAAAGCATTGTTATCTAGAGTTGATATTTTGACCAATTTTTCTATTTGGTTTCTCCTATGTGTACTTTTTAAAAATTAAGTGGAAATAAATCATTTGTCTGACTTTTTATTTATTCTACATATATAAAACATTAAATGATGCCTTTAAATAAATTTTGCAAATTTATGCGCTTTAGAATTAAAATTAATGTTTATGTTGTGTATGTTTATGTTGCAAAAAGATTCCCTTTTTTCTTACGTAAGAAAATACAATTTTTCTCATTTGCCAAGACAGTATATCTTTAATGAAAAAGTATAATATTATAAAACATTTGGTTACTAAGCATAATAAATATAGCTTTAATTTGATTCCATAAGTAAATAAGAAAACAGTGTATGGATTGATTCAAAATTTATTTCGACAACAAAATGTGTTCATGTGGCAAATGCTTGAAGAAGAATTTTCTATTGAAGCAAGTTTTGTTATTTCTCATAGAATTAAAAAAAGCAACAAAAAGTTGTCGGAGACGCTTTAAAAAAGATATCACTAAAACTTAACAATCAATATTAGAATTGATGACATAGCACTCGATAGCTCTCGTTGAAAGTAACGATAAAAAAGTTGCCGCACAGTACCATCAAATTTAAAACTGAAAAAGTTGTTTTGAAAATGTCAACCAAAGTATATGCAACTGAATTTTAAAACAATTTTTAATGGTGTAAAACAGTTTCATTCGTCGCAGTAAACCATTTTTTTTGAAGTTTATTTTTCTTGGAAATAAATTGTGTATATCTAAAAATAGTATTTTACTAGCGTTCATTTTGAATTCTTAAATGTGACCTTTCATCCAAAATGTTTGCCATTCTTCTGATCTAGTTGGTTGCAAGTTGTTCAGATCTACATAATATACAGCAGTAGCTTAACGAAAGCGGATTGAAAGTCAGTCACTTTAATATGATCGCGTTATAGAGTAGGTTGAAAACCCATGAGAATTGACTACTCGATAACAAGACAAGTAGCAGTTAGGAAACGTCTTTGCTCCTGAAAAAATGAGCACAAAAATAACTCAGATTTTTATCAAGGATAGGTTTTTATATGTTTATTGAATATATTATTTTGTTTCAAAATATTATTTTTTCTCCTCATGTGAGTTTCGTTAATTTTATTAAAGCATTATATATTATTGTAAACATTTTTCACCCGGAATATTTCGAAAAATAACACCCTTTTAAGCGTTGCCTGTTTATTTTGTCAAATCATAAAAGGGATCTTTCATCACTCGGCATATTATTCTCGGCGTATTTTTCGATTCAACGTTTTAAATTCCATAACATACCCATATAATGGAAAGCTTATTCTTTCCCAAACAAAACTCTTTGAGTAAGTATGAAATAATAACTTGAATATGAATTTTGATCTTCAAATACACAATTTTAAAATTTGATATTAAATTGAATAAACATTGTTTTTGAGCAACCAATATTTTTCGGGAGAATAATTTTGTTTTCGTGTCCAATATTTACGAGGCATTAAATTCAGCCTTGAAAGAATTCGGTAAATGTTTTGAGTTACAATACCCTGTACTAGAAAAATAATATCTAATAAAAAACAGATAATACTCAATTTATATTATATTATTATTTGTATTTACAAAAAAAATTCACCATTTTCGTATTGTAGAAAATAATATACAAGAGATCGATGTTTTTAAACAGTGTACTGAAATTCAATAATTTTTCTTCGTTTCCATCAGATTTATTAAATATTCAATACATTTTCAATAACGTACGTGTTTCAAATTTGTTTTATAATAAAATTAAATAAACTGATATCTCAAAATTACGCTCCAAATCGTTGGCTTCTGGAGTCAAGTGCTTAAAGTCTACGTTTCCATTTTTATAGTGTTCACCCTCAACTAGGAATAAAAACGATACATAAATGCTTGTTCAAAAATGTGGCTGTGAAGATATAGCTATAAAATAATTATAATTACACATTCGTAAAGCCTAATAAGTCTTTATCTCTACCCTATTTGAAAAGGGCAATTTAACAAGCAAGTTAAAATATTTTCCACTTATGGGACAAATACGATGAAAAACACATATAATATTAACGTCGATATTTTTTTCCACTGATTGTAAAATAAATTGTGACAAGTGTTTTGCTACTTTGAGAAGATTTTTCAGAGTAAACATAGAAAGGTTATTTATAAATGAAGTAAACATTGATTTTATGTTTGACTTATGATTTGTTTGCAAATGGCGATTTGGGTGATTTTTTTAATGCATGCTGGGAAGAGGTTAAATACCAAAAAAAATATTAATAATTAGTTATGTCAAACAAAACGGGAAATAAAAAAACATTGCTGAACCGACAATCATGTTTAAAATTTTATTGACTTCTAGTTGATGATTTAATTGATTGTTATCTGTCAACAGTTAATTATGCGAAATCAGTGGAATAGCAAAGTTATCAAATGCAATGTTGTATTGCGATCTGCCACAAAGTTACCACTAAATCCATCGAAAATATTAAAATATATTTACATATTTACCTATATAATGATGCTACCTGTCGTAACACACTATTTTGTTACCTTTACTTTTACGTCCAAAACCAATAATGAGCATTTAGATATAAGCAAAAATACAGCAATATCACTTATCTGTAATGTTAAAGCATCTATATGTTTAAAGTGTACACAGTTGTCAAGGCCTTTGTCACCAAAGCAAGCTAATGTGAGTTTTTTCTTCAGCATCATCTTCTTTGATTGTGATGTTCGCAAACTGAACTTTTAATCTTAGTTCAAAGACTTAAGCGAAATAAGCATTTTATGCCTACACTACTACACGTTCAATTGATCCTCTAAACCAGGGGTGAGTAACTTTCTATTATCTAAAGGCCGTATTCATTTTTATGATTCAACATAAGGCCGCAGTAAGTATTGACTAGGGAATCTTTGGCCGGAAACAGGACAGAATATGTCAGGAATTTACGAATTTACATAAATTAACATAATTACAGAATTGGCCAGAAGGCCGCACCAGAGTAGCCAAAAGGCCCCAGGTTCCCCACGCCTGCTCTAAACAGTATATAGCAAGATCGACTGTCTTCCTTTTAGTTTTGTCTTATTCCCATTTTGTGTAGTCTTACTCTTTCCATTTTTAAAAATTACACGAATGAATGACAACTAGTTCTCACTGCATTTAAAAGATGGATTATATCTTCTTAAAAATTCCTTTCTCTTATCACCTATAATAATCACTTTTAAAAAATGATAAAAATATTACGACACAGTGGATTTCAGTGAAAAATGACTTAAATACTAAATAACACCAAGATAAATTCCAAAACTAGCAAGAATGCCAATTTTGAATGCTTAATTCATACATATATTGATTTGAATCTAAAACTTCACTTTAAATCGTCCACACGTAACTTGGCACTATCCTTGTCCTCGTCTCACATTTGACTCAGGTCATTTTTCCATCTGTCAGCAACTCTGCATTTGTATAAAAGGCTAGGCCAAGGAGGGCCAAGATTTAGGTGACGAAGCGGAGACGACAGAGCATGTCTCGAAAGGGAACACTGCAGCTTAAAAAAGCAAAATAACCAAACCGTGAAGGATTTCCTTGAGAAGGGTCACTCGTAAGAAGGAAATCTTTTGTACGTTACAATATTTTTGCTTTGATTGCAACATTTGATGAGGATTTTTTTTTACTCATTCTTAAAATAAAAAAGACATAACGGAGATTTAAAGAGCATCCGACAATAAATCAACAGCATTTTTATTTATTAAGAAAAAAATATTAACCATACAATAAGATGTCATTTTAAATCAAATCTAAAGAATTCTTATATAGAAACGAAGAAATAAATATAGATTTACGTAAATACAACATGATTAAGGCTTATTCAAAGAAAAATAATGATCGCGGGAAGTATTCGAAAAACATATTTTGTTCAAAAAATATTATTAATAATGTTCGGGTTTGTAGTGCAGTGGTCAACTTAATAGGTTTCCGTGACGGATCTCACGGGCTTAAGTCTCGGTATGAACAGTATTTTTCCATTAATTTATCGATTGTTTTTCGAATGCATGGTGGTTTTTTAATGTCTAAAAAAATTCTTCCACCCTTCTTATTCTAAAATATTTGGGTGTAGACATGGCCTTAAAAATTTGTTTATATTTTTTTATGATATTAAATTGATAATTTGTTAAAGTATTTAAACATGTCAACTCAAGGTTTCTTGATGAAAGTGTACAATTTTGAAAAACTTAATTTATTTAAGTTGTATTTATTCAGTTTGAATTTCGAAAGATAAATATATTAATTAATTTGCTGCAAAATTAGTGAAATATTAAGGTTATTAAATTTTCCTTGACAATATAAATATATATGATCTATTAAAAATTGTGCTATAAACGTTGCAATATAAAATCCAGTATCGATTTCATGGATCATGTTGTTAAAAAACTCTGCAGAAATCAATAAGTACACCTTGTTAATAATATCACGCAAAGATGACAGTAAATCTACAAAACGTCTCCCATTTGATACTATTGAGAGATGACTGGGCTTTGGAATACCACTCTGGATGAATAAGGTGTCACAGGATTTGAGATTGCTGGAGGTCAGTGACTGGCATAGGAAAGCGGTTTATCCTGAAATGTGGCGTCAGAAAAAGAAGAAGATACAAATTATAGAATATCAATGAACATTTTTCAACTGCTCAAGGGCTATATCAATTTTATATTAGACTAATAAATATGACCTTTTGTGGTATTGTGATTTATTCTTATATATGTATTATTTTCGGTAATCATAAACATTTTAAGTTTTTTAATTTTTTTAAATCACATGTTGCGGATGCATCAAAAAAGCATAAATTATGCATGTCTTTTTTACTAAGCGAATGAATCTCGCCGTTGTGAAAAACCTCTGATAAATATCTATAGTAAAGAACTTTGTGGAGGTACGGGACGCTGGATGACATGGGAGGAAGCAAGAAGATTGGTTTCCGAAAGTATTTCATGTAGTTTTAAGACCAAAAATGTAAGATTTAAAAACGTAAAATCTAAAACAGACGGAATTACAGGATTACAATCCCCAATCGTCATACATGTCGAGTCAGTTGAATATTTTCACATCACAAAATCGTGTATGTCGTAAATTTTATTAATTATGATGTAAGTTTATAGCGGATGATTAAATTTAACATAGTTGTGGAAAATTTCAGCACATGTTTGAAATATTTTAATTTCACAGAGACAAACTTTCATTTTCATAACGTAGGCAGTGAAATATTTCTATGAAGCTGAAACTTCTTGAAATATTTCAACAACATATTATAAAATACATACTTCAATTGTTCTAGAATAAAGTATTATACATGACGTTAAAATCTGAAACCTTAATCTAAATATAAAATATTTGTATTAATAATTGAATTCTTTCTAAAATTGTAAACATATATTCAAATTTATCGATATTTTTTTTACCATATCTAAATAATTAACATTGTTTTGGTTTTATGGAATTAAATTTTCGAGTAAATAATAACCAATTCTGACATATTGTAAAACTACACTGTTGCTATTAATTGCGATCTGGCATCAATGTAGAAAACACCCATAAAAACTTTTGATTCAATTTGAAATTCAATATTAATAATCAAATATATGCCACAAAATATTGAAAACCAAGAACATTGAAATACAATTCAATGTTGAGTTAAAAGTCGGAATGGTATTATGTTTTATTAAATTAAATTTATGTTTCACTGATGTCGTTACTAGGTGTGTTAGATGAGTGCTATTTTTTTATCACATGTCACACATAATTAAATAAATAAGTGAATGAAGCCTTCATTAGAGCCATAAAACTGAGAATGTATAACAGCAATTGATCGATTAATAATCATTTTTCTAACTGATTTTTTTAAGAACATACAATGTAATAGAACTTAATGCCAATAAATGAAAAAGGGTCATGAAAATTTACTGGTAGTTGTTACATAACATAAAACATTTTAATTATTCCTTTGGGCAATCCCTAATTCATGTGTGACATAAAAAAAATAATTGTCGTGATAAATGTGACACGAATAAACAAATACCAGTTGTTCTCAATATTTTAATGTAAGAGTGTTTGTAACCGTTGACATAATATAAAATTTACGTCCAAATTCTAGTTTTTTAATTGGTTTCAAAGTACGATGCTTTAATGTATCAACACATGTGTATATGATATACTTTTATCTCAGTCTGAGTAGAGCTTCAGACTTCAGAAAGGCTATAAATAATTCATCACGCTTCTTCTCACCTAACCCAAAAACGATACAATTTCTTAAGCGTATGATGATAATGATTGAATTTTACGTACTTTATGAGATTTTTTTATAAAATTTTCCAGTGAATACACTTTCCCAGCCACACCGGATGTGGAGTTGGTCGCCTTTCAATTCGACTCAAACGGATTCGGGGTTTTCCCGATTTCGGGTCGGCGCAGGTTGGAACCTTTTATCCGAAAATGCTTTTGAACTTTCCATTTACTTTGACATGGCTTGGACCAGTTCCAATGCCTCCCAGCTCACAGCTTCGTGATAAACTCACCAAAAAAGATCGACCTTTAACAATGAAATACTCAATATAAATATGTGCATATATTATCATGAAGCGTTTGATTTAAAGTCGCATTGATAATGCGAGTGTGTAGTTTCTGAAAAAATGTTTATGCTTATTTATCAAAATTTCTAGTTCTTTTTATATGTTTTAAATGAAAATAATAACTATTTTTTCAACTAAATGTATTTGATTAACAGTCTACTAACAAATAAAGTATATTAATATATACTATATAAAGTAAATAGTTATATCTTTTATGACATGTAGCTGTATTAAATTATTGTCTTTGGATCGGGTAAAAATATCTTTGCGACCTCGATCTGAATTTTCATGTTTTTCAAGATCCAATATGTCTTGAAAGACAAATTCTATCAAACAGTGAGTCTGGTTAAAATGGCACAGGACGTGTATTGGCGACGTGCCTCGATGCAAGTTTACAGTATATACAGATAATGAAAGCTGTATTGGAATTTTACAGTTTAATAAATTAGGCACAACTTCCATATATTTTAAATAACGCTACAAAGATTGCAATAAAAATGAGACTTTTGTAAAAGATTTTCAATTTGTTAAAATGAAAAAACAAATCTGAATCAGTGACTTATTTTTATTTTATTCTTTTAAGTTTTAATCCAAGTAAATAAAAGTAATATTTAAAATTGGTGTATCACATCAAAGCGTAATTCAGATAATTTTTAAATTATTAGAAAATTTATATATACTTCCAATTCATTAAATTTGCTTTGAATAATCGAACAATAAATTAAAATACTTTTAAATATTAATTCGAGTTCACTTTGTATAATTATAAAGTACGTTTTTCAGACTGAAGTCTAGTTTAGGTTAGCTCAAATACGTAAAAAATAACAGCAGAAACTGTGTGTTTACTTAAGAAAAAGAAAAAAATCTGATAAAACACAATTACCCGTGTCTTAAAATTTACATTTGTGACAAAAGTCTGTAAGGGCGGCATTGAAATATTGCAAGAAGTGAATATCAAACGTGTCAACTCCGCTTTACCCTAAATCTTGCAAAACAATAAAATATGTGCGTCATGCAAGATAATGTCTGTCACAAAATCACGTAATACTTGCGCCACTCCAGATAAAAGTAGAGTCAACATCGATGTCTACACTCCGTCGAAAACTTTCAGGACAATAGTGATGGAGAGATAGGAGATTTTTAGAATAGGGCGACACGAGCAGACGCTTCGACTTTCGACGTCGCCGTCCTAAATCTTTACAGCGTCGTTATTTTATTTTATGCTCCGCTTCTATTGGAGATAAAGCTCGCGCGGGGGGATGGACAGTTATTTTTGTCAAATTTTTATTTCCCTGTTTGAATGAGCAATTTTACCGTTTATCGATTCTTACGTAAGCGATTTATTGCCCCCTTTTCGATGATGGCATTGTCTTTAAGTATAGTTAAAGATCGAAAAGAATCACTTTTGTTGATAAGAATTCCGTATTTTGCCGCGTTATTTTTATTTTTCACCGAATACTCCGTTGTAGTTTGTAAACGCGCTTTTTTAGTGTTTTATGTTTACTGATAAATATGTCTACACAAGTAAACTAGACATAAATGATGTTTTTTACGCACTAGTCAAAGAATGAGTTAATGCAAAATAATTTCATCAGCATTTACTTAATCACAATGTTTTATTTTTTTTTATTCCAAACGTTGTTTGCTTTATAAATTGATCTTTACAAAAAGAAAATATATTTTTCTCATAATAATGTAAATTGTGAAGAGCGAGAAGTTAAATTTTCAATGTAAGGGAAAACATTATTTTAATACTTAAATGTCAATTTTCAGTGAAAATACATTATATTTTTTTCTGTAATTATTCCACATTTATTACTATGATTAGAATCGTATCCGCTTATCATCAACTCAATAGATATCAACTGAAATTTCTAAGGTAAGTTAACCCGCTCAATAATTGTGAAATTTGTGGAATTTGTACAAAAAAATGTATTTAACCATAAGCTTAACACTAACTATGTATATTATTACCAAAGCAAACCATTAAGAAATATTTTTATATACATATATATGTTTTTAGCATCGAGAAAATATAAATTATAATTATTTTTTGTAATTCTTATATGATATAGATATTATTGATAAATTTAAAGCTTGGCAAAGCTTGTTAAATAAAAATTAATACTCTATGCCAGGCGTGGGGAACCTGCGGCCTTTTGGCTACTCTGGTGCGGCCTTCTGGCCAATTCTCTAAGTTTGTAAATGTTTGTAATTTCGTAAATTCTTGGGATTTTTGATGTCGAAATCCTTGAAAGACCAAAAAAAAGGGTCCCACGATGGTAGTTTTGGGAAATCCGCAAATTTCTGGGCTTTAGAAATTGGCATGACATTGTTTTCGGCCAAAAATTCCCTAATCAATGTTTACTGCGGCCTTCATGTCGAATCAGAAAAATGAATGCGGCCTTTAGATAAGAAAAGGTTCCCCACCCCTACTCTATGAAATACTGTCTATTAGCGAACTTTAAAATACATTGCTTAAATTTCCGTATAAAGTTCGATGTTGAATAGGGTTTGACAAAATATTTTGATTTTGTTGACCGTTTATATAGAAGGCTTATAATTTCTATTCATTATTAATTCCTGCGATTTTATTTAAACAATTTTAACATTTCCACGCAGTTGGAAAAATTCAGTTTCTATTTTGCTGAATAGAATACAAAACAAAAAGAAATATAAAAGATTCCACGATTGCAAACAGGCGCACGTCTGGAAAGACATAATGCGGCAATTAACGAAATCAGTGTCGAACTATGCCTCACCTGATTTGTAAATGCGTCTCAGAGCCGCTGCTAGAATATTGCTAGCGTCCAACCGACCACACACCTTAAGCTCAATTCACACTCATCCGCAAAATATGTATGCGCCCCAATAAAATCCTAGAAAAAAATACAGATTCTTTATGACATACATTTTAAATTTGAATCGTTTAAATTATATAATTCACACAAGTTTTGTAACTAATGACCCGAGTTTCGCCTATCGGCGTTCGCCTTTCAGGCGTTCAAGTGCACGAATGATCTTGAACTGACGCTCATTAAATACCCATAGAACAACCTACAGATTTGAATGGTAATTAATTTCAAGAATTATATGTATTTTTGTTAACTGGAAGATTTCGACAGAAGAAGTCGGTAAGCAGATGAATATGTTGAACGGAAATCATTGAAAAAATCAATTCAGAGTCAAAGTAAGAGTCGGTTTTTAAATTAAATCCAGGGTCGTTTTTAAGCCCGACTCCGCAGTCCTGATTCTTGTCGATTGATATTAATGACTTATTATACTAAGAACTCAACTAATTTTTTAGTAATTGGTAGTTTTTTGTAAAAGTGTGATAAATGAGATAAAATATTGATAAAATAATGTACTAATATCAATTATATATTTTTTACGGTCCCTTATAGGTGAAACTCTCTACAGTATCTGAATATGATATGATAAGAAAATACATATCATCGATAAATCTTACAATAAAAATACTTAAATCTTTTTTTTACAGCAGGTTTTGCTTATGCGATTCTTTTTCAATAAACTAAACGATGCTTCCAAAACAAGCAAGTATAATTATTTTAGGCCATTTTGTAAAAAAAAAAGCAAATCGGGGTCTGTTTCTTAAGTACATAATCGATTTTAAAATTAAGATTTATGATTATGATTACATTACCAGAAACTAGTTCATCAAAAATTAACATAATTATCAAAAAAAATATATATTTATATATAAATAAGTTTTATTATTTGATACCAAAAACACGGAAAATAAATGTCGCAAATATTAAAAGATTAGTCTTTAAAAACACAATATGAAGAGAAGATAATATTTAAGATTGGCTAAATGCAAAAAAATCTTTTATGGTTTTTATATTCTGATTTATTTGTGAATGTGGCTTTGGATCTGTTCTAATGGAACAGTTTTCGTGCCCTGAATGGTTAATACAGATCCCTATAGGCCAAATTCCGATTTCAGTATAACTACTTCAACCCTGGAAGAGATCCTTGCTGGAAATTAATTGAAACATATTATTATTCCATTAAATCGGGGGCAATAAAACTTAACGGTATTGGTCTCGAACGTGAGACTATGTTTTGAATTTAAAGTGATCAGTTTAAACCTTCACGTATTTGTCAGGTATTTAGGCAATTTTTGCATGCCATAAAACGATCAAAATTACAATATTTTACAAATTCGCATGCGGCTCACGGAAAACTTCCGACATATAAATTAATTGAAAGCATTTGTAGGTTTTATGATCAACTGGTTGCTTTTATGAACACAAATATTTTGGCATAATTTTTATAAAATTCTTAATTTTTTTTAAATTTTAATATTATCATAAATTGAAAATTTATTTTACAACCTTACAAAAAATAAACTTACTCAATATCGTTAACTCGCTAAAATTCCATTTGCTCATTTTCATGGGAAAAAGATTTTATTTAATTTTTAAAATTCTCAAGATTCATTATTAATGCTTCTGTTTCTTTTAACTTCAAACTATTTAACTAACACGGAAGCTAATTCTAAAGTGAATTTTAATTTAAAAAATAGGTATATCGTAATAAAATTATATTTTTTTATTTATTTATTTTATAAGCATTACATTAATTTGATTTATAAGAAATGTTAGAAAGGTGTATCCTAATACTTTCCATGGATTCGGCGGTAACTCTGTGGAAGCTCATTTTAATATAAAATAAAAATCAAAATTAAAAATAAAAAAATCAAAATAAAAATGGGAGGCAAGCATAATGAACAAACAAACGATAATGGTAATACAAATGACATTTACATTAAAAAATGATTATTTTTATTATATTTGATTTTTATTATAATAAATCAAATAAGTATAATTAAAATCATTCGTAATTAAGCAAGCATTTGCGAAAGTAGTTGTCTGAGGATGCCTCTGAAAGAGACAAAACACGTGTCACATTTTGTAACACAATACGTGGAATAATCTAAGTTATTTTATTTTATATTAGGTTTATCTTAATTTACGATAAGTGTGCATGTAATTATTAAAAATTTAGCTACTATTTTCGATCTTATTTTATTTTTAGTGGCTAGTGGCAAAATTCATTTAATTGAGCAAATATTTTTTTTTTTAAAGTTGTCATATGTTATCAAAGGATTTCTCAGTATCCGAGACAATAACAAAAACTTGATGAAACGAAAAAAAAGTGACAAAGTTTTGTTTGAATATTTTATATTTTATCACTGCGATAATTTTTTTCAATGAGGAAATAAGCTATCAATTACGTTTTTGCTTGAAATAATTTTCTACCAATTGTCTCTTCCAGTACAAAATAAAATAAGAAAATTGTGTAAAAAGAAGAAAAGGTATACCTTTATTTGGTTTGAAGCTGCTAAATATAAATCACCCTTAGTAATTGGCAACATTGTTGTAATTTGACAGAAAGATTTAATAAGGCATTTGAGTTTTATCAGGAAAATAAATCCTTTGATGTAAATCTTGTATTGTTTTTAATGTTGTTTAAAAATGGTAAATACTGGGAACCATACACAACTATAGCTTGCAACCCGAACGTTGAGCAATTTTTTGTTCGGTAACGATAATTTCATGAGTTTAATAATTAATATCACTTTTGAAGCATTCACACTAAAGAAATATATAAAATAAATTAATAAAAATCAAATATTTAGGGATAAAATAGAACTCTCTAACCCAGTACGGGCAGTTTTATAAATTGATTTTTCAATCGATGTGTGAATTTCTGTTCAAAGGCATGGATGTATGTGATGTCTTGAATTCCCCCTCCCACCCATCCTATCCTATTAACGGGGCGTATCGAGAGCGATTAGCTTACCACTAGTCATGTCATAGCACTTTCCTTATATTTATACTCTCTTTTAAAAAACAGAGGCTGAGCAACTGAGTAACAAGCAGTTCTCGTAGAAACATTTCTGTTGAGCTAAACTCCACAAGGAGTCCTTATGCTCCATATTGGGAGCGGACATGGTAAAATATATATATATATATTTAATAATTAGCGTGTATATCGTATGATTATTTATTTTTTATTCTAAAAAACACATTATGGAATTCTGCAACTCCGCTTTTAACCCTCCAACGACGTACGTGACCATATAGTAAAAGTAAACACCGTTATCTATTGATCCCACTTTTCATATTTTTCAACCTGAATACCTAGTTGCCTTCCCTCAATTTTGGTTAAAAATGATACTGACTTAAGCTATTCATCAGTCGTGGTGACGGAAACAACTACCAAAAGCACATGCGGTTTTTTTAAACGCCGTTTTTTTTAAATGGACTTTTTACTAATTTATTTAACTTTTTATTAATTACAAGTGCAAATTAGTGTTTTTTTACTGCAGTTTGATATTTCAATTAAACTTGTGGTGTGTCATAATTTACCCATAAAATGAATACAAGAAATAAAAAAGTATCAAAAAAAAGGGAGTGCAGTAATTTTCTGTGGTGCTTTTTTGTATTAAGAAATATAGAAAAGTGTTTTTTTGGCTGAAGAAAAAATCTACATTATTTATTAAAATCTGCCAAACTTTTCGTATGATTCAATACAAAGCTTTCGTGAATACAACTATAGTATAGTGGCTTGGATTATATTTTATTAACGGTTGAATTATCCATTCGTAAAGCCTCATTATTTCTTATCGGATAGATTTTCACCCTCAATACAATTCAAAAGATTCGTGCAAACGATTTGTTCAAATAATTTCGGATGACATTATATTATCGCTCGGCAACGTTTTCAATACTACCAACATATATTTTTCAGGTTTCTTTTTTTTTAAATGTAATATTATTATATAAATTGACTGTGAATAATTTTCTCGCAGATGCTTTGAATGATTTTTCTTGCTACTATCTTTCTAATTGTATAATATTTTCTATATGGTGACTTGATAATCCCGTTAGCCGCATATGGCATTACGCTAGGTCCAACTGCTGTCGTTGCGTTTCGTGTTTTTTATAATTTTTATTCGTCAGTATTTGTGACTAGATGGATTGGTGTATGTTTTATTGAATAAGTCAAAACATATTATATGAATTTTGAATAATATATCTCAAGACTCTCAGTGGATCAGTTTTCGACTGATTTGACCATGTTTAAAAACGATCTAATAAAACTGCTATTAAAAAATATTATTTTTGATTTCTTTAATTTGAATAAAGCAAAACTTTGTATGTTGAACTGATAACTTTGATACCGTATTCTTTTATTTGTTAAATTTGTCCATTTTAGACAAGTTTTAGACGCTGCAATGGTCAAAAACGACTAGGTCTGGCATCTAGACGGCGTAATCACAAAACCACTGTAGTTCACTTACATAGTAAGCATACATCAGTCACTTGTGACGTCACGCGGCCAATGGGGTAAATTGTAGACCAGCAACATTTAAACGGATTTTATAAATCCGGATAATACATACATAAAATGCTGGTAAAC
The DNA here is from genome assembly GCA_031772345.1 of Himalopsyche anomala. Classification (NCBI taxonomy): domain Eukaryota; kingdom Metazoa; phylum Arthropoda; class Insecta; order Trichoptera; family Rhyacophilidae; genus Himalopsyche; species Himalopsyche anomala. Next base: position 18,313,115 of record CM062827.1, on the reverse strand, counting down.
AATCAAATTAGTGAATCTTGTGTATTTCCGTATTGCAAATAAAATACAGCGATTATTTATGCAATATGGCAAAAATCACGAGCTCTAAATTTATACAGTCAGTAGCAGCAACACTGAAAGTGGCTTAGAGAACGCTTTTGGATAATTTCAAAGACCTTCTGGCGTAATCAAATTATATGGTGTTTTTTTTTTTATTTAGCACGAATATCTAAGAAAATCTAAGAATTTTATCAAAATTTTATAAACAACATTGTTCAACAAAATAACTTAAATTGAACAAAGATTTATATATTTTTAAGGGATATGATAACACTTAAGTAGACGTTAAAATTTTACATTGATTGTTTAATAGGCTTGAGATAAATTTATTATAATATGAAAAAATTGAATCTCAAAAATGTATGCAATAAATATTTTGGCCTCATGTCCTTGGTGTATTTAATGTTTTGAAACGTTCCTTGTCTACATTTTTTAATTATTATAATTTACAACAATACAATTAAATAACTTAACCTTAGGTACAAATTAATGACTGAATTTGTCGAACATGTTTTTTTATATGAATAAAAGAGAGTAAAGTAAACATCTTATTTCACTTAAAACGTAAGATTAGTTTGTTTTCCGGTCAATAGGTGGTAGTAGGTTCTAGGTAATATAGAAAAAAAATGTAAGCACATTCAAGTTAAGCTATTTTGTGCGTGGGTGCGTGCCATTAGGTGATAAGCATATAGAATTCAACATAAATTCCTAAAATATGCTTAAAAATTTACTATATTGCCAGGAAAACATATATTATTTAGGAATGTTACCTAATTACAGGCCTGTTTTAGCTTCACGTACATCAAGGTCATTAACGGAATCTATTTATCACTAATTGAATTCTTTTCAGATTATTAATTAATTGATAAATATTTTTGTATATTGTATGTACTAAAATTTACTTATATAAAAAATACAATTAAATACACAAACAAAATTATAACGTTTACCCAAATTCTTATTATAAAAAATGCATTTTTTTACAAAAGGTTAAATGATTTCAATGAAGTATATAAAATTAAATGGTATCTCATGTACACAGAGGACTGCCTTATTACAGGTTTACGTTTTCATTAATAAGATCATCCTCAAAATATCCTAACTAAATGATGTTTTTTTTCCAATTCACCTCCATGAAGAGATATTACAAAATGCCGTGTTTTTATCTGAAATTTTATATTTAAAAATATTATTTTGAAATTTAACTTATAGGGACTTGAATCCAGACCTGGCTGATCGTTTGGCAAAGCTTTAACCAACTAGATGACAATTAACGACAGATTTTGAGAATATATATTTAAGTCATGGACAGTTTATCTGATTAAATTATGGACTAAATTTTATTAGGCAGAATCGATTTATTCTGCCCATTTTTAATATCTTTTGTATAGAAAAAAACTAGATATTTCTTTAGTTTGTTGTGGCCAAAAGAAATTTATTAAAATAAAATCAAAATAAATTATAGAATGCCTTTAAAGATGAGGATTAATTACAACAATGTTTCCTTAGATTAGATAGTTAGAAGAATGTTTTCTTAAAGATTTCATTTGTCTAAACTACAATTACTTCCAATACAATTATTATAAATTAAAGTTTTTCAAAATTGTACAAAGCTTTATTATATTTATCACAATGTGAATATTTAAAAGTTACGATTTTCTCACCTTGAAATGAAAGCACGTTTGTTGGAACTTCGTATCGTTGATTTTACCCAGTCACCATATTTGCCCTTTCCATTTTTATTACACTTTCAGTATTAACCCTAAATTGATTACTTTAAATATTTATTATTATTAAAGTTTTACCTTACTCTAAACATTTTTAATAATCAGCAATTATTTTCCAAAACTACGCAACATGATACTTTTTTATTATATTTATTAATTTTAGCACTTAATCAGTAATCGTACGTTTTCTGTATAAATGTAAATTATCAATAAAGGCAAAGAATTTCATACATTAAAGAAACATTATTGATTACCACTTTTTTCGAAATTGCTACAAACATTTTATTTTCAGAAATCACAAAATTGTTTTTTTATCTCGTAAAAAAATCTTGTTAAAGTGAGGCTAGGAACTGTATCCTACCATAATGCAAACATAAAATATGTACATGGAAAAAAGTTATAGTTTTATGAAAATACCGTTTTTAAAGTAAAAAATATTTTGTAAAACGACAAGCTATTTTTCAAATCTAATCTTATTCATGCAAGAGAAAACATTTTATCAGCATTTAAAACGTTGGCTATTTTTTTAAAGTTTGAATATTTTGTTCTTAATCTTGATAACAATTTCTAGTAATGACACAATTTTATAATTTAACCTTTAAAATATTTGTTCAATTTCATGAAATTTATTTATTAAATATTTTATTTTTCATTAAAATATAGCATGGCATAGTACATGGACCACATTAATGCTATTGAAAAATATTTTTTTTCTGGAGCAATACGTTTGGAACCTAACAGTATTTATTATTCATCAACAAAACATTATACTGTAGTTTGTACTTGGAAATAATGGATTGAAGTACATCAAATTCATTTAAAAAACATGGTAGAAAAATAATGCTGCCAGTAACAGTAGTTTCTGCCAATTGCTACAGTAAAGGTTATGTTTATGAACATAAAAAAACACGACTAAAGTCGGATCTGTGTTAGGATTTATAATGCAATAATTTTTTTGTAAAATTTTCTGTGATAATAGGGTTTCACCCTCTCCCATTCTACGGGGGTGGTGGGCAGCGGAGCGATAAAGGAAAATTAGTTTCATAATGGCAGCTAATCCCCTTCCGTTATCGATCGATCCTTTAAACCTCTTTTAGATTTCCTGCCAGAATTTTCACTTTAACTTATCACGAAGTGTAAACAGGCTTTGTTTGAAAATTCGCAAAAAATAAGTCTATCGCAAAAGTTATATTTGCACAAATATTGGGGAAAAAATGTGTAGAGCATTGTTCCCGAGCTGGAGTTTAATCGGCGTTTAATTGTCCGGAAGTTGGGATAAAAATTTCATTTTTGAAAATTGATTAGTTTGAAAGAAAATTTTAAATTGTGCCATATATTTGTAAAACCTCAACCGGGCAAATGAGGTTTTCAATAGTACGCTAAAATTTAAAGTAAGCTAAAATCATTTAAAGTGTGTAATTGTGTTAAAAACTTCCAACGTTAATTAACATACTTAATAACATACGAGCGTATTTATAATTTCTCACTTATGCGGTATCGTATGTTTACTGAGATGTAACCACTTCAAAGATTCAACATTCCTTGTTGAAAATAAACTAAATATGTGCAAAAATTAATGTTGTTTTCAACAATATTTGTTTTCAAAGATGAGCATTTCCATTAAACTACGATATATCACGATTACAAAAATCTAGATATGCCCATAAGTTATTACGCATGTGAATTATACGCAAATCCATTACGGAACCGCATTTAAAATGGAAACTTTATTTTTTTTCAGAAATAAAAGTACTGTTTTGTATAATGTATGCTTTTCGTAATAGACAGCTAGCTAAAAAAGTGTAATAGATATCATTACAGAGTAAAATTATGAGTCATTGATCCATTATTATGTTAATGAATATTGAATGAGGTCAGTAAACAGTGTAAGTTGGATTTTAATATTTATCATAAAATCGAGCAACTGAAACATGATTAGCCAGTAAATGGATTAAATGTGATGACGATATTGCAGAATAAAATTAAATAATGAGATTTTTAACCTCCTACTCCTACAAACAGTTTTTTGGTATTCTTAAATCTACTTAAAAAAATATTGAATTTTATAGTGAGAGTTTTTATTGTTTACTTATACAATATTATCACGATATTAGTTTTTAAATTTTAAATAAAGTATCGGCTTAAAAACTGCACTTAAAATATTTATCTGGATAAGACAAGACGCGATTAAAACTTTCTTAGAAGAAAAGCGTTATAAATTATTTTGTTTAGCAATATGCTAAACGGCCCCGCGATATTAAATTCCAGCAGAGACTTAAGCGAGAGCTTTTGGAATTCCCAGTTCGGTCTGTGGAATAAGCTCCATTAACCTCTGAACTTTGTACGTTAGAAATTTTCAATTCCCCACTTGTTCTATCTCCATACTTTGTGCTGCAGCAGGCGGAGTAATACGCCATTACCACGCATCCAACTGCAATCTATAGAAGGAAATGTGTTTGCATCATTTACGATAATACATCTGAGATAACATTAACTTGTGCCCCCTGCTTGAACAACAAGCCAATAATTTTCCATAGCAGAATTCAAAGACATCTGGTAGTTCCAAGCAATATGATGTTATAGCAACTGCTATAACATCATAATACAAATTTTAATCCAGCGATTGCCAATCTGGGATACGTGAAAGATACATTTATAATTGCAGACATGCGCAACCTAAACGGCTTGTTAAAATATAAAACTAAAAAAAATTAATGCCAAAAATATTCAAATAATGTTATTTATAAAATGATTTTTTTTAAATATAATTTGGCTTAGTTTAATATTATTTAATTTTAACGCAAAGTGTAGCATAATAAAATTTATTGAGTTTGCGGTTATTTTAACATCTCGTACTTGTTACTTGCTCAGAGAGTTTTGGAAATAAGCCGTCGTGTACAAAACACATATTTTCATATTATTTTTAAGAATAGTTAATAACACTATTTTGCAATGCTGCACAGAGTTATGCGATTCAACATAAAAACAAAAATTCCATAAAAATATGTTTCAAAGTTGAAAGCGAAAATAAACTCTTTTATAATAGCCATCTTAATTTGTACTTGTCGCGCCATTTCATTTCAAAAATGCAATTTTCATCACTTGCAAATAAAATAAAAAATAAATCGCTTGTCAATCAGCAAAAATTATGAAGTTTTTTATTCTATAATGCGCATAATTTTGCGCTTGTTCTGTCTGTGCGGTCCTTTGCCAATACCCAAAATGATTATTATTGAAAGTTACTACATGTTTGAAATCAAAGAAACCAACAAATCACACGCATATTAATGTAATACGAGTAAACACAATTGACTGACAATGGATATGCGTGGGAAAAAGGGTGAACTGTACTGTTTTAAACAAAAAATCAAGCACTCATGTGTGCTAATTCCACTTTTTATTCACATTCACATTCACATTTCACATTTATACATATCACACAATTCACATTTATAATAATCTGAACCGGTTTCGCTCTTCATGATCATTATCAACTGATAAAAAGTACAGTATTGCAGTGTTATGTATACAAATGATTGTTTATTTTTAATATAATGCCTTTTCATCAAGTACTAACAGTGAACACCTAAAAGTGCAACAGGTACAACTCCTTTGTCAAGGGTATTTTTATATTTTAAGAGTTCAATGTAATGTTTAAACATGTATATTTTAATGAAAAAGTAGATGTAGATTTTTATTTTAAGGCGTTGATTTTTTCAAATTAAAAATAATAATTTACACAAATATAACATATTTGATTTTCTCCTACACAAAAATAATATATTATGTCTACTACTTTGTAAATTTTGTCTACCGTGCAACTAAAATGTATATAATTATAAAAAAGTCCTCTTTTCTTTTGGGTAAATAATTATACAGAATTTTAAACTACAAAACACTTTCGACTTTAACGGTGAAAATATAAATATTTAATATTCTTAACATCATTCGAATGAAGGCGTTTTCATTTAAAATGATACTGAAACTTTTGAAATAGCACTGTTTAATTGTAACGAATTGCCAGCAAGTCCAAAAGCGCAGCGTTACTGTTTGAAATTAATAAGGGCCCCGAGGAAAACGATTTTGCCTTTTAGCTGCTATTTCGGAAACCTACTTTGAGTTTTCTGTTGAATATGCAATCGGATTGTGTAAGTCATTAAAACTTTTCATCAACCGATAGTATAATTATTTTATTCCAGTATTACTGTGGGCGTAAATACAACCACATAATTTTCAATTACAAGCTCTTTTAGAAAAAAAGTAAGCCGTTCTGAAACCATAATACAAACATTACATTACATACATTAGCAGTACTGATTCAGTACTCTTCATACAGCATCGAGCTGTGTAAAAATATATAATTGCACATAACCTATTTTGATATCGCCGAGGATTAAAAAAAATCGAAAACACATGCATACGTTCAGCCATATTTCGCATGCTAAATTTTTAAACATCTACGGACAGTTGTAAGTCCAAAATCGTAAATTTTACAAGAATCATTATGCAACTAAGAAGAAAATGTCGTATCTGATTAGAGCTTCAATTTTTTAGTCCCAATTTCACTGTTTATGTTCTCTATTAAGGACGTATTCTAATCTAGAAATTTGTGAAAATCTCATTGTTTAGTTATGTATTTCCAAAATTTAGACATTCAAGAGTATCTCCTCAAAGGTATTTATCAAGATTCTAATTATTTACCGAGTTAAAGCAATTTTGGTGACGCAGCAACTAAGCTGGTCTGACCAGAACAAATCAAACAATATAAACTAGATGTTTCCCGACTTCCTGAGGATGGATTACACCATAAAACCTTTCTTATACTCTTATGTTTAGAGTCTAAACCTATATAATGTATTTTTAATGTATATGAAGTGGATGATAGTCCATTGTATAGAGCAAGAATTGCCGAATAAAAATATGTCAATATACCGTACCATTATATTAGCAAAACTACTTGAAACTTCCATAGTTACAGTAGTTATAAACTAATTGCTTGCCGTACATAATAATTTCAAAAAACATTTATACGAAAATATTTATTTTAACATCCTTACTTAAGTAAACATTATTAAACTAGTTCTAATATTTCGTAACAAACGTGATTTTATTCCAATATAACTTACTAAATACTCGTTAATTTATTTTTCAATAATATTTAATGTTAAATTCTACTTTTTAAATAAGACATATTACGATTACGATTCATACCACAAACTTCTACATTATAGTGTTCGACATAGTCAGTTTCTTAAAAAATGTGTATAATATATTTAATTTCAACAGAAGTCTCTTAAATAAATCTGCTACCATTATAAATAATATTTGACCATAAAAAGAAATATATTTCGTTTAATAATAAACACTTATATTTCACGACATTTAATAGTATAATAGTGTACCCTTTTCGTAGAGGTTTGACCTTTTATCATAAGAGCTGCCATATTCCCAGAAGTGGTGTGATTTGTACATGACTGCCAAAACTATTTTTCTTTTAAAAGAATAATTTATTGGCAAAACCGCTACCAGAATCACAAATGAATGTTTTACTATTCTCACGACATGTTTATGGCAGAAAATTATTGAACTTCAACATTTTCAAGATCGTTTGATGGAGTATTTATTTTTTAGATTTAAGCAACAGCTGTTCCGTAGTCAATAAAATAATGTCTTTGATATTTCCATTTACTTGTATGTTGGTTATTGGTTTAATCTGAGAATTGAAATATACAAATATTGACTTATTAAATGTTTTTATACGTCCCCACGTACCTCGTTATAAATCACAATTATCATTTTATCAGATCATTGTAAAATCATCCCTCACTTCATAGCCCACGTTGAAGTTAAGTGACTAAATTTACAGTAATTTTAATAGATATAGGTTATAAACACCATTTTTTGGTGAAAAATATAAACAAAAACAGCATTTAAAATGTATGCATAAATTCATAACTTAGCATTTCAATACCGGAATTTTATTAATTGAACGAAAGTGGTTGGTGTTTTCTCTATTAATAAAATAAATATCTATTTGAGAATGTTGGATTGGTGATCTAGTAGTCATCTTCATTGATTTCTGTCACAGTGCTCACGGATTTGTGTCCCAGTACAGATATGCTTTGTCTTGTTAATTAAATTTTGTTTTAAGCAAATAAACTAAAAAAAGTCGAGCACTCCTGCATACAACCTGCAGACCCCTAAGGATCCACGGCCTACAGTTTAAGAAGCACTGCTTTACGTGTCACAAAAATGGCTCACAATATTATTTCATTTTCAAAAATAGTTTCATACTTTTTGGGGTTGACCACACTTTCGTATGCTCAGAGTGAATGTTGATATAAACTTGAGTAAAAAAGCATTATGCGAATAAGTTTAAGTCAGAAGGAGCATTTAGGTTTGGTTAAATAGACATAACAGCAGAAAACAACCTAGTGATGCTGTCTAATTTTCCTCTGTCATGTCAAAGTACCTAATACATGTACACAGGGATAAGTCATGTCTGGTATATCTGTGCAAGTATATTTCCCAGGAGAAGTATTGGGTTTAATCTTACGAAGAAACTCTTAAGCTTCAAGACAGAGAGCTCGTCAGATGAGGGTACATATATACATATATATATATACCATCGCAAACTAAATTAGGTTACCTATATGCGCTATTTGTATTACGTTTGTACTTTAGTTTCCTAAGTAGTTCTGGTCTGCTTGCTTTATCTTGGCTAAATTGGATTACAAGGGGATAACCTATACAACGACTAAAAATATTAAGACATAGATTAGCTCGCGAAGCATACACATTTATTATATAAATTGTAAAATATATCTGGCTGTTTTGCCTTAATATCTAAGTCAGCCAATGTTAGAACTACTTGATTATATTTTTTATATAATAACGAAGAAATTGCTATTGTATAAAAAAAGTAAAAGTTAAATCGTTCAATAGTTTTTAAATTATCTTGAATAGCTTAATAACGAAAAAAAACCACTCGTTATCTTACGTGTGAGAGAACATTTTCATTTCTAAGATTTAACATATTTAAATAAAATAAAAAAATATTTGAAATCACTAAGACATAAATCGACAACTTTTTGATCGTGAAGAGATGGTCTTGCAGCTAAACTACTGTGGACTCGATTTTTCTCATTGGACATTTCTTCTTAAATGTACATAAAGAAAGTAAAATAGCTTTTTTATTAGGTTATTTCATCCATTACTTTTGGTATTCGGTGCGTGTTGTAGTGTTTCAATCTCTGGATGGAAATTATCATCAATTAATTCTTCGGTCAATACAGATTATACAGTTGATAAAGAAGTACAGATTTGTATTGAAAGGTATGAACAATTTATTTATTTAAATTCACTGCTATCGGATCCATTGTGGAAGTATCAGTATCATAGATGGAACGATTAGCTATTGATCATTTTTTTCTCATCCTACTCTCCTCACCGGTTTTATATTACGGTTTGATACAATATCTTAAATCTAGATGCTTTATTATGTGTCATTAAATTTCACATAGGGATGGGAGATTATTTTCAAATTTGAAATCTTATAAATTTCGTTCTTGGCTTCGGATACAGCGCTCGCAAATTCGAATAAATAATACGGCTAGTTTTATAAATAAAGTTTCTTATCAATTTAATGATTTATTTTCGAAGGCTTTGATGTCTGTGATGTATGTGATTTCTTACGAATCATCCTTAAAATGGTGTGAGGCGGGTGCGATTAGCTAATCACTAGTCATGTCTTGCTTGTATCTCTCTCTTAGAGCGGTTAACTAACTTAGTAACAACTATTTCTCGTAAAAACATTTCAACTGATTTTTTTGGATATCAAATATATGGAGCTTTAAGTATCAGGACGCGCTAGCGTCAAGGTTCTTGTAGTCTCCTTCATCGATAAAGTTTTTGAAAAATTGTAAATTGCATCCCCTTACCATCGTCCGACGGATGGGCGTGATCACTACAGAGATAAGAAGTTCATGGGAACTCCATATGCATTATTTTGCAAATCACATTCCATATGCTTCCTCCGTACTACATCCGTACATGTATACACATGCGTATGCATACATACATACATACAGTTCACAAAAAATTCAAACAAAAAAAGTCATTTTCGTGATTCATTCACTCTTGAGCTTTCGTCTGCGATGCAGGTGTTTTGTGTTTCTTACCTAAGTAATTAGATCTATTGTTTGTCTCAAGAAAAGTCATTTCAACTGATAAAGCGGATATGTTAAAAAGTAAATTTAAAAATAATTTACAAAAATTATTAAAACGGTGTGTAGCCTTACAAAAATGTGTTTATCAGAATTGTGTTTTTATTTCTCAATCTATTAAAGCAATATCTGAGTTCAGCGTATATTGTTAAAACTGTCAATGTCCTTTTGTTGGTTAGACAGGTAGAATATTCAATACCAGAATTCAAGAACATTTTAAAAGATTTACGCTACAGTATTATGTTTTCAGATTTTTGAAATCCTCTTATCGAAAAGCGGTCACAAATCTAGCAAAACTTATTATCTAAATTGAAATACATATTAGAGTTAATAGTTATTGATCCAGTAATGGATAGATAGATAATTGTAAGTAATAAATAAGTAATAAATAGATCCATTTCTTGAGTAATTTGCTTTAAAATTAATACATTTATTGATGGACTTAAATAAACATATTTAAATTGAACAGCTGGTTCTTAGTTGCCTAATTTATTTTCTAATATTTTTTCTCTTTCAAACAAGTAATTTATATTTGAATCATTCAAATTATGTACACTCCCACAGATTTTGTCACTAACGACCCGGGTTTCGCCTTTCGGCATCTTCAGGCGTTCAAGCGCACGGATGAACTTGAACTGACCGTGCGCTTGAACGCCTGAAGATGCCGAAAGGCGAAACCCGGGTCGTTAGTGACAAAATCTGTGGGAGTGTACATAATTTGAATGATTCAAATTTAATATTGAAATTCCACCAAGCACCTTCAGTCGAAATCTTAAATTAAAAAAAGTAATTTATACACTAAATATTACTGCTATTTTAAGTCTTACTCATTTCCTGCGCCCAGTATAAAAAACATATTTCACTCTTCATTTTATGGTTTTTTAGTATAGAATTAATACCAATTTTCACGTTATAAATACAAATCTAACAATAAAATTAATCTGTGAAAATTATTTATTTATCATTTTTCCTTTTCGATTTTGTTGTTACCAATTTGAACGTATTTAATGATTAAGATTGCCGTGCGGTTAAATTTTAATTGAAATTTGAGTTCAACCGTTTCAAAATGAATTATTATTTTGAAAATAGATTTTGTTTATCAACGGAAAATGTTTTTAAGCGTGTTACATACTGAGTAATGCGGCTTTTGATTGATGTCAATTTGGATTTGTATTAAGACAACCCAGAAATAAATTCCCGCAAAATCGGCGCTTTTTGACAGTATTGGTTTCCGAGACAAGATTTAATTGAGACTATTTATAAAATTTGAATATAGTAGATTTGATTTATCTAAAACAAATAATGTTAGAGAAACTCTTTACTTTGGGGCAATAAAAATAAAATAAAAACTTTAAAATCTTTCATTTTTTTAATAAAATTAAATATGAACATTGTATGTACGTGTAACAGATGATTGTTTGCAAAAATAAACATCAAAATACTGACCCAATGTATTCGGGACGTGAGACATTCCCGGGACATGACAATTTTATATCTCGAATTCCCAGGCATGAAAAAAGCCGAGACTTAAGAATTCCTGAAAGCAATGCCGTCAATCATAGCAGAAAACTGTTGAAGTTTCAAGCGTTTAATGAATTGTATCACTTTGAAAATCTATAAAAAAAGATTCATTTCTTTAAAATTCAACAGCGCATAGTGGCATATTTTTGGTAATCATCAGAAATGAATATTAATAAAATATTAGTAAAAAAAACAATAATCCTTTGTACTTCATTCCACTTTATTTAACATGTCAGGACCGGTTTCGCTCATTACGAGCATCGTCAACTGATAAGAAATACAATTTAACAATGTTATTTATACAAAAATGAACAGTTCTTCATTTTTGTATAAATAACATTGTTAAATTGTATTTCTTATCAGTTGACGATGCTCGTAATGAGCGAAACCGGTCCTGACATATTAAATAAAGTGGAATGAAGTACAAAGGATTATTGTTTTTTTTACTAATATAATGCCTTTCCACCAAGTATTGACAGTGAACACCCTAAAAGTGATTAATAAAATAGTCAACCAATATATTCGCAACTTTTTTGCGTTAATTTTTGACGTTGTCGAAAATGAAAGCAAAGATTTTAAGCCGAAAAAAAACTAAAAATTCTAACAGCGACAAAAAAGTGGATACGAAACGAATAACGAAATTGTATAACAAACCATGAATCATTGTTGTAATAGTTGGATTTTTTTAATGAGTGAGATTTATAATTTATAAATAACTTTTCATTTTTCTTTAACAAAAAATCGCGTGACTGTTTGCAAATGGATGGCATGAATTCATTTTATCACGTTTAACGAAAAAATTCACAGTTGCAAAGATTCGAAAAATATTATTCGTAAGTCAAAAGTTTTTGTTTATTGGTACTTGAGATCCAACGCGCTGACTGTGAACTGTAAACTTAAGATTTACGTTCGTTCATAAGGAAAAGTCTTAGCAGAAAAGTTTTTGTATACGTGAGGAAAAAAATATCTGTATGTGCTTACATTATCAAAATTAGTATTTGATGTTAATTGAAAAAAAACATAATTATTTAAACGTTAACGCATTTAATTCATGTAGGTACATATGAGTTATTGTGAATAAAATCAAAAGATTCGTGTTATTTCACCATTACTTACGAATATTGATTAGATATTTTTAACGGTTGTGTGATAACTAAAATAACAGCTGATTTTTATATAATATTGTAATCCGTGTGAAAAAATTAGGTTTTTTTTTCTTATTAGCCTCAAATATTCACTCTTCATCAACGACAATAAGTAATCTCTATGGTGTCAATCTAAAAATGTTATATTTTGGTTTGGTGGAATAAATATAATAAAATAAAAGCTAGAATATGTTATCTTCAATTAAGAAATTGAGATTTTAAAGCGAGTAAACATTTTAAAGAAATAGATATGTCAAATTAAATATATTTTTAAATTTAAAGTTCATTTTTACTACGGGTTAAAAGATTAATTGCAGCCCAAAATAGGCACGTAAGTAAAAGCTTCATTCACAACACCAAATCTTTTTTTAATTTACTTGTTAAAAAAAACAACCAAAAAGGAAACTGAATGTCCCAAAAGTTACATCGGAACGCCAGGACAAAGTTTCTGAGACCAAGAATCCCGGAATATCGGAATGTCTAACTTCCACTAGAATAAAACAGTACTTGATAATAAAAGGTTTTAAATGAGATTTATAACATAATATGTAATTTTTAAAAAATTTACACTCGATGAAAATTATCCACATACTCATCTTTAATGTGTTATGTATACACAACATTTACCTCTATGCTATATTAAATTATCTATGACAACTTGTAACAATAAACCTTTCAACTAAACCGATATCCTTCTCTCCAAATTTCACTCAGTTCAAATCGAAAGGTCGACAGCCAAGTAGAAACTCCTCGATACTCATATCGATATCATTTTGATTAATAAGATTAAGTGATTTATTAGTGTAAATTTTATATGGAATAATGTTGAAACAACATTTAAATAAATTAATTTGTATTAGTATCTGACTGTTGGTACGAGTTCAATATATTTGCATTTATGTTTGCGTTTTTTTTCAAACGTATGTGGGGAAGTTTCTGCCGTAAACCTTAAACAAAGGCGATATTTTGTTTATTTTTATTATTTGACTGAATGAAAAACGAATACGATGTCGGGAATCGAAGACCGAATTTTGATTATTTCTTTCATATTTTTAAATGCTTTACAATATGCTAAGTACTCATTTTCACCCTGATAATTGACAAATTCCACAGAAAGCAATGCGATTCCTAGGATATTTAATTCCCAATTGGACAATATACAAAAACAAATTTAGGAATCTAAGGAACCGATAATCGATGCAAATTAAGAAACTTATTCAGTTGAAAATGCTCGTCACGAGTGAAATCGGTCCATAAAATCTTAAATAAATAAGAAATTAGTACAAATTACTGCTAAATTTAAAATTAAGATTTTATATTTAAAGAATAATTTTTCAACTAAATCAGTTTAAAATGCTCGCGGTAAGCGAAACCGTTGCAGATCTTCAAAAATAAATGTATACTTTGTACAAAAGTGTATTTAAATTTCAATCGTTCAAATTATGTACATTCACACAAAGTGTATTTATATTTTAGTCATAAAATTTTATTTGTACAGTCACGTCGGGTCCATAGCACAGTGCTCAATGTCTTAAGCTTCCATGCCGGATCTCACGGGCTTGAAGCCTAGTATGAACAGTATTTTTTCAATCAATTTATCAATTTCTGTTCGAAGGCATAGATTTTTGTGATAAAATAACGGAGCGTAGCAAGTGTTATTAGGTTACCACTAGTAATGTGATAACCCCATCCTATCTAACCATACTTTATTCGATAAAAAAGAGGTTATTCAACTGGATAACAACCAGTTTTCGTATAAAAATATGTTGAGATACCTCCATTAGGAAGTTATATGCTCAAAAAAAAAATCTGTTAATTGACTTAAGAAATGACTTTCTTATAAATGTTGGCCAATCTCGAATTTAGAACAAGAGGATTTTTTTTTAAATATTTATTGTTTTATAAATCGTATGATATTTATTTTTCTTTTATACATTGAAACATTAATATTATTTTTACCAACAACAAATAAAAATAATAGGAATACAGTTGACTGAATTACTTTTATTTTACAACGGACACAGCTAAGTTGAAAACAATTTAGATTTCTTCGAAGCTATTGATTCGAGGAAAAAAAACAATTCCTCGGAGAATTACACTTCTAAAGCAAAAGGATTTTAGTAAGAAGGCGTTGAAAGTTTTTATAAAAAAATCCCTTCCTGGGGAAAAACGGAGTCGTAAAACAACATTATTACGTAAGATGCTTTCAAGAGGTTTCAACATCTCCATAAAAATTTGAATCTAGCCACATTGCTAAGAGTACACTTTATTGTTTACCTTCGGTTACAATAAGAAAAGGCTTGCACATGAAAACAAGCGTCCGCCGTCAAATAACCAAAAGGAGTATTACATGAAAGTTTATTGTCATGTTATCTTTTGACATTCGTACATTTTGACCTACTTATTCGAATGGAGGTCAAACAATCTTTTTTTGCGTAAAAAATAAATATGTTTTCATAAACAAATGACTAGTTTTTTATGGAAAAAGTTTAAATTTTTAGACTTTATGTTCTTCGATTGTTTTATATGGAGAATATCTTTCAATACTTACCCTCTACCAATTACAGAGGCTTAATAACTCATTTATAGTTAAAAGCACTTTGAAAAGAATATATGGTTTTCATTATTCACTTAAGGTTATTAATGAATTCATTCGTATATTGGAGAAAACTTATGAATAACCACACTCTGTTGGCCTTTGATTCTGATAGCAAAGTATGTTTATTTTCAATTCAGAATACGTGGATGTTTTAGTAATACAGTGATACAACTGGAAATATGTAGTTTTTAGATATGGCTGACTAAATCATCTAAGACGATCTTGACGCATCTAAGCTGAGTTATAAAAAAAAATATTATTATTATTTGTCTAGTCCTCACACCTAATCATTAGGTAATTCATCTCAATTCAGTTTAAACCAAATGAAACGGCGATAAAAATTTAGAATGATATTTTGAGTTGTACTTTAGAACTGAGAAATTGTTTATATGTCTTTATTTTCATTATGCAAACATATGTTTATGCTTTTCTTTTCTAATGTGAAGAATATTAACTCCTAATGAAATTTCTACTTCTACGAGTACTGCTTGTTTCCCAATTGCTCAACTTATTTCATTTTAAAAGAGAGTAGGGATAAAAGGATACAACTATGACAAGATTAGCGGTTAACTTATCGCTTTTGTCACATTTTGTTTAGATAAAAAGTGTGGGAAAAGATTAATCATATACATACATTCCTTCGGACAGAAATACAGAAATACACAAATAAATAAGAAATCAATTTATAAAAGCTGTCCGTTCTGGGATTTGAACCCTCGATCTCCTCAACCAAAGCCAACGACGTTTCCATCTATTGAAAGAAGAACTAACTAGTAATTGTTTCTGGCTGTACTTATGTAGAGCTATATAAGAGAGTTATTCGAATATAATGGGTAATATAACTCATTTTTTTTACTTATCGCTCTATAAAAGTAAATTATAGATATCAACTCTCAATAAAGTATCATAAAATGAACGATTAGATTCAATATAAAACAAAATTATCACACTGATCTCAATTACATATTTATGCAAAAATTAAAAGATTAAAAAGTGGCACTATCTCGTTTACACCAGATCTTGAAATTTTTAGTGCAGAATATAATTCAGAAGTCAAGTATTTTTGAAGCAATTTGTTAAGTTATTTTTTTTTGAGAGAACGCCTCTGCTTTTGTGGATTTCGGCGATACGTTTGCTTTTATATATTTTATAAAATATATATAAAAGAAAAGTTAAAGCTTTCGGTCCTAACGGCCTCCTTAAAACCATTAAGGGGCCATTTCTTTAACGTGTTATCTTTTATTGACGCTTTTTTTCACCTGAGATTTTGTCTTTTAAGATTTGTACCCGGGGACAAAAATATCCATTCCCGTCTAATGTACAACGATAGAACAAAAATAAGTACTGTCGCAAGAAATTCTTACGATTCACGATATTATATTATAAAGTACAAAGCCTCAGCACTATACATTTTAGTATAAAAATGATTTAAAAATATATTAAACAAGACACCTTGCAATGCAATTAATAATTTTAATAACCTTGACAAATAAATTTAGTTGTGAAAATTTAAATTCATTCATACATGATATATATTTATATTTATATTTAAATGTTACTAGCACATAAACTATTCACCAAATATTCGCTTGAATAAATATAATTTTGTATTCTACCGTATTCAGAAACAAAGTCTAAATGTAATCAAAAGCGCTCAATTTCAATTGCTTGGTTTTGAGAAAATTTATAATTTCTACATACAAACATAAGTATAACATGATTTAATTTTTTTTCAACGGTTTTTATTCATGAAATATGATATTTTAGTATTCTGAACGATTATATTCTTTTGTTTTGTTTTTAGCAATAATTTAACAGTTTTTAAGATTAAATTAAATTGTTACTCTGAATAAGATGCAATTAACATTTACGCAAAGTAACATTTGGTGGATTTCTAATCTGATTATGTGGTTACGAAAATGTTTATAAGAAACCATATAGAATAATTAACCTTTTTTTTCCGGTTCTAAGGAAAAAAAGCAATTGAAAACTTAAAATATTTTCATTGAATATATTTTGGTCACTTTTAGGGTGTTCACTGTCATTACTTGGTGGAAAGGCATTATATAAGGAAAACCACAATATTTTCTTTCGTACGTTTTTCCACTTTTACTTACCAAGTTTAGTTGATAATTTTTGCCATGAGCGAAACCAGTCCTGATCTTAGTAAATAAAAGTGGAAATAAGTAGAAAAAAATATTGTGTTTTTCTGAATATGATTTGGATACATATGTACATATTGACTGTGGAAAGGAAAAAGGACGTAACTCACAGTTGTTCAAAACAGCTTTTTTTAGATTTAGCTTTTAAGTTTGAAAAATATGACCTTGTAAAAAATTGAAACCAAGAAAAAAACTGAAATAAAGGTTTTTCCTAGAGAATTTCTTCAATTAATATTAAATTATGTCAATGAAACACCAGCTTGAAGTCTCCGTGCACTTCAAGGTTGTGTATAATTCATAATTTGTATATGGCCCAAAATCATCAAAACACTTTTTTGTGTCTCCTGTAAAACTGTTATGTGTGGTTTATGTCCTTTTTCCTTTCCAAAGTCGATATGTATATTTACAATTATCATACAGTTTAAAAACTATGGTAATATTTACTGGATTTATATTAAAATATTTTATTTTAATCGTTATCATATTAAATATCAGTATTTCACGAAATAAAGAAACGGATTATTCTTCATTCATTCATTGTTTCAAGAAAAACTATCGAAATTACAAGAAAATATTTTTATACGTCTGAATAAGGCACACATAATTGGCTACGTCACATTTAGTGACCCCAGAATTTAACACCACGTTTGTGGCCCAATATAAATTGAATTTACATCCAAAGTAACTCGAACCAATAGAATATTTTAAGTATGCTTTTATTGTATGGTTACTTTACTGCGGATAGCTGTTAAGCATACCTAAATTGATGTAGATATTCTGTAAATAAATAATGTTATGTGGAGTTATTTCAAAATATAGCTTTGAATCAGCCAGTTTGTGATATGATGTTGCAACATGTTTCAAGGAAATTAGTTTTCATTAACTGGTTGTATTAATAATGTTATTAACAGCTTAAGGCTTTACTCTCTCTCGCAAAATGGTTCAGCAGATACCAATACAGGCTTAAGTGTTACAGGATGACTAAAAAAAACTATTTGCTTAATTATAATAATAATTAAAAATTCTAATTTAATTTTTCATATCCACAATGACAAAATGAGTACACAACTAAATTTTGGGTTATTAATTATTTATTTGAGGGGTTTAGTAAAAAACTCATAATCTACAGAAATCTAGTTTTTGAGAAAATCGCAAAAAAACCAAAGGAGTACAATTTTTTTTAAACCATGTCCGCTCCCAATGTGGAGCATATGGACTCCTAATGGAGTTTATCTCAATATAAGTGTTTCTACGAGAACTGATTGTTACTCAGTTGCTCAACCTCTCTTTTTACAAAGAGAGTATGGATAGACGGATAGGGCTAGGACAGGATTAGTAGTAAGCTAATTGCTCTCAATACGCCCCGTTCATAGAATAGAATGGGTGAGAGGAGGAAATTCAAGACATCACATACATCCATGCCTTTGAACAGAAATTCATTAATCGATTGAAAAATCAATTTATAAAACTGTCCATACCGGGATTTGAACACAGGCCCTCCGTAGTCGAAGCCAACAACGTTCACCACTCAACCACACAGGCGGCAATTTTTTATTTTTTACTATCATAAAAATCACACATTTTTTTACTATCATAAAAAATGTTATAAGTTACCATGAATATTTATGACAAGTGAAAAGTAACACTTTCCTAAGATGAAAAATATACCGTTACACCGTGAAAAATACTGATCGCTGATTTTTTCTTTATAAGCATATCATATTATTCATTTAAAAATGTTTAATATGATATGCTTAGACACAAATAGTGATCTTTGGCCGTGGTTTTAGCAGTTTGAAAAGTACATTTAAATACCAAAATAGGTTTTGGTACGTGTAGTGATCCATTTAGAAATTTTTGCTTTCTCATCTCAAAAACATCAAATATGCGTATTATGAGTTTTGATGCCAAGCCCCTCATTTGTCATGAATACTTCTACCAGTGAATTTATTGTACGAGCAAAAAGCGTTTTTATCTATAATTTATATATGCAGATTTAAAAGCAAGTATCTGTACCTACCGAAAGATTTCTCATTTTATGTTTGTTGAATTGGCATAGTTTCATCTAAATTTTGATATTTAAATGATCAATGTACCATAAAAAATATGGAAGCTATCATAAAGCTATTTTTTTAAAAGATGTTTACTCATAACTGTCAATTTATTACGTATTATCAACTTCTGTAAAAACGGTGACAGTAAACAGAAGCCTTATAAGAGTTGGGTTTCTTTCAAATTTTTTTGAGTTTTTCATCGACGTGTTCCTTTGTTTATTTTGCCTTTGCTTATCCAGATGAAAGTGAATAATTTCAACTGGCCATACTTCTTTAAAAGTTATGTGTTCATTATTTTTTATGTTCAAACTGACTTCATACTTATCCCTAATAATTTTTTTTATGGTCATGTTCTATTAAATATCAATTTTTACGAACATTTTTTAAAATGCTTTTTTTAGTTTCGTTAGATTCGGCGGTTAATTCGTAGAATTTCATTTTTATTTTAATTAAATATGTAAAAATGAATGTTTGTTTTTTCGTTCTTTATGCGTTGCCACACCGCTCAATTTCAATAAAACTTTGACAAAGTTTTTGCTTGCACTTCCGGGAAGGTTAAAGGCATAGTAAAATTAGCTCACAGTAGGTCTTATATAAAAAAAACATAGCTCATTTTGACAAAGTATACTTGCACTTCCGCAAAGGTTATAGAACAATTAACTTACAGTAGGTGGCACGTGTATCGTACCATAGACAATCTGAAGCAAACGTCAAACAGACAAAAAGAAAACATGCACTTCAATAAATACAATTAAAACAACAACACTTTCATTCTTTGAGTAGCATTGCAACGCTTACCGGGAACCGGCTAGCATTTAACAAAATTTAATAACTTTGTTATTTTACTGATAATGTTGTTAATTTAAGTATCAAATTTAATTTGATGTAGTTTTTTTTTAATCCATTCCTTAACTCGATGGCTGCCACAGACAAAATATCTCTTAAAATTGTTCGTGCTCAACACGCCAGAGACGAGTTATCTCGTCTATAATTAATTAAATTAATAGTTGCAAATTATAGCCGGCGTGCTAGGTAATTACTATTAATTATCTACGGCAGTTAAAAGTTTAATCATTTAAATTAGATTTTCTTACTAATCTCTGTCACCTTATTGTTTCAAGCTAAAAAATATAAAGATATATGTTTACCCTGTACGAATCTATCCATTCCTGGTTTTGTTGTTAACGGAATATGGCATGACGCGAAACTCACATTGAAATTTGTTAGCAAGTTTGCTTTAAGCTTCACCTAACGATGCCTAGTAATTTAATTGAGTGTCAAAATGTACATCCACGATCAATGTTACATCAACTGATGTACGGGATTGATAGGATTCCGTTAGCATAATAAATAAATTACTAATGCTTTTGCGCACTAGAGTGCTTTTCGGGTTATTAGTCTACGAGAGATATCATTATCTGACATGACTTCATTTCAGTCATATTTATTCATCCTTGAACGAATACGAGAATTTCAGGAATACCACCTGTAATAAATTATACATTATATTTGAACGTTAAATGGATCTATTAATCATCATTTCATCAACCGTTGACAATCTAGAAATGTTTGAACGTCTACCGGGATTATTCGTAATTCCATAGTCATACGCGACGACTTACGGAATTACTTCAACAATACATTGACATATCGTATATTATTCATGTCTCTATTTAACAATTTGATAACGTTGCTGGTAAAAAAAAGGTTTATAAATACATTTTAAAAATTAAAATTTTGTCTTCGTTGGAGAAAACATTAAATATTATGCTTATTTATCAATATAAAATATAAATTATATTCTATTAGCATATTAAAATATTTTCTTGAATTATAAACTTACAGAAACTAATAAATACCAGTTTCTGTAACCGAATGATTTGTTTTATATTCACTGGGGCACTCAAAGTTGTATCCAACACCACTGTCTACGGCTTTGAACTCTTCTAACAGAGTGCATTTTGTAGCGTAACAACGTTAGTCAGTTCAAGTTCATCCGTGCGCTTGAACGCCTGAAGATGCCGAAAGGCGAAACCCGGGTCGTTAGTGACAAAATCTGTGGGAGTGTTCATAATTTGAATTTGATGACCAAGCACCTTCAGTCGAAATCTTAAACGTTAGTCGTGTTTAAAGTTTTGCCAGGGATGTCACAAGAAGAAATTCCTAAAGACTTGCATGTACTACAGTGTGCAGAATGATAAGTAAAAAAAATAATGATGTTGAAAATAGAAACTTTTATCTATTGAATTCAATTCTTTTTTCATAAGACACGGTTACTTCTTTGAAGGCCTTTTAATTTACCTTAGATGCAACCACGATCGACGGGGCCGACAGATCCGACAGATAGTCGAATACCGAGTGATTAAAGAAAATAATAGAATACGCTTGCTATCTCTATGGAAATAGACAGAAGATTGAACGTTATTCTAAATGTCTGAGGCACACAGCTAAGAAAACGAAACTCTTTAAAAGCGGAATCCTTTTCATATCGAGGCTGTTTTACGATGATAAAAAAATATACCTTATGTTATGTATACTCAACACCATAGCATACTTTGTTTTATTCTTTATGACATTCTATTTTCAAATGTGTTTTCACGAAAACACATTAGAATGAAACAATTGAAGTATGAAACTTCAGTAGGATAGAAAACAATTGCAACCTGTCAACAATCTCACGATTTTCTTCTTGACTATAAGATTGATTTATAAAGTGTAAAATTATGTTATCAGAATAAAGTTGAACCAACATATAAAAGTGTTTCAGTAAAAATTATAAACATAACACTTATACTTCTTGCATGCACATCTGTATGTTTTCCAATGTATTTTGTTTTAAAAATATTCCGAATAAGATTGTATGGTTTCATGACTGAGTAATTAGATTTGGTAGCCGTTTCTTAATATGGCAATTATGACAAAACTTTGGAACTGACTCACTCACATTCAGCAGTTGCTTCTTCAAAAGAATAGTAATCATAGTATATTTAATACTGCTTAATACCATCTATTCCTAGAGGGTGTATTTCGAGGAATTATGAGGTCCTTGTGTAAAATTTAAATCTTTTAAGGTTTTGACAGTCAGGACAACAAACCATCGTAATTCCACATTTATTTAATATATTTTCTACCGTTTTTTACTCATAACAATTGGTTCTTTCTGATGAGTTTAAGTGAGTTTATTTTTTAAAATACAATTAGAAAGACTGGCAAAAGAACGGTATTCTTATGTGCGCCGAATGATCTAATAGTCATTATCTTAAAAATGTTTTTTTTGCATTCGAAAAATCCACACATGTATGTTGGCTCTATATTAAATGAGTGTTCCAGTATACAAATTAAATTCAACCTTTATGGAAACTACTTTGATATCACTTGGAGTATATCGTACTTTTTTTGTTATTTAAAAACGATTCTGACTAAATATTAAACATGTATAATATTTCAATTTTTAAAGCAATTCATTATAATATTTTTGCTAATTCGCTTAATGTTGTCTTTTTAAACATATTTAAACAAAGGTCTAATTTACATTTGAGCGGCGTTGTCACAAGTGGGTTTCCGGGCTACAATTCATTTATGCGCGAGTAGTTTTCGTGAAGGGTCCAGCTTGCCTCAAAACGAATTCAGACAGTTAAGCCTAAAAATAGCAAAAGGTCTCATAAAGGGCATTTTAATTAGCGCTAGCCTTGTTTTAGAAGCACTCCATGTCTTCAAAACGGTCCTAAATTTGAATTTAAAATAGAAAAAGGTATCCCTCCAAATTCTCGCGTCACATTAAACAAGTACCTATTATCCTTGAAAATAATTTCATTATTCGAATGGCTCAAGCAAAGAAATAACCATAAAATTAAAGCAATCTGCCGTTGTACTAATTTGAAAATAGCTTTCTTTTATATTAAGTGAACACAGTATAAAAGATTTAATTGCGTTGCTACAAAGCTTTCCCATTTGGAAACATCAGCGTTCATAAACCTACGGGATTCTCATGAATTAATTCTATCGTAAATAATTTTGCCATTATTACCTTCCGCACGTTAACTATTTACTGATTAATTATATTCAAAACGGTTTTTATAAAGGCTGTCAAACCGTAAAACAAGAAAACGTATTCAGAGACTGCCTTTTTCGACGGAGGGAAACATTTAAATTCAATTCCTTTGGTGGTATAATTAGAAACTAGAGAAACTATTGTTTTAATAAAATAGCTAGAGTAATTAAGTAACAACAACAGAATTCGTATATCAACGAAAATGTATATTACAAATTTCATTATAAACAATATCATTAAAATGTTTTTTTATAACGAATATTTTTATTCTATCTATATATATAGTTATTGGGGTTATACGACACATGTTTTAATATTACATGTAGGTGATTTTACAGTTTCATTTTATAATAAAAAAGCAGTGAGTTACAAAAAAGAAATCGTATTCATAGTAAAGGATAAGAACATAAATATTTGATTTCTGTGATGGCTGGCTCTAAAACTCCATAAAAACAATGTTATTGATAATAATAACATAGAGCAAGCGTTTTTACTGGCTAAAGTATAAAGATTTTTGATTTCTGAAAGAGCCAATAAGGAAAATGGCTGTGCTAGAATCATTTCAAATAATCTCAAATCAAATTTTACTTTAGCCTGAATTGCATTTGTATTGTGTACCTTATTTTGAAATGAAATAATTACAATTTCTGTTGTAAACAGTCATAACTGGGATTATATGAAAATAATATTACGCGAGCAAGGACAAATCTCACAATATAAGATATTCATTTTAATACAGGTGAAGTATTTTTAGTTTGCAGGTTTAAATTAAATCGACAGTTAATAAAAACAATTTTAATTAAGGGTCAATAACGTTATCACCATATGTCTTTCAATTCTTTATCTGTATTCATCAAGTATGTTTTATAGAATATACAATAAAACATAAATCTTTTTTTAATAAAACACAATAAATTTGTCAGTTTAAATTGCATATGGCTTATTGAATGTAAATACAATAAAAAACAAAATAAACGTATTGTATCGATCATTAATTTATTCTAAAATATTTGGTTTATGTATTTATAGAAAAAAACAGTCCAAAAATTAATTTAAGATTTCGACTGAAAGTGTTCAGTGGAACATCAATATTTAATTCAATTCGTTCAATATTTTTATATTCACAAAAGTTTTGCCAAGATCATTCGTTCACTTGAACGCATGAAGATACAGAAAGGTGAAGCCCGTATTAGGGCATCCAATCCCGGGATCCCGTTCATTTTTGTTAGATCCCGGAATTCCGGGATTGATATGGTCGCGACCCCGGAATTTCGGGATTGAGAAATTTTGAGCAAATCCCGAAAATTTACAGGATTTTGGAATTGGTAGAGCTAAAAAAAAAAAAACGACTCACCAAAACTTTCAAATTGTACACGATTTCACGTTGAGTGCCCAATCCCGGGATCACAAAAAGTCTCCGGGATTGGATACCCTAGCCCGCATTATTAGTGACTAGTGTGAATGCATACAATTTGAGTGCATTCATTATTTGAACAAATTTACTAATTCTTTAATACTCATAAACTCAGCAAAACATTTATATAAAATTTATTATTCAAAAATTGTTATCCAATTTGAGACTACGAAGAAGATAAAGTGTTGTTTTCTATTTTACAGTTCTTTCGGCCCAAAGGACAAATGGAAAGAGTGACGAACCCGGTCTACCTGAGGGAAAACCTCCCTTGGGAGCTGCAGATAACTCTCTTCAGAGAATTGGTACCGCCATAGTAAATACAGGACCTCGAGGAGGACCATACTTTGATCTTGCAGCATCAAAAAATGTCACAGCTTTACTTGGAAAGACAGCATACCTCAACTGTCGGATTAAAAATCTTGGAAATAAAACGGTAAGGACTTTATAATTATAATAAACTTTGTTTTTTTTCCTTATTCAGTTATTTAATTGCGCAACCTATCGCATAATTAATATTTTACTTACATCTCATCACGCACGATCATCATGTATCACATTACATTACAAATAATGTGGTTTGCCTTGAAAACATTTCTTCAAATCTTTTATGATATTTTGGGTACTCAAACGTTGGATAGATGCGTAAAATTAATTTACTTTTATGGAAAAATAAGTATGCGATATGTTAATTTTTATTAGCTCAAATAAATCCACAGTTATCACAGCACGAAGACTGGTTTATAAAATATAATGTTTATAAATAATTTACCAAAATAAAATAAATAATCAGGAACACTTAGTTACACATTCTTAAGAATGGTGGAATTTGACTTTGTATAACCCGAAAGAAATATATGACTAGGTAAATTTCTCTTCGAACGTTCAAACTATTAATGTTCATGTGTCACAAGTAAAAATATTATAATTTAATAATAAATAATAATATAAAGTAACAGTTTTTCTTTTGAGCACAGATTCTTTGACGATAATAAAGAATCTTTATTTGATATTTAAAACACTGATTTATAACTTGATAACTCAAGCTGGCTTAAATTTTCTGTGAAGCTTGACCTGGTTGTAATGCAAATGTGTATGCATCATTCCAGTTTATTACATCTCAGCATTTGTTGAATGTGAAATTATTTTATTTATGACTGCTCAGAACTCACTTGCAATGTAAGAATAAAGAAGTACACTTATATCGATTGAGTTTAATATCACTCCACATACTGTTGTTAGGTTATATTAAGGTTAAATAATTCCTTGTGTTTTACATAGTACTCGGTGAATATCAACATTCGAATTATTTGACAATGGATGACTGTCCAAATGCTTGAACCATTAGATTTTGCTTACAAATAACATATATTTATTCTAATCAGTTATGTAGCTGAGTACTTAAAAACAAGGCGCAGAAAGATATAGAAAAAGAGTAGAAAAAAATATGTAGGTAATTACTGCTAATTTGTATGTGTTAATTTACTATTTAGCGATTAACTGACAACCCATTCATATAAAAACAACTTCACGTTAGCAAAAACATTTGTTAAAGTTATTCAAATTCTCTGTCTTTTTGTAACTAAATGTATTAAATTCCTATACAAATTTGGAGTACTTTTATATGTCACACTAGTTCGTTGTTATTATTTACATTATGGCCATCATTTGTTATCTTAAGATCATATTGAGCAAATAAACGTTTTCGCATATTATGGCCCGCATCATGTTTGAAGAGCAATTATTCCCTTAGATTAAATGGGCAAAGTTTTCAAACTAACTAATAACTACAAAGTTTCAATGTCGAGGAACGCAAATAATTCGATACGATTTCCTGTAATTCAATACAAGATACCAAAACAAATAGTATAGTATGTAGTAACAGAAGCTTTCCGAATATCCATTATAGCGGTTAATGTTATTAAGTATCATATATATGAATATTATATGCAAGAATGTTTTATCGTTTAATTTAGGGACTGAAAATAATTGTACATGTAGTGAAAGTTTTCAATCTAATTCCATACCATAATGTCAGTTGTATAATATTATTGGCAGTGTCATAGTGCCATCTCATAACTACAACAAGGTGACTTCATTGTCAATGTTTTTGAGAATGATATTGAATATGATTTCATATTTTATTTTATTAAATTCAATTGAACATAAATTTAATGTTATTTTTTCCAATTTTACAAAACACCATTTTTCATTTGTATTTTAAACAATAATTAGAGCCGAGATAGAGAGTCTCCAACTGAAATTATTTCGTGGACCAAGTAGAATATTGCATTTATTTGTTGGAATTACTGCTGTTCACTCTAACTCTGCCTAAAAGAGCGAGATAGCAACCGGCACCTGCCAAAGCTATGCAATTGATTTTTCTCTACATTCCCTTTGCTCAGTTGGCTAGCGCTGTTCCGCATAACACTTACATCACTAAAAACAAATATGTGGCGCTGGCATGTGACTTTCCAGGTAAAAATTCGTCAATGACTAATTAAATAATAAAAATAATTTGTTTCTTTGTAATTTTATCAATGACAAAATGCAAAGTGTATAGAATGTTGGAAAGATCCGTACATAACCTTCTTTTGACACGAATTGGACATGCTTGGTCAAGATGTTTGTTAATCAACTTAGAGCTCGAAATTCATTTTCCCAACGATGATTAAATCAGAGTTACCCAATTTCAGTATTAAGGTAGTGATATTATATATTACATTTATTTTAATATGGTCATGTCAAACGCATCTACATATATTTTTTTGCTGATAATAAAAAACAATTTATTATCAATCGAATAAACTTCTATATTTTTATTAATTCAGTGATACATTCTTCCATTTTCCTTAATAACAATTGCTAAAACTGACCCTTTGACTCGGTTGGTAGCTTTCAAACAATTTAAATTGAATTTAAGATAGGTGTACTAGACTTTATTGCATTACTCGGTTTACTCAGGTAAGTTAAATTAAACACTTGGATGCGAGTTACCTAATGCAGTGACGTTGCAAGGAAGCACACAAGTAATAAGATGGTCAGCTGACTAGGATGGTAACGTCGTTAATTCACACGGAAAACCGCATTTAAGCCATACAACGACGTATCACATATTAAACGGTATATTTGAACTAACATGTAACTAAACCAACATTTTTTTTATTTAAACCACTACCAGTGAAAAATACCAATAAACTTTAGTTTTACAAATATTATTTTATATCAAATTGATAGCAATTTCAGTTTATACATTTTTTACGCCTTTGTAAAATGATTCCTAAGCTAAATGCACTGTATCAAAAATAAATCGATATACATAATCAAGTCTATGTCATTTTAATAACAAAACAACTTTTTATATAAAATTATAAATTACAAATTATTAATTAACAATAAAGATAGAATACACTACTTAAATAAATCCGGGATTTATAGATTGCAATGCTTTTGTTGTACAAAGTTTTATATTGGGAAAACCGAAAGAACATTGAAGACTAGAGTATCAGAACACATGGCAGCCTTTAGATTGAAAAAAGACACGTCTACTTTTGTTTATCACTTAATTTCGGAAAAAACACGTGTTCAATCAGGAACAAGGAATAAAAAAAAATGTTACATCCAAATACGGACCCCCACAAGCTCTTTTTCCAAGAAATTATAGAAATAAACAGAGCGCAATTGTCTTCCAATTTTAAATGAAATATTAAACATGCCTGGGTCGCCACTTTTATAGCCTATATAAATATAATCATAAAACCTTTTCCGACAAGCAAAATAAATATAATTCTTAAAAATACTCACTACTCAAATCTGTGGGCATTCCCATGGACTTATACTTTTCACCAGCAATTTCTTTAAATTCAGTGATGCATTTATTTCTTATATAAACACGAAACTTTCATTTGCTGAGCGTCAGTTCAAGTTAATTCGTGCACTTGAACGCCTGAAGATGCCAAAAGGTGAAACCCTGATCGTTAGTGACAAAATCTGTGTGAATGTACATAATATTAACGATTCAAATCTAGCTGTTTATTCGTCACAATTACTTGAACCGTAGTAAGAAGTCAATGTTATAACAAAGGATCATTTTAATTTTGTATAATTTTCTTTGAAGATAACTTAAAAATCTCATATTTATTATAGTGCTTCGAAAACCTAAAGTAGATTTGTTAGATTTAAAAATGTATTTTTATTTATATGCTGGGACAGTGGTCGGCAAACTCATAAGACAACTGAGCCAAATATCAACTATACAACGATTGAATTTTTTTTTGAGAGCCAATTTTTTCAAACATTAACTGAAATATTTTTAGCTTAAAAGGTCCTCAATCTGATTGAGATACGTTTGCTGAGATCGCCGCTTTAAACTCTTCAAAGACAGTTTTAAGACCGAAAACCGACTTCCGACCGTGTGACACGAAGTTTAAGTCGCACTGTATGTAATATTTTGTAGAAGAGTCACACTAAAGGGGCCAAAGAACTTCATGTGGCTCACGAGTCGCAGTTTGCTGACCACTATAATAGGACGTAAGAAAAATGAAAACATGTATATGAATAAGTTTTCGTTAGTTTAAATATTATAGTCCTGAAGAGAATGTAAGCCGACATAGCCACCAACTATTACATATGTATATAAAGTTATAATTTTAAAACTTCAAGACTTTGATACTTTTACCTTAATAGAATGGATTTTTTTTTTTAGGGTGTTCACTGTCAATACTTGGTGGAAAGGCATTATATTAGTAAAAAAAAAAAAAAACAATAATCCTTTGTACTTCATTCCACTTTATTTAATATGTCAGGACCGGTTTCGCTCATTACGAGATCAGTTGACGATGCTCGTAATGAGCGAAACCGGTCCTGACATATTAAATAAAGTGGAATGAAGTACAAAGGAATATTGTTTTTTTTTTTTTTTTACTAATAGAATGGAATTTTATCTAGTAAAAACCAAAGCACATTACAGTTTATAATGCAAAAAAGTAATAACAGAACACGGTTAAAATAATTGTCTCAATTTTCCTCTTGAGAGTTTTCTACGAACATATTTAAAGCTGTGGACGCTGTAGTTAATTAGTTAAGTTGAAGAAATACCTATAATTTCATTTAAGTAAGAAAGATAAAAAGGTTTGTGGTCGAGTGGTCAATGTCGTTAACTTTGGTTGTAGTGATCGCGAGCTCGAATTTCAGTACGGACACTTTCATGAACTATTTTTATATAGACTTATGAATTTCTGTTCGAAACCGTGAATTTATGTTTTGTGTAAAATTATGGCCCAATATATTAAAAAAAACATATAATTACAGATATGTTTACTTATATATGTAAAATTTGAAGTCTCTATTCAACTTTAGGATAGATAACACTTGTAATATTCACCCCACGACAAAGGATGAAAACCTAGATAGAAAATTAAAAATCTATAAGTAAGGTCCCCACAAAAGCTGCCTATAGTTCAAACCAAAGAAAAAGCAGACTTCTGTATATAAGTATACACAATTGAGGAGGTCAAAGAACGATGTGGGCTGTAAAAACAATGGTAAAGTTGTAACAAAGTTAAAATGAATGCTTCAGAAACATTAACAACATCGGATAAAAAACAATCTTTACAAAAATAGCTCAAGCAAGATTTCTGGCAGGTATTATAACTGAGCTAGTAAAAACATACCAACAAAAGTTTCAAAAGAATTTAAAAGATCAAATGGATTCTTTTCTCCAGTTCTTACCAGTAGTTAAGCATTGTATGGCTATTATTCATGCAAATAGAGCTATTTGCATAGTCCCTTAGCATTTACTCACGGGTCAGAGAGAGATTTACTTCAGAGCTGTGTTTCCAAGCAAGTCCATTGTCCACTTCTCACTTCAATGCCTTATTCGCCGATTATTAACGTGGCTCACAAATAAACGTCTCAAAAATTAAATAGTTTAATAAATATATTTTATAAAACACAAATGGTCATAATCATGATTAGTGTAGTAAGTAGTAAAAATATTTGATATATTTTATCATTGATATATTTTTTTTTATTAGACAATATTTTATGTTACAGTGGTCAACATTGTTGGCTTTCATGATGTATTTCACGGGTTCTATCCCGGTACGGAGAGCTGTTTTTTAATCGATGTCTGATTGAAGGAAGTGATGTCTAAAAAATTTCTCCCACTTTTATAATCCAAAATTAACGTTACAATTAGCTAATTAAAATATAGGTTGAGAAACTGTGTATCAAGCAGTTATCGAAGAAAAAATTCTTTTGTGATATTCGGAAGCCATATGCTCCACAATTGTAGCAGACATGGGTTTGAAAAAATATCATGAGGTATATATAAAACTGACATTTTCATTAAAAACTAATGATCCTATGATGTTATTAACTTGCTTAAACGCAAACAAATTAAAAAAACTAG
Organism: Himalopsyche anomala; assembly: GCA_031772345.1. NCBI lineage: Eukaryota > Metazoa > Arthropoda > Insecta > Trichoptera > Rhyacophilidae > Himalopsyche > Himalopsyche anomala. The sequence goes on along the minus strand of CM062827.1, from coordinate 18,281,769 downwards.
TAATATACAACATTTTTTTGGGACAAGAACAAACAAACGATAACATTAAAAACTGGCGTAAAATCATTTATTTAGGAGACACTTCATCGAAGATAGCTAAATTGTTGCCAGAAAACATAGAACCCGCATTTTATACAGTTAATAATTTAGATAAATTTTTATTAAACAGTAAAGATCGCGTAGATTCATTGTCACAGAGTGGTATCTATCGCCTCTCTTGTGGAGACTGCCTCGCTTCATATGTAGGGCAGACAGGTAGAAACTTTCATATTAAAATTAAAGAACTTATAAGGTGTCTAAAGAGTAACAATTTTTCAGAGTTTGCTAATCATCTAATCGAAAACGAACATAATTTTAATCATAACAGTAACTTAGAAATATTCCATCGAGTAAATAAAAAGGCCTTAAAATGAATAGTCTAGAAATTCTAGAGATAAATAAAAGCATTAATAATAAAGAAACATTATTAAATAATATCTTGAATAAATCAGGTGGTTCATCACTGTTAAATATTTTCAAACGGCTTAACCCGTCCTTATTGATGCAACTCATTAAATAATCATTTCTTAATGTAAATGTCATTTTATGTTACTTTTATCGTTTGTTTGTTTCCCCCCCCCCCTTGACACCCATTTTTATTTGATTTTTGTTATAATATATCAGAATAGTAATATATTTTCTAGCGGCTTAACCCGTCCTAATTGATCCAACTCATTAGATAATCATTTCTTAATGTAAATGTCATTTGTATCACCATTATCGTTTGTTTGTTTTTCTATCATCCCCTCCCATTTTATTTTGATCTTTATTATAATATATAAGAATAGTAAAATTAAAATCATTAGTACTTATGCAAACATTTGCAAAAGTAGTTGTTTGAGGATGCCTCTGAAAGAGGCGAAACACGTGTCACATTTTGTAACACTATACGTGGAATAATCAAATTTATTTTTATTTTATATTACTAATGATCCTTATCCGAAATGTAGCGAAACAATCAAGGGACTTAATTTTCGTATTTTATTAACACATATATGTCACGTACATATATGTGTTAATAAAATACGAAAATTATATGGTTAATTAATGATTTTCAACTACTGCAGCTAAATAATTGGTATCTGGTTGTTTTATTTATTTGTTTTTACTTTATAGATCAAACAGTATCAAACAGAAAGAAGTTTTACAATAAGAAGTTACCAACAATAAAGATAGTTTTAACATTGATTTGATCTGAAGATCTTACACTAAGAAACGGTAGGTTATTAGGAACGCAGTAAATAAAATAACAGATACGTCAACAAAAGCTTTAAAAAACGAATATTTTAGATACCTACAGAAAATCAAAATAAAGTCTTCATGACAAATTTCATTTCATGAATCATGCCTTAAGACTCGTTTTGTTTTTATTTATAGTAGACACCCGCCATGCCGTATTCCATTTAATTTTCCTTACGTAATGTCTGCAATAATTAAATTTTAAACATCACAAAACGTTTACCTATATACACTAATTGCTTTGAAGCATGAATTCTTGAGTTTTATTCTCCAGCACAGACGGTTATGGTGTAATTTAAAATTTTACGAATCAAAAAAGCATTACTTATTTATAACTCTCCGTTTCGTCGAAGCAAAGGCCCAAATTAAAATTCGTTTAAGCCCAATGATCGTGATGTAATCTAGTTGTAGCGGATTTCTTCAAAAGCTGAAAAGAAAGCACGTGACTTGGACACGAGTTCTGCAAACCTCAGCAAATGATTAAATTTCAGGGTGCAACAGCTGTGAGGAAAAAACAGGCCGCTTTTGTGATTTATGAATTTTCATAATGAATTTTAGCAACTGCGGCGGGCGTCTGTTATATTCTACGTTTTAGCGAGCTTTTCCCAAATGTATGGCGTCAGGCAAAAAGCTTCGAAATGCAGGTTTATAATCTTTTAAAGTATCTTTTAGGCCACTCCTAATGGAAAAGCATTCGAGTGCTAGATGTTGTGTCAGTAGCGTACGTATGATATTTTAAAAAATTCTTTTTACCTGCATACACTAAAATGGTTTGTATTAAACATTCATTGAGATACCTGCACAAGAAAATTTATATCACCCTTACCTTAGCAAAGATTTTATTAAATAGTAAATATAAGTGAAAATCATTTTCTCAGAGCGGCATATATCGCCCCACCTATCAAAGCATTAAATTTGCATTTGTAGGTTAAAGAGGTAGAAACATAAATTTAGGAATTAAATAACACACGAGATACCTAAAAAGCAATATTTTTTAAGAATTCGCCAATCATATAATAAAAAGTGACCACAATTTTGATTAAATGGAAATTTTTAAATAATCCATAAAGTAAATAATAAAGATTTATTGAAATTTAACAAAATTATTGGTACAAAGGAAAAATTAGTTAATGGCATTTTAAAAAGTTGGGTGGATCACCATTGTTGAATTTATTTCGATTGGGATTTATCGTATCTAATGTAAGTAATCAATTAGTTTATAGTGCTATCATATATCGAACCTTTTTTGCGTTTAGTAGAAAAAGACAAAATCCCGACTGTTTCTTAAATTTATAATTAAAGAATTCGAATATTTTTTTAGTTTATTTGTAAAAATTGCGATGTCTGATGATGTTTTTGAAACAATTGGTAGCACATCAAGTGGAACAAAAAAGTTATCAAAACTATTTAAATTAAATAATATCTGAGAAGTAATAATAATAAATCATATCTTGGTGTAATTTATTTCTGTTCATTATACACTGTAATTAACATTATTTTTTTGGTACACAAAGTAGGATTTTATTCTAAATCAAATTATCATTAACTTAAATAACCCTTTTTCATCATATATACTAAATAATCTTGACATTATTATAAATGAGAACACCACATGATGTTTAACAATAAGTTTATATTGTCGAATAACATGCCATGATAAATACATTCTTGAGCATCGTGCTTTTAAATCAGTGCTTTTGAAGATTTCTCCAGAAAAAATGAGTCTAAGAAAAAAATTTGGTTTTCAGTACAATAATAATCTATTCCATAAAATACAACTAATATTTTAAAGAGAAATCAAATCAAACTGCCTTACATTGTAACTTATGTCTCGATCGATTGGAAAATTTATGGGTAAATTTTTTAAACAGAAGAACAAGTCCACAAAATTGATCCCTAAAATTGATTGCATGATAATTTTAACTGTTTTTTTTTTCAATTAAAAAAGTATATTCCTCAATAGAAATTGTTTAATCGGTTAAATATTTTTTTGTCTCTGGAAATACAATTACTATAAAATATTTAAACCATTATATGGTTATTTTTTAATTACAGTCAAATAACTATATTAATTTTAAAGGTTTTTTGTCATTTTTTTTATGAAAATGCATTAAATCAATATGTTAAGTCCCTAACTGTTATTTGCAAAATGTTCTAGAATTAAAAATAGCCATAGTAATTGTACTTTAGTAATTGTAAGAACAAAATTAGTGTTGTGTTAAGAAATATATATTTTTTACCAATTGCATTTTTTTAATAAAGATAAAATGTGGGTTTGGTTATCAAAAATATCTGGAATGAGTATAATTTTTATGCATATAGCACTTATCAAGTCTAATTTCAAGCTTACTTATTTAACTATTTTGGATGTTTTCGTTAAGTAATTTTGCAAGTGTACTTCTTTAAACATCGAAACAAATTTGTTTAGTTCAACAGATTAAAGCAGTAAAAAATGTTTAAGGTATCATTCATTGCATGCAAAAAAAAGATTAACATTTGAGTAAGTACTGCAATGCATTACTCATTTTCCATCACGAAATTAATGCCTTCTTCTACTTGAGTCGTGCAAGATGAATAATAATTCCGAGACATTTTCGCAAACTGTCAACGCATTCAGCAATTTTCTTAGAGCAGCGTGACTAATGGTTTCAGAAAACATTACTTTTTTTAAATGCTTTAAAAAACCGTTTTAAAGTAAGTTTATATATAAATGTATATAGCCAATGATAATGCAAAGCACCTATTTTTTATAACACCATTTAATACTGCCTTTTTAACACTTCCCTTACGGTGCTTGCAACATATCGGAAGTGTTTTTTAGCACTGTAGGGGAAGTGTCAAGTAGAGATAATTATTTTACTTAAATGAATAGAAGTAAACATTTATTTAAGAAAAGTATTCTTAATTGTAAAAAATATTTATTCATTCTTTTAATTTTGTATATTGAATTTGAATTTGATAATTTAATGCTAATTAACAGGTTGTGTAAAATAATGTTACTTGTAATTCAGTTTTCAAAGAGTAAAAGTTTTTCCTTAGACGCAATATTGCATGGTTTTTACGAATAAAGTAAAAAGAAAAATCCTAATTTCTAATACTTTTACTTACCCAAACATATTTGTAAGCCTTGAGATATTCTGTCTAAAGATGTTTCTTGAAGATTGTGTCAGGTATTATAATTTGTAACACAACCTGTCAAATAACAGTAAGTTATCAATTGAGGAAGACAAAAGCAAAGACTACTCTCTACCACGGAAGTTGTACTGAGAAAAACGTAGAAAACTAAAAAAAAAACAATACTAAATAATTGAATATATGCGTCCCATACTAACAGTAAAATATTGTTGTTCATAATGATACGTCAAATGTGCTGAGCAAACGAAGAGCTTAGTGGGAAGAAGCTGGATTTTTCCAAAAGTAAATTTCAAAAATACAATTTTCTATTAAATGAAAACAGATTTTGTACATAAATGTCCACTCATGCACTGAAGAAATTTTATCTCTATGATTCTGCATATATAGATTATTTTTTCAAGATTGCTACCTATTCAATTATTTTAATATTATATTATATTTATAATTCATTACAAAATCTTTTATACTTATAACAAGTAGAATCACGCATAAGTTTAAATATCAAAATTGGTAGCTACATATAAAATTAACTATACGATTAAATCGGTTACAATACATTTGTTTCAAGGAAGTTAACAAAACCATTTAATTTATTAAATATAATGGTCTGTGTAAGTTATCTTACAAGAAAAGAAAACGATGCGCAAAAATCAATGTATCGTATAATATTTTTAGAGCACAAAAAATACTATAAAATAATATCATGCTATCTGTTGATTGTTGTATTATTTCTTTTAACAAACGAATGCTAAATGACTGTGCGAAAAAATCGGCGGATTTTTTTATGAATTTAGAACCTTAGGCAAATTATTATCGATTTTTGCTTTGTTAATGTTTTGTTTGGCATCGCGTGCTCATTTTGATTTGTTTATTTCCGAAATAATGGATTCTATTTGGCAGGCAGGCGTACCTTGTGGGTTTTTCCACAGCTAACTCGGTACGCAGACAAAACAAATCTAAGAATCAGGTTAATGCCTTTTATAATGCCTATAATAAACGTGATCGGTCTTTATTACAAAAAAAATAATCGCATAATAAAGATATTGCGTAAAACAAGCTAGTTAGTGAGCTAAAATGAAAACACTGCCGATATCATAGCGAACAGCTATTTGAATGTGTCTAGAGTAAAAAAATTTGTATTTCATTATTTAAATATTTATAATACATACTAAAAAATATATTATATAACGTCATCATTACAAGTCACTGTGGAATATATTTTTTATTTGCTAGCCTCTTCACAAATTATAATTTCTGTTTGTAGGCATGATGTTTGGGATGCCTACAATTCCATTACACTCTTCCAATCCTAAAATAACGGAGCGTAGCAGTAGAGCGATTAAAGTTGACTATTAACCACTAGTCCTATTATATTTATATATTTATAAACCTACTACTCTCTTCGAAATAAGTATATTTACATATACCTGACATAAATAACCAAGCAGACATCTGCATTTTTGTTATATAAAGATACTCTTACAGATCTTGGGCAAATATGTTATGTTTTGATAATAACCATATACCATTACCTAAGCCGTTATTAGAAGTTAATGTTATTATACAAAAACATTTAAATTCAAACTAATTTGCTTTGAAGACTACTTAATAGTTCGATATTTGTTACAGTTCCAGGAAAAACATCAAGTCAATTTAATATTGTATTTTCCACTATAAGCTAAGATGTTAGAATATATCAGAATATATATTGTTTATCTCTTCTAAGCCAGTAAACATAGCTTTATTCATGTTAATTTAAACATAGTTCTGACGAGGACGTTATCCTGAAATAGATTTTAACTATATATGAGTTTCTTAAAATCATGATTTTTGGCAGTGGTTTTAACAATTTTAAAGTATTTTAGAACACAACTATTTTTGTACACAACATGTTTTGATGTATTTAGATTCATTTGGCATACTTAACTCAAAAATTCAAAATGTGAGTTTTGATTCTAAGCGTTAAATAAATTGATATTTTTCCCATTTTAAAGTTTTATATTTATTTGAAGTTAATTCATAGCTAGTTTAACCCAAAATGAAGATTTCACACTAACATTTTTAAGTCATAATATTATTAGGTAAAAAATCTCCTTATTCGCTTCATCTAGTCAGTAAATAATTATTATGTGGTAGTAGTAGTAGTAGCATCGATAAAACTTTCACAGTGGAAAAGTTTAAGATAATCACCGTAATTGTTTACTGATTACATCTTTTAGAAGTTAGTAAGTAGTGAGTGAACAATTATGGTTGATTTTATTCGGTTTTTGTTAAACGATGTTGAGTCACAGTTTTAGTATCATAATAGTTATAAACTTGATGCACATTGCGTTAGATTAGATTCATTGGATCACTTAAGCTGTATTAATTGATTCCTAGGTCTTAACAAAATTCCACGACCTTAAGCAATATTATCAAAACGTTTTTGTCTTGTAATTATTACCGAAAGTTTTTGTTACAAGATTTGATCACAGAAAGTTACTTAAATATTTGCAGTTATTATAGCTATAAAATTAAGTTATCAGTCATAGTTACGGTCAGAAGTTTCGAAGTGAAAGGATAAATTAGTTAATCATATTAAACGCATTTCACTCGTTGTTTCACATACTTTTTATTTTTTTTAAGCATGGGTGATTAAAATATTTTTATGATAACCACGATTCAAAATGTTTGAAAAAAAAGCAATGCAAGGTTTACGAATCAATAAAAAATGTACTTAAAACTTTTTATTTAAGTAACCGAAACATATTTTTTTTTGTTAATGATAAAGAGTGACAATTGATATTAAATCTTTTTTTTTTTGTAATTACAATGCGAAAAAAATGTTAGAAAATTATTTTCATTCACTGTAGTTTTATTTCCAGGAAAGCTTTATCTCTAAAATGCCTTAAAAACTATACAAAAATACGATTTTTCATAAGATTATAATATTAATAGGGAAAATAGTCCCAATTTGATAAAAACGTGTCCCTATTTTTAATAAAAAAATATACATACTTCCTGTTATATTTTTCAATTTGACTATAATAATAGCACAAATGATTAAAAAAATCAGATTATGCTGGTTATCCTTGACAATTTTAAAATGTTCAGAATTTTGTTGAGCCAAAATGTAGTTCTATATTGTAACTTAATCTACGGGTTTTATGTATAAAATTTCTATATAATCTCATTCTTGTATAATTTGATTACAATTTTTTAAAAGGTTTATAATACTAACCTTATCTTTGAAAGGAAGCTTGCTGTATTATAACTTTAATATTAAAAGCTTATCTTATTAAAAAGCTCTAAATTTTTTACATTAAGCTTTAAGTAGACTTTGTAATTATTATCGTTGCAGATGCACAATATGTACAGTTAAAAGCTTATACTATCTTATATTTTACATTATTGCTAAGACACTGGTGCCAAGTCATTTTAAAGAGCTGATAAATATTCGCTTTAATTATTTTGTATGTCTTAACTACTATATTAAAAAATAAAAAACTTTTTCCATAACAAAATTTATGCTTTTGTGAGTAATTTAACAATTTTTAACAGTCTTTTTTGAGATTAAATGGAGTCAAATTTTTTTCATAAATATGAGACAACCAATACTTTCTAAAATTGGTTTTTCTTCTAACAATTTTCTTGTATTATGTAGTTAAAACATATTCTTGTTTTAGTAAGTATCTTATGAATAATGAATATTTTATTACAAAACTATTTTATTAGCAAACAAATCTACCTAAACTTCTAACTCTTTACCCGTTTAATATTTATTTAGTGAAAAAACCATCCATCACCTCTTCAATTAAATAAATATTTCAATCAAAAAAAAAAGTATGAAAACAAAATCATCTTGTTATTGGTAAAGAAAAATCATATTTCATTTAGTTAGTCAATTTCAACTTTATTACGAACGTTTACTGTATCGCTAGAATGTTTGTAAAATGTTAGATTGAAATCAAACAAGTGTATTTATTAATTCACATTATTTAACATCAACATAATAAATATTTTCACTCGCGATGTGGGACATATATACAAATAATGCAGGAAATATCATCAGTGATTGTTCTACCAAGACTATTTGTAGGTAGTTGCTAAACTTTTTTTTTTAAGCAAGAGTTAAGATAGAAGAACAAGGCTAAGATATGACTTGTAATAAGCTAATCGTTTTCACTACACATTGTGAGAATCGGTTGAATGGTAAGAGGGAATCTACACATCGCAAAAATAGTCGATTGAAAATTCTATGTATAAAGTGTCAGTGCTGGGATTTGAACCTACTAAAAAGACAAAAACTAAAACTACATATATTGTTTTATTGTGCTTATACTATTGATAATAGCAAAATTGCTACGATCTACTTCAAATGGTTCAAAAATAAGGATTGGATTTTTTTGCTTTGCATGATAAAAATAATAATAATATAATGAAAAATTATGTTACTGCTGCTGAGACACTCCTTAAAATCATTTTAAAACACATAACGCTATATGGCCGCTAAAATATATATTAGAAGCGGGTGATGCCCGAAGACTTAAATTCTATTAAGAACATCATTACTACGTATATAATATCAATTTTAACGTTATACAAATTTTGCAGAAAGGAGGTAACGAATGTAACCTGGCTATAAAACGAACAAAATAAATAAACTTTTTCTACAGTTGAAAAAACAATCAGAAAAGACCGTCGGCTGGAGATGCCATTGCAACAGACGCCCCATTTAGCGGCGTCCTTAACGATGTGCTAGCGTCGTGTGACGTCATTACCTGGAAACGGATACGCTTCGGAACTCAATTATGAAGGGTGCCAGTGACGCGGGGCTAACCGGGAAGGCTGTGTTTCCATTGCAGGGTTCTGATAATTTGCCTACGCAATGAGAAACCAAGTTTGTAAAACATTTACCAAGACCCGAGTTTGATATTTTTGCCAACTTAATGATAGCAAGCCATTTAACTTTACCCATTTAAATATTAAATAGATTTTTAGAAATCTAAATGAATTTGTCGCTGATTGGTTAAATTTAGATGTGAAAAATCCAGAATTCAATATTTTTAATGATGGTTAAGAAAATAACATTCTCAGGTGAGCAAGATCAAGAAGATAGGGAAGATAGGTCACAGGGATAGACATATTGGTACTTTAAAATGCTGAAATGTCAGGAAGAATGAGAACAAAACTCACAAAAATTCATGCATCTTGAGGGCAAATGTACTTTTCTTGAAAATTCATTTACCTTTGAGTAAAAGTCAAAAATTGTTTTTTTACAAGTATTTTAATTTATACCAGCTAAATACAAATATGTTTTTATAATATCATAGATATTTAAAAACAAATACCTTTACTGAATATCCTTATTTAAATAAAATAGATATAGATAAAATATATATTTATAAATATATTTAGATAAAATTCAAAATCTTATAAAACTCACAACACCATCAGTCATTTCTCATAAAAGTCATATTAAAAATTCATGACGCAGTCCAACGAGGATGGGTATAAGATTTGAAGCGACTTTTGTTAAAATTGTTTAACCACAGTAAAGCCTTGTCTTCATAGAAGCCTACTTTCTTACTTACTATTCAAGGCAGTTACCGGATAACATGCAAAACTTTTCCACCAGTGACACCAAAATTTTTCTTTCTTAACGTGTAACTACTATAGTTTCAGATAACAAAAGAGAAAGTTTTGGGAAGCCATTTCAAATGCGTAGAATATTAAATTCATTGTTATTGAAGTTTTCAGTTAAAAAATAAGTAACTTTGCTTTTTATCATTTCATTAATAGTAAATTTCTGCTGAATTCCAACCAGTTTCTCATTTAAGTTGCTTGATATCAAAACTCATAATATCCAATTTGAATCGTTCAAATTATGTACACTCCCACAGATTTTGTCACCAACGACCCGGGTTTCGCCTTTCGGCATTTTCAGGCGTTCAAGTGCATGGATGAACTTGAGCTAACACGTGCACTTGAACGCCTGAAGATGCCGAAAGGCGAAACCCGGGTCGTTAGTGACAAAATCTGTGGGAGTGTACATAATTTGAACGTTTCAAATTTAATATTAAAATTCCACCGAGCACCTTCAGTCGAAATCTTAAATCATAATATCCATTTTTGATATACATACTAAGTATATCAAAAATTATAAATGCATCACTACCGAAATATATATATATTTTTTAATCAAAATTCAATTAAAAAACTCTTAAAAACACTGCCTAAGATCAAAAATTGGTGACTAAGCCAGCATTTTTAAATGAAAAATAAGATGTGGTTAGAAAAAACCAATCGACGATCAGTATTTTTCATGCTGTAATAGTATATTTCGCAACATAAGAAATTGATAATTTTCATGGTAATTTATAACATTATACTACTGTGGTTTTTTGCCATCATTCGAAAACTTGATTGTCGTAGAATGTGAATTATGATACCAAGCCCCTCATTCGTTTTAATCCTTACAAAAGAAGCTCATAGCTGAAAAAAATAATTCAATGGGATTATCATTCATTGATTGGTTATAGAAAAAAATATAAAACTCATAGAGCACTGCAAAAAAAAAACATCATGTATTAATAAAATAACATTGGCGCCTGTGTGGTCGAGTGGTCAACGTCGTTGGCTTCGGATACGGAGGTCACGGGTTCGAATCCCAGTACGGACAGTTTTATAAATTGATTTTTCAATTGATTTATGAGTTTCTGTTCGAAGGCATGGATGTATGTGATGTTTTGAATTCCCCCTTCCCACCCATCCTATTTTATAAACTGGGCGTATTGAGAGCGATTAGCTAACCACTAGTCCTGTTCTAGCCCTATCCTTCCATTCCTACTCTCTTTGGAAAACGAGAAGTTGAGCAACTGAGTAACAAGCAGTTCTCGTAGAAACACATATATTGAGATAAACTCCATAATGAGTTCATATGCTCCACATTGGGAGCGGACATGGTAAAAAAAAAATTAAGAAATTAGGGTAAGTTATCTGTTTCCTTTCCCAAGTTATTGATTTAAAAATGTATGAAAAGCAATTCTTCCTAATTAGTAAAAACACAATATTTCTTTGTACTTCATTCCACTTTATTTAATATGTCAGGACCGGTTTCGCTCATTACGAGCATCGTCAACTGATAAGAAATATAATTTAACAATGCTATTTATACAAAAATGAACAGTTATAAAAATATATAAATAGCATTGTTAAATTATATTTCTTATCAGTTGACGATGCTCGTAATGAGCGAAACCGGTCCTGACATATTAAATAAAGTGGAATGAAGTACAAAGGAATATTGTGTTTTTACTAATATAATGCCTTTCCACCAAGTATTGACAGTGAACACCCTAAAAGCAATTCTTCCTAAGTTCTTTTTCTTATATTTATTTTATTTACATGTAATATAAAGTAGTACGATTAACGCGCTATGTTTATCTGTCGATATTTCTAAATTTTAATTTTCATAATAGTAAATAAATAAAATGTCATCACAATAAATGCTCATATATTAGATTTTTACTATTTCTTGTAACATCAATAGTATTCCACACATTAAAACCACTTGGCTGTGATTTTTATCAACTCCAAAATAAAATTGTAGATTTGTTGATTTTATTCAAAATCAAATAACCTAAAACTTTTAAGAATAACTATATGCTAAGCAAGCTAGTGCGATATATTTCACTGTTGTTCCCAGTGCTGAGACCATATCCGACGAAGTTGTTTAAATATTACTTTAGTCTACATACCAACACATAAACTTACGCTATTTGAAAATAGTTAAGGCAATGCAATTGGCTGGAGCGTCACCTCTCCTATCATGGGATTTCCTTAAGTTTTAGAATCCAATCCTCCTGTCGTGTCTGATTTAGTTTGTTCTAGTAGCAGCTTACAGCTCTGAAAATACAGATTTATGGATTAAGGTATAAACAGTGCGCTGAAGTGTATTCATTTAGGTCTGAAATAAAATCATATGTTCGGCTTATTATCGTCACTGAAATATTAAAATATATACTATTTTTAGACTTATAAATACACGATAATTTTATGAAATTATTTTTCAAACTATTTATGGATTTATTTTAAATGAAATAGATCTATATTATGTATTCATTCCTTTCTGATTCGTATGAAAGGGATATAGCGATAAAAATCAGTATACTTCAAGTTATTTATTTTTTATCCTTAGAAAAATATAGGTTGTGTGTTGTGATTTGATTACATACGATTTTCACATAACAGCTATTTGTGAGATAAACTATATATCTTAAGAGTTTATATGTCTCAAATTTGAAGTGAATATGTTAAAAAAAATAATCATCACAATGTTTTTTTGATTTTTTTAAGCATACTGATAATTTATTTAACTACATCAAAAAATAATTTCTTTATAAAAGAGTTTTAAACACTCATTATTTTAACAAATATTGTTGTTATGAACGGTAGCGTTTGATATGCTTGATGAGAGTTACTAAATTTTTCTGTAAAATCAATCAACATTTCTATAACTTCTGTTTGTGAAGAATAACTAAAAATATATGTTTAATTTGTGTTTTTTTTCTTCATATATTTGTAAAGGGGTTTGTTGTAACAATCCACCATTCTCCCTCGTCTGTCCATAATATCACTGTCACAACTTTTTAGAGTAATATTTAGTATGAGAATCTGTCAAGGTATTTTTAAATTGAAATCGAGTAGTGTAAAGTAAATTTGCCGTAAACTAAAAAAAAAATGGCTGAAGTGCTCAATTTTAACTCCGTATATCATAAATTTCGTTAATTTTAAGTAGCCTTAATTTTCTTGGGTAACCGACTTAAATCCTTTTTATTTTCCCCGTTTATCTACTATTGCGTGAATAGAAGAGAAAGGAAAGAAAAAAAAGTCCCTGTGATATCACGTGAGAAGCGAGATTACTGAAATTAATTTTCCTTTTTACGCCTCAGCATTAAAAATTTGTCGCATTTAGTGTTGCCATTATGGCGGTGAAACAGGGGCGCGCAGATTGTGCTTTTAATTTGACTACTACTTGTAATTGCAAAGCTTTCTGGGGTCAATCATAAGTATTTATGTAATACCTTCCTCCCTTATTTTGTAAATTATTACTTATCCCCTATTTAAACAGTTTTAATTTTCCCTTCTTTTGAACTAAATTTGAGTAACGCCTACTTTAATTCACTGATTTTAGTAGGGTAAGCTTTATCTGATTTGATGGAAGTTTTCAATTACTGACTCAAATACTCACCAAAATTTACGTGATGTGATAAAAAATTAAATAAATACTTATCATTTTCCAAGTATCTTAATTCTTAATTCTAATTAGTACCAACAATTCTTAATTCTTTATATTATATAATATTTAAATAAAAAAACACAACGTTTCTGTATTTCGCATTAGCTAAACATGCCATTGATGTGATGAACCAGCTCTAATGTGTATTAATTAGCACATAAAAAGTCTTTTTTCAATCTTTTTTAATTATTTAATTTGATGTTCATTAAAGTACCGGTTTTTTTCTCAATTTTTTTTTTCGTATAATATATTTATTTGTAATAAAATCATTTTTATTGATTACAGAGTTTTTGTTTTAATGCAATTTTATTAGTTCATTCATATTTAATAATATCCAATAATATAAGCGTATTATTTTTTTAATTTACTGAAGAAATAATAAAAAAATATTTGTTTAAAACAATAGTTTTTTTAAATGATGACGAAATAAAACATTTTTGATTCGGCAACAAATGATGGAATAATTTAGGATTTTTTATATGATCTTTGTTTTTTAAGTTGCTATATCGAATGTAACAAACTAACGGTAATTGTATGTTATTCAGACAAAAATAACAATTGAATGTATTACACCTCAACCAGTTCAGAGGATTAATGCGACATTGCTACCTCCCTGTCAGCATCAGGCAGGTAAGTACTTTGCCTAATAGACCAGGGCCGCCGCGTAAAATTTACATCCGAAATATGGTCCCAAGGAGTGAACGCGAATTTGTCTTGGTGGCTGGAGCGGTACATCAGCTGGCCGCATGCGCCTATTACTTAATCATAAAACCGCCGCACTTGAGAAATGGCCCCTCAAAACGCACCGCCACTGCTTTGCGCTACGATCTCACATCTTCCAAACAAGTTTCTTCCGGATTTTACTTATTTGAGAATTCAATTACGTAACTGATGAAAAATGTAAATATATAAGGATATGTGAATTTAAAAAAAAAACAACCTAATTTTAAATTTCTTTATAGAGACAATTCGAAATGACAACATTTGATAAATTATTTCTAAATAAAATATTTTTTTTATCTACTTTCAATGTAAAGCATATTCATAGAGGTACGCATCTAAACAAAAGGTTTGTGTGACTCAGTTGATCAACCTCTAAGAAAGTAATAAATATAAAGAATACAGCTAGAACATGAATAATAGTTGGCTTATAACTGTCACCAAATTTATTTTAGCATTGGAATAGAAGGGGAAATTTTTGGACATTACAAACATCCATGCATTCGAAAAGACGTCGATTTAATAACAAAAAAAACTGTTTGTATTGGGATTCTAGCCTGCGAGGTCCAGCATAGAAGCCAACGACGTTGACCATTTTATCAAGGACTCGAAATTTATATATATATATATTTTAATCCATGTCCGCTCCCAATGTGGAGCATATGGCTTTCTAACGAAGGTATCTCAACAGATTTTTTTTACGAGAACTGTTTGTTACTCAGTCGCTCAACCTCACTTTTTTTTCAAAGTGAGTAGTAGGGGAAGAAGGATAAGGCTAGAATAGGACTAGTGGTTAACTAATCGCTACTGCTACACCCAGCTATTAAAGGATCAGAAGGATGGGAGGAGAGGAAACAATGTGAATTGACATCACAAACACCCAGTCTTCAATCACAACTTTGAATTGAATAATTCTTAAATTCACTGTGATCCTACCGGGAATCAAACCCAGACCTGCGTGACCGGTAGTGCAAGCTCTAACCAACTGGGTCACAGCAGGCGTATAATTGTATTACTTTTTTGCTCTGGCTCATCAGAGAAAAGACAAACAAAATCAAGAGTATTTGAATATTTATTTGTTTTCAGCAAAGCGTTCCATACTTACATCAATCAAATTATTTTAGTCCAGACATAGGGAAATGCGGCTTTTTAATTAATTAAATGCGACTCTCGATATTTCTTGATAAAAATATGTTTTTACTTTTTACAGCAAGTTGGTTTTCGTTGACCTCATGTATGCCCATTCCTGTTATGTCTCAAATTTAAAATTGGTGACCTTCTTAAAATCAATCATACTTTTTATTTAAATCATCTATTGTTACGCAGACTGCGTTCAAATAAGCACTGTTGACGAACATGCGTCATTTCTTATGAAAAGAAAGCTTCAGCAATGTGGCAGGTGCAAACGTGGCACCTATCGTAAAAGCTGTTTATGAAAAAAGCACGGTTAACAATTAACGGAAAAACAATTTGTATTTTCTAGTTTAATTTTAATTCATCAAAATGAATTTTACTTATGATAATTTATCAAAAACAATTCATAAAATAAAAATATCAACAGTCATCTCAATATTAGTTTTGTCTACGAGAACTGATTATTATTCAGTTTTTCAACCTCTCTGTTTGTCAATAATAATAGGATAGGTACTAGGACATGCCTACTTGTTGACTTATTGCTCTCGCTACGCCTCTTTATTGTAGGATTTGATGTGTTGGAGAGAATTTAGTTTTGATCATAAACACTCATGAATTTGAACAGAAATCGATAAATCAATTAAAAACATGCTGTTCGTACTGGAACTGGAACCCGAAAAGTTCGTCATGGAAGCCAGCAATATTGACTTTGGATACGACAAATCTTCCCACAGATTATAAATAAATGAAAGAAATTGTCATTAAAAACTGAACGAATGTTAAAAAGTATAAATTTTTATCGGGTCTTATGGCGCAGTGGTTAACGTTGTTGGCTTCCGTGGCAGATCTCACGGGTTCGAGTTCTAGTACGAACAGCAATTTTAGATTAAAAATCGATTTCTGTTTGAAGGCATGGATGTTTTTAATATCTAAAAATTCTAACACTCACTCTTCCGATTCTTAAATAATTTGGCGTAGCGAGAGCGATTCGTTAACCACTAGTCCTGTCCTAGCCTTATCTTCCTATTCCTACTTCTCTTATTAGAAAAGAGAGGTTGAACGAATGAGTAACAGACAGTTCTCGTAGAAAAATTTGTGTTGAGATAACTCCATTAGGAAGCCATATGCTTCACATTGGTAGTGAACATGGATAAAAAAGTATAGATTTATTGTATCCAAATAGCATTTTAAACTAAAATCGGATTCATGGATTAGTTTTTAAAGTTCTTCATTGAGCGAAAAATGATCTTAGCTTTTGGACCACTCTCACTAAATGACCTTATAATAGGTCACGGTTTTTCGTAACTGTAACGTTTGATAGTCTGTAACCTACTCCGCCACAGGGTGGATCGTTATTTTCCGGCAAACTTACGGCGGCCGAGGGGTAAAGTAATTTATAGCACTTTGTAGTTGGGTACAGTGAAAAGGCGGTATTACATAATAGATACATCATCGGTTAAGAAAGCAAAGTCAGATGATCATAAACTTATGTGTGACGTCACAACGCGTCCTTTGTTGTGCTACACTATTGCAATGTCATTTGGAAAGACCAGACGTAAAGCTATATAAAATCGGTCTTCAAATAAAATACTTCAACTACTAACATATATTTACAACTAAGAATGAGCATGGATAGTGAAAATAGTACAATTTTAAAAGCATTTTACATTTCGATCAAAGCAAACTAAAGTTATTTGATGATTTCATTTCTTACATTATTAAATTTGCATGAACTGTTAAAATCAAAACAAATTAGAATAAAATTTGTCAAAAATCTTGATTTTATAATTATTCGACTTATAATCATATTTTTATATTATTATATATTATTTATTACTTGGTGTAGATCATTTTAACACATTTTTAACATTCTTCAGATCAGCTACCAATTTTGGTTTTATTTGGTAAATCAATCAGCGTTACATTGTATATAAAAATATTTGAAATAAAGGTATTTATTTAAGTATTTGAGTAAGGTTCGTTTACCCCTTACAAAATAATATATTTGAAATGTAATAATACAAAACGTAAATATCATATTTTCTCGTTTTAAAAGCTGAAAAATATTTAATACAATAATATATTTTTTTAGTAGACTCGAAAACTGTTGGAATAGTCAATGGTTCAACTCTTAATTTAATTTTTCAATTTATTTATTGATTTGTCTATATAACGTTTTTTTTACACAAAATAATTTAATTGTAAGCACCAAATAAATAAATACATAAGTGATTCTAAAAACAGAGTAAACAGAAATAAAATAAGATATTTTTTCCGTTTGCCTAGAAAAATTATGACTGACTGACTTACAGTCAGTTAAAACTTGCGTATAATTTTTTTATGAGATGCTCAACTAAAAGTACCATGTACCGGATTGTAAATCAACACGGCGGTAAGATGAAATTAGCCAATAAGTAAAAATAAAAACATAATTATTTAAAGCAAATATTAAATAACTCATATTTAATACAACAGTGAAAATGCCATTGTTTCGATATCTATTGGAATAAGATTGAAATGTTATAATCTTTGGAATTTTAAATCATTTTATTTCAAAGAGATTTTTTTATACATGTAATAATTTAAGACGCGTTGCTTGCGTATGCTGTAATAAAAAGAAACAGCTTTGACGATGATGGAATTATTCAACGTCGGTAAAGATTTGCGTGTTTAATTAGTGTTTTAATTCACTAGAAAATTTCATTTAAACTTGTAATGCGGCCTCAGTTCATATAGGCCGACGCTCACAGACGCCTACTGACGCCGGCTGCTTCCCCTAAATATTTTACTGCAGTCCATGTTCTAAGTAAACACTAACGCTAAATGGTCAAACACTATAACACACTAAGTGAAACCGTGTCGTGGGGTGAGTAACACTGGCCCAAAATGACATGCCTTGTTTGCCCAAAACGTGATCCTTCTGATGAAATTATATATTTTCTGATGTGTGACCACTGTATACCGAAAATCAAGCAAATACTTTTTAGGGTAGTACGAACATACTAAAATATTATGTGAAAATAGCATTTAAATGTAATATATTCCAGATAAAATAAATGCACCAAATCAAGTACTTATATCCACACTCAATCTGAAGCATCTCAAGTAAATCTATCATGTCATGGTGTTAGAAAAATCTATTGGTCGACTGATTTGCCTCTCTTCTACCCTTTAAAGGCTATAAAGTAAAGTGAAGATACTATACAAACACTATAGACCTTAATGTTTGTAGTTTTAAATCCTTGAAACGATTGAAAACATATTTTGCAGATGATTTCATTGCTTTGGCGCTCAACCGGGTGAGGGGGCGAAATTATAAGAGCATTTGTCATTGTTTAATATCGTTATTTTTATAAAATTCTTATTTATTTTACATATTAATATGTTTTACTTGTGGATAGAGCATTTAAAGCTTAATAAACCCAAACATCCTTGTTTTGACATTTGCAAGCCTTGAATTTGGAGGCCTAAAGTTTTGACGCATCTAAGCCAAGTTGTAAAAAAAAGGATAATTATTATTTCTCTCATAATTGAGTAATTTAATTCAATTCAGTTCAAATGTGTTGCAACGTTGACAAAAACATTAAAAGATATTTCGCCTGTGTGGTTAAGTGGTGAACGTTGTTGGCTTTGGCTGCGGAAGGCCCGGGTTCAAGTCCCGGTACGGACAGTTTTACAAATTGATTTTTCAATCGATTTATGAATTTCTGTTCAAAGGCATGGATGTGTGTGATGTCTTGAATTCCCTCCTCTCACCCATCCTATCCTATGAACGGGTCGTATCGAGAGCGATTAGCTTACTACTAATCCTGTCCTAGCCCTATCCGTCTATCCATACTCTCATTGGAAAAAGAGAGGTTGAGCAACTGAGTAACAAGCAGTTCTTGTAGAAACACTTCTGTTGAGATAAACTCCATTAGGAGTCCATATGTTCCACATTGGGAGCGGACATGGTTTTAAACTATTGTATATAAAACTGAGAAAAAATTGTTTATGTTTTTGCATGTTAATATCTGCTTACCGGAAGAAAACTAGTAACTTTTGTGCAGCTATTCAAAATAAAGGTATTTGAATATAATAGTTACTATAATTTAAACATAAAATTGTTGACTCACGTTCTATGAAACTTGAAAAAGTATATTTACAACAAAAAAAACCTTATGACAAAATTTCACAAATATCAGGGGGAAATAAGGACAAAGTTTTATTTCTAATAATTTGAAAAGATTGATTAAAAATTTGTTAGTCTGTTTGATAACCTGATTGATTATTTATAATTTATTTTATAATATAATAGTTAAAAACCTCCTAACCCTAACCTAACAAAAGTGGTTTTTAGTATTAGAATGGAAAGCATTGTAGACAAAGAAGTTTTATATTATTTTGCTGCTGTTAAGTGATAATCAATTTTGACGTAATACGTAATTGAAGTTATGATTAATGAGCGACGTTTTGGTTAATAATTTTAGAGCATTATCACGCTATTCTTTGAACACAAGAGGTATTTGCCAGAAACGAACGTATAATGAATAATTGATTTTAATTAGAAACATGTATTTTTTATAATAAATTATACGGGAATTTCTACAAATGATAAATTACCTTTATCTCTGAACTATTTTCGTGGTTTTAACAGTATGGAAAACGTCTACCGCACAGAAATACTTAATTAGATGTAATTATTTTTTCTCACAAACAATTTATTACACTTCTTAAGAAAATTGGTAAAGGATAGTTAGTATACTCGTTATAAATAATGTAATACAGGGCTGTGAGAAAAAGACGACTCCGACTCTGAGGAAATTTTTCAATCATTTCATTTTAACTTATATTTATGTATACCATCAGATCATCTTTAGTCAGCCAAGCATGAAATGTTAACACTTTTGACTATTTTGTTTAAATACACATCATTAAATATATTTTCCAAAAAAAAAATTGAGCCGGTCATTTTTCACAACTCAGACTCTGCTGTTTTGCTGTAAGCGCAAACAGATGCTTATTTGAAAGATCTGAAAATGATTGCTGATTGAATCTTATGATCAAAAATTAAGAAATCCACTTTCTGGAGATCACAGAAAAACATCATATTTTAACCCTAAATTACATGGAAACTACAAGGTTTTAGCGATAAATATTAAATTCTGTAGTTTTGAATCGGTACTCCAATATTATAGCGATATCTCATTTTTTCAGAAACAAGAGTTTTTAGTGTGTTTGATCCTAAGCTCATCAATTAATATACACAGCTCAAGTAGTTGAACTGTTTTGAAATATAAATTTAACATACCATGATTAAATTTACTTGATATCATGATAAGATAATCTATATTGGTTTATTATATCTTGTCTTTTTGATGCGCACGAATGTCAAACTATCACTCGTTAGTCGTGATGAATATTTATGTGTTAAGCACAACTATAATTTATGAGTTATTCAGAATTATTACTAAATTTGATCCGTGTAATATTTTTTATTGCGATTGGAAAAAATGAAAATCTTATACATACTTCGATTTTTATAAATCGGAAATATGCTTTTCGATAAGTAAGTCTTAAAATCGCCATAAAAAACTGTGTAATTATTACCATGCAATATGAAAAAAAACAAATCCACTATAAAGCATAAAACGTGATAGGCGTTCATTACTAGGGTATTCAATTCCGGGATTTTGAGATTGAACACTCAACATAAAATTGTTTAAAAATTGGGATTCGAGATTTAGAAATTATGGGATTTTTCAAACAATTTCATGTCAATTTCAAAAAACCCTGAAATTTTCGAAATTTCTCAAAATTATCGTCTTGGAACATTTTTTTAGTTCTTGCAAGAATTTTCGACTCCAAAATCCCAAGAATTTACGGATTTTACCAAATGTATAGCGTGGGAGGTTTTCGTGCTTCCTTATCTCAATCCGGATTAGTACTGAGGACTGTGTACACAGGATTGGATACCTTATGCAGTACCTACACAACACAGCCATGTCAGTGTTACATTATTTTTCATGAGTGCCAAAAATCTGTTGGACTAACTACGAAAAACCCAGACACTAAACATCGACTTTTTAAACGTTACGCGTTTGAATTCCACACAAAAAAAATATAATGATATTCAGTCAAGTGATTTATACCCAGCAATATGATAGGCTCTCAATAACTTAGCCAGTATGATTACAAGATACTTTTCACTGTACCACTTTTGACAGTAAAATAATTATTTAAATTTTTTTTTTTTAATAAAAGTAGTCATAAATAAATTGAATTGTAGACAATAACATTTCCTATCAAAATTAATAAAAAAAAAACGAATAAATCGGCCAAAAACAACTTGTACGTTCGTATAATAAAAGTAAAAGACTTAAATTACAATTTCTTAGGTACTAAAAAGAGACATGTAGTCTCAAACTTGCATATTCTTCAATTTGAATGCTATCAATAATCGTGAAAACGCCATCTTCCTCGTAGGGACAAATGTTAACAGTTGATCTGAGATTAAAATGCATATAGCTTTACTTGCAAGCGTCGTGGTGATTTTTGGGGCGATGATCCCTAAATAAATCGGCC
This sequence comes from Himalopsyche anomala, assembly GCA_031772345.1. Classification (NCBI taxonomy): domain Eukaryota; kingdom Metazoa; phylum Arthropoda; class Insecta; order Trichoptera; family Rhyacophilidae; genus Himalopsyche; species Himalopsyche anomala. The sequence continues at coordinate 18,259,658 of CM062827.1, read as the reverse complement.
ACCCTTAGATCAGTCACGTAATGAGTAGTTTTCGAACTTCTCGCTTTCGAAGTTGCCCGTTCGACTCGCTTTTCGTTCTGATGCCTCGCCCGTTATCGTTTTTGCCCCAAACCATCCATATTCAGGCGCTACTTTTGGGTGAGGTTAATACGTAAGGCGTTAATAATAGCCACTTTCCTTGAACTTTACTAGAAAATCTTAAGGCGGGTTTTTGGAACATTTCAAATGAAAATGTTTTGGACGAGCTTGGAGCAAAATAGCATATACGTTTTTTTTTTTGTGTCCTAAAATGTTTTTAAGTATCATCTTAGACAAACCAAGAACATAAAAATAGGGTAACATTTCAATGTGAAACTAAATAACATTTATAGTATGATAATTGGAAAATATTAGTATCCGTTCTTTATATTGAAAAAAATATGTAAGTTTTCACATTTTCTTTTTGTTTCGTAAAAAACCCAATGTCATTAAAGTGTCAATTAAACATGTTTTACAAAATCTACATAAAAAAACACGCAAAATACAATAGTTTTAGGTACCTTTCAAATGAAAATAATTTATGAAGCTCAACCATAATTGGTTTTAAATTTTGAAAAATTAAATTGATTACTTTCTTTGTAATAAAAAATCAACAATCTGTATACAGAAAATCATTAATTTTCTTTTATCGATTGTAATTGTTAATAGTTGACTAAATGCAGACGAAATGATCAAGACAAAATTATTTACCGACGACTATTTTTAAGCAATAAAAATTAATCAAAATAAACAATTTAGCAATAGTAAACATGGATTATACCTAAACAGAAAACACAGAAACTTTTTTTTTTAATAAAAAAATAGCCATCTTGAGCGTAAATAATATCAAAAATTGAATTTGAAATAGAATGCCAAATATTTTTCGTGGACTGCGACGGCGTGGAAGAGATTTGTATATTTGTAACGTTGAGCTTTTTTGTAATCACGTTTCGTGAGAGTGAAATATTCAATGAAATTAGTCAAATTTAACAAGGGTCTTTCGTTCCAGATGCTCCTGCAAGTGTCGTGGGTGCGACACCGTGACATCCACTTGCTGACGGTTGGGCGGTATACTTATACCTCGGATCAGAGGTTTCGATCAATACATCACCCGCACACTGAAGACTGGACACTGCAGGTTGGCAAAAAAATCCACCTATAAATATATTACAAAATCTCAACCATATGCCTGATCCAAATATAACATGTATGTATGTACTGCACGTTTTTGATTTTTTATCTTTCATCATCGGTGTTGTCGGAAATGTATAATTGAACCAATTTTCAAAATTTAGTTTATCAGACAACATATATTACCATAAAAATACTGTACAAATAAAAAAACGTTGGAAAATAAAATTCAAGAAAAGCGTTTTTTGTTACATAAATAAAAATTTTGATAATGTTTTTATAAAGAATTGGTATATTTATTGAAACATTTTTTTAGTTTCATCGAAGAACGATTCAAAAGTTAAAGTTTTGCTGTTTTCAATCATGTAAAAAATATTCATATTTTCGAATTTTTTTATTTACATATGTTCTTTCTACCGTTGATTTATTCCCGCAGTATATAGATAGACTTAAGTCTTGCAATTATTTGCTTTCACGATGCTTTTGATTAAATTAATAAGTGTAGCTTTGAGGTAGGTGATTAGCCTTTCTTTCCATTAGTCATTTTGATGATATTTCAATGTTTTTCAAAAAAAGTTTTAAAAGATTGTTCCAGTATAAACAATATGCAAAATAAGCTTTTACACCAGTTTTGTAGCATTCGTATATACATGTGCTATTTGGCTTAAAGGAGGAATAACTCATTTACACTACAATGTACCATTTTTTTATAAATGCAGATACTTTTAACATAAATTTTAAATTATACATTGAATATGTTTTAACTATTTTACACAATGCAAACAATTTCAATTTAGATATAACATGTAGTTTGGGTGTATTAAAAATAAATCATTATACTTGTAACGTCTTAAAAAAATTATCCTTTAATTATGTCACGTTAATTAAAAACGGTTGCATTTTTTTGTGGTACCTTATTTGATTCGGAAGTATTAAATAAATTCAAAATTCCGTAAAATGATACTTGCAAAATTTCATTTGATAAAAATTTAATTCTAGCGTAAGCCTCGAAAGTTTGTTACTTCTTCCCTTTTAATGCCTTCTTGACCGTCGATTAAGATTACATTACTAAAGTTTCATCCGAAATTATAATTACTTGAGTTTCAAGAGATCGTCATTAATATTTTGGACCTTCTGGTGTACCACCCAAAAACTTTCAAATTATCTCAATAAATTTTTCCTATGTAAGATTAAATTATCGTCAAAGAAATATCATCAATGTCCAGAATGGAAAAATATTTGTATTCAATAAAAATGAAAGTTATTGACGTAATGAAAATAAACTAAATGAAAAAAAATACTAATAAAATATTGCTAAAATATGATAAGTGATCACGTTTGGAATACGTTGTATTGAAAACGAAACGTTTTCTCAATTTCTAATGTATCTGTGGTATAATGATTCAATTAGCATTCTTTTGGTAAAACTCGTTAAAATTGAGTAAAAAATTGATTATTTTAGTTCTTAAAGATAAAAGATAATATTCTCTATAAATTAAAACAATATTTGATAATTCTTGAAATAAATACATAACATGATATGTTTACTTATTTCGCGGTAGGTAAATCAAAACCGTAAGAATGGTTTTTTAATTAAATTATTGTTTTTAAAACGTTCTCGTAGTTCAAATAAAAACTGTAGAAATATTATTTCTAATAATACCAACAAGTAGATTGTCTTGAAAGAATACTCTTTTTTATAAGTTCACCGTTGATCAAAATTATAAATTTGGTATTTATTCATCACATCTAATTGTTAATTTGATCATTAAAGAGCAGGGGTGGTCACGCCTTTTTCTAGTTGATAAAATTATAGACAGCAATCGATCAATATCGCTTGTAATATATCATGAGATAACGTATTTAAACCCATTTTAAAAGTCTGCGGTCAACACTCTAGCAATCACTAGTGTATGTTGAACGAAGGTTACTAAAATTTAATTTTACCACCATTTTTGAGTGGTAAATGAAAAAATTTGTGTCTCGATTTATATTTTTTTATCACCGTAAAAAGTGCGAAAAATTTTACATTTGATAAAGCTTTTCTATAATAAAATGTTTTTTTCAACAGATAAAATATCCCCAACACCGAGACTCGGGGATTTACGAGTGTCAAATATCAACTACGCCTCACATGAGCCATTTTGTTCATCTAAGCGTCGTTGGTAAGCATTTCTTTGTATTTGATCATTATTTATTATATTTCTTAAAAATCGTTTAAGCCTCATCAGATCTCTGCATTGACAGTCTTTATTTATAGCCATTTACTTTTCTTGGACGTATGCTTAGTATAATGAAAGTAATTCATAAGTTTTGTTACACATAAACATGATGTGTAAGTGAAATATCTTATTAGACACATTTGTAAATTGTACATAAATATAAACTATTACTTAAACCATGAGATATTTTCTTGGTATTATTTTGAATATTTTAATTTCAAAATGTTAGCAAATTGATAGTTTAATATGATTTCATAATTTATTTATTGATTTGGCATTTACTTGGTAGAACTCCATTTCAATAGGGTAAAATATCAAGGTATTTCAGTTCTACAGTTTTTTAAAAAAGTTAAAGGTTGATCGTCAGAACTATTCTGAACTATATCAGATAGTTCTGACGATGGCGAAAGCCGAAATAGCTATCAACCTTCAACTTTTTTAAAAAACTGTAGAACTGAAATACCTTGATATTTTACCCTATTATTTTGATTTCATAATGATTATCCATGAAAATGATTTTTTATACTAAATGATTTATTTAAGGTTATGTGATAGCTAATTTAAATTTAAATTTATTTATAACTAGCTGGCCCGACGAACTTCGTACCGCCTCAGGATCAATAAATGTTGTGTTAATTTATTGCATGAATTAAATTCAGTTTGAATGAATACTCAAAATGAATTAAGTTCAATAAATGGGCAAAATTCAAAATGAAAAGTATTTAAATTACATTGAAATGATGTAATTCACGTGGCACAGTCGATAGATTTAAAGGAATGCAGTAGATCAACGATTTGATTTTGAATTGTGAAGTTTAAATGATCCACATCTTTGTTTTTAGCCGCAAGAATTGCTCGTTCAATCAACCAATTGTGATTTTTGTGATTAGATGTTTGGGAACATTTTGTTGATGAAGCCGTCCTTCGTTGAGACGAAATTGCAAAAATTCGGCGGAATCGAAATCAATCCGTTCGATTCGTCAACAGTAGGGATTCCAACTCGGATATCCGGATATCCGATATCCGGATATATCCGGCCCTTTTTAACTATTTGATATCCGGATATTTGGGGAAATATCCGGATAGTATTCGTTATAATTTTTAATGAAATATTTTACAAAATCGGCGAAAGATGATATGAATACTGAGGCATTTACTACCTGGGAGAAACCATTACTTAAGAGTAGTGTTTTTTTTACCTTCCCCAAACCCGGGTATTATGAATAAATATCTTATCTTGTTATCTTAATACTTAAAAGTTCGTCGAATCAGTTCGGACTTGAGGCAAAAAAAACCTTTACTGCTGAAATTTCATTCATTGAAGAAATGCCGTTGCAGTAATCTAATGCAGCTGCAAATTTTCAATATTTTAATATGATGGAATAGTATTGAAGTGTGTATTGTCTCTATCTAAGACATTACAGAAGTGGGAAATGATTTAGTGAGGATAATAATAAAGAACTTAGCAATAATAATGCAACGTTATTAACGGCCGAGGGAGTTAATAAATTTGTATTCAATAAGTTGGAAAAATTTAGAAGTTCATTAAGTGAAGAATTTTTACATGCGATTAAAAAGAGAATGAACGAACGCCGACATAAAAAAAATAATAACACTCGTGATATATCTACAAAGTGGAAATGTTCCCAGTTCTAATGAACATTTTCGATACTCAAATAAATATGAGGCCATTTCTTTAGCACAAGGTATTAATTAAGAGAATTCACCCCAAATTTGTTATCTAGTAATGATGAAATCTTTCAGGACTCTGATGTAGAAATAACACATCTCTCTTTTTCGACTTCCGAATTGCAACATGAAATGTTTAATTCTATTTTATCTCTCGCGGAAACTGACGACAATACAAATGACAATACAAATAATCTGAAAAAAGATTTTAAATACTTAATCAATTTTAAAAAAGGACGGAAAAGTTGGACGTGTTGGTTAAAACACTTCTAACAATAAAACCAACATCAACTGCAACGGAAAAAGTATTTTCAACAGTAGGACAAGTTAAAACTAAATTAAGATCAAATTTATAATATGATACATTTAATACTCTCTTATTTTTAAAATATGAATTTTTAAAATCTGAATAAATGACTTATATTACAAATGAACTCGTTTTTAATGTATTATTTTAGTACATAAATTTATATATGTAGTAATGTTTTGTTATTTTCATACTTACTGAAACTATTCGGATATCCGGATATATCCGGATAGTTTCAATTTTACTATTCGATATCCGGATAGTTGAAAATGACGAATAGTTGGAATCCCTAGTCAACAGGAACACGGCCGTTACCGACGATAGTCAGCAATTGCTTGGAGAAATCTTCGGCAGATGGATCGTTTAGAAATGTAACTCGCATGTTTGTCGTCAGCAGAGGCAAGCGTTGATTTCATCGGCAACGGTCAATCTTGGAATGACTGGTAGTGTTTGGCAGAAATCGCCAGATAGTAGAATCATTGCGCCTGCAAAACATCTTGAGTCACTGCGCAGATCTTTCATAGTTCGGTTGAGTGCTTCCAATGCGCGTTTGTGTGCCATTGTGCATTCATCCCAGTTGATGATTTTACTCGCTTCCAAAACTTCGGCCATTGCTGAGTGTTTCGCAATATTGCATGTCGGTTTTTCAGTCGTTTGGAGGTTTAACGGAAATTTCAACGCTGATTGAGCCGTTCGGCATGCTTTTATCAACGTAGCCGCTATTCCAGAAGAAGAAACTGCTACAACAATTTCGGATCTCGCACGAACAGTAGCCATAATCAATGACATGAGGAATATCTCCCCAGTTCCACCGGGCGCGTCAAGGCAAAATAAGCCACCATTTCCATCATAAATTGCATTCATTAACGTATCGTACACTTCCCTCTATTGTGGGTTCAACAGTGGTAAATTCGTTTGAACTGATTGGTTCAATGCATCTCGAAAATATTCACGTTCACGTTCCAATTTTCGATTGAAAGCGTCGTTCATTCCACGATCTGGCGTTGGCATTCCTAACTTGACTAACAAACTGCCGCACATGAGGTAACACATGTCTTCGATCTAAAGCAAAGCCTGGTTATGTATCTCTTCATTCATCTCGAGATCGGGATTCCCTGAACTGACACGAATTTGATGTAAAATGTCTTCTGACATGTCATCCTTGTACCTTGTTTCACAGTTCACATGGATTCGATGGAAAGCATGTCAAAATAATGATAGAAAATTATGTGCGTATCTGATTTGGAGATTCAGAAAGAATTTCCAAGTCAGAAAACATAACCTCATTTCAATATTATCCGATTTTCTTTCGTTTTCATTTCATATCATCGATTTTTTTATTCTAATCCATACTCTAAATTTAAAAGTATTTAAAAGTCGATCGTGTCAGTGCCATCTAGTGTCATCTATCTGAACCCAGCATAAAACAAAATGTTCATTATTTGAAAACTCTATGAGAATATTAATTTTCTTTATAATTTCTTTTCCGTGATATTTTTCCGATGTTTTAATGCTTATTCTGCTATTCTAGCCGGAGAGGAATTTAATAAATCAAAGATCATTGAAATCCGTGCAGCAATTCTCGAGATATACGTGGTGTAAATAACCCCGCTTTGTTTTATGTATATAAATTATTTTGTCAATTAAACACCAGTTTAGACGTGTCCGTGCATTTCAAGTTTTTGTATAATTCATAATTTGCATATGGCCCAAAATCGTCAAAACACTTTTTTGCGCATGTGTGGGTTACGCCCTTCTTGCTTTCCATAGTCGATATAATTGTTGACAAAACATAAAAAAGAAATTGTACAATTTTCGTTGAACTTCATAAAAATAGTCAATTGAAACTTTCTTTGTTAATAATTTCGCATTCGACATTATATAAGAGAAAAACCGTTTAATTATATAAAGAATGCTTTTCCATCAAGTATTGACAGTGGACACAGGAATTACGTACGTAGCAGTATGCATTTAAAAATAACCATAAAGTAATGGCTTACTAACGTTATGTAATATAATTCACAATGTACTTTTGCTGTCAAATATCACGAAATATTGTTTTGACGTTCTATATATAAATAGTATAGTATTAATTGAAGTGAAAAGAGTACAGTTTCTAATTCCAAATAAAACTAATCTAAGAATATTGAATAAATAACAAACAAACAATCACACCTAATGCACGAAACACATTTAAATGTAATATCAATATTTAGACCAGAGATTTGACAGATATGAAATCGAAACAATCGAACATCAAATTTGAATTGTCAATTCGATACAAACGTTCGTGCAAACATCGTAATATTGTTGTCAAAAAATGTATCATACCTAATTATAAACATAACCTCATTTCAATAGTATTCGATTTTCTTTCGTTTTTATTTCATATCATCGATTATACTCTAAATTCAAAATTATTTAAAAGTCTATCGTATAAATACAGTGCCATCTAGTGTCATCTACCTGAACCGAGCTTAAAACAACATGTCATTATTTGACCTATTCCTCGTTTGAAAATTTTGTTCTGTATGAAGATATTAATTTTCTTCATAATTTATTTTCCGTGATATTTTTCCGATGTTTTAATGCTTATTCTGCTATTCTAGGCAAAAAGGAATTTTATAAAGCAAAGATCATTAAAATCCTTGGAGTAATTCTCGAGATATACGTGGTGTAAATAACCCGACTTTGTTTTATATATATAGATTGCGTACATTTAAAACAGGACGCGTTTGATTTTTTGTGCTCCTAAATGTCTTATACTAAAATTGAAATATAGTACACTTACTGAATTTAACAGAATTTGACAGAATTTAGCAGAATAAATCGGTTTATAAAAATAGACTACTGATGAAAATTTGGATTCGATTTTGCAGCTTAATACTACAAGTATTTAATCAAATTCAAATGAATTAGTTTTAAATGTACATAAACAATGATTGCATAGGCTTTTGAATTATTATATAATAAAAACATGTATACCTAAATATTTCACAGTGAAAAAAAAATTCTGGAGACACAATTTCACAGAAAATCCTCATAAAAAAATAGTCAAATTTGTACAATGGAACTTATTTTTCATTTATGTAAATGTTTTCACTTCATCGTTTTTACATATATTTTTTTTGCACGGCTGTTTTACGTTGAATTTATGTTTGTCCCGTGTTAAAATAAGTTTACACGTACTTTAAAATTTATTTTTACTGGCGGCCCAAAATCATAATTAGTTTTTATGCGGTCCGGTAAAAGAAAATGGTTCTGCATACCTGATATAAGTGGTTTTTCGTTATCTTTATATTAGTAACGTGAATTTGCAATCAAGCAAGACTTTAATAATATCTATAGAACCGTTTTAATAAACTTACAATGTTAATTTTAACAAATGCATTCCATTGCAAAATTTCCAGTTCTCCGCAGATAAAGATACTAATTATTCTGGTGTATAAATGCATTCTATGCTCTTGCGGAAAGTATTTCATTCAAACATTTAAAATGGGCACAACTGTTTCACGACTCTTATCTTTATAAATGTGTGTTCTTAATTAAGCATTTACGGAGGGGCGATGTGAATAATGTCAAAAGTTATGCTACTCCGAGTACTTTCCGTGTGGCCTTACGACCTTCATTCTTACGACTCTCAATAATTTACTAGTTTACGTCGAAAACATTATGCGATGCGGACTTTTATCGTTTTTCTGAATACACATTGTATTTTGAGACTCAAAAATCTGTCGAATACTGTCAATAAAAACATGACAAAGATACATTAAGTAAATAATCTACATTTCAGATTTTAACAAATCTTGGAGTTTAGAAAGGTCACAAGCTTATTTTTATTGATTCAGAAGTAACAATTTTCTATTAAATATTTCGTAGCTATGAAATAAACGTCTATTCTCATGAGAAAACTAATTTAAATTCAATACAATTCATGTACACTTGTTATTTTTTACCATGTCCGCTCCCAACGTGGAGCATATTGCTTCCTAATGGAGGTATCTCAGCAGAAGTGTTTCTACGAGAACTGTTTGATACTCAGTTGTCAACCTCTCCTTTTCCAAAGAGAGTAGGAATATAAGGATAGGGCTTAGACAGGACTAATGGTTAGCTAATCGCTCTCGATATGCCCTATTCATAGGATAGGATGGGTGAGAGGGGGGAATTCAAGACATCATATACATCCATGTCTTCGAACAGAAATTCGTATATCGATTGAAAAATCAATTTATATAACTGTCCGTACTGAGATTCGAACCCGTAACCCCCGTAGCCGAAGCCAACAACGCTGACCACTCGACCACACAGGCGGTACTTGTTTACCTAATAAATATATGTATATTTTAAAATAGTGGTGTTGAAACGTAACGGGTATTTTGTTAAAAATTCACTTTTTAAAATGCACACTGATAAGCTATTTTAATTTAAATATTGTACTTTATAAATTCACATTGGAAATTTGGTCCACGTGTAAAAAAATCAGATCACAGACACATTGTCGGATCCAGAAATTGTCCAAGGAGGGGGCCATTCAATTCGAAAATAAACATCATAAAAAGATAAAACATTAAAAAATAGATGATTTAAAAATAATATATCTATATAAAAGTAGTCAATACATAATTAAGTATGTATTCTATAAAACATCGTAAACTAAACAATTAAAGATCCCATTTCACAATAAAGTTTTAATAATGTTAGAAAAATGAAGAAAAAAAACCTCCTCAGGGAGGGGGCATCCCCCTTGGATCCGCCAATGCACAGACATACTGTAGAGAGATTTATAAACATTTAAAATGAAAATGGTTCTAAGAATTTTCAATAATTAAGATCAAGATAATTACTACAACTTGTGCGATTGACAGCGTCTTGATAAGGCTAATTGTCTCTTTTGTGACTTATTGATAAAGTTTGCATTATGCAAACTGAAAGAGATAAAACAGTTTCAATCAATTTCATCTAGAGAGAAACAAGTTATTTATTATTTATATACATAAATACAAAGTTAATTTATATTTTTCATTTTATTTTATCATTTTTTTTAAATACTTCATAGAATTTGTTTTTAAATCAATCAACATTAGAATATTATATATCAAAATGATTGCTGCTGGGAAATACTATTCCGATTGTTTCCAAAATAGTGGAAATATGTCATCCAATTCACATTTGCTTTCAATACAATTTAATTATTAATTATGATTATCTTTGAATGTCTTTCACAGTATAATTATATGAAATTGATTGATGACGTTAATTTTAGAACTCTCGTCTACTGTGTATTCAAAACCTTCATTAGTAATATTGTAACAAAATCATTACTTACCTTTTTTGACAATGGCTTAGAATCGTACATTTTTGATTACTCATTTATAGCGTTATATTAATTTACAAGTTGGTTGTCGAGTATCCCACCACCACCCGTTATGTGTGTGCAGCCGCATTTTCACGGCCACCTTCCATAACGCAATTCGATCAAGAAAAGAAAAGAATTTATCCCTCATATTATTTACCCGATAAAGAGCTGCACGGGACTTATCTTTTATCCATGCACTGTTTTGCTTAAAAGATAAAGATAGAAGAAAAAAAAGAGAGTGTGACTTGCTTAGTCATTTAGTTTAAGTGATATTGAGTATCCTGTGTATCCGTATACTGAGAATCCGCCGTGGTGGAAGAATTCAATCTACTCCGCGTTGAATTTAAAGAGGAATAAAGAATATCCCGTTCCCCATATGGTATTGCAAATTTATCGAATAATTTAATAAAAAATGATATAGCCTTAATATTTTATATGCTAAGCTTTTTGGTCAAGTGGTAAAAGTAGAACTCTTGTCACAGAAAGTTTAAAACGTAAGCTGACACGGTCAAGTTAAAAAAATAAGGTTTTACTTTTTTTTTTGAGCTCTTGAGCATGAGCGTTCGTAAAATCTGTTTCTATTGTTGTTGATCTCATGTCATTAAAAAATTTAAACCGCGTTGCTTATAAGAGCAAATATTACATTTTTCATTTAACAAATAATATTTAACGGGTATAAGTATACTTATTTATAAAATTCAGTATATTCTTGCGTAGTCTTATTTAAAATTACTAGACTGAAATGTAGAAATAGCCTGGTAAACCATCTTGCATTTTTTTTCATACGTTAAATATTCGATCAATTTGTATTTGTGCAGAATTGAGATGTCCAATCACAAAAACCAGTAAATATGTGATACAACTATATTTCTCGGCGGCTTAATGCCAGACTTTGAAATTAAATAAGTGAATTGATTCGATTCAGGACACTGTGCCATATTTGTCAGGTGTTGAATTAAAAAGATATGAGTGGCAGATATCGTAGATATTAGTAAAGTATAAAGATTATTATTTTTTATTTGAAATTATTGAATGGCTCACGATTTGCTTGAACAAAAAATAGAGATTAAAACAACATACACTGTGAAGATCTCAAACTCATTTGAAAGTACTGTGGTTGAAATTAATTGAACACGAGTTTTTCACATGACGTGTTTGTTTTTACATAAACATCCACAGACATAAAAAAATACTTTAAGTCACACGTTAAGAAGTTTAAATGTTTATTTAATAAAATAAAACATATACTTGGTAATCCTAACAAATAATGTGCCGTGAAAGTGAAAAGCAAATCAAGTTTTAGGTTAAAATTCATTAAAGGATTTACTAGGTAATAATTAAGGTAATAAATACTTGTCTTTAAGAAAGGCGTGGTGGTCAATGTAAAATTAATACTATTATAGTAGAAGAGAGTAGTATCTTTCTACCCTTGATATGTAGTTTTCTCGTAGAGTGTCTTCAAACTTGAGATAAGAGCCTTAACAACCCTTAATTGGGTTGAGCTAGATAATGGATTTTCTCACATCCAGATAACACCATTATGTTGAATATTTCTCCAACATTTCACATTAAATAAGTGATCTAGTAATGAAGTGTTCATCAAAGTTACAAAGAATACATGATCCAATTTGAAATATATATTAAGAATAACTTCAAGTAAGATTGCCATTAAATTCAAAATTTCAGTGGTTATATTTTTTTATTCTGCTTTGGTAAAAAAATAAGAAATAAATGTAAATATATGTTAAATTGAAATTTTCCGCTGATCATATTTTTAAAACTGTGCTATTCTTAAACTAAAATATACTTTTATTGAAAAAATATCCTAAGAATTTTTTTATGGTTTTATTCTAAATTTTTACAAAAAAAAAATCTTCAATGCTTAACACAATTACACACTTAAATAAAATAAGAAAAAAACATTCTTTCCCAATTACTATGTGTGGGAACAAAAAAATATTTTTTGTTAAATTTTTCAAGAATAGCAATAACTTTAAATTTTGCTAACACCGATAATATCCAAAGACATATTTTGCTCATATAACCTTCTGATATTGACAGAAAATAAATGTAACCTCAAAAAAATTGAGATTTCACAACAAAAAAAAAATATAAAAAGACATTAAAATCTTTTTCAAAAAAAAAGCTTTTTGAAAAATATACAAGAATAGCATCGAAAAGTTTGAATATTTTCTTCATTGAACAAAAGATAAAAAGGCAACATAAAAAAATAAAATTGAATGTGGTTTTAAATTATTATGCCCTTGAAATCCTTTCACACCCTCGAAACAAAAAAACCTTTACAAAAAATTAAATTACTCCTGTAAAAAAACGTATTAAGCACGTATTCAGGGTAGAAATTTTATGCAAATTGGGAAGCACTTGTACAAATACTACAATACGTGTCATTAAGAATGCGTGTTCCTGAAATGTTCTACATCCGTGAAATATTTAGTCTGGACCACAAAGCATCCCCAGTTTTTGGGGGTGAGATAGACCAAGCTCGGTCTATAAACAAACCATCCCCGGTTATAATTCACTTCGTCCTGAAGCTTTCATTTTTCACACAGCTTTGCAAAAAATGTCTTTTAACTTTGGGTTATAATACAGCGGGTCGGCACAAAAATACTTCCGCATTATGCTAAACGAAATAATGAGAGACTCGGGATTTATTTGTAATTTGATTTTTTTCGGATTTATAATCTTGATTTCGGTGACTGATATTTCAACTCTTTTCTCTGATTTTTTTTTGAAAAATAATTAAGCGCCGAAACGTAAAATGACTTGAAATTAATTTATACTTCAACGTTCATTTTATCTTTCAAACAATTGTATGTTTCAAAACAAATCAAAAGTTGCTAACACTAAATTTGTGATCGCATATTTTTTACGTTTAGATAAATACTTTGTAAGTTATTTATTATGTGTTACTTTGGGAACGAACATGATTACAAAAAAATAGTAACAATATTTATTCTTATATCAGTGACTCCCTTCTTGGAGGTAGTAATTTGGTATATTTATTTTCAAAACTCACTACAACTAGGCGTGTATTTCATAAGTTAACAAATTCTTGTTATTTTTTCCCAAAGCTGGTCAATGGTTAGTGTCTTGTTGAAATCTATAATTCGGCAAGAGTTGCATTATTGACTTTTGTAAATTTCTTTCTAATACATTGCAGTTTGTTTCGAAATAAAGAATCACTGCTTTATATTTTCTCGATCCAAGACTGTTTGCCGATATACTTAAGAAGTTAAAAGCACTTATTTCTTCTCAGTGGTACATCCGACCGTTAGCGCAACGTAGCGCCAATATTTTTAACGTGACACTTCAAACACGTTAAAATGAGCGCACAGTAAATATTTGTCGAATTTCAGTTGCTTTTATTTTATATAAATATAAGCTGCAGACATTTATTATCTCAATGATTGGAATTGCATGTGACATGATACAAGTATTTCAGTCACTAGTTATTATCTATGTTTTTTTTAAATTCAGTTGACTATTGTTTTTTACGGATAGGTTAGATCAGCAGTCCGTACTTTGTCTGTACTAGGGCATCCAATCTCAGGATCCGGGATCCCGTCCAATTTTCTGATCCCGAAATCTCAGGATTGACATGCTCGCGATCCCGGGATTTCGGGATTGAGAAATTTGAAGCAAATCCCGAAATTGGTAGGATTTTGGAATTGAAAGAGCTAAAAATAAAAAAAGGAGTTTCGGAGATAATCTGTGGGAAAAGTATGTCAAGTAAACATGGACTAGGAATTTTCTGACCGAAAACAATTTCATGCCAATTTCGAAGGCCCAAAAATTTGCAGATTATTCAAAATTTCCAGCGTGGGACTTTTTTATCAAGATCTTTCAAGGATTTTGATATCGAAAATCCCAATAATTTACGTAATTACAAAAAAATTACAGAATTAGAGAATAGGTCAGAAGACCGCACCAGAGTAGCCAAAAGGCCGCAGGTTCGCCCAAGCCTGGTGTATACTATATTTTGTAATTAAATTTATTTAAAATTTATTTTGTACATGAGTGTCAGATAATTACTTTAAGCTTTAAATAGTCTTTTTCTAATTGTGTCTTTGATGGAATGACTTTTCAGTAAGTCTAATAATTTTATAAAATGTTTTCTTAATTTATAATAATTAAAAATATATAAAATCGATGCTTATTCTAGACGAGAAATGTATTAAAAAATATATTACTTCGTTAACTATTTTTACTTATTTTGGCATAGCGTGTGCGGTGGATGAAGCATAAAATGAAATCAAATATTTTCCACCAATTTTCTCGCATCGTTCGTAAAATTGCTTTATTGCTCATTGTTCATTTGTTTATGATGTTACTATGATACAAAGTCATTCCGTGCTGTTTGGTACATTGTGACTATTTCTGGGAAAATTACTCAGTTTTGCAAATCGTAAAAGTTTTCTCCTCGCCCAACCCCGGCTGTAAACGATATTTCAAATTATTGTTCTTAACTCAAACGAAAAATACAAATATACAAGTCATTACAGTTTTTATGCATAATATTTTTCCAAGTAACACATTTATAAATAAACCATTATTATTGTTGTCACAGTAAAAAAATAAACGCGCTTTATTAAAAATTGTTTATCAACATTTTTTTTACAACTTTGCAGCATTTTCATCTGATGATTGAAAAAAGACACAAATCGTTATTGAAAAACGATTAAAAAGCGGTCTTAATTTATTGCGTATATACATAAATTACTTAAATATTCGTACTATACATCTGTATTTAAAAAAAAATACTAAATTTTTCGAGTACTTTATTTATCTTCGAGTGTATGAGCGAGTGACTTTTAATTAGTTATCGTTTAAAACTCTCACGTTACGTTTGTTTTTCCTTTAATTTCATATATATATATATAAATATATATATTACCATGTCCAATTCTAATGTGGAGCATTTAGACTTCTAATAGAGTTTATCTTAACAAAAGGGTTTCAACAATAAATTCTTGTTACTCAGTTTCTCAACCTCACTTTTTTTCCAAAAAGAGAAGAGATATAAGAATAGTGCTAAGACAAGTCTAGTGCGGTGAGCTTACTGTTCCCGCTACTTCTCATTTTTTTATGATATAATGTGAAGAAGGAGGAAATTCAAGACATCACACACATCCATGTTTTCGAACAGAAATTCATACATCGATTGAAAAACAATCTATAAAAGCTGTCCGTACTGAAAATCGTGTCCGTGTCTTTCGTGTTCTAAGACAACAACGTTGACCATTCGACCACACCGTCTGTTATATAATATTATAGGCATGTAAATAAATCTTACTATGAAACATGCGTACCCATTTAACTTATTCTTATTTTATTGATAATTTGCAATATATACACGCGCTTAAATAAATTTATCATATTCATTTTTTTTACCCTCCGGTAATATTCAGTTAATACTATCAAATTGATTACTTGACGAAATATCCCACTCCATTGAATGTGCTTAAAAAATATAATGTGTGGTTTCTATAATATTCTACTTCAAAGTGTGTATTGATCTTTCGGATTGGCTAAAATACTTACGTAATATAAAATATGTAGATGCTGCCACAAATTTTATGGCCGGCTTCCATAAAAAAATAACGATCAATTATTAAAAGTCCGCACAGTTCATGGTATAGTGCTTTCCGTGTCACGCTTATCCTTAACCGAACACTTGCGTACCTGTGTTATATAATAAATTATGTTTTAATTGATTCCATTCCACATACATATTGATTTATTTTTTTATTTTGTTAAAAAAAGTATTAGACAGATTTAGTCCTAGTACAAATAGTTTATTACGATAAATACTGTTAAATTAGAACATTTAGGACTAGATACAAAGAAAACCACTTACACGAATATGCTTATTCTCGCTAATCTTAAAAGTTGTTTAAAAAGCAATGGTTGTTAATGAGGTACTTAATCGGTTATTTTATTTGTTAAGATATGAAACCTAGATTATGAAAATAGTTGTTAACCATCGGGAATCTCTAAAAATCTCTGTTTTTAAAAAATGAATCATGAGTGGACTAAAAAAGTTCATTCACATCGGAAAATTTTGATAAAAAAGAATTAAACAATTAATGCCAAATACATCCATTCCTAATAACTGTCATTAAAAAGTATTTTACTTTGTTTACAAACGTCTAAAAATGCTAAATATATTATAAAAGAAGCAAAGAAAATGTCTGACTAATACTAGGCGGTCAATTAAAAATATTGATTTCAATTTAATGTTTAACTTAAAAATGAAGTTTTCCTAATACAATGTATTCATTATATAAGCAAACATAAACCCAATAAAACAGAAAAAACAGTGTTTTATGAAGAAAATTTAAGCGAAACTGTCAGAATAAAATGTTTTATATGTAATAAAATACAGTTGAGATTTTTATATATCGATTGTGGAAAGGAAAAAGGACGTAACCCACGCATAACAAATTTACAGGAGGCACAAAAAACGTGTTTTGATGATTTTGGGAAATATCCAAATTATTAAATATACACAACCTTGAAGTGCACGGAGACTTCTTAACAGCTGTTTAATTGAGATAATATAATATTAATTTAATTCATTTTTTTTCAAATAAAAAGCAAAATTTAGATATTAATTCGGCATTTTCAGCTTACATTCTTTTGGTTAAACGTGTATCAAGTTTGATACATTGTGATTATTGGAAAAATGCTGTTTTGAAAAAAACTGTTGGTTACGTCCTTTTTCCTTTCCACAGTCGATATGGTTTCAACACCATTTTTAACCATCACACTCTACTCATTCCAGTTTGTCCAGTTACCATATACATTTTTAAAATAGTTGTTCTTTGAGGTCAAAGAAGCCTAATAGTTTGCTTTCGTGCATGTAACACAAGAGGCAAATCTGTTTTTGATAAGGCGGAAGAAACACAAGCAGTGTTTTTCGGTCACGACATGGCTTTTTAATTTTTTCCTATTCTTGGCTTAAAACACAATGCTCATATTTACATATTAATATGTTTTTTTGTTATATTATTTAACTGTGATATTTAAAACAATGCAGAAAAAACACTTTGCTCAAGTATTTTTTTTTCATTGTCTTAACGTATAATTATTTAAGTAATTATTGTCAGTCTTACTTACACTTCAAATTATAAAAATACTTCTGTTAGAGATATCCAATATTTCAAGGGATAGAATTTGAAAAAATTGTTTAAGGTCATAAAGTAACTTATTGGCATGGCGTAGATGTGTAAAGAATATTTTTTTCGATATGCGTAGACCTGCTTCAATAGAACATCATAATAAAAAAAACCTATCTCCCAATTGAATTCCTAAAAATTCTAAAAGTCTAATTTTTATTTTTTGATAAATAAAAAATATATTTTGGAATTCTTTTTTTTAGTTTAATGATATGGTAAAAATTACGATTTTTGATTTAAACAAATAATCTTTTTCGTCAAACGTAAACCTGAAAACTCATTTGGGCATTTTTTAACAATTTAATTTAACATTAATGATCCCCTGAGAGATGAAGTAAGTGGTGAAGTGAGCCAAGTGATATTTTAGGAAAAAAATGTTAGATGCGTTATAATATTATACACGTCTTAGGGTATT
This sequence comes from Himalopsyche anomala, assembly GCA_031772345.1. NCBI lineage: Eukaryota > Metazoa > Arthropoda > Insecta > Trichoptera > Rhyacophilidae > Himalopsyche > Himalopsyche anomala. Next base: position 18,241,321 of record CM062827.1, on the reverse strand, counting down.
GTAGAAGTGAAGTCACCTCAGTAAATACCCATTGCAATAATGTTCTTCCTAAAATAAACATATGCAATCCACCAAAAATATGTAACACCAAGTCGAGACGTAATTTTACTAAAAAGTCCAATAAAAAGTTTTCCTATTTTACTGATTGGCTCACTTCCCTTCATAAAGGCTCATTTAATAAATGTTTTCATAAGCAATTCAATATTTGTCACGAGTGTAAAATCATAATAAATAAAAATAAAAAAATGTTTTGTATTTAAAAATTAGCATTTCTTCATATTTCCAGTTATAATAGGTTAAATAAGAAATATTAAGGTTCACAATCATTCAACGTGTAAAATTGGCTAATTAATCAAAAAAAACTTTCGACGATCGAGTTTGTTTCTATTGTATGCAAAGTTTGCAATAAAAATTATGTATGTAATAAAAATAAGCTTTTTAATCAATAAGCAAGGCTTAAAGTTTATCTCAATGAAGAGTACAAGAATTTACCTTTAAAATACACGCTCACTGATGCATACTTTTTTTGTCTATAAAGATGACTATTTTTTTAACTTGAAAGAGAAAAGCTCAGTAAAGTTGTTGAAGCTTTTGCCAGAGATAACGGCAGGAATCGTTATCGACAATGTTGACGTTGTGGGGAATATATCGGTGTCACAGAGCTTCTGCCTCTAGACGCGAGTCGAGAGTACTTACACAACACTACTCTTGCGGCGTATATTTTCTGCCTCAAGAAGCTTCCTGGATATAATTGGTTTAACCTATATGAAGAGAAGTATTGTATTTTACTACTCTAGCAAATCAAAACTGCATCTTATATCGAAAGTTTTTTTGACTTGTTATATTTTTACAGTTAGTACAAAAACGTTTCTGTTCTGCCCATGTAAATGTAACATAATCAGTACAATGTACTAATACAATACGATCATCAGTTTTCAATTCAGTGCTAGCCATTACTTTTTCATCAGAAAATTATATTTTATGTTGAAAACTATTTTTTAAAAACACGTGTTGGGTAAGTAAACTCGCAATGAAAAACTTGCATGTTCCTTGAATTTGTTTTTAATAGCTATTTGCTTAAAATAAAAAGTAACGAAAAAGTTTTATAATTTAACAATGTTAATAATATCAAACGAAAAAAATTGTCGTTGAGTGTTGACTCTATGATATTCTTTTTTCTAACAGCAAAAAAACTGTATTTTTCTATTATAAACATTTTATCGTATTTTGCTTTTTTTATTATTATTATTCAAATAACGGATGACTAGTTTTAATTTAAAATTCATTTTTACAAATTTACTCCAAATTCATGTATTTAAAATTCTGGTTTTTATTCGTAGATAAAAATGAATTCGGAAAAAATAATAAAGTTCCAATTTCACATATCCTTTAACAATGTGACCTTACACCCACTTGCAGCTAAGAATGTTTTACATCTGCCAGGTAAATTTAATAAACCCGCAAAGCCTTCAATTTTCTGATCGATTTATACCTTTAGCTCTCGGCGCTTTTGTGCACAATGACTACGGAAAATCATACGGCTTGAAGATGGTGAAAAGAAGATTCCCAAAAATTTTCCGCAAATATTTAAACGTTCATATACGTATATATGGCATTTCGAATATTTTTATATTAAACTGTAGTAAAACCACCAAATAAACTTAATTTGCTAATAAAATGGAAAATACTGGAGATAGTTTCGAGGATATTAATTCCAGTAAAATAAAGAAGAACTTGTTATTTTGAAGTCACTTTTTGGTACATTATATTGTCAATATAAACTATTAATGAAATAAAAAAAAAAATAAATCGCGGCTTAAATCAAATATTCTGGTGGTAAAAAATATATATTTGTACAAATAATATTTTCAAAGCCATAGAATTTACATAAATTCACCCGAATTTACTGTAATGTGTGCGTACTTTATATCTACGCTAGGCGTATTTTAATGTTATTAACAATATTTTTTTCTCTTTCGAAAGACCGGAGTGATGCACTGTCTTCCTTCCGTGAGTAATTTCAAAAATTTGAATATTCATTTTTTCCACCATAATTGATTTTTTGCCTTCGTTTATCAATAATAACACGAGGGCATATGATCACAAAGATTTCTCTACAAAAACATAAATTTAAGTTCACTAAGGTAATGTTCGTGCTTCTAAAGTTATAATTTTATTTGTATATGTATCCTACTATATCTTGTTACTAATTATTTTTACGAAATAAATATGATTATAAATAATTACTAATTAATTTAAAACTTAATTTTTTGTTAATAATACAAACAAATTGTAAATTTCAATCTCGCTTTATTCAATCAAAGTTGTTGAATCGTGTTAATTTTTACAAAGCGACCAATTTAGAATAGATATTATATATGGGTGTATTGGTGAAAATGAAGGCGGTGTGTATATAACCGCTTAGCTTAAGGGTAGGCGTGGGTTTGGGTCTGAGCTAAAACACACCCGGGAGGACCGAAACATAACAGAAAGTAATGTTATCTCAGAGTAAAAGATTTTTGGAAAAGCGAGCGATACTTGCCAACTAAAATATTAAAATACCCCCTTTATATATTTTACGACAGCGATCAAAAGTGCTACGGAATGGATATAAACAAAAATAACTCCTCGTGTAGGAAGTTAGAATTTTCAATATGTAAGCTATAGTTCAAAATGTTAATTATGTCAAGTTATGATTATTATTTTACACCATTTTGAGGATAACGTTTAAAATTACACGGTTTAAATGTATACATATATATTTTAACAAGTACAGTTTCCCTAAGTACATTTAATGAAGAACTACACGAGAATGTTTAACGAAAACCAATTATTAGAATATTGCTGAATTTATTAAAAGGTAAAATGTGAACGGTCATGAAAAGAATATATAGCTTCCGGGATTCTCATCAATCTGTTTCAGAGGTGGAGTCTTCAAATACCAAATAATCAAATATATCTGATGATACTAAATGTTATTAGCACAAAGTGAAACGTTATCTTAAATGTTACGTTGGAAATTTGGATATGTTGACAACTATACGTAAATTGTATATTTAATTAAAATATTTATCAATTTATCACTGACTATAAAAACAACTTTAACATTCGTTGATTTGGCCAGCTCTGTTGAAAAAATACAAAATTTTAAATTGCCTGCAATATAATAATAAAACATAATTAAAATTTATACAAAACCAATAATCCTGTATCAATGTACATTTTTATTGGATTAAAATGCTCTTTATGCATGAAATCAGCCCTGATCTGAATAAATGAATGTAAAATTAGTATGTACAAAAGAGTGCTTAATTATTTTTAAATTATATGTATTATGCCTTTGCACCAATTGTTGACGATGAACTCAATAAAAGTGTAAAAAAGTAGTCAATACCAAATAATTTAATATATAACTATGTTTCCTGAATACTAAAAACAATTAAATATCTCAAACCATAATACTTTTTGTTGCTCTGGGAAATAGTTACGGATAAAAGGTTTTCAGTGAATTTGTGCGATTACTGTTTAATTCTTATTGAGATGAAATAGGAATAAATATATTGTACAGTTAGTTAATGATCACAGTTCTTCTCTCTCGTCATGTCATTTTATACCAGTCTGAAGCCTATATCTCTGGATAAATTCAGAACAAAGCAATTGGCCATTTTCTTTTTACGTTAGCGTAACTTTGAATTAAGGCGCATTGTAGTGTTTTTTCAATGATCTTATTAACCTTATCAATACATTAAATTGGTGCACATTCGTTTTATATCAGATAAACATATTACATACAGACGTTTCTTGTTTTTGCAAGAAGCGTCCAAAATACATTAAGCTTTGTGTACAGACAGATAATGATTTATTTCTTATGTTAAGTTTTTGTAGTATAATTAATAATAACGACAATTAACAATATCCTGACCATTTGCATCCAATATTTAGTCTACAACACATTGATGTAAGACACTTTTAATGTGATTTTACAGACTGTGTAGGAAGAAACTTAAGACATCACATGCAACGTATGTTATTATGTCAAACTATGAAATCTATTAATCAATTGATAATTAATCTATTCAAAATTTCCTTATTGGGATTCGAACCCGTGACTTCCGTAACTGAAACCAACGACGTTGATCACTCGACCACGTATCAAAATATAACTATTTTAACTATCAACGGAATTTTTATTAAATTTCTTTTTTTTTTAATTTTAACAAATATAGTGTCACACGTTTTAACCTTTAGAGGAGTATGGATGTACATGTACGTCGGCGCCATTTTTCTGTAAATGAGTATGGAAGTACTTTAAAATCAACACAGGAGTGTCTGTCTGTAAGCATATATATGCTCTAAGTATGAATTACATGTATTGATAAAAAGTCACAAAATTGTCATGTTAAGAAAAGGCAGTGAATTAAAGTAAGGTCGGCACTAAAACTAAGGTAACACGAAATCTTATTAAGATTTCGTGATAAAGATTATTTGCTTTCTCAGTGCAGTTGAAAATATGTATCATTCACCTCTTATGAATTAATTGCAGCCCAGTAGTGAGCGGGCAGAAAGTAAAGTTATATCCGAATGTTAGTTATTATTCAAACACGCGTCTGCCGGTAAAGGTAACGCACTGCTGCGCATTTTGAATAATACAAACGACCTCTGCTTAACAACTTTTATCTGTTTCGAGACCAAGCGCTATGTTAAATGCTACATTTGGTCCAGAACTTAGAACACTTTTCTTCTTACGTCAGATGACTGCTCCTATAAATATTTATATCATACACGCTACGAGCATTTGAAATTCGAACCATAACTGCTTTAGAATACGAGCGAACGACTTAAGCAAAAATAGGAAAAATCTGAAGACTTTTGAAATTAGGAAATATGACTATTATATATAAGTTCCCCTCCATCATTCCCTTCCATCAGTATTGACATATTAAGATATATTTCTTTATATTAAGATGGAGTACTTGTGTCAAAACTGTTTTAATGATTTTTCTCCGAAGGTTGATGTTTTCACCTTTAAGGTGTTCACTGTCAATACTTGGTGGAATGGCATTATAATAAAAATAATAAAAGATTTTAAGTACTTTTTCCACTTAAAATTTATTTGATCAGGACCGGTTTCACTCCTCTTTATTTCAACCCCTTTTTATTTCAATTTAATTAGTATAAATAGCACTGTTTAATTTATTTTTCTTATCAGTTGATAATGCTCGCAAGGAGCAAAACCGGTCCTGGTCAAATAATTTTTAAGTGGAAAAAGTACTAAAAATCTTTAATTATTTTTATTGTTGATCTTTTTGTTTGTGTTCTAAGAATATGAGCAGTTGATTATTCTGGAATGCTCCATATATTTTTTGTATATTAAAAATTCTTAAGGCATAAATAAATTAAAAGGTAAAAACAAAGTCACGTCCGTGGTGCAGTGACCAGTGTCGTTGGCTTCCTTGACACATCTCACGGGTTTATGTACCAGCACGAATAGCATTTTTTCAATCAATCAAATTCTTTTGGCATGGCATAGGTGTTTGTGATGTCTAAAAGATTCTACATACCCTTCCAATACTAAAATAATGGGGTGTTACAAGAACGATTAGCTAACCACAGGTACTGTCTTAACCATTTCCTTTCTATTCTTACTCTCTTCGCAAAAAAAGAGAGGTTGAGCAACTGAGAAACTAGCAGTTTTCGTTGAAACATTTCTGTTGAAATACCTACATTAAGATGTCATAAGCTCCACATTGGGATTTAAAAAAAAGATTATTTGCTAGTCAAATAAAAATGAGGTCAACTTGACAAATAGTACATTGTAAAAATGAATCATATGAAACATTAAAAAATTCAAAGCATCTTCTTTTCTTTCCATTTCTCCTGATAATTGCAATAAAATATTAATTTGTAACATGTTATTTAAAAAAATAAACTCTAGTTTATGTTTTGTATTAACGTTTTACTATATGTTATATTTTTGGAGATATAAAAACTATATTGTACATAATCAATTTAATAATATTATTGAATAATAATTATAAAAAAAAAATTCAGTTATATTATAGAAATACCGTAAAACAACGATGAACATTTTTGAACGAAGATAAATCAGCCTCAAACTTTTCTGAGTTTTCAAAGAAAAGAATGTGTTCCTATGCAGTGACAACAATGCAGCTGTAAAAGTGCATCACTTTGTAAAAGCATAAAAAAGGAACGCGATGGCTTACAGAATGCTCCTTTAATCTTCATCTCATTCAGCTTTTTTTTACCGGACAAAGAGTAAAGTAGAACTCTTTTAAGAAAAAGCGCCGGAAACCTTTAGCAGGAAAACGCGGCCATGATAAAACTTGATCGCATTATAAGTAAGGAGGGTGTAGGGAGGCGGTCACTCGATATCTTGAAGTATGATAACGATTTTTTGTTCGTTTTATGTACTTTTATTTGATTCAATTAAAAACGAAAGATACATTTGTAATTCCAGTAAAAACTCCAATTAAAAGAAGCAGAACAGTTCAAATTTGATTCTTATTTACTCAAATTCAATAAAGTTATTGTATACTTATGATAAATATTTTTTGAGATTAACTATTGTGGATTTTAAATTTCCTGATTGGTAACATAGTAAGTCTTATAAAAGAAGACGGATTTCAGATTTAAGTTATTGTTACATTTGTTTTTTGCCCATAAGAGTTTAAGTAAGAATGATAAGAGCTAAGGACAAAGTTGATTTTTATATAAACTGATTGTTTTAAAATTTATATATGATTAAATTAAACAATATACGCAGCAGCATGTTAAAAGATAAACAAACCGTAAGAATACAAAGTGAAATAAGTAAGCGGCTAGCAGATAACCGATCACTAAATTCATTGTGAATAAGAGAGGTTGAGCGACTGAGTAACAAGCAGATCTCGTAGAAAAACTTATGTTGAGATACCTCCATTAGAAGGCTATATGCTTCACATTTGGAGAGGACATGGATAAAAAATGGAAAATCATACATTTTAGGGAAAAGTTGCATTTATTAAATATTCATATAATCTTGTGAATAAGCAATTTATCTTAGATACAGTATATCTTTACATAACTTTGTTTCTATCGCGTATAAAAGATTTTCTTTTGGCTATACTGAATTAACAAAAAGATCACATCGTTTGATATATAACGTAATGAATAACGTATGCTTGAGTGGTATTATTTGCTCAAGAAGTTTTCATTCAAAGAGAAGATTACCCTGCCAGCGGGAAAAACATCTGAGATAAAAGTGCTATAAAACATAAAATTCGACATTTCAGCTGTTTGCTAACCCTATAAAAACGGTAAGATTTACTGCAAATATTTTATATACTTAGGTCCTTGCTCTTTTTATTTCCCTTACACCTCTGTGCAGTGACTCTGAAACTGTCTAAACAAACGTTTTTGATATCATAAACTCCTTATGACAATATTTTATATATATGACCATTTCAAATTTTTTATGGCGGGTTCGGAGTAAAACATTCTTTTAAATTTTACATATGTGTTTTTAAGTAGGTAACATTAACTATTTCTATATGTTTTTTTTATATTGTGAAACTAATATTCTCTACAGATAAAACGGTTCGGCGACTTAGTTATTTTTTCTCTTATGTGTTAATCTTAGCCAGTGGTGGGCTGCCCATACGTTAACAAGGTGCTCGCTTTATATCAAAGTAATTCTCGGGTTCTGGGAAAGCAGTAAGGCTTTTTTTTACTGCGTTGGAATTATATGCAATATTTAAATAAGCAATCGATTGTTACATAGTACACTTATTATATTTAACAATATGCAATTTACCATAAACTTGTCAATGTAAATAGTCAAATATGTACTACTGTGTATAATGAAGCTGTTCTAGATAATAAACAAGTCAGAAATTGCATTTTTGTACTAATTTGATCTGAGAATATTGTTTTCTTTTATATTAACAAGGGCTCGCCAGCCTTAGTAAAATTTAACAAGGGGCTCGTTTGAGCCCCTTCGAGCCCCCTCCAGCCCACCCCTGATCTTAGCTGAAAAAAAACCCGAAAAAACACATTTACGTGTTGAAATTTCACTTTAAATGTATCCACTGTCAATCTTGATGACATTTTGCTAAAATTTCAACCTTTTGATACAAAACATATCTGAAAAAAATGGATTTATATATTGCTTAAATCCTTTTATAGGAATTCAATCCGATTGTGCTTCAAAGATTATTCTGCTCACAAAAAGTCTTTTATGGACCAGTGCTTCCGTAAATATCTTTTACGAAAGGAATTATTAAGCAGCTGAATTAAAAACTTGTTTGCTAAATATTTTGTGATGAAATGTTTAATTCTAGGTTCACAATCCAAATCAAAAACTTTTTTTTTTTCCATATCCGCTCCCTATGCGGAGCATATGGTCACCACGAAGTTCCTCCATGACTCTCTATCTCCAGCCAGTCTCCTTGCTTCCTCCCAGGTCATCCCAGCGTCCCGCAACTCCGCTGAGTACATCCTGAGAATGGTCATCAGTGGCCTTCCACGACGCCGGTATCCATCCGGTTGGAAGAACAGACAGGCAGGGTTCAGGCTCTCTTGAGGCATCCTTAACACGTGTCCAAGCCAGGACCACCGCCGCTTCTTTATTTTGGACGTAATTAGAGGCTGGTTAGTCCGCTCTCTAATCTCCGTATTCCTGACAAAGTCAGACCATTTCACTCCAAGCATTCGCCGCAGGCATCTGTTTTCGAAACACAGTATACGGTTACTCTGCGCTTTCGTAAGGTGCCATGATTCGCAACCGTAAAGCAGCACTGTCAAGATACATGCGTTGAACAGGAGGCACTTGGTTCTGACCGAGTACAGCCGTGAATCCCAGACTTTCCGCATTGAGTTAAAGGTTGCTCCAGCTATCCCTAATCGGATCGCGAGCTCTTTACACGGATTGCCATCCCCCGTGATGTGTACCCCCAAGTACCTGAAACCGTCGACTCTTTCGATGTTTTGACCGGCGCTCGTCAAAGGGTAGTGTGGGTCCGGACAGGCACTGTTGCAGAGTACATTGGTTTTACTCGCATTGATTTTAAGACCGATGCGATACGAGTTGCTCTGCAGTTTATCCATTGTATCTTGAATACCCTCGACAGATTTGTCAAATATAACAGCGTCGTCTGCATACTCGAGGTCGCATAGCTTTAGATTGGGGGCAACGGTCACACCTCGGTCAGGTGGAATTGACTTCCTCAGAATGAAGTCGAAGATTATAATGAACAGGAACGGAGCTAAGACGCAGCCCTGTCTGACCCCGGTTGAGACCCCAAACCATTCAGTGGTTATATCACCGATTCTTATGCAGCATTCGCTCCCCTCGTGCAAGCATTTGATGATGGCAACAATCTTGGTTGGGATTCCGTACAATTTTAATATGTTCCATATAGAGGACCGGTGCGGACTATCAAAGGCCTTCTCGTAGTCTACAAAGCAACATGCCAGCGAGCTGTTGTATTCGTTGCTTTGCTGAAGAAGGCACCTAAGATTGTGTATTTGGTCCGCGCAGGATCGGCCAGGTAAGAACCCGGCCTGATTTTCCCTGAGGATATTCATAATTGGAATCCTTATTCTCGCCAATACTATATGTGCCAGAACCTTGCCAGGCACGCTGAGCAGCGTTATGCCACGGTAATTGTCACAGCACAGTGGGTCACCTTTTTTGTGGATTGTGACTACCTCGCCATTAACCCAGTCCCTCGGACAGCGCTCTTGCGCCCACACCATACTAAGAAGCTGGTGCAGGGGGTGCAGAAGCGCCTCCAGGCCGTACTTTAGGAGCTCTGGATGTATACCATCCATGCCTGGCGCCTTCCCGTTTTTTAAGCGCCGCACAGCCGAGGAAATCTCAGCATGTGTCGGCGCATAGTCAGGAATGTTTAACGCTCGAGGAATTTCCGTAATTGTGGCTTCATTGGGTATATCAAATGGGTCCGAGGGAGGGGGGCGGTTAAGCACCCCGCAGAAATGATCTCTCCAGATCTTTTTGACACGCTCTACGTTCGATTCTATTGTTCCGCTGGGACTACGGATAGGCCCCGCGGTTGGCATCCGTCTGCCGCAAATTTCACATGTAATTTTGTAAAGTCTCCTTGTGTCATTCCTACGTGATGCCGCCTCTGCTGCTTCAATTTTCTTGTCCAGGAATCGGCGTTTATCGAGTCGCACAGACTTTTTGACTACCTTATCCTGGAGTTGATAGTTAGTCCGACGTTCCTCGACTCGATTTGGGTTTGTTTCACTGTCCCTCAGTGCTTTACGCCGGGCTCTCTCTTCAATATTTTTCCACGTGTTGTCAGACATCCACTTTGGCTGGGTACTTTTTCTGACTCCAAGCACCCCATGTGCGGCTGACGCGACTGCATTCTTTATGCTGGACCATTCTAATTCAATGGGGTCGCGGCGTGGACTTTGCCGGTCATTAGCACAGTCGACGATGTTCTTTCTCACAGCGACGTCAAAGTCTAGCCGAATTCGAGGAGATTGTAGCCTCTCGATGTCGATTCTCTTTTGTGTTGGATGCCTTACTGGGCGTCTGAGTCTGAGACGGACTTTACCGACCAGCAGCTCATGATCGCTGTATACAGCAAAAACTTACGTGGCACAAAAAAATAATAGCCTATCTACATGGTTTAAACATATACTACTTCTTCCAATTAGCATAGTTTTTCCAGTATTAGTTTTGCTACCGTTAAAAAAATAAACAATCGTTAAACATTTAAAATATTTAAACGCCAACGTCTCACCCGTGAGTCGCATGCGTATTGAATACTTCGACGTTGGCGGATAAAGGGTTAACACAAACCCTACAAACATCTTTCTCTAATAAAATTACTGGAAGAAAGCAAGTGAGTCAAGATATTTAGTCGGGAAGTATGGGCTTTTTAAGTCTTGTGATTAGGTGAATATTGATATAATTCAAGATTCCGACTGAAGGTGCTTGGTCAGTTCAAGTTCATCCGTGCACTTGAAAGCCTGGCGATGCCGAAAGGCGAATCCCGGGTCGTTAGTGACTAAATCTGTGTAAATTTAAGGTGTGAATATTGGTTTAAATCCCAACTACGTAAATATCAATTATTATAGATTTTAGTTATTTTGTTTGTAAATACAGTTAAGATTATGGTTAAAATGTTTTTTTTAGTACGAGGAGGTCTTAAATTTGAATGTATTTTATCGGATTGATAACCCTCGACGATCGTCATACTCAATTGCGTGGTCAAGAGGTTGAATAAAATGTAATTATAATATAATATTCGATGGTAGAACATTAGCCAAGCTGACTTCCTAAAATTTACTGCTGTATAAATAGTTTACAGTAGAACTTTTATGCACTTCAGATAAGAAAGGTCTGTTGTAGAATCGTTTTTATTGCAAACAGCAGTCTTTTAAATCTATTTTAAGGAAGCCGATCGAGAATTGTCGCGGTCATTTGTGTCTTTGATGAAATTGTTTTTGACAGTTTCTGCAGGGGTGAGTTAATATATGTATATTGCTACAAAGCAAAAATAACAAGAACTGTCAGGCATTTGTTTTCAAACTCAGCAATATTTTTGGATTTCGTTTTATTGGATTTCAACCATTTTCTTTTTTATCGCGTCTTACTGCCATGCACGAAGAATTTACAATTTATATAAAACAAATAAACATAATAATAAGCTTTTAATTTCGCATTGTTTTATTTTACACAATGCTACGTAGAACTCGTTATTTAAAAATAAACTTTTTTAACCTACCAAAATTTCAAACAGAAAAAAATATTTGAATTAAATTTTCCTATACTGCTTTGCTTTCCATTGTAAACGACTGTAATATTTTTAGCAAAACTGCCTCTGTCTTATCAAAGGTTGGCAAAATTATATTTATACCGAAATATTTATTATCATAACACAGATTATCTTAAAATAAACTCGTTTGTATGTAGTAGGTTAATAGTCATGGATCAAAATTTGCTTTTTTGATGGTCTATTCGTATCTTTAGAATATTATGTATTTATTTCAAATACGCCAATAATACAAGTATGTTTTCTTTTTCAGAACCGACAACAGACATAATAGGTGGTCCTGATCTCTACATAGATAGGGGAAGTACAATAAACCTCACATGTGTCGTCCTCTTCTCCCCAGAACCACCTGCCTACATATTCTGGAATCACAATGATGCGGTTAGTAAACTTTTTTTATACAGTCTTCTTTCTTTTTTTATAATTACTGACAATAGAAACCAATCTTCTGAACTGATTATTTCCACCAAAATGCAATCACAGGTTTTTCAAATTAACAAAAAGTAAAAATCATTAAAATGATTACTTATGGCGTTAATGATTTGATTAGAGCTTTCACTGTACATAGTAGCGTGAATAACATTGTCTTAAATCCTCAAATGAACCCTCATGCATTTTTTAAATATTTTAGATATATTATATGGCTTTGCATTAAAAAGGTATGATTTTATATATTCGCATCAACTAGATAACAAAAGAACGTTTAGAGAAAGTTATTAGCCACTTTTTTGATATATCCTTATCCCAAACAGTTTTGCTGGCATATTCCGATAAACCACTATGAGAAGTCTTTAAGTTTAAGCGATTATTCTAGTAGCCATGTTAAATTTGTATTTTTTATTTGTATAGAATTTCATAGAAACTCCCCTTTGTGAAATATGAATTTGATTTTTTTTTATGTAATACTACACAAAATGTTCGTGTTTGTCAATAAGAAATAATAACCATAAACACTTTTGAAGTACCAAAAAAACAATGCCAAAGCGGCTACCTCATTGACATGTGTTATATGAAATATGTTGTTTGTCTCATCAACCCTTCAATTGTTTCTTATATTTTCTTGTAACAGTTTTTATTTGAAAAATTGTGTTGCTTTTGGAATTTGAAACCTAGTTAATATTCATCTACGATAATTAATATTATTTATTTTTTATACATTATAACGATGACACGGTCAAACACGCAACCGAATCATCGTTTGTTAATTCTAATTACTTTAAAACAAATGTGTTAATCCGTATACAGTTTTATCATTTTTGTTTTTTTTTAGAGTTCGTGATTAGTAATGTGATTAAACCAGTTAATCACGTTAATCCTGACACAATGACAACAAGCTTTAAAAATGATAAATAGGTAGCAAAAAAAAAATGCACAACCTTTCATGTAACATGCCTGCTTCAAACAGCTATTTTAACGTAAAAAATAATACGAATTACACATTTCACCTACATACGAGTGTGTGCTTATGTTTTTAAGTATTGTTATTTTTTAATTGGAATACGTTTTTAATTGCTCGCTATGACCTGAGCGTAGATTTATACATATTTATTTATGGCATTTTTTTAAAAATAACTGTTTCAATGTATAAAATAAATTTTATTATTCGCTTTAACGTTTCATACCGTTAACGGTAATACCAATAAAATAATCACAATACACTACCTATGTATTTAACTAACTAACAAAAATATATAATTAATTAAAAAAATATTCATGGAAACAGTTCTTTTCAGCTAGATTAATATAGCTAGTCGAATGCCAGGACACTTTAATACTGCCAATCGAGATCATCAAGAAAACATAAATACAAAAAAAAACTCTTACTTCATAACATTGGTTCTTAATTTTACATTAAAAGTAATCAAATTTTAACCTTCTATCTGCTCAGTTAAAAATATTTTAAAAGCAAAAAATCTATCATCAAACAATTTCTATTCCAATTATTCACAGATTTGGCATTGATTCTTTATATATATAGCTTATTAATTACTTATTTTTTATAAAAGATGTTTATTTTTTATTATAATAACTTTATTATAAAGCATTTCTCATAACATATGCATCAATACCACTTATTTTCTTTATCGCATCATGTTATTAATGTATTTTTTAATTGGCCAGAGTGATAAGAACTGTCGTTTTTCAAAACAGTATTTCAATAACAATACCTGATTTTTTTTTATTTACATCTACAATGAAAACTTATACCACATTTTACGAATTGAATCGCTCTGTCTTAGCGATGCGTACTCGTTAGCAGATTTTCTAAGCTTGAAGCCGATGGCCGCTTCTTATGATTAAGGGCTTTATGCATTAACAGAATGGAAGAAGAATTATCATTTGACGCTAGGATGGCTCTAATGGTGATTCATGAGGGAAAAAATGAGCGCTTCTTCCACGCCGCTTACCACTCCTAATTACTTTCATACAATCGCACTAAGAGAGAGAGGATAGCGCATTAGCAAAGAGCGGACTTCTGATGGATTATGCTCATTTGGTGCACACAACCATCCCAGCACACAATGCCCGCGATATTATCGAATCAAAGGGAACTTTCAACACTCGCTTTGGCAGCGATTATTATTCTAAATTACGTCAACTCGAAGTGTCGCATCTCTAGATTATGAAACTTGTTTAAAGTTATTACCCCCGAAGGCAAATTTATACTTTCAAGTTCGGTGACGGCTATGGAGATTATTCATTATGCTAATTTTCAAACTTTGCATAATCGATGCATGCATCAAAATTTTGCGTTTAAATTACGGTATATTTTACGAAAAATATTTAAATAGGGAAACTTCTAAATCAGGTGTCTTTTAAATATATAAATATTTCTTGACAACTTCTTTAAAGCATGAGGTCCTTTAATAATACCAGACGTACCAGACTTTCATATAAAAAAAGATCATATACGTTAGGAATTTTAAATATTACATATTATATTAAAAAAATAGTTATTGTGAAACATGGATGCGGTTTAACTATACTAGAAAAGAAGCCATAAAAAAAACTGCGATGAATCTTAATGTAATATACTTATAATCCGCTTAAAACTTCATATTTTTGCATTAGGAAGAATACATATGTACATTAAAGATACGTAAGTATTACTGCTTTTAAATGTAAGAAATAAATAGATTTTATAAAAAGAAGTTATTTATAATATTATCGATGACACGACACGATTAAAACACCAGAAGTGTTTTCGCTTGGTCAGCGAGCGTCGTTGAGAACGTGTATATTAAAGTTTTCGAAGAAAAAACAGATACATTTTAGGTTATTTAAACTACATACAATTACATAAGATTAAATAACTGATGTATAATTTTACATTCAGAATAAATTTGTCTGGTCGACTTGACGTTATCGTTCCATTGGATGGCTAAAAACTCTAAATAAGAGCTCTGTTAAGGAATACAATAAATATAAATTTTGATAGTCATAAACAAGTTACTTACTTAAATATGTCATTTGTAGATAATCAGCTACGACTCGCCAAGAGGAGGAGTGAGTGTTATCACGGAAAAGGGAGAGACAACTACCTCTTTCCTGCTAATTCAGCAAGCTAGACCTTCAGATTCAGGTCTTTACCAGTGCAACCCCAGCAATGCACAATCTAGGACCATCTCAGTTCACGTTCTGAACGGTATGTTTTTTCTTTTGATATTATTAAATTATTTCAATATCTCAAAAAAAATAAAAAAAATAAGACAAATTTCTAAGGGATTAAGTTTAATTTTTTTAGGTATAGTGGAAAGTTTAACTTTACCTAATGTTTGGCATGACTTTGTATAGCTTTCAGGTGGACCAGTGGTATCAATATATTACATTTTATTTAAAAATATATTTAATTATTAAAAATCTTCCAATTCAAAAAGACACCGTGCCATTACTGGATTGATAGCCATCAATCATAGCTTATTGTTTTGGTTCAAAATAATAACATTGTATTTTGGAAATTATTAAATTATGATAAATAATACAGTGACATTTTTTTAATCAAGTTTTTCCAAAGTTACAAATAATTTACAAATATTCCTGAAAATATTTATCCAATAAAAAAATTCTATGCATAATTTTACATATAGAAAGGTTGTAGTAGATAATAGAAAATAAGACGTATGATGCAAGCAAGTGAGTAATGGCTGTTGGAATAAAAGTTTGTGTGTTTTTATACTCACTGCAAATACATTTTGGTAATCGGCGACCTTTTTGCTGAAAGTAAAGAAAACTGCAAACGGATAATGTTTGATCTACAACTATTAAGAGAATTATTGTTAAGGTATTAATAATTTGTACACATAATCATTTTTTTAATATCATGACATAAAACTGAAGTAACGCGTAGGTATATTGAATTATGTAAAAGTTACAAAACATACTGTCAACAGCAAATGTGAGTTTTGAATAAACAGATGTTCTAAAATTGATAAATTCCACAGAATTAGTTTAAAATTAACAAGGATAAAGATTGCATTTCGTTTTGAATTACTTACAAATTGAACACGTATGCCTAAATATTTTTTAATACAACATTTTTAGTGAACAAAAAGACATAATCCTCTTTTCGTACTGTATATTTTGTCACGGTCAAGTGAGACTATTATTTGCAAACCCGGCTCATCCTAAAATTGTTGAAACACCGTTAATAAATATATAAGCAAATTTTGAAAGTATTTTTAGATATCAGTCTCAACCATGGCTTGATAACATACAAAATATCATTTCAAAGTAATGTAAAACAAAAAATACTTTTAAAATGTATATTTTTTTACAAAATGAAATTCAAGTTTCATTTTCAAACCATTTTGGAATGAGTTGTGTTTGCTTATAATACCATCGAGTCATCATTTATCTATATTCACTTAATCTTTTTTGCGCGACCGTTTTACATGGAATTTGTGTGATGGAAAATTCAGTGTACAGTAAACCCCCCAATAATGAGCTCCCCGCAAATGAACCCCCCAATAACATTTGAGGCAGGTTTTCCAATAATGAGTTAAATCCCCCGAATAATGAAAAAAATAAAACTCCTAATTAGGCTTCCATAAAAATAGTTCATACAAATCTGTATTTAAAATACATATCTTAATTCACATGTCTTGATAATGTGCACGACTTAAATAATTTTGAATACGTATATGCTTTAGTTATATACATATTTATGATCAATTAATTAATTCAAAAATAATATGTAATTCCGCATTTCAAATAAAAAAAAATCAATTTAAAATCTTAACCCCCCAATAATGAGCCCCCCAGTAATGATCCCTCTATCTCTTCATTATTGGGGGGTTTACTGTAATTACTATTTTTTTTTCTTTGCGGCCCTACTTCATTATGATTTGTTTTTATGCGCCCACTAGAAGAAAAAAGTTATGCGTGTCTGCACTAGAGCGAATTTAAATAATTTTTGAGCTGGTTTTTCTTTTTTTTAATACGCATATACATAACTTTTTGTAGCTTGGCAAATATAATTCGCATTTTTTCGTGTAAATAATGGCGTTCTCTTCAGACTTTGTTGAGTTCTCACGAGTCATACTTTACGTCAAAATTGAAGCCCTGGCGATCAATAATGCGGGAAATAAAAACACACTCCATTAAATGGAAACGGCCGTGCGCTCGAGTTAAATTGCCGTGTTAAACACGACAGTCTAGCCTTAAGTGTAATTGCAGTCGCTTTAATTCAAATACCACCGAGTTAGAGGCTGAGCTTGACAAATGCGTCGCATATTTTGCGCGTGATAATCCGCGGATGAACATTTTAATCCTTCGCGGAGGGCAGAGCCAGGGCAGGGTATACAAGTGCCATCGAATTTTTTTAACATTTCAAACCATAATTCTGTCATTTTTCATATCATCGCGCTACTGCCTAAAGTATGATTTTAACTTTTCCGGTTCTAAGCTCAAGAAATGCGACCCCGATACCCAAATTTTCTTAAATATCTATTTTAATATGGGTGATACAATGTTTATAATTAAGGTATTCTTATATCATAGTTTTTTGGACCTTTTGTAGTTTATATAAATACGCGATAACGCGATAACGAAATAAGCGCCCGCGATAAGCGATCGTACGTAAAATAGCTGGGGTAAACGCGTCAGTTGCAATTTCATATGTGTGCTGGGATGACGTCGTTTTTACGCGCAACTTAAAATATGATTGTTTATTAAAAATACCATGAATTTTAAAAATTTAAGATTTCGACTGAAGGTGAATTTGATTTGACGATGCCATGATTTTTTATAAAAAAATGTATGAGGAATGATGCAGAGAGATATTTTAAAGCTCTTAGACTATTTTTTTTTTTGAAATTCATAAGAATAAGGCCAATAATGAGGAAACCACTGGGGTCCCTAAACGACCCCCATCGGCAGAGAAGTATTTTTCTAGTCTCCGAGCCGCGATAGTTAAAGAAATTAAAATTGTTGATGAAGTGTATGTCTTTGTAGTCAGTGAAAATTTGATATACTCTTATCTTCATGTCATAGCCTACTAAAATTATTATTAATAATTTTCGATAGAGATGTTTGCAATCTGTTGAAACTTTTTAAAATAATAAAAAGGGTCATTTCAAGATTAAAAATCTCGATTTTTTTGCCAAAGTAACCTTCTTTTAAATCATGTGTTAACGATACGTTATACCGTGGCTAGAAACATGTTAGATTAATGTAAAAAAAAAACTTAATTGGTTGTAAAAATAGCGTTTTTTTCGTGGTTTGCTATAACTTTTTTTTAAATCAATTTTCAATGACCACTACTTTCCTCTATCTTAACCACAATTATTTAATATATTTATATTTTTTTCATTCATCTCTGTTCCGTGAAGCATATGGATTCCTAATGGAGGTATCTTAACAGAAGTTTGTCTACGACAACCATGTGTTACTCAGTTGATCAACCTCTCTTTTTACAAAGAGAGTAGTAGGACAGAAATATTAGAATAGGATAGAACTAGTGGTTAACTAGTCGCACTCGTTACGCCCAGTTATTAAAAGACCGGGAAGGGTGGGGGAACAAAAATCGATCGCAAAAAATGCTGTTCGTACTAGGAGACGAACCCATGAGCTCCGGCACGGAAGCCTTCAACGAACGCTAACCGTTGCGCTATAGGACCCAACAATTACAATATTTATCCGTTTGAATACCGCGCAAATAAATCATTAATATGTTCCAGAGATACTGTGTGTTTTTGAGAAAAATAATTTTGCCTAATATACACTCGAATTCGTTATTTTAAAAACCTATATTGACTCAGTATAGATGGCACTAAACATATTCATCAAAATATTGCTTATATTCTTTTAGAATACCAAGTATTTGTTTTTTTAAGTGTCTTGGATATCCGTGTTTGCTTGCATATGTTCCGGAAACCTGTGTCCGCTTGGTATTCAAGTGGTTATAAATGGCTGAAAAAATATTTCTCACATCATGGACAAAATAGCTTTTTCCCTTAGATGAAAATAGAATATAAAACCTACTATTTTTACTCTCCAATAGATTTTTTTCCTTTCCGGCTGTATTTATAGAAGTAAAAATGGATGTGTTACTTTTTCACGCGTTTTTCGTGTCTTTTTCTGGAATCGAAGAAGTTTCAAAATATTGGTCAGATTACGTTACGCCTGAAGGCGGTACTGGCGAAAGGGTACTTTTATATCACTGACAGTTTTACATGAGGGACATTTTTGATCGCACACTTGAATGTTTTCGACAGATTTTTTGCGTCTCACTTTTCGCGAATTTCGAGCTTTTTCAAGCGTTACTATCTGCTTTTGGACATGCCATGTCACTCACTTTTTATTATTCTGTCATATTTTTTTTATTCTTCCAAGTGTCACGGCTCAAAATAATTGGTTTTTATATCAAATAAGCATGACTTGTCGTACGTTCAAATATCCCTTTTATTTCACCAATCATATTTTTTTACGAATATTGCACTCACGGTTTACTGTATAATACAAAAACATGAACATAATACAAGGGAAATCATCACAATAATGTAATGAATATTGTTTTGTAGTGTATTCAGCATATTTGAAATGTAGAGAGAAATTTAACAACAAACTCACTCAAATATTTTATTAAGCCAAGTAACTGACAATCTCTAAAGTATAATAGGTTTTTTAAAAGCCAACAAGTAATGTTGTTTCTATTTACAAAACAATAATCGCCTACTGCAATAGCTTAGACTAAACCAATCAGGCAGGTCTGGGCTTAATCCCTGATCAGGTCGATGTCAAATTTAGATTTTTTTAAATTTAAATTTGAGATTTAAGACGTAGGTGATTGTGACGTCAATTATTCTAAAGTTGATCTCGAGTGACTTACGAAAAAAACTCATCAAGTTTATTTCTTGGTGGTGTGAATCTTATACAAAATTAGGGATTTGGTTTTTTTCCGCGGAAAATGCAAAACAAAGATTTCCCTTCGTTTTTCAAAAAAAAAATATGAACGAAGTATTTAGTTGTTGTAGTAGTAAATATCCCGCACACAGACAGCCGCCCAGCTGTTGAATACACAGACGCTAGCCAACATTTGACTGTATGCGTGGCACAGACGACCGTTTCCTAGTAACGACAATGAAATGCGTTCGTATAATTTGTGGATTTGCGGCGAATATTTCAAGGGTAGTGTAATTGGGGTTCCACTGTATACATATAACTCTAGAATTCTGCTAACTTCTTTATTTAAAAATGTGTGACTCTGAAATTAATAAATTTGTTAGATTGTGTCAAATACAACATTTTCCGACCAAAAGGTCGTTTTATGCCGAAATGTCAGTTAGAACCTTTTCAAAGTAAGGTAACGTATTTGCAGTGGGTAATAAATACATGATGAATGATGGATTCGTGAGTGAAGGAATGAATTTTGCGTGAAAGCGATGCATCCTGTTTCTAAAATTGATAATGGGTTGCATTACACATCATCATTTTCATATAGACAAACGAATGTCCGTGCTCTCAGGAGAGTACCCGGCCGCCATGCAGAGAGCAGGTCAGGCATTGATCGTGTCGTCGAGTGCCCACAGAACGCTGTTGCTCATCTCTACATTCTTTCTGTTGTCCTGATATTCGCAAGAATTTTTTGCTACCATACCTTTTTATGTAAATGCTTAGGAAAGTGTGTGTTTTTATAAATAAAAATTAGTAAAGTAATTTATATAAGTACGTGTCAGTGTACAGGCCAGTGTAAATATAATAAATTTATAAAAGTGAATTAATATAAGAAAATATTTAAAATATTGTGATTTAATTATATCAATTGTTGGAATCTTTTTTTAGTCGTATGAAAGAATAAAATCATAGACGAGCTCTGTTACTTTTAAGTTCAGTTATAAATGATACAGTTTTATTATTTTTTAAAACATGCCATTGTTTTGTAAATATTTCTTCAAAGAATTTTTTTTAGTGTTGCCATTACGTTATCACTATTCAAAATGAAGGACTTGGTATCAAAACTCATGTCCAAAAAAAATTACATAAATATCAAAAACTTAAATGATATTAAAATGTACTTGAAACACTGTTCCAAAAATCCACTGCCAAATATCATCATCAGTGTCTAAGCCCACGTTTTCAAATAATAATACCTCTTTAGAAAGAAAATTTTGACGATCATTTATGACGTATTTTTCATAATGTAATTGCGTATTTTGCATCTTAAAAAAGTGCTTTTTTCTCTTGATTACGAAAAATTTTGCTTCTGTGTTTTTTTTTGCAATTTTCTCAAAACTCGATTTTTGGAGAAAGTCCGTTATGTTATTAGGACCCTCAAATATCAAGAAACACAATTTTCGTATATTTACCATCCTTTCATATTAACGTTTTTGTGATACTATTTTTAGTAAAAACTACTTCATCGTCACTATAAATAATTTTCAAAAACAAAATAAACTTTATTAAGATATTATATTTATTCCAATTGATACAATCTACAAGACAATTTATTAATACTTTCATAGCAAATTCAATAGAAGAATGCTTATTCTTTTGTTTCATATCTGACTTTTTCCAAATAGCTATTAATTTGACAATCAAAGATGTCTTTCAATAAATCAAACATCTTATTTAATTTAATCTTTAAAGCCTAGCATGATTCTTTCTACATTACCCAATAACATGTTTATTTATTTTTGCTGTAAACAACTTTACACACAATATATAATATGTATGTGTGTACGGCTACGCTGTTTATAAAAAATTGTATGTACGTCAGAAACACACTTTTAATTAATTATTCGTTAATTCTAAAATTTATTTTATTTTCTCAGACTCACATATAAAACAATGTTGAAAAATAAAAAAAGCCATCAAGAATAAAACTGTAAGATATGTTTGGTGAAAAATAATAAATTCAGTAGAAACGTTAAACTAAATAAATAAAAAACTATTTTGGAAATATTAAGATTATGAACGAATAAAAAAATGTTTCAACTTTTATAAAACAATACAGCTACGGTACAAGTTTAAGTGACATATAGTTTCTGTTGAAATAATATGAAAAAATCCCATTACATGCTGTGAAAAAGCAAGTTGAGATGTCATTTCAAAAATCATTGTATAGTTTTTAACCTGCGCAAAGTTTGCTGTTTAAATGAAATGAAAGTTTTAGCTTAATGTTAGTTTTAAAAAATATCAAAGAATTTTTTAGCGTTTTTTTTGTCAGTAGAATGAAGTAAAATCCGATGTCATTTAGCAGTTACAGTTGGCAGTTTCATCGTTTCGTTATTGCAAACACAAAAATAATGTTTTTCAATAAAACTTTGCTTAAAAATAAAGACAGCTTTCGAAAACAAAATAACTGTTGTGTATCTTATTTACTTTGTTAAAATACATATTTTGTTATTAACGTTTAAAAATTGTTTTAAGTGATATATTGTATTTATTTTGTAAATATTTTTTTCACATTCTGTTTCAAGTGAGCTTAAAGAGTAAACTACAGGTATTTAAATAAGAAATCATCGATGTTATAATGCAAAAGTACTCATTGTTTGCATGTGTCAGAATAAAGAATAAATAAAAAATACTACTACAGTGTATTTACACATAAAAAAAAAGAATATATATGATGTTCTATTATTTCGTAAAATCTGATATTGTTCATTATTTCAACTAAATCATACTTAATTTAACATTGCTCGTAATAACATGATCGATTCATTAAATATGTGTTTTATCTTTATTTTTTTACTTGTTTCAACATTGAAAAAATTACGAAAATATACATATAGATATTTCGTACCAATCAGAAATTATTTTTTTTCTAAATATCTATAAAATAATGTAACCTCTTTGTATGAAGATTATCGTAATAAAGAATAGATTCGTGAAATAAACTAATTAAATAATGACAATACTTACATGAAAATTGTTTAGATAACGTTATATCACAGAATAAATCTAATTTTTATATTTTAATATAACATTCTAACAGTCACATACCAAAGTACTTTAATGTTTGTATTGTTTGCATATTTTTTATACTTAACTAACATCATGTTATCGTTATTTGTGCTTCAAATTGAGATTAATTCATATTATTACAGGTAACATTCCTTGGAATAGTTTGAATAAGTAGATACTGTACAATATTTTATAATACAAAGCCTTCAGACTTTTAACAAACTAGTTAAAAAGATGAGTAAATAACAAGTGGAACAAATTTGTCTTCAATACATCTTATTATTTTACTAGTGGCTGCTAAAAGCGCTTTTTGTATATTTTATTAAAATTACTATTATTGGATATCAAAAACATTTGTTTTGAACAACTTTACATTTTTATGGTTACATTAGTGAATGTAATTAAATCGATTCTGAGTCGGATAACTCTTTACGAGAATAATTTATTATATTTTAGATTGTGAACATTATTATAACTATTTGTAAATATAATATTTAATTGACATTTTATAGTGTGTAATATAGTAAAGATGATCAATATATATTATATATATATATATGTATATATATATATGTCAAGAATAAATATAAAAAATATTTAGTATTTAAGTAAAAATATTATGGTATCAAAAGTATTTTAATATAAGGAGTCTGAAATGTCACTATCAATATTAAATAAATTTTAATATAAATAATTAATACATATATATAAACTATTATGTATCACAATAAATACCATATAAATAATAATATGTATGTTTTTAATGACTTGCATATTTTTTATACACTTGTTAATATTATGGTTATCGATTTTGACATTTCTTTTGTATTTTTTTGTGTACATTTTTTTCATACACGCTTTAATGCTTTTAATTGACTTATAACAAGTTTTCTTATGTTATTAATATATTCTTTAAAACTTATAAAGAAAAAAATATTGAAATGTTTATCATAAATACATATATTTTTCGTACAACAAAATATCAGATTTTATAATATGTTTATTTATCTTTCCCGTATGTTACTATTATTTCACCTGGGAATTATTGAATGTATTGTTTTAGAGTATTTTTTATTATTTCAGGCTATCTAGGCTTATTGATTGTTTTTCAAAACATATTTCAATTTTTAGTTATATAATTCAAATAACACATATTATTTGGTGGATGTTCTCACTTATAATTCACATATTTTTTATTTTAAATAAATTTGTATAAAATTCATTTTTAAAATATATGGATTGATTATGAGAATGTGTATATTTAAAAATCCCCAACTTTTTTATTTACCTTTCTATTTGTCCTAAGCCTTCTCTTTCCTCTGGATCAAGCTTAAAGTTTTTCTATTGTTGCGCCGTCGTATCATTAATCATCGCTCTTTAGAATGTATGACTACTTTCAAAGTTTTGATTGACTCAAATCACACAAAAAAAACGAGCAAAAAGAAAACATTAAACTTTAGTTATAAAACGTTTAAATAATGATTATACGTATTTTGTTGATAAAATAAAAATAAATGATTAAAAGATGATTTTTTTAAATATATTGTTTAACTTTTGAAAAAATACAAAACAATAAATAAAACATCCTCATGTTATTAGAAAAACAAACATTGATGTGATTTTATTTCATTTTATTCCATATGTCATGTGTTTGAATAATTCTTATTCCAAAGCCATAAAAAATTGATGCACCCGTTATAAGCATTCTATTGCGTATTTTTCGTTTATGGATATCATATTCAATCAATAATTTATTTCTCCCAAAAAGAAATTTAAAAAAAAAACAAAATAAATAGATTTCAGTACATGTACCTGTAGATAAAACCAAAAAAGTAAGTTGATAAAATCATTAAATCGTCTTGAACTATCAATTTATGTGGAATCAATAAATTGTATTTCATATCCGTTTTTTTTTTTTTTAAAACAAAATGTATCGCAGAAAATGCTTGAAATTTTTTACGACGCAACGCATTTTGTAGTTGGTCCAACATTAAATATCAAAACTTATAATTTCTTTTTATATTTAAATATTTAAACAATCACTGGAGGTTGTTTTAACATGATCATTTAATATTCTTTAGTTCAAGAACATATCATGTCAGTTGTCGCTGAATCATTATTATTAGTTCTTAAGTCAAACAGTTTTTAGATAAGAGAACGATCAAGAATGAGTATGGTCATCTTGTAGTCAATGAAACAATCGGAGATATCAACTCACCTGAATTGGCTTGGTTTTTTCTAGCAGAGGCTTTGAAAATTACCGAACGCTAAATAAAATGGAAACACTCAAAGGTAAATCAGAAAATTATTTAGTTGTGTGAAAACATATATGTAAGAATTTTAAGCAGTCACAAAAACATATTTTGTAAATTATTTTGAAAGAAAAGATCTACAAGATAACCAAGTTAATCTTATTTTGAGCCTTAGATTATTTACAAATATAAAACTGATATCCGAAGAAAAAATAACTTTTTTCAGATCCGAAGATGAAATCTAAAAGAAGAAACGATCAAAAGGCGTTTATTATTTCGTCGAACAATCAAATACATATCGACGCAAGCACTGTTATCGCATCTTCTTTTGGAACCAGTGATACAAAATCTCTATATATATCTGTTTTACATATTTCAAATAATCGTTTACAAAATATCTTTTAAAAAATAAGTTACTTAACCTGATAATGAAGGAACATGAGCTTAAGAATATTAATTGTAAAGTATTTATTTACTTTATTAAATAAAATAGGTTTGTTCCGTTTATTTTTTAATTGGGTTGAATAATTACAATTAAGACTGTGCCAAAAAATAAAGAAAGAATTTATGGAAAAAAATAAGAAATTAATTGCCAATCAACGAGTTTCTAAGGGCAGCAACCGTAAATAAGATTATACATTTTTCAAAAGAGCGATTTGTAGAAATGTTTAAAGGTATCCTGCAGAAATATAGGCATTTAAAGAATTTGTTGGGTAGTAACGATAAAAAATTTTGAACTTTCGTAAAAGACACATATAGGTTATACATATTATATTAGAAATGTTTTTACAACCTTTTAACAATAAATATTAGAACACATTACTATAATATTTTTACTGCTACAACTTCATGAATTTATAAAAATACTAAATAAAAAAAAACTTTATGGCTAAAATTGCTAAAGAAAGACCATGAAGGCAAATACGTCAAGCTTACATCTGATGGGACGCTATCCACGATTGTGCTGCGACGTTTTACTCATAAAAAATGATCAAATTTGATAACTTTGCTACTCTACTTGTGTTACAAATTGTTGTACGAGTTTCGCCTCTAAAAGACGCATCACCAAACATCATATCGTAAAGTTTACGAATTTACTGAAAATGATTATATTTCTTAAGTTATAAATGACAAAATGAAGGTGTTTTTTTTCCTTTTCTACTGGACGCAGGGAAGGAACAAGAAACAAACATTGATTGTGCTTATAAATTAAATTAAGACTGGTTAATCCATAATCAAAGAGATTGAAAAATGATAAGCTTTGGTAAATGAATAAATACTCATCGTATTTAAAATGTTATTGACATATATTTCATTTCTATTAATGTTTTTTTTAATTAAAAGAAATATGAATTGTTTTCAATATACTTAGCGGTAGCTTTGTGGAAGTTCATTTTGAATAAAAAAAATAATTTGATAACTTTGTTATTCCATATATTGTGTTACAAAATGTTATACGTGTTTTGCCTTTTTGAGAAGCATCATTAGACAAAACATCGCTATGTTTATGAATATATTAGAATCAATTTCTAATATACTCGTAAACTTGTCAATGTTATGTTTGATGATTCTTCTCAAAGAGGCAAAACACGTGCTACATTTTTTGCAAGTGGAGTAACAATGTAACCAATTGTAGTAAATTGTTTTATCATAAAAAAATGCACAAAGTAACCACTGACTCTATCGAAAATTATAAATACGATAGTTTATGTTACAGGTTTAATAAACCATATGGGAGCATTTTGGTCCAGCCATCCACGACTTACAGGTGACTATATAATCTTTAAATTTTTCTTCTTTACAAGAATGTGTTTTTGTTTGCATAACCTTTCGAGACCCACTTAATTTTTTATGGACACGCAGAGTAGCCGTGAGCCACCGGCTGCCCGCCGCTGTCCTTTATACGCTTCAAACAATCCTCCCCATAGAATCATATTTGGACTCGGGCATTTGCGCAGTTTCTTCGAAGTTTACGTGGGCAAAAGGCCCTGAATAAACATTAAGAGCGACGAGGAGGTTCTGAATCTGACACACATCTCCAGAACCTGCCTTTTGAGCTTTTTGGGTCTCTACTAAAGAATGCTCAGGCTACAGTGTTACGATCCCGGATATAATTCTTTTTTCATTTTCAATTGAACTTTTATTTCAAAGTGGAATATTTGCTCGCCCGTGTATGATATAGTTGAATGAATTTTAACAAATGAAATTTTTCTGTCAGTGATATAAGATGTATTACTACGAGACTAAACAGTAATGATGTTAAATTTACTTTCAATTTTTGTATCATCTGTGCGGTAATACTTTACAAATATTTGAATGGAAATAATTATTTATTTTATAAATTCATTATTGTTACTAAAAAAAATATCAGAAATAATTTAAACAAAAATGGTAGCGTTCTCTTTCATTTTTTTTACCATGTCCGCTCTCAATGTGGAGCATATGGCTTACTAATTGAGGTATTTCAACAGGATTTTTTTCTACATGAGCTTTTACTGTTTTCTCAGTCGCTCTCCTCCCTTTTTCAAAGTGAATAGTAGGGATAGAAAGAACAAAACTAGTGGTTGGTTAATCACTCTCGCTATAACTCGTTATTTTAGGATTGAATGGTGGGATGGAACTTGTATACATCACAAACACCCATGCCTTTGAACAGAAAATTGATTGAAAAAAATGCTGTTTATATTGCCATTCGAACCCGTGAGGTCCGACATGGAAGCCAACGACGAGACAATAACGATGTAATCTCCTATACAATAAACAAAAAGTATTTCTCGGCAATGCAGTAATTGGTTATTCATTTTTAATTCTCAAATAACATTCATTTAGAAAAAGAAATTTAGTTTTATATATTTTTCTTGATACGATACATGCTTTTCTTACCGATCCGTAAGAAATCACGCATAGATAGATCTTGAGTGACGAATCGTAACAATGGATTCGCCGGGAAACAATACTATGCAATGAATTATAGTATGGAAGGCGCGCGGGGCTTTCCCGGTAAATGAGTTTTTCCTCTGCAGCAATTTGAATAATTTTATAGACAAATTGAGCGTCACCATCGTGACGCCCGTCACTTTGCGCCTGGCGGGTGCGATTGTAAAAGAACGTCGTCTCACTCGTGAAATGTTTTCTTTTTAGAGGCAGCGAGAATTCTCTTGGAACTGGCTTAAAAAGCATACGTATTTATAACCCATTTTGACACTGTGTAGAATTCTCATTTAACTCCTAATTGTTTCAATTTTTGTTATGATAGTGATGAATTTAACATGAAGAAAAAGTTGATTTGATGATTGGGTGAGATTCTTAAGGTAAACGTGTGTTGTTTTAACTTTTGTCTAACTGTTGTGACAGACGAAATTCATGACTCTTTTTTCTGCACTTGATTTATTTTTTCAATAACAAGCTTAATGATGTTTAATAGTAGAACATATTTCAAGGTACGGCCAAAATATATTCATATTATCAATATATAAAATACCATCATTGTATGCATTGAAAAATGACAATTCTATGAAAACGAAATTTCTTATAATCTACGTTGTAAAAATATTCACTAAAGGTATTGCACGTAATTTTTTTTAAATATCAGTTTAAGAGTACTAATAATAGATAAATTTAAATTTGAAAATTTTCGGGACAGTTCAAAACATTAAATAATTTAAATTTGTCTGAAAAATTATCATTGATGCCATACAAATAAATTTTGAACGCAGTTGTTTCTTTGACTTTTCTTGTGATGTTTCTAGAATATAACTAAATAAACTCACTTAGTGATTTTCTTGCATGCAATGTGATGTTATTCGCTCAGAATTCAAGTCTCTTGTTATTGACCAAAGACGGGTTACATTGTAACAGATTACTTTTGAGTACTAATAAATAATATCTTCTCCTGATTATCGTATAACATTAGGGCTATTTTCAGTTGAAAATTTATCTAAGATACATATTCTCACAACAAATACACATTGACGTAATACTTTTAATAAACACCTCTATTTAGATTTTGGATGCATTTAATTAATCACTTATTAACAAAGTAAAACAAGTTTTCGAGTATTTTTTACAAAATCGAGATACTTTTCGACGAGTAAAATTTCTATCATATTTTTTTAGTTTTTGTAGATAAATGCACCTTTAATAATTAATGGAAACAAATATAATGATTAAAGAAACTAAATATTTGCTCTTGTAGTAACGAAATGTATTGCCAATTTTCATTCAGTACAAATATCAATGTTAGGTCACTTGGCCAAATGGTAAAAGCATTGTTCCTAATCGATTTTATAGCTCTCTAGCGCTCGAATCATAAAAGAGGTACTTTCGTAAATTGATTCGTAACATGATTTACGAATATATAATAAATCATTACTCGCCTTTATCTGGCATAGATTCAAACTCATTATTTATTCATTAAGAGTACATTTCAACGCTCATTTTCTACCAAGTTTCAGACTTGTTACTTTTGAATAGAAGTAACGAAGATTTTAAAAGAAATACGGTAGCTTAAATGTAGGTATATAATACTATGTTTCTTTGAATATTATGTTTGTTTTATATTTATAAAAGAGGTATACATATGTACTGTCCAGCTCTGTCTTGATTTTATTGAAATTCTCATCGCTGAAACCGAAAATACGAATAATAAATACTTTTGTTAAACGATTAAATCTGAAGAAAATGACACTGAAAATGTCAGAATAAAATGTTACGTTAGTACTTTTTACATCGTTAAGGAAGAGTTATTTTAACATATAACAATTTTACTGACAAACACATGTTCAAAGTATATATTATTTATGGATGTGTCTAATGGTATCATTAATTTCCACTCGCTTATCTATATAATGCTGGAGAGGTTAGCGCAAATTAAACGTGTAAAAAGTGACCAGCTAACTTTGATACAATTCGTGTTATCATTACGGAAATAAAAGTTTAGCGACTAGTCAAAAAACTTTTTGTTAAAACAACTTCGTTTGCAAAACCTATTCTATAAAAAGCCATTTGATAATCAACGTTAGGAGCGGAAATCAGAAGTCACTATAACCAAACGATAAATATACTTCGTGCATTGATTGATAATAATAATATATAAACAAATTCTGTTTTCAGAAATAATCTTCACCAGCCAAAAAACTATTTCCGTTTATTTAAAATTCTAAAGGCACTTCGTGACAGTCGTTTATTTTTTCTTCGTGTCAATAACCGTTCGAGCATGATGGACAGAAAACAATTTTCAGCCGAAACATTTTTGTTCGTTTCTGGAATTGATGCGAAACACGAGGTAGCCTTGCTATTTTCAAACAGCTGACCTTGCCATTTTAAAACTAAGCACACTGTTAATTAAATCGCTAATGTTTTTCCAATGTTCAACTTATTGATGAGATATTTAAAATTGTTTTCATTTGTTTTTTTTGTATTTTAAATGCGTTACATTTTTTTGTTTCATTTTTCGGGAAATACGCACAATAAAGTCTTTTTTTTGACAATTTGATTTAAATATAACACATGGAGCTTAAAATGATATGCGAAACGAAAATCAATGCATTTATTATACATAAATTATTTTAACATTAGCTAATTAGTAATACTGACGGATTGTCTTCGTGGCGGTCATTATTTCTTCATTGGTGGTAGCTTTGGCTGCTGGGTTCACTGTTACACTCTTATAATATATTTTTTTTAAATTGGTGACTTACATTGCTAACATCGCTTCTATGAAACTATTTTGTATATTTTGTATTCCTGAATTTGGCCCTTTATCCGAAAAAATTTCCCTCCTCTGATTTAGGACATTCACTGTGAATACTCGCTGGAGAGCATTATATTCAAAAAATAAAATACTCATTTGTAATAATTCGACTTTTATTTGATAAGATCAGGTTTCACTCATGACGAGTATTATAAACTAATATTAGAATATTAGAATCAACCTAAGAGACTAATGGTCAAATATTTTAACATAAGCTTAATTATTCTTTGATGAGTTTTTTTTTAATTTTTACCCGTAAAAAGAAGTAATAAACATTTTGATTTTGTCCATTAAGTATCATTTAATTATATTCTGTACCTTTACTTGTAAATCCTTTCAAAACGAATTGTTTGTTACACCCTTTAAATTTATTTTATTTTGTATTAACAGCACTGTAATATAATATTATATTATCTGTTGATAATGCTTGTCATGAGCGAAATCGGTCCTGATCTTATTAAATAAATGTAGAATTAGTATTTACATACAAATGAGTATTTTTTTAAATGAAGGATTTTTCTCGTGCTAAAGGTAAGTGTGCTATATTGAGAGGGATCGCATTTATGTTTTTATTTAATACAAATCAAAAAAATTAGCACTGTTTTGTACTAATTCCACAATTATTTAATATGATTAAGACCAATTTCACCCAAGACGAGCATTTTCAACTGAATGATTTTCTCGTCACCAGGGAAACCGGTCCTGATCATATTAAATAAATCAGACATTTAAATAAAGTAATATTTTAATTACATTGTACACAGCAAAAGTTATTTATTTACATACCGTTAGCATTGATCCAATTTACATGTGCCAAGAGATTTTCTTGTATGGCCACCTCAACCGGCATCTGCAGAAGAGTTTCGCCCTGAGGGCGTGCGATGAGATATCTTTATACATAGCGCAAGGGTTGTTGTTATCAAAACGAAGAAAAAACTTTGTTTATCTTCCGACTGTCGTTCCTCTCCTGTACTGGAAAACACACAATTTCAATTCGAATCCGATAGGAAAACAGGACAGAAATAAAACGCTAAAAGGGATATTTTATTTGAAAGGGTTGGCCGATTCACGTAATGGTAGTATATTTTATGCATAAATTCTATACCATCAGTGGGTTTTAAGCGGAAACTGTAAGAAAAAATGGTATGGGAATGAACCGTCGCTTTTCACAGCTTTTCTGAACCTTTCTATCCATTTGCTAGAAATATTTCAATAGAATACTGAAATTATATAACTTCAGTCTTACGATAAAAACACATTCAGACGAGAAAACTATTAGTAAGACAAATTAAATTAAATCAATTATTTTATTCCTTTTTTATTTTCATATTAAATATGTGTTTCTTTGTATATGTTGGTAATATTGTTTTTTTTTAAATTTTGAAATTTACATGAAATTGTTTGAAAAATCTCATGACTTGTTCAATCCCAAAATCCCGGGATCACAAAAAGGCTCCGGGATGGAATAACCTAGTCATGCCCTATACTTCTGTCGGGATATCTACCGAATCAAATAGTTAAGGTCAAAAAAAATGATAACCTTATAGAACTCCCTCCTGATGGTGCAAAGATTATCACGAATAGAATATACTTGAAAAGCAAAAATTTACAAACATAAAACGATAAGAGTATTCTTTCCTGAAAATTACAATATAGCTGTTTTATCCCAACACCATTGTCTTAGATATATTTACTTTCTATTTATTAAAAAATACAGATACCAGCTTGTGGATTCTATTTTGTTTTTTGGTAATCTATACAATACTTTGACAATACTTCAAGATGTGAAAAAATAAATACAAAACATTAAGATAAGTATGTTCGAAATGTAGTAACTGAGGGAAATGGTTTTAAATGCTTACCTAGCGGGTTAAAGAAACAAATTCCACTCTATTCATATTTTTTGGGATATTTTTTACAGTTCTAAATGTACAGCTTGAACGCAATATCTAATATGTAAAAGAATAAAGCTTTTGTTTATTTTTTTCTGAAAGAACAAAAAGGTTAAGCAAACAATTTAAATAAGTCATAATTATTTTCAGTTACTTCAATTGATTTGTTCTGCAAATGTTGTGGGTCTCAAAATGTTAACTAACCGGGCTTACTTATTTCTAAATGCCCTGATTAGATATAGTATATGACAATCTACCAATCAGCTGTCATTATGACATCAAATTAATACATATGGAAATGGATTTGTATCTGTTTATTAGAGCCCTAATAAATTTGACTGCAGCTTATTTATTTTAATCATTGAAATTAAACATTTAAAGACAAGGTTTTATCAAGTATGGCTGATACGAACACCATCGGTTAAGATAACATGTCTTAGGACGAATGTTTTAGCCAACCGTTGTTAATATACGCAAGCTGAATATTAACAATGCTTCTGCCCGATAAATATTGTAAGTCAAGTACGGCAGTCTAGATTTCATTGTTGTTTACCCAAATAAATCAAGAGTCTATGGGGTTCACATTACTCTGTGAAAGAAAATGAACTAAATATAATAAGACAACATATTTTAATGGAGAAAGAAAAAAAAATATAAATAAATTATAACTCAACATTGGTCACTAGATCTTTATTTAAAAAAAAATTTTTGCTTAGTAAAATTTCTTATTCATAAAAAAAATTATGTATTTTTTGAAATATTTTTATTTTATATCTTGAAAAATAATTGAATTGCAATGGTTTCAACAGATTATAACGCATGTTTCTTAATTTTGGCGAAAAATGGTAAATTATGATTTGAGTGATCAGTGCTTTATTGTACGATTCTTTAATCTTTATACCATTTTTTACATAAATTTTAACTTAACTATCTGCTTTTTCTAACAATTAAGTTTTGCTTAACTTAGGTGACTGGAAAAGAAGATATAGTTAACTGATCACATTCAGTTGTATAAGCATGTAAAGGAAAATAAAAGATCTGTTTAATTTCTATTTTTTTTAAGTATTACTCCATTTTTTATATTAGACACATAATTAACAAAATACAACCTTTTAAAAAGAGAAAAAAAAATATGTAACCTTTTGGTTGCGGTAGAAAAAAATACGTGTGTACCTAACACGGCGGCAATAATTTGCAATTATTAATTGAATTAGTTATTGACGAGGTAACTTGTCTCTGGCGTATTAAGCACGAAAAATTTGACGAAATATCTTGTCTATAGAACTTAGTCAGTTAAATTAAAAAGGTAATAAATAAAATTTTAATTCGTTTAAGTAATTATAATGTGTCACAAAACATCGATACCTAAATTTAATGACAACGAACTTATTTTCTTTGCAATTCGTTTAACAAATATTGTGTATTTTTTTATGTAAATTATACTTTCTGGAATAGAATTTCATCCCTTGAGTACAAACAATAAAAGCTTGACAATAAAAATTAAAAAATAATTTTAATTAACATATTAATAAGGTTATTCAGAAGACCCATATGCTTCTTTTAACAATCCCCTAAAGTGTTATTTAGTCTCTGTATCTAAAGGCTTTCTTGGTTAATTAAATTGATAAATAATCATTCTACGTTATTTAGAAAACGTTAAAAATCTATCTTCTCTATTTTGCATCGACCGATAATAGTGGTAAAACTTTAAAGAAGTCTTCATTCAATAATCTAACCAATATAAATAGAAAATAAATTCAATATATTACGTCAACTGAATAGATACTTTATTAAAAATATTGTATATACCTATTTAACAACATTAAATGACACTACTTTATAAAGGTTTCTTTTAAGATTAGCAAAAAAAAAGTGTTATAAGGAAGAGAAAAATTGCATGCTTAATTATTGCGTCAAGTTGTACACCTACCTTATTTTTCTTAAAATAAGACTAGACTTAATGAAACACAAACTCAGATGTAACAACTACGAAAAATTAATACTTTTTATGTTTTAAAAGCCAAAGTAACTTCAAAAGGGGTTAAAAATACAGAGGCGGCATGCACGCCGGCCGGGTAAGTATAGGCTCGAAAAGATATCGGCACAGTATTATACCATACCTTCCCGCAGTGGCGCAGCGTGGCGACACAATCAATACCAGCCCGGCCCCCGCGCCCGCCCCACCCCGTCAGCCTTCTCTGCCCCGCGCACTAAATTTTCCCCGCAAAGGTGAGTTTATTATTATTTCGCATGATGAAAAAAATATAATAATTATTATGACGTACGCACTGGATTAAGTGCGGCCCTGTAGTTATTTGTAGCGCTGAGACTAAGGCAATAAACATTTTAGAGAGGTTATTTTAACTTATTTGAATACGCTATATTTTTTTTACAATTATAACTCTAAAAGAAGTCAGGAAAGAACTTGCCAGTATCACATTTTTCCTAACAAAATGACGCATTTTACACAGTACTATCAAATAAATTTCGGCATAGTTCGAACAGACAGATAAAACCAAAATTAACAGACAATAATTAACATCATTAATGAGATAATACAGAACAAATTTTATATTATTTGTCATTAATATCCGGTGACCTTTATATATTTAATTATGACAAAGAACGTTCAATAAAGCAAAGTTCATCAACTGGTGATCAGCGGAGTTATTTCAATTACTTTATTGAAGACAACAATTTATAAATTTACTTCAAACAGTCCGTATGAAATATTAAGCCACCTTACAATTAAATATTATTATGTAATAAAGATTTCATCATTAAAATTAGATTTTAGTGTTTGTTTTGCCAGTGTGTGAGTTTTGCGATTGCTTTTAAATTAAGTGATCTTGCTGTACCTAATAGTTATAAAAATAATAAAGCAAGTAAAAGTTCCAACCAAATTTACTTAATTAATTTTTGGAATGAATTAATTTTGTTTTTGCACCTGTTCGTATTTAATTCAGTTTGTTCAAATAACTAAAATGATACTTTGATGCAGAAGTGTTTTAATTGATATTATTCAAATAAATGGATGTCTGTAATGTTTTTTTTTCTTTTCATTCAGATTGGATACAGAGATAGATTAGCTACAAGTTATTTTATAATTTTAACCTTAACTCTTTATCAACATCAAACAAAGAGTTTTATTGACTAATTAACAATCAGTTATTCTTGAAAATCATTTTTTAATAATTTCTAAAAAAAGAACAGTTAAATAATTAACATTTTAAAACTACTATTTTTGGATAGCTCAAAGACTTACTACGTAAAAAAAATGCCAAACAAATAACTTGTTTGGAAAACAATTAAATTATTTCTACACAAACACAATTTAGCTAGACAAATTATTACACACATGTATGGAAACAGTTTCAATGATTATAAAAGATTTCGTTTTATGTCATCTTGTGACTTGATAACTTGATCAGTGAATCAAACATTTATATTCTTTCGACCTTTTCTAAAATCAAAATTATCGATAGCAGACGAAAAGGTAAGATCGGAATCTTTATGTTTATTAGAAATACCTGATTGGATCATGATGTCTTACAAGAATGAAAGACGTTACTTTAAGAAGTTAACTTCTCGTATTTCTTGTTAATTGTATGTTTAATCAATTTCTTGAGCTAAGACAAATTTAATCTCCCGGAAAAATTTTCACAGTATGTTTTTAAGCAAAATATGTTTTCTTTATAATTAACGTTTTACATATATAGATTTTTCATTTTGTCTGTACCCGAAAAGTTGAAAAGTGTATTGGAATAAAATGTTTATCTGCCTATCGAAACATTGGTAAGTTGCTTCATTTTGGAATACACGTTTACTGGCAATTTCTTTTTTTTATGCCGCGTATACGGAATTTCATTCCGCCATGGAAACGTGACCATTGGTTGAAGCATCGGAAAGGTTAAAAGAAAACTCTCGGTGTGGTAATGGTAACGGGAAACTCAAAATAGATTCAGAGTGACACACTCATGTATATAACATGTATAAAGCAAGGAGAAAATGAATGAATATATCTGCCCGGATTTTTTTATAATAAAGTAGCTCATTTAAACCAGTGATGCGCACAAGGTTCTTTGAGTGATCGAGTACTCGGAACTCTTAAAGAATTAAAAAAAGCAATAAAAGCTCAAAACTATTTTAAATGTTATTTTTTATTATTCTGCTGTTGTGAAGTTTAGAATTAGAATCATAGCGAATTTATACATAGTTTAAGAAAGTAAAAAAAAAACTTTTTGCCGCGTACATGAAGACGGTAAAAGGCAATAAAATTACACAACAAATTTTACAGGAGCCAAAAAAACGTTTTCCGATGATTTTGAACTAAATTCAAATTATTAGAAATACGCAACCAAGTACAATACAAGTACAATTGTACAAAAACTAATAATCTAGTGCTTATTTTCTTAATTTAATATTAGTTAAATAAGTTATTTAAGAAAAATCTTTTTTTCTGTTTGCTAGTTTCACTGGCCCTTAATTTTGAAACCCTTATTTCCTGCTTATTACCTTTTGAAAGAACGTGTATTTTGTTGAACACATTATAATTATCGAGAAAAACTATCTTGATAAAATAGTGAGTAACTATTTTTAACAGCTATTTAACTTATAAATTAGCTAAGATTTGGTATTTTTAAGTTTCTTTTCAAAATTCGATGCAGAGTTTTTTTGGGAGAAATATGTTAAACTTACCAAAAAAATCATACGTTTACTCTTAAAGCACGCCACTGGCACCATGTTTGCACTATATTATAAAAGATGAGTAAATTGAATACTTAACAATAGTATACAAAGCAATACACTTTTCAACTATTTTTTTTTAATTCTAGTATTTCGCCGCCTATCTGATCAGGTGGTCATCTTCGTTGGCTTTGGTTACGGTTCGAATCCCGGTACAGTTTTATAAATTGATTTTTTAATTGACATATGGATTTCTGTTCGGTGGCATGAATTTATGTGATGTCTTGAATTCCCCCCTCCCACCCATATTATCCTATAAATGGGGCGTATCGAAAACAATAATCTAACCACTAGTACTGTCTTAGCCATATCCTTCTATTCCTACTCTCTTTGGAAAAAGAGAGGTTAAGCAGATATGGTAAAAAAAATGTCAGGCTCTGTCGACTAATGTTTATAAAAAATCATTGAATATTTTAGTTTAATTATGTAGTTTTTTGCGCTACGTTACAACGTAGATACATCGAAGCTACAAGCTTGACATGTACCTTGACATCTTGTTCTCAAAATTGCTTAAGAATGCTCATGTCAATTAATTTAAATATATTTTTTTCTGATCTAGATAAAATTTTATATAATTATTTTTTATTTATTAACAGCTAGAATTTAATTTAAATACACTTGTAAACCTGCTTGGAAAAATTACTACGTCTAATTTATTTATTTTAAAGCTTCTTTCATATCAATTTCGTGAAATATAAACTCGGCAGAAGCGCTTCATAACAAAAGGTAGCGAGGTGCATTACAGTTTAATTATTGAATAAATGCTCTCGTTTTCACTCATTATGCGAATATTTGGCATTCCAGTTTGAATATAGAGCACTTCCCATTGTATACCGGCATAAAGCTCCATTTATGGAAAGTCGATAGCGCTCCGAGGTATTAAAATGACGACGGTTAAATATATTCAAACAAAGGATATGCAAAAATATATATTGAAGGCTGGTAATGAAAACAGTTTTCAATATTATATGATGATTAAAAACAAATTGACAGACCGAACGATTTCATGGAAGAGCTTATTGTAAGATTTTCAAATAAGTAATGCTTTATTTAGGAAATATTTTATATAAATACGTAACATTTTATTAACATATAATTGAATAAATAGACAAGGTTTCGTTACAAGAAAAAACAGTATTTTGAAAATTCAGAACAAGCTTAAAATAATTGTGGTATCCATTTTTGACCTAAATAACCGAAATTAAATATATTGTATTAATATGAAACAATTTAATATTTAAACAATTTTATTATATAAGTTGTCTTATAAGTCTTACCAACAATTAAAACAGGTTAAAAAGGTTAATATTAATCATAGTTAATAGAAGTAAGTCTTAGTTATTGAAAATTATTCTTGAAAGGAAAAAATATTGACTCTTAAAAAACTACATATTTTTTCAAAATAATAATCGAAAACATTTATTTATTCATAGAATAATTTATATAATATAGAATATATTAATTTTTGATTTAAACTTTTGCTTGTTTTTAACCTCAAAAGTATTTGGCATCAGTGACATAATTTTAATATAAATAATATAAAAATGTACGGAATTTTCTGTGTCCGGAGTATTATTCTAAGAACGAAAGGGTCTGAGGACTATGTTTTGCGGAGAAATCGTGTACGGAGAATTTTTGTTTGAAATCTAGCCTTTGAGCAAAGTCTTGCATCGTTAATCTTAGATCTGCTTCAATAATAGCACTAAAATCTTCACTTTTAGTTACCTGGGGCCTTTTGCTCCTACATAAATCTTTAACACTAAAATTCCCAGAATAAAACATTTTCAACCGATTTTGACACTTCCTTATTTTGCTGCACTACTGTTCATTGCGGATCATCTGTTAAAGAAACAAAGTTGCATTATGTTTAAGTTGATAATTTTATTTTTTCCATATCCCTTCCCCATACGGGGCATATGGTCACCACGAAGTTCCTCCAAGATTCTCTATCCCCGCCAATCTATTTACTTTCTCACAGGTCATCCCAACGTCCCGTAGCTCCGCTGAGTACATCCTGTGGATGGTAATCAGTGGTCTTCCACAACGCCGGGATCCATCTGGTTGGTAAAAGAGACAGGCAAAGTTCAGACTCTATTGAGACATCCTCAGCGCGTGTCCAAGCCAGGTACATCGCCGCTTCTTTATTTTGGACATAATAAGAGGCTGGTTGGAATAAGAGGAAGTTGATAATTATGTAACATAAATGTAACTGGATTTCACACGTTTCATTGTTTTCATATAGTTAAAAAAACCAAAACAATTGTCGTTATGAAATACCAAGACAATAACAAAAACAGAAACAATTTTTTTTTTAAGAAGAGTATATATTGTAAGTGTATATTTTTAAAATTTCCAGAACCAATCTTCAATAGTCTATCATTTTATCGATGGTTTCTTTATACACGGTGCTTAGCGGAACGTG
This sequence comes from Himalopsyche anomala, assembly GCA_031772345.1. Classification (NCBI taxonomy): domain Eukaryota; kingdom Metazoa; phylum Arthropoda; class Insecta; order Trichoptera; family Rhyacophilidae; genus Himalopsyche; species Himalopsyche anomala. Next base: position 18,201,044 of record CM062827.1, on the reverse strand, counting down.
TAAACATAGAGTAATATGAACATGGTTGTTCATTAATATTAAAGTATATTTAATACATATTTCATAATGTAGTCTTATTTGATTAGAGATTATTATTTGATGTCTTCAGACACGAAAAAGTTATTTGTTCCTTTATTGTACCACCACTAGGGTATCCAATCCCGGACTTTGTGATACTGGGATTGACAATTTTTTGGGATTGAACACTCAACATAAAATCGTGTATAAATTTAGATTTGGGATTGAGTTTTGTTAGGTTAAATTTTTGTTAGGTTATTTTGAAATCCTATGATTTTTCAAACAATTAATGTCAATTTCAAAAACCCATAAATTTGCGAATTTCCCAAAAATAAGAGCGCGACATCTTTTTTTTTTAGCTCTTCCGTGTTTCATTTTCTCAATCCTCAAATCCCAGTATAAGAACTGTCGCAATCCTGGGATTGAATACCTTCACCACTACCACTAGACCACAGTTGATAATTAAATTTGATAACAGTGTTTTTTTTTTAATTTTGTCATTTATCAAATTCAAAAAATGAATGTGTGAATGAACTCGCATTGTGCAACGCTGACTGACCATTTACTATTATTGCAGTTGATTTGGAATTGAAATTACGCTCCCCAGGCGCGTAATCACGTCCCAGGCCACAAACGAGTTAGTCATTCCGCCCTAGTGCGTCCCTGCGTCTGCACTGCCACAAAAAACAAACAGTGAGTAATAAAACTGAATGATACGATCATAAATAAAGTTAGGCAATATTTCAGGGCACAACACTGCATTATTATGATATATCATGTTTATTATGAAGACAGCAAAAATTGGAATTCAAATTAGTTCTGCGAATTATTTTTTGTAAATACCATCTGGCCTATCTTTGGATCAAAAAAATATTGAACTCAAATAATACCCAACTTATCGAGAGAAGTTTTTTAAATGACTATTATTCCATTACTATTTCGGTGGTAACTTTGTATAAGTTATTTTTAAATATAAAATTAAATTTGATAACTTTGTTATTCAACTTGTTGTGTAACATGATTTGACACGCGTTTCGTCTTTTTGTGAAGCATCTTTACACAAAAACACAAGGTTTACGAATAAGCTATAATTTGGTTCTAATTCTTAAGCTATGAATTTGAAAATATATGTAAAGGTTTGTTCTTTTCTACTAAACGCAGGGTGAGAGTAAGATACAAACTTTGATGGGGCGAATTATAAATTCATTATTTACATGAAGTACGGTAATTTCCAATGAATATAAATTCAACAATGGTGATCCGTTTATCTTATTTTACATGTTTCTCTTTCTATTAATTTGAAAAAAAGTCATAACTTCTTAATATTTTCTGAATGGATTATTTTAAATTATTTTTATTCACAAAACTTTCTTTCAAATAATTCGCAAACTCTGAAAAAAATATCGCTTTGTAGACATCTTACGTGTTATATTAATTCTTACATTAAAGTTTCTACCTGTCTGACCAACATAAGCAGCTTGACAGTCTTGACAGGTTAGGCCAAAGATATCGCCTTAAGAAAATGGTTTTTATTTTATAAAAAGAACAAGCCCAGAATTTCCCGATGTATAATGCTTCTCAAAGAGGCGAAACACGTGTAAATTTTGTAACACAACACGTGAAATAACAAAGTTTTTTTTTAAAAAAATATTCTTTTATTTTTTGGTAAAGATCAAAAAATAGTAGGCAAGAAAAGGAATAGATCTTTTATAATTGATTTCATTGCATCCCATTTGCAAAAAAAAGAATCGAAAGAAAGGATAACAAAATACAGTTTTAATTAATATAACTGACGTCCATAACAAACATTTAAACATAAATATATAGTAAACACTGCAACCAAATATGACGATCAAACAAGATCAACCACTCGTTTACTTTTGAAAACTGTATTTAAAAAAAGGTTTTATATATTTGTCAAAAATAAAAAAATCATAGTAAATGTTTTTATACCATAAAATATAATAATTGCAATAGGATGTCCGAAACAATTCTCAGAAACAAAACCCACTTTTTATACAATATTGGAAAATGTTATACAAAAGAATATAAAGGCAGTATTTTTTTGAAAAAAAAAGTATTTTTTCTTGTTTATTGAACATTTCTCTGGAGTAAAAGCCACCCACGAGTCACGACTTATTTCATAACCATTTTTAAATGAAAAATAGGAAAAAAAAATACTTTGTCAAACAATAACTAATTAAAATAGAAAGACTTCTCAGACTTTAGAGATGTGGGCTGAGGATCATCAAGTATTTAGTTTAAAACTCTTGGAGGTCTTCAGCCTGTGTGCCTCTTCACCAATCATAAACCCATTGAGTTTTTAGGTAGATTCAACAGTAATTATGAAAATAAAGGATATCTTCAATCATTGGAACAAAAATTTCATCAAATTGAATTGAACCCATTGAATATCTTCGGTAATATATTTAGTTCGTCAAACCCTCAAACGCAGGGAGCATCATGGTATGATAAAGAATTATTAATATGTTCATACTTTACTTAACTTAAATACTTTACATATATATTGAAATTTGATGCCATCCTTTTGTTCAATTTTGTGACACATTGTTCTTGCAATATTATTTTACGTTGGTTTTTATTTGAAATTATACAAGAAAACATTTTTTGTTGAAGAATAATTTAATGTTATATGTTTTAACATTCTATACAAATGTACAAGTCACACATTTCTGAAGAGTTATGTTTTTTTGTTGCAAGATTATAAATGTTATGGTATGACACGTAGATTAATTGTGAAAGACTATAATATGTTTGCTTATATTCAACGTTACAATAAATATCTTCCTGTAACTCATATACATATAAAAGCTTTGATATTTTCAAATAAAACATATGTTGTAATACATATTGACTTAACAAGGGAATATGCAAACAAATTGTGACATTGACTTTTGTGATAAAATTACAGCAACATTTCTGTTGATTCGATTTCACCTGAATCTTTTTTGTACCCTAATCTTTAACCCAACTATTTTAATGTATCTCCAGTCTGCAACCAGGACCGATGATGCTACTATAAATATTTATCAGCTAACCATTTGTCAATTAACATTTATCAAATTAACATTTGAAATTATCTATTAACTTTTCGGGTTCTAAGCTCAAGAAATGCGACCCCAATACCCACATTTTCTTAAATATCTATTTTAATATGGGTGATACAATATTTATAATTAAGGTATTCTTATATCATAGTTTTTTGGACCTTTTGTAGTTTATATAAATACGATAAGATAAGAGATAAGCGCCCGCTTATCAGCGATCGTTCGTAAGATTATAAGCTGAACGCCGCTAAGCAAGTGTGCCAGTCGCGCATTGATATTTGGACAGAAACCACGTATATTTTACGCGCAACTTAAAATATGATTATTTATTAAAAAGCCACGGATTTTTATAAAAAAATGTATGAGGAATGATGCAGAGAGATATTTTAAAGCCCTCAGACTATTTTTTTTTTGAAATTTATAAGAATAAGGCCAATAATGAGGAAACCACTGGGGTCCCAAAATGACCCCCATCGGCAGAGAAGTATTTTTCTAGTCTCCGAGCCACAAGAGTTAACGTACCATTATTTATCTAAAGTGTTTGGTATATACTTTGTTGATAAGATACGGTTATAATTATACCACACTTTTCACATGGTCAATTCGAATCTAAAATCTAAAACTGTGAAACATTAAGTTTTAAATCGATTCAATCACATTCAATTCAATCCTGTTCCATTCGATTGTCCTGTAATCCCGAAATTTGTGTTAATTGTCTTTACACGGACAACTACTATTTTTTCATATTCTATTTTACTTCCAATCTTTCCAATGAGTAAAACGAAGTGCATACAGAAAGACAAACTCTCCTAAACTTGAACAGAGTTAGAACCAGTTATAATATTTTTGGTATCCCACTCAGGCCCATCCCAGGCAGTGGATAACATACAAAAAAACACTTACTTAGTTTGTTTTATATGCTATTATATCATTCAAATTTGATACATTTAAAGACACATTATTCTCTTAGCTACTAAGCTAGTTAGTCTTAAAATGTATACTGCAAAAGTTTTTTTTATAATATGCGAATTACTAAATTACTAAGTATCATCTAAATGGAAAAAAATGCTATTTTAAAATAAAAGTAGTGAGTGGACGCATTATTATTTGTTAACCACTGCAATTATGTTGTGATCATATAAAAAAAATATGTAATTAGTTGTTACAAATGTGCATTTTTTTAATCTCATATAATACTCTTTTCAAATATATTTAAACTTCCACGACCTGAAAATGACTTTAAAAATTGGCTTTTATAAGTTTGTATTTATTAAAAATGACACAATATGTTGTTTTAAATAAATTTAAACACAGTATTGGTGTATTTTAAAACAGTTATTTAAGCAATTTACTTGTTCTTTTTCATAAATATCGAAAATAACAGATTTATAATTTATTAAATAATACAATTTTTGTTAGATAATACTGTATAAAAATAACAACTGTCTTGTATATTTCTCTTTGCAAAAGCTTTTTCTTTCAATTGAAAACAACAGATAGCTAAATATGAAAGGGAAATGAAATAATTGTTTTCCCATTCATCACAAGGACAAGGAAAAGTTAAAAAAAGGAAAAATAATAACGTTGTGCATGACTGTGGCGAGCGGAAAATTTTCCAATCGATTAAGTTTTCGAAAACGTTAAATCACAGTACATAACGATATAACTCGTTTTCAATAGGAATCTGTAGCAAAGTTTTTTTCGCGATATTCATGTGACGTTTGCAATAAAACTGTTATGTTGTACTTAATTTAAGTCATAGTTAATAGATTTTTTGTACACATTCAATTTAAAGATTTTGCATGAAAATTATTAATTTAAAAATACCTCAATGTTCAATTCTTTATGTTGTCAAAACAAAAACAAACTATATCCAATAGTATGTAATATAAAATATTTTTTTATAATTGGAAAAAAACAGAGTTAGATAAAATATGATACATACAAAATAAAGGCTGTATTTGAAGAGGCATTCAATAACGTCGTCAGTATACTGAGATATAACGTTAAATAAGAAATAGGTGTTTCGAGTAATGATGCAGATCCATAGATATAAACATACTCTATTGTTTGAAAAATCAATCTCACTCATATAATATATATTCATTTCGATATTAAAAGAAATTATAAAAACTAAATCAAGTTTGTTGGCAATTTAAGATTTCGACTGAAGGTGCTTGGTAGAATTTCAATATTAAATTTGAATCGTTCAAATTATGTACATTTACACAAGTTTTGTCTCTAACGACCCAAGGTTTTACCTTTCGGCATCTTCAGGCAAATTTTTCGGCAATTATTATTGGCAGAATTTTAACTGTGAACCAGTTTTGCTCATCTCGAGCGCGGTAATGTAACATAAAATTTTATAAAGCTGTATTATTTTTTATAAATTATTCAGCTCAAATAAGTTTCTTTCATTACCGATCATGTAAATCAGCAAACGGTTTAAATTCACGCCACCCATTTTGACACAAAATTTTTAATCCGAAAAAACTTATATTCCTAATACCAAGTACTTGCTGTCTTTTATTTCAATTACTTATTATTAATGTTTGTAACAACTAACAAATCGTGGAACTTTAATAATACCAAAGAAACTCATTTACATTTTCTCATTTGTGTAGTTAAGGGGAAAACAACTGGCTTGGATATTAATCTATCTTCCCAGAAAAGAAGTATTTATCGTTACAGATTCGTTTTTAGATTACTTCGTCTGTTGGTAGAGGTTAAGATGTTTTTAAACACTGCTTTTATAGCTGGTTGTACTTTTAATTATTTCTGTGACTTTTGTTCGAACGTATAAATGTACATATAGAAATAGGTTTGTGCAAAATCTTAAAATATTGCAAACGCGAAAAATGTAATCAACAAAAGAATTAGTAAAAAAATTTAAGACTGTTTTCCTGAATTTAAAAACTGTGTTATTTGAAAAAATAGCAACATTTTTAAAAAAATATGCAAAAAGGTAACAATGACGATCCAATTATTAAATAATCATAATTTGTAGGTATTTTAAATAAGAAAAATAAGACTATTCATTGCTACTTGGTTATATACGGAAACTTTTTTGAGGGACTGAACATAAATTAAATTCATCACTAAAAATAAATTGACATGTCTTATGTGTTAGGATCAAATGAAGCCTTTTTTGTTATTACTCTCTTGTGTTGTTTCATTTCTTGTTATTAAGAAATCCGTTATCTGCGCCTGTTTTTTTTGTTTCTGCGAATTATTTCAAAAAAAAATCGTGTGAAAATATTTATTATTTTTGGTTAACCTTGTTAATTAAAAACCGTGTATAAAATAAGTTTTATGTATATTCATATAACATTTTCTGATGAGCGTTTTTATTTGATAAGAGTGTAAATTATTAAAGTTTACATATTATTTCCAATTCGTTCACTGACGTGCATGTATACATATTTCATTGCCAATAACACCACCGTGTCTTGATTGCGACCCTTATAAATAAATCATGTAATGATTACTTTTGTAAGATAGATTAAAAGCCCAGAAAAGTCTTAAGTTTTCAATTAAGTTGTCAAACAAATCTTCCTTGGTTACATCCGCTGTTCAAATCATCGTTTTTTAAAATGCCTTAGTGATGATTCCGAAACTTAGGAAACGACATAATTTTTTCAGCGTATTATAAAAATGTGAATTAAAACGACATTATAAAACAGCCCTTTCTACTGTCAATTTAATGTCATTGTTCAAGATAAATTGTGTTTAAATTGTCTTATGGATTTTCCTGCTGAATTCTATTGAATGCGATACAGACCCAATTTGAATATTTAACAACTTATCTTTGCACGTTTTTCCTCTGCATAATTAAATATGATAATAATACTTCGGAACGTGCTTTTCTTCCGACTTGAAAAGCAAATCAACATTCAACACTTTGTTATTTAAGCAGAGAAAGAACAAATCTGAAGTGTTGACAATTTATTTGACGTTGAGCAGACGCGTTCATATAAATGAGCATGTTTCTTGTTATTGGTCAGAAACAAAATAGAGGATTTTTATTTTGTCTGTCAACAAAACAAACACGCACTTTTTCTGACTTTCAAACAGTGACGTAGAACGAATTATCATCTCAAATGTAATTTGAAAATTTCGATTCGTCAGAATATCGTTTTATTGCACCACTAGAAAAAAAAAATAATTGTAGATCGTATAAAGCTGCACAAATCTTAATATTTTATAGATTCTTAAGATTTTCTAAAAGTGAAATTGAAAAAAACTATGCTCACTAACCGTTATAGTTACTTGGGAAAGACGATGGTCAACGCTTCCTCGAGGTAGAATTACCTATTTATTTAGAATAAAATCTGGTTATATCAAAATCACTGGAGTTTGCAATTTATCACCGGAAACTGGATATATTAAGTTTAAAAACAAACCAGATTAAAAAAAAATGCTACAAATATGTAAAAGATTTTTTGATTTCCGCCCTCTCACCATATAATTCTTTATTAAATGTATTATTGAAAGTAATTTCACTACCGTCATTAGATAAGTTATTATTAGTAAACTTATTTTTATAACATATTATTCCAGTACTGTTGCTCATCGAATATAAACGTTGCTCAAGTGTATCACAAAGGAGATATTATTATCTTCGGTGCGATTCAATTAAAAATTTTAAAAAAATATATCGCATAAAACAAATGTAGATCGTCAAGAAAACAGAAGGATTTCTGTCGTTTTCTTCTTTAATTGGTGCTATCTTCCACCAAAAGTTTGCAACTAATTTGCAGAATGTCTGTCTTTCTTAGGCCAGTCATATAAGATCATCGATGGTACGTTTTAGTCATCTATGAAGTATTGTTATGTTTTTTTTTATTCTCTTAACTTTAAACTATTAACTATCTCATTATGTACTCACTGTAAGCTCCTGATAATATCACATGTTAACACCATTTGTAGCATTCCATAGTTCCTTCTTATAACAACACTTTTTGCTAGCAGAATTATTTTCATTCTATACTATGACATGACTCAATATTCATTTTCAATGCGAGATTTCAACCATTACTTTTTCTTTAAATCCCATTTATAAGTAAAATGTGTTGTGTTTTACTTAAACTGTTCACATTTTAGTATCAACAACGAGATTTAAAGTTTTGCTTTATATCGAATCAAAAACACGCTTGTTTTCTACTATTACCTAATTAGAACGGATTGCCATTTGGTCATATTAGGTACTACATTATATAATCATTTTGCTTTTAAAGCACAGGTCGTAGAATGTGTTCTAAAATTATTATTTTTTTACCGATACCCAGACAAAGCCTTTAATAATATAATGTAAACAATCGGTTATAAATTAATCAATGATTCTGCTATCATAAACACAGTGAGTAGGTTTGAATTCAAGCAACTAAAATATTTTATTACCTTTATATCTATAGATAGTTAAGATTTATTTATATAACATTCACAACAACTTACTTAATTAGACAAAAAGTTTAATACAATATAAATTAGAGAGAAAATATTTAAAGTAATTGTCAAATTGATAGTATCGAGTGTCAAACAGTTGATAAAAATTGGCATATTGATTATTTTAAAAATCAATTCCAGAGATTATAATTTATTTGCAAGCATCGCAGATTGAAATTTGAATTTGAAAAAAAGTTTGGTATTAAGCCTGAAATCACTCAATTAAAATAAGAAAAAAATCTTTGCACCTTGGTAATCATATTGCTATAAAATGAATTAGTTCATAACAATATAAATTAAGAGGCAAAAAATTGTGTAATCGTTTTTTTTTGCCAGTAGAAGTAAATTTTGTTTCCAACTAAAAGATGTCTGATGAAACTTTGTCAATGACTAGGCATATATAAAACCTTATATAATAATTAATTTTCATATTATAATAAAAAAAATGTAGTTGTTTACCACGCTTCCTTCTTAATAAATACTTTTTTTCTTAACTATAAATTTTCCTACGGTGTGGTGTTATCATGTATGTATATTACTAAGATGATAAATGGTACCTGAAACATAAAAATTAGTTCCAATTACTTATAATGTGTGAAATGATTTTTTTTCTTTCAAATAGCATCCATACACGCTACTGGCCGTAAAACGCTCGTATATAAAACAGAGTTATAAAGGAAAAGCGAGTGAAAAAGAAATCCATAGACCGTAGCAGAAAAAAAACCTAAATGATTTCCTTCTTGTGGCAAGGCAGCGGAAAAGGCTACACATTTTCCAAAGTATACTACTCCCTTATTGTAGAGACACAAATCTGTCCCTTAGTTGTAAATTGCCTTAGTTGACTTTTATTCGAAGTAAAATGATGCAATCTCGATCATAATAAATACGTACGGAACCTTTTATTCTAATAAATATTCACGTTTATTGCGGGGTACACAAAGGTTTGTCGAAGTCGGTAATTGAAAGAATACAAATTTTTAGAGAATCGACCCCAATTTTCAATTTGAATTTTATTTCAAATGCAAAAGTACACAAGTTTTTTTGTCGTTGATAAAATAAAGGTGGAATCGGGTAAAAATTCGTTCAGCTAAAGTGTTTTAAAGTAAATAAATGTAACTATATTATCTTGGTTTTTTGTTGACCTCTGTATAGCCAGGAAGTTTTTTTTCATTTTTAAATCATTTACAATGATATGTTTGCTCTATATTCACCACTCTAAGAAGTTGTGAGGTCAATATATTTTGAATCATTACACATCATTTAATTTTAAATCATTATTTGTTGACCTCTCATATAGCACAAATCTTTTTTCTAACCATATTACAACTAATTAATTTTATTGCAGCCTTTTTTAAAATTTATTATAGTAAGAACAATTGAAAAACTAATTGATCAATATATCTATGTTTTAATTTATTGCCACACGTTTCAATAACGTTCAAAATGGTTGAATACTCGACTAAAAATATTACTGTTATGCAATACAAACCTAAAAAAAATCTTACTATTTGTGTTATTTACTTTATAACACTTTCGATGGATTTGGGGGTAACCTTGTGGAAGTTCATTTTAATATAAAATAAAAACAACTTATTCCACGTATACGTGAGATAATTCCGTAATACGTGGAATAATCTAAGTTATTTTTATTTTATATTACTTTACAACATTTCGAAAAATAAAACACTCTTTTGTAGCAATTTTACATTTTTGATTGGGATCAGACCCGGTTTCACTAATTTAAACCATTCTCAACTGATAAGAATATACATTAATAGAAGGCTATGTTAACTACCCCAAGTAATACTTATAATGATAAAACCGCTCTGATTCTGGAATAAATTTACGAGTACAAAAGAGTGTTTTTTTTTTTAATAAAATGCCTTTCCACCAAATTTTGACAGTTAACAGCTTAAAAGTATTAAATAACCTTTTTTATGAAATTGATTGTGAAAAATGTCCGTTACAACATTTCATACAAAACTAATTATATTAGTTATTTACAGGGCTGTGGAGTCGTAAGAACTACTGTGACTCCACCATTAATTACTAACGGTCGGACATTGACAACGACTCAAATCCGATAACAAAAAATTTACCTTTTCTAGAATACAATTTTTCTTACATTTATCTAAACGTATAACTTTTTGTATATTTATTTTAATAAAATAAAGTCAGAGTTTGCCCATTGTTTACGACTCCAACTCTACTTAAAACACCACGATTCCGACTCCAAATATGTATAGAATACCATAATATCGACTGTGGAAAGGAAAAACTACATAACCCACAAATAAAAAAAAATTATAGGAGACACAAAAAACGTATTTTGGAAATTTTGGGCCAAAGGCAAATTTTGAAATATATACAACCTTAAGGTGCACAGATACTGATAAAATGGTTTTCAATTGTCTTTATCTGAATCTTTATTCGCAATTTCTACAAGCTCTTCTTTTTCCAAACATAAAAGCTAAATTTAAATACTGATTCGGAATTTTTAGTTTACATCCTTTTGATAGAAAGTGTATCAAGATGTATATATATGATGATTATTTAAAAATATCTTTTTTGATAAAACAGTAGGTTTCGTCTTTTTCTTTTCCACGGTCGATATACAATACTAAAATACTAAATATATGGTTAAATATTCTGAACAACAAAAATGCGCTTAACGTCATAGCATTACCAAACGATATTTTAGCGAGTTTTGAGATGAAAAAATATTGAATAAACTCTAAGTTTTAATTATTTCTCTCATTTTTGACGTTAAGTTATCTCAGCACTCAGTTATTTTACGTACATTTTAAGCACAAAAAATAAAATCTATATGAGTTTATAGTAGCAGTATTTATGCATTCACTTTTCTAACTGCCATTTTTCCTGGCGCAATAACAAGTCTATAAAAAGCAAATTTAACCATCAACTACAACTCTGAATCAGGCAACACATTCAGAAAAGTTACTCTGAAAGAATATAGCGAATGTTAAAATATAACTATAAAAATACATTAGTGGTGACTTGCTTGAAACCTCATGTTAAGCTCATCTGTTTCAGTAAAATTAGAATAAACTGATTTGTATTTTAGGAAAATTTATATTATATAAAACATAAATTTATTTTTTCTTACTGCCTATTGCATTGCTAGTTATATAACTCTCAATAAGTCATAGAAAAATTCACTTTTCCAAAAAACTTCATTTTAAAATATTAGGAAAAATTTTAAAATAATAAAATTTTAAAAAATATATATATAACTGATCTGTACTTTTACTGCTATTGTATTAAGATTGATTATTGGTTTTTGCGTCAGTTTTTCTTTGAGTATTGTGCTACATGTTTTATGGGGTGAAAATTTTAGTTTGTTGCAGTATTCTCATGTAGCCACTTGCCTAAAACAGTCAGTTGACCGAGAGTGCTTCTATTGTAACCTTGAATAAGCATTATTGCGTATCATCAGCGTATACGTGTATGTGCGTATTTTGAGGGAGAGGGAGGTCCAACAGATCATCGAAAAAAATATTCCAAAAAAGTCGTCCAAGAATCAATCATTGACGACAACCTCGTGTGATGTTTCCTAGGATTAAAGAATTCTTCTATCCCAACTTCTCTCTTTGGAAAAATAGATGTTGAACGACAGAATAACAAACAGTTTCTTAGAAAAAAATCTGTTGGAATATCTTGATTAGAAGGCCATATGATCGATCCGCATTGGGAGCGGATATGGATAAAAAAAAGTAACATACAGGCGTATCTACTCGAAATTTGCAATTATGAGATATTGTAGTTTTATTAAAATAACATTGTTGAGGGATCAAGGGAGTTAGTAGTTTGCATATGTTAACATTAATTTTAAAAACCCCAATAATGTACTTTTCAGTGAAACTGCGATTTATCATAATATCTGCAAATTTCTAGATATGCCCGTATGTTTTTAATCATGCTACATGTTTGACACAGCTATTGAGCTGTTTATAAATAGATAGCCACAAAATACCAAAAAAAGTCAAATAAAAAAAATATCTTTGTATATTGAATACAGCATAATTTATTGATATCTACTTAGTTTTTAGTTAATCGCTCTCGATACTCTCCGTTCATATGATAGGATGGGTGGGAGGGGAGAATTCAAGACATCACATACATCCATGCCTTTGAACAGAAATTCATAAATCGATTGAAAAATCAATTTATAAAACTGTCCGTACTGGGATTCGAACCCGTGACCTCCGTAGCGGTAGCCAACGACGTTAACCACTTGACTACACAGGTGACATTCTAACAACTAAGTTTGTAATAAGGTGAAAAATAACAAAGTACAAATAGTTGTTTTATATTGTTTAAATAGCTATTAAAAATAGTGTTTGTAGAACTAAATATTCTCTTATTTTTCACCTTATTATAATGAACTTCTACCAAGTTAATGCAAATTCGATCAATAAATTTGTATTATTTAACGGTACATCGATCTTATCGAAACTTATTATTTGAATCACTCAAACGATTTTCATTTATTTTTTTCTTTAAGCTGAACGATTACAAACTGCAGTTTAAAAGACGACAACAATATAATTTTTTTACATCGGTATTTTTTTTTTATGAAAAAAGAGCTTTAATTAAATGATTAAAGTTGTGACAAAATATTACATGTACTGTAAACGATATACTCCTAACAGTTTTAATATGTATACGTCATGTAAGTTTCCATCGGTGTATGTACAGGCTGGACATATCCCGCATGTAGTCCAAGAGTGATTTATTACCAAATGTGCGGTTCTGTATGCTTCCCTTTTACGGAGCGTTTGATTGGTTTTCAGTATCATCGTATCGATTAAGTAATTTAGTAAAGCAAGCGCTGCAGTTTTTTTTTGCACACTGTTAATCAATTCAGAATATGTGTATTTTATATATAAACATTTTATAAATGTAGATACTATTAAGTAATTATACACAGCAACGTTTACTTAAAAAATCATTACTAATAGTTTACTATAAGTCAAACTTAATAAAAATATTTACTTATCACTATATATCCCTATCATAGGCTCACACTTTTATATTGACAACCATTTAAAATGAAATTTGAACGACTGAATAATATACTAAGGTAAAAATATATCGATTGTAACAGTCATTACCCTCATAAACATAGTTCCGATGATGGCATATATCAAAATAGCTATCAACCTTATTGACTTACTTGTTGAAAATACTTTTATATTTTTTTCAACTTTTAACAATAGAGTTCTACCAAGTTAATAGCAATTCAATCAATAGACTGAATAACATTTTTTGTAAAGAAATTTATAATAAGATGTATTGGTTATAAGTTCACGTGTTCTATATTAGCAGCTACCATGGTAAAAAAAGTCTACATAAAATTGTCCTTTATACTCAAGTTGACGACAATGCTACAATTACCCAACGTTCTTACAAAACAAGATTTTGTTTAATAAATTCAAAGCAGATATCAATGAGCTTATCATTGAATAAAAATATCTGTTTTCGTTTTTCATAAAATAGTATTTTTATAAAATGTCTACGCTTTGAAGTAACATAGGTAATGATTGTGTTCACAAAATTCTCGAATTTTGTTACTTATCAAAAGCAACTAGCCGTTAAATTGGAAATAAATAAAACTCTTATTTATACACATTCACACTCGTAGAATGCGAAGAAATCATTCACAAAACACCCCTTCTCATTTCTCAAAGATATGTCAGAAAATCTTGCTTTGGTGTGCGTATATCTATTTAAGATAGGGACGACACTGATAATTATATTTCAGATCTGAAACTTGTAACAATCTTGGAGTCTAATTGTTGCTTTGCATCAGACAACGTATTTTGTTCAATAATTTTTACCATAAAACTCAATATTTTCAAAGATAATGAATATATGAACATAACTTTGTGCTGATTTAAATACATAAACCTAATAATACTTTCGATTGATACGACGGTAACTTTGTGGAAATTCATTTTAATATAAAATTTAAAATAATATAGTTTAATATTAAAATTTCTACCTGTCTGCCCAACATAAGAAGCTTGGCAGTCTACACAAGAGAGGCGATAGATACCACTCTGTGACAATGATTCTACGCGATATTTACCGCTTAATAGCAATTTTCCTAAATTATTAACGGTATTATTCGCGGGTTTTATGTTTTTGTGAAAGTAAGATTGCCTAATGATGCCTCTGAAAGAAGCAAAACAAGTTTCACAGTTAGTAGCACAATACGTGGAAGTTATTTTAAATTTTATATTAATCCCAATAATATTTTAATATGGAATATTAGAATAACCACTCATCCACCAGAGTGTATTATTTTGCGTGTAAGAACCAAAAGCTGCATAAAAAAGGTAAGAATAAAAAAACTTAACTGATATAATTGTTGTTTTCTTGGATTCCTGTTAAGATTTAACGAAAAGCAGATTAAACTCTTCCGCCACGGCGGGTTTTTAGTATACGGATACACAAAATACGTAATATCGCTTAAACTAAATGGCTGAGCTCTTTTTATTTTTTTCTAATTATTTGTATTTCTAAGCACAATGGTGTATGCTCAAAAGATAAGTCTCATGCAGTTTTGTATCAGGCCAAGAATATGAGGAGTAAATTCGTTTTTGTTTTATGACAGGCGGCCGGAAAACAGCGGCTGCGTCCACATAACGGGTGGCGATGAGACAATCGACAACCAACTTGTTGTTCACTTGGAAGTAGTCTTCTATTACTGGGTAAAATATATTATCAAAATTAAATTATTAATTTTGCAGTTAAAGCCAAATATTTTTCATCGCTATTCTGTGTGTCACGTCAAAAATCAAAAGTAATATGGCGTAATTTAAAGTTTCAGCGATGGTATAAATTCTAGTGATTATTATCAATCTTGTAAAAATTACTTTAAGCATTGATGTTTTCACATTAGTTTTTTCTACAATTGATTTTTTTTTCAATTAAACTTATTAAATATGCCTCACTTAAGGCATAGGTTCCCAACATTATTTGGGTGGCGAACCCTTTTTATAAAAGCCATGTGACTAGCGACACTCCAGAAAACCCTTCGCGACCTCCAGGTTGGGAACCCGTAACTTAAAGGAAGCTGGTGCTAAAATTTTAGTATTGTATACAACTTTCATTTACCGCAGGCTATGACAAAACCTGCCAATAAGATGTTATAAAAACGCTTTCCAAGAAAATTAAAACACTAAGAGGTGTAAACTTTCACGAAACAGATTAAATTTTCAGTCAATAAAGTATACACCTTGTTGTTCCAGACATTTGTGCATATTATCAAAGTTTAATGCAATTTGCACGCAGTATTTAAATTATTTAATATTTACAATGGGAATGAGATGAAAATGTACCAGGTTGATTGTTTGAATAAATATTATTCTGTTCAATCCAGTGGTCAATTGGATGGTATGTTTTTATTAACATATTTGAATTTATTTTATAATATTAATTGCGGTAACCCTTGATCCTATACAACAGCCGCAGGCAGCGAAAACTACTGTTTGCTGGAATATAAATTGATTGTACAGCTTACCCGACCACCGTGCTTGTTCTTTCTTTTTTTTTATTTCCACTGCCAATATTCGACACTATTCCCAACACTTTTTCTCAGATAATACAGGATGTGTGCTTAAAACGGCTTTATCGATTCCATCGCGTTATTTCAATGGGCGATCAGAAAATTATATGTTGCAAACAGACTTATATGTTGCAGTACTGGGGTTGAATATCCACCTCTATACAAATAAATAAGCCGTCAACGGAATATCATAAGTTTTTTTTATTAAACTTAACAACATTCTTTTACCAATTTTACAATTAAATCGATCAAAAAAATGCCATTCGCACTTGGACTCAAAGCCGTGGGATCAGACACGGAAGCCAACAACACTAACCGCTGCGATTTTTTTGCAAGATTTGCTATAAGCAAAAAATATTTACTTTATTTGAAAAGTGTTGACCACATATTAACACGCTGTATCTTTCACACACACTACGTATACTAACATATGTAGGTAAGTAAATATTAAAGCTAAATGTAGACACAGACCTGTTTTTTTAGAAAATATGTGACTTTAACGGTTGTTTTTCTTACCTCAAGTGTAGCAGAGTTGGGTTTGGTTGTATATAATAATAATCTAAATAAATTTAATTTATTTGAATAATTATATCATTCAAAAATTAGCCAGCACTGACATCATTCGATAATTATTATTTGTATTTGAATCAAGAGATTTTGGTAAATTTTTCTTTAAAATTGGTAATATTTGTTCAATACTTGAAATTTGAAATTTGAATAAAATTAATGAAATTATTAAATTATCACAATTAAAGTAATAGTTAACGTATTTGAGACTTCGGAATCTCTAGCAACGTTTTGTATATGGACGTAAGCCCATATAATATAACTTTACTATTACCATGATTTTCTAGTATTAGCAGATTAATAACAAATGACAATTCTTATGGGACTTCACAAATATTCTTTTTTAGCCTGTTTTTTTATCCACAAGTATTTATTTACTTTAAATTTGTTCTTCTTCAAACTCTTAAATACACTTTATTAGCAGAAAATGAATTTAATAGAATTGCACCATTGATAGAAAATATGTTGAGATTAATTATTATCAAAAGATACAAATGCCATTTAACAATTGTTTGTAATTGAAGCAAAATTTAAAAAGAATATTAAAAATCTGTAATAAATATTTATTTATCAACATTATAAAGTAAAAAAAAGTTATCGAGATTTTATTTTTTGTTGGTATGAAAAGTATTTTCAATTCTAATTTATTATAAACACTTTTTTATATTGGCTTCCTATTTTTATTTCGTCTCTGAATATACTTTTCAAGCATTTCCTGTTTTATTATGAATACAAGATATTGGAAAACTTTTTAATTCAATTGCGCGAGGAATGAAAAAACTTTACAAAATGAGCATGTTCATACTTTATCAGATACCTACGCTTGCGATAAGTTTTTTTTTATATGAGAGCTTATTTCGATGTTGTTTCAATGAAAAACCAACTGCTTGCCGTAAAGCTCTATGAAAATTGTAAAATTTCAAATAATTTTTGACTATCTTTTTCATTTTATCGCAATTTAACAATATTAATTTATTATGTAATATTTATAAGTAAAAAAAATATATATTTTTTGTCATGTACCTAGTCATTGCTAGTCAATAAGCAAGATTTCAAATGTTTACGCCTCTACAAATCAACTCAAGCAGCAATGAAAAGACCTCAAGGTTTGAGTCTGGAACAAACTATATTTGTGATTTTTAATACTATTTATTAAGAATACATTGAAGTATTACTGTGATTACAAAATTAAAATACTTCTTAAAAAAATGCACCCGAAAAACGAAACAGTACGCCTATATAGTTTGTGAGTTATTCGCTTAAATACTAAGTTTCATTTGCAAGGAGATCGAATATTTGCCTTAAGTGTGAATAAATATAAAACAAAAATGTATATGCAAAGACAAATTGCAAGTATTAAAATTCATTATTTAAGGAAATAGGTTTATAATAAAACATGAACGTATTGTACACGTATTCAAATGTTTCTTCACTGATTTTGTGACACAAAAGTCACCTAAGATAATTAAAATACTATGAAGAAAGAAATAGTAAAACGATATTGCTTGTCATATGAAGTTATATTATAATAAACAATATTTAGATTACACGTTCAATTGATAACAAATATTGCAATATGGTTTTGAAATCATTGACCTGCAGTTATACGTATCGTAATGGCTTACGTTGAGATTAATATTCTGAGAAATAAATAAAAAAAACTGAGACTTAAGCCAATTTTCATTCAAAAATATTAAATTGTTGTTTTATAATTGTGCCATATGAATCAAGCATATTAAGAGAACTGTTGATCTTATAAATATCAAAATTATCATTTTATTTTGCAGAACTAAGCATTTTTATGATGCCACAAAAATAATGCTTAAAAATGTTGATTGTTATATCTACTTCTCTGAAACCAAAACAAAGTTCCGTTGAAAAAAATCGGTGTTCCTATTTTTATAGCTCAAAAGGTGGTTTATGATTTTCATTTTTTAATACAGAAGTTTTTCATTTAGAGGTTTCTGTGACTAAAAAGTACACAGAGAATTCAAAGCTTTTTACTTCCTTAGTAATGGATTAAAATAATTAATTCTCATTGTAGAGCAGTCAACAATAGCATAAAAGCAATCAGATGCTTGGCTGGCAAAACCATAGCCGTTTCTATTCTTGGAATAAAACATTTTAATCTTATAATATCAAACATCTCGCGGGAGGTGGAGAGCCCCCTATGGACACCGCAGCACAGCGCTTCCGCAAACATTCCTCTGTGATTTATACGAATAGTTTACCCATGGAATGATATAGTCTTTTTCATTTTATCTCCAACGTTTTCCTGTTATTTATTGTTCCTGTGTAAGATGTATCAATCCGACTCTGGATGCACTTTATCTACGTTCTCAAAACGACCAAATGAAGTCTGCAAACGAACCATTTTATCTAAAAAAAAGTATATCAAACACAACATCTCTATTTTTCGGCACACGCCAGTTTTTATCAGAAAATTACTAATCTATAAAAATGAGAAAAAAACTTGATCAGCCGTTCTGTAACTGCTTGTTGTCTAATCGAAAGTATCTTAAAAAACAATTTCTTTACTCTCTATTTATCTACCATATTTTCTTATAAAATAACACAATAACGTGTCAGCTGCGTGGTCAAATGTTAAACGTTATTGGTTTAGAATACAGATGTCACGGGCTTAAATTCTAGTACGGATAGTTATTTAGATTGATTTTTTAATCGATTTATTTATCATTGTCTAAAGACATCGATGTATGTGATGTCTGTAATTCCTTCCCACTTATCTTAACACTTCTTATTCGGGCGATTCAAAAATAGACTCAAGCCTGTAGCGGGCGTTTTTTAGTGATTAGCGCACAAATATACTACATTCTTAAAATCAACACAACTTCTAAACCAAACGATATTTTCGATTGAATTTTTAAAAAAAATCATACGTGACATTTAATCACTAAAAATAAAATTAGGAAATTTCGATAACATCATAATTTCACTATTTTTCTAAGCTGAATATAAAACTTGTTATCAATTTTGTAGATAGCACTCCGCATCTTATAAATATTAAATATTCAAAACATTTTATATAACAAAATAGCATGTTTATCAATATTTTATATTTATATAAATAATTATAATATATAATCGCCATCCCTACAACTTTACTACCACTGGAAGTGTAAAATCTAATGCCGTAAAAATTACAGCGTAAATATTCGAGACACATGTGTCACCCTTTTTAGGAAAGAATTAGGACTAATGTTAATTAGTTGCGGCATTTTATTTAACGCCGACAAACAAACCCGTGATATTATGTGTCCCGCAAACAAGCGACGATTTAAAAAAAAAACGTATTATGCCGTGATTCTCATTCTACCGACAATACGCTTAAAACTACTTTTGTCGTTTCCCGCTTATTAAGTGTTAAAAAACGGAGCGTAGCAAGAGCCATCAGCTTACTGCTAGTCCTGTTCCATCTATCTCCTTAAATCTATACTCTCTTTGAAATAAAGAAAGATTGAGCAACTGAGTACCAAACAGTAAAAACTCTTCTGTTGATATTAATGTCATTAAAAGTTCAAATCCTCCAGATTGAGATCGGATATGGTTTTAAAAAAATGACAATGTTGAAATAACATTTAATGACCTTCCATACGTTTGTGGGATTTTTGGTGAGCGGTATTGAAAAATAAAGCAGTGTTGAACTATATCTACATTGTTTATTACAGATCAGGGCCGGTTTCACTTCTCAAAAACATTATAATCGGATGAACATATATATATCGATAATTTGACTGAGAAAAATGTGTAACAAAAAATTGGTAAAGGAAATATGAAAAGAGCTTATAAATATTGATACAGATTATAAATAAATCAAATTTAAAATTGAAGAACCACTTACATATGAATTAAATTATAACACAATAAATTAAGAAAGGTATCTTCAATGAGTTCAAAACATTTATTCTTAGAAATACATTTTCAACATTATTAAATAGGATTTTTTTTACAATATAATATAAAATTCCAATAATAATTGAGGTAATGAGAAAATATATGATTCTTAATAGCTCTCTGGTAAAGTGGGTCTTAAGATTTTTTCCACTCTGGCAGCCATAATATATATGAATTGTTTAACTGAAAGCCCACATCAGTTCATAGAGAAAAAAAATAAAATTAAAAATATAACCTTTAATAAATATTTGTTCATAAATAAAACGGATAAAACAAAGGTGAAGGAAAAAATAATAATTTTTCCTTTCATAAAATTTATGCTGGACAAGAGTTATAGAAAAAATAATAAGAGCAATATTTTTATTTTTATTTATCTAGTCTTGAAGGTTTGTCATTTAACCGCTATTTTTTTAAAATATCAAGTGTATGGTTCTTAATAAAAACAAATAGTCTTCAAATTATGAGAATTCATTTCCGTTTTTTTTGGGAAATATTCTAAAATATAAAAAATCTTCTTTTTGACCAACGTCCCTAGCTTAAAAAGAATCTCGAAATTTTCGAAAAATATTTTTCATCTAGAAAATATCTTAACATTGAAAAAAACAAGGAATTGGTTTTTTTCTAAGTGCAGGTAATTTTTTTACGTAATTGATTTTTAATAAAGTTTACTTTTTTAAGTGCTTAAGATTTTAGTTATTCTTTTATATTTCATATCAATATTTTTTCTTATTTTTGAAAGCAATTGTTTGTTTTTGTTTTTTCGAGAGTTACTTAATTTTGTATAGATAACCCTGTACCTATCGGTTTATATTTTTTTATGTTGACAGTGCTGATAAACAATGTCAAATTAGTAAAAAAAAACGTAAATAATGCCTTTCCACAAAAAAATAGCGGTGAATATAATTTAATAAAAACAAGTTTCTCAGTTCGCTTAAGATCGTGTATTTTCTAAGAGATATTTTTTTTAAATAATAAAAATATCAATTTACTTTTTGGTGGTACAGCTTACATAATTCATGTCATAGGCGTCGTATCACCTCGTACAGAATAAATAAAATCTTTTCGTCATTCTATATTGTTTTATTTAATATACAGTTATATTAAGAATATGTTACGTAATAATAAAATTTAACAAAAAAGTGATTGTATCTGTTTATAAAATGGTACTATATATTAATTACAAACTTGACTATTATATGGCATCTTGAATAATAAAGATGTACTTACAAAAAAATGCACTGAGCACGTCATTATGAGAATTAAGCATACAAGATTTTAAGGATAATGAAGCTTGGAAATTATAGTAAATCATATCAATTAATCCTCAACTAACAACCTATAATCTAATTAAATTTTGAAATTTCATTTCTTTTGAAACAAAAAGCATTAAACTTGCGAAGAAAACATTTCAATACCCAAGTATTCATAATAACCAAATAAAATCAAAACATATTTTTGTTTATTATTATTTGACGTATTTCCGTTCGAGAATTCCAACCAGTTTGTATTATATCACTAAATAATTGTTTTTCCAACAAATTTTATCATTATTACACCCTTATAAAACTTTTCCTCCCTTATTGGGCTTGTGTTAGTGTAAAAGTTGGCCGAGATTAAACATTTCTGAATTTAAGTGAATATTGGCTCTCCCGTCAATTCTCTGCTTTTATTTTTCGTAAACAATTCGGACGGACTATAATTCCTCCCAGATAGATTTAATTATATGATATCAATCGCGAAGTCATGAATTACAAGCGAGCTATTTGTACTCCTTTCTGTTTATGCGTCAATAAACTTCCTTCAAACGGATTTTATATTTAGTTACACTACGCAACGAATAATCTTTATTTCTACCATATAAACATTATTACTTTTTAAACAGATAAAAATTTCATACTTTGCTCTAGTTATTTTACTTTATTTAAAAAAAAGTAGTAACAGTATATTTCTGTTGTTATTTATCGTTTCTAAAATTTTCTATCACCTATCCAATTCTAAAATAACGGGGAAAGGGATTAGGTAACCACTGGTGTTGTACTTCCTTTATCATTTAACCCATGCACTTGAAAAAAAACTTGAATTACTGAGTAACATGCAGTTCTCGTATAACAAACTATGTTGTGCAAACATCGTAACTAACTATATGCAAACCTCGTATTGATTTAATTATCACCAACCTAGTAAAACTCCATTGTAATAAGGTGAAAAAATATCAAAGTATTTTAGTTCTACAAATATCATTGTATATAAATGGTTGATAGCTTTTTTGGCTTTTGTCTTCATCAGAACCATATTTGTAGAACTAATATACTTTAATATTTTTTCATCTTATAGTAAAATTTGGATCTCATAATGTTAAAGTTTTCATTACGAGGAAAAAACCGTTTTACTTTAAATTTTCTTTGATAACATGGCGAAAGTTATTTTGGAAGATGTTGATAATATAATAAAGCATTGATTGAATTGACATATATTTGCAAAGATTTCATTATAATAAGGTGAAAAAATATTTAAGTATTTTTAGTTCTCCAAATATTATTTTATATTCGACTTTGGAAAGGAAAAAGGACGTAATCTACATATAGGACATTTTACAAGAGACGCAAAAAACGTGTTTTGATGATTTTTGGCCATGCGCAAATTATGAAATAAACACAACCTTTAAGTACACGGAGACTTCTAAACTGGTGTGTAATTTACATAATTTAATATTAATTTAAGAATTTGTCTAAGAAAAACCTTTTTTTTCCGTCTTATTTGTTGGTTTCAATTATCACAAGCCCATCTTTTTTTCAAACTTATAAGCTAAATTTAGATACGAAATCGGCATTTGCAGCTTACATCCATTTGATAGAATGTGTATCAAGTTTTATACATTGCGATTATCGAAAAAAAGCTGTTTTCATAAAACTGTGGGTTACGTAATTTTCCTTTCCACAGTCAATATGGTTGATAGCTATTTCGGCTTATACCTTCATCAGAATTATGTATAAACTTATATTAACTTAGCTACATATTATATACTGGCTTAAAAGATATACACATACACTATATACCCCCTCGTCTACTCTAACATCCTAATTTTAAATAATAAAGCATTTTCATACATAATTAATACCACGTTTTCAAACAAAACGTATAGTGAAACGGTTTTTCCGTCATGCTAAAAACGTTAATTTTTTGAGATACGAGTTTTATATCGACTGTGGAAAGGAAAAAGGACGTAACTCACAGTTTTTTCTAAAAGGTTTTTTTACAATAATCATAATGCATCCAACTTGATACACGTCCTATCAAAAGGACCTAGGCTGCAAATGCTGAAATAGTATCTAAATTTGGCTTTTAATTTGAAAACAGATGAGCTTGTGAAAATTTAAACCAAGAAAAAAGACTGAAATTAAGGTTTTTTCTAGACAATTTCTTTAATTAGTGTGAGAATATGTCAATTAAACATCAGTTTAGAAGTCTCCGTGCACTTCAAGGTCGTGTATATTTTATAATTTGCATATGGCCCAAAATCATCAAAACACGTTTTTGTGCCTCCTGTAAAATATTTTATATGTGGTAACGTCCTTTTTCCTTTCCACAGTTGATATAATATTTTAACTACGAAAAGCTTCATAAGAGTCCATGAACCTAAAAAAATCTCTTCTTAGTAGTCTTGTAAAACTGTGTAAGTAGTTTATTTATAGCTTTGCCAGTAAGTAGCTAATCTCACTTTAAAATAAGAGTTTTTAAAACACCCACTTTATTAAAAGCCAATATAATGCACTGAGGGAAATAAAGATAGCAAATAAAGGGGAAATACTTAAAGTAGATTCGTGAACAAAATGTTTAGAAGGCAAAATGACGAATAACTTTCCTGCTTGTGAGCTTGCCTCACCCCATCTTCCTCACAAAACGAATCGATCGGAGAATAAAGCCAGCATAAAATTGAAGGGCAAACAACGTGCTCGATTTGAACTTGAACTTTTCTTCATCGTTATAGCTAGTGTAATGCATAATAAAAACAGCGTAAGCTTTTTGAATTCAAAATTACACTTTTGTGTTCATGCTCGTTTGATTGATTGATTGGAACTTACTTGATAGCCCGTTTTATGTATCGATACATAATATTGTATCAAAACCCATCAACAAATTCAATGTTTTCATTGTGTTTGAAATTCACCGAAAACAGTAAAGTGAATAATTGGTTCACAGTTAGACTTTTTACCATATTAATCGTTCTATAACACCTAAATGGTTATTCAAACATTTTTTTGTAAAATACGTTTGATAGGATGCGCAAGAAATAAAGATTCAATCAAAGCATTTTCATATTTTAAAAATTATAGCATAAATAATATCATATTTAATTTTTACCCTGACTCCTTTTCGATTATTAAGCTCTATGAAACACTCTATTCTACAGTGTTTTGGTCGTACCACTCGAATGAACAAGGTGTGGACATTTTTTAGATACATCTCCGCTCCTAATATGAAGCATATGGCCAGGACAGAACTAGTGATTAAGTAATCGCTCTCACTACGCTCTGATATTAAAGGATCGAAAAGGTTGGGAGGAAATATTCAGATATCACAAACACCCCCATGCCTTCGAACAGAAATCAATAAATCAATCGAAAAAATGCTGTTCGTACTGGGACTTCGACACGGAAGCCCACAACGCTTACCGCTGCGCCATAGGACCCAACATATTTACACTGATGTAAATACGTAAGTTTTTTACAGACACAATTTTATATCGTTTTCAAAAATTACACTAAGACAAAAATCATTTCTTCTCAATTTTTAAATGTTAAAAAAACAACGTAATTGGAAATATTTGTTTAACAAACAGGTTGGTTTCCCACCACCACCCGGTGTGTATATGCAGCCAACGTTTAATGGCCGCCTTCCACAACGCTATCGACAGAAAAAAAGGAGTCTACCCCTCACATTCATGGCCCGAGCAGAACTGCACGGGACTGATTTTGAAACATGCACTAATGTGCTTAAAATAATAATAATAATAATAATAATAATAATAAAAGTGAAACAATTGCATTTCATCGCAGAACACTTATTGACTTATTATCGACAAAAAAACTTAAGCGACACAATTCTGTAAGTTGTGTTTTAAGTAAACACAACTTACAATAATTGTAAACAATAATTGTAAACAATAATTGTTCAATATCGCCTTAGGCGTCAGTGATGAAATTTTTTGAGCGTTATATCGTTCGACTTATCTTTTTATGGCCTGTGCATTTTGGTTTTTTGACCTGTTATCGTTTGTTCCACGTAGACCCCGGTTGAGAAACGATGATCTAGAGATATTAAAGCAGACAATTTTATTATTATATCAGAATAGGCATTGACCATACATAGACTACTATTTATTAACCGCACTTAAAAAAATCTTTTTCGAACCTAATCTAAAAAAAACCTCTTATAAAAATTAATAAATTGTCGGTTACGATTTTCTGTCTATTATGGGTCGATATATTTTATACACTTAAGATATTCAATACGAAAGTAGAATTGGTAAAATTTCATATTTATAGTACTTTTGAGAGGCGAGTACTAGTTAATAATATTGATTTTTGGTCGTTATTTTCTCACTGTTATTTTTAAAAATCGTACATAAATTGGTAGCATTTTATAAAATAAATGAGATAATTGTCACGCAAAATTTATCATTGAGTAATATTATTATAGTAGCACTATTTTGTGTAGAAAGTAAAAAGCCAAGTCCAATTTTTGTGTTAATTCAAAAATGATGATGATTGTTACTTCTAATGAAGTTAATCTCATTATTTCTGTTTCGAACAAAGGTTCATGTAACTCAATAAACCCACTTACTCAGCATTTTCTTTTATGGTGTATAAAAATGTATAGAGAAGAAATATGTTAACGTTGTTTTTTCTGATATAAATACAACTTGTGCCAGAAAAAAATACCAACAACTATAGACAAACGACACACAGATTTTTTTGTAATGATAAGATACATGTATTTTAATCAATTTTCTATCGAAGTACTAACAAACAAGGCGTTAGATATTACGGTTTTTTTTAAATCATAAGAAATTATATACAACGAGTTGTTTTAAGTCACACGAGATCAACTCAAGGAAAAAATTAAACTCAAACACACATGTCCAAGATCTTCCTTATCTCAAAATTTGAAATCAGATTCTATAGAGTGTTTGGTAGAGTAAAGATATCGACTGTGGAAAGGAAAAAGGACGTAACCCACACATGTCAAATTTTACAGGAGGCGCAAAAAACGTGTTTTGATGATTTTGGGCCATATGCAAATTATGAATTATAAACAACCTTGAAGTGTACGGAGACTTCTAAAGTGGTGTTTAATTGACATAATCTAATGTTTATTAAAGAAATTGTCTAGGAAAAACCTTTATTTCTGTATTTTTTCTTGGTTTTAATTTGTTACAAGGTCAGAAGCATTCCCTGCTCTTTGCTTGGTGATTCTCCACATTTTATTCGTGATTAAGTTCCACAAAATAAATTAAATATAATATTTTCTATTACGCTTTATTATTTCGTCAGAAAAAATATTTTTTAAAACAATATGTTATGTGTTGTATGTTGTGTAATATCAACTGTAATATGTTATGTAATATCAACAAGAATCAGTTTGCGAAAAAATGTTGCACTGATGAATCTTGTACGGAAGAATCCATTCACCTCCTTTTATAATTCTTTGACTTGGTTCCATAGAGCTACAACTTGTAATTGGTAGTTTTTAAAAATGAAAATTTTGACGCATCTAAAGTGAGTTGTAAAAAATTGATCGTTATCATTCGTCTCTTCTTTTTAGTGAATCATTAAGTCATTTATCGAAATTCGATTCAAATAATTGCAATTATTGCAATTAATTCAATATATTGCTATTATGACAAAACTATAAAAGTTATTTTGAGTATTGTTTTTATGAAATTGAGAAAAAATGTTTTCATTTCTTTATTTTTATATGCAAAAATCTGCCTATCTAGAGAAAACTAGTGATTTTTTCATGTTTAACTTTTGTGGAGCTATAGAAGAGAGGAATTAAAGTATCGTTTTATAGAACTAGGCCATCGATTTATGCAATGTAATATTGTATCAAGATTTTTGTCTATGTGTTATCATAATCACATTATATTATAACACTTGAACAAAGTCTATACTTTAATTCTGCAATTAACCACAACATTTTTTTTCTTTTCTTTTGTAAAACTTAAATAATATTAAACGAATATGGTCATTAGTATATTTTGAAAGATAATCGACGACATGACATTTGTTGACCGGAAAATAGCAAAATATCTAAGTTACTAAATGCGAAATAATTTTGTGACACCGGGTACAAATTGCGTCTTGGGTATACTTTCACCTGTCGCCTAAATGACTGTCGCAAATTATGTCACAAACGCGTCCCTCTTTATTTATTCTCCGGACTTATTTCTCATTATAAGGCAACTAGAATTTCTGCCAGGGCTCATTTCAAAACTCATTTTCGTATCACCGGTCATGCTGTCACAAAAAATATTATTAATATAGTGGATGATTTATGAAAGTTGAGCGTAAGTTTTACCCAGCGCGCCTTGTTCTGAAGAAGTTTAAAACGATTTTAGTGGTAAATGAAGCAACATCTTATTTTGAAAGGTTGGAATAATACTTCCAGCGAGTTATTGATATTTTAAATGCCAGACAACGGGCTGAATACAGATAAAGTATACTTTTATGTTTGTAAATTATTGCTTATTTCTTTTTATTGGGGCACAGATGCTTATAAAATATTGATTTCCATTCCAAAATAGCCGTTGCCTTTTAATATGACAGTTACTGTTAGTCTTTCTTAATACATCTGACACCACTGTCGTAAAATAATATCTACTATCTTTGAAGATTCTGTCATTGACTATATTTAATTGCTTCCTTCCAAGATTTTGTGTATAAGCTCGTATTAAATATTAAATAGTAATGGTCTTGATAATCAATCCTGAAAGTCGCTAAAAAAGCAGTAGTCCAGGGAAGTTTAAAAATAATGACGTAACAAACAGCTTACTTTGATCAACATGTTCAACATATGAATATGTTTAAATAACGGATCTATTGTGACGAAAAACGGTTTTATAAAAGTAATAATAAAAAAACAGTTGCCAGTTCCGTGGTCAAATCCACATCGTTGATTAAAGCTGTGGAGCTCGTGGGCTTGAATCCTATTAGGGAATGTTTCAAAAATTGATTTTTTAATCGATTTATGAATTTTATTTAACTTCATATACATTTGTGATGTTTCTAATTTCCTCTTATTCATCGCAGCATCGTTGCGAAAACAAAAAGCTTACCAATAGGCTTGCCATTGCTCTATCCGTCTATTTCTACACTCTTCTGAAAAAAGAGATTGAGCAACTCGAAACAGTTATTTTTCAAAGAGTTATTAAGTTAAGATGTTAAGAAAGACTCTATTAGGAGCTCATATACTTCACACTGCAAGTTAAAATCAATCACTGTTTTATCTAGTTTTACTCACTTTCACTGTCAAGATTTGGTGGAAAAGTATTATATTCAAAATAAAAATACTCATTTGTACAAGTTCCACTTTTGTTTAATAAGAATTTTCATGATCAAAACCGGCCATAATCCTTTTTAAAAAAATTGAATTAGTACAAATGGGTATTTTATTTATTAAATATTTCATCAAACCAAATGAGTAATTTTAATTCTTTCTATCTTTATCTTTTAAGCACAACAGTGCATGGTTAAATGATAGTTCCGTGCAGCTCTGTATCGGACCAAAAAATATGAGGAATAAATTCTTTTCTTCTCTTGATCGCATTGCGTTATGGAAGGCAGCCGTGAAAATGCGGCTGCATACAAATAACGGGTGGTGGTGGGATACTCAAAAACCAACTTGTATTAAATATAAGATTTCAATGGGCTGAAATTGTTGTTGCTTTTTTTTACTACCGGTATTGATATATTTGTCTGGTACATAAAGCAATTGCTTAAACTTAAAAGTTTTTACCCTATCCTATTATATTGTTAACTGTGTTTCTTAAGCTGATTTAAATGTTTAATATTATCCACGCTTTTATGTAAATATTATATATACCATTACATTCATATATAGCATTTCTAAATAATGTCTTATGAAAAATGGTTCGATTTGCTTATAATGTGTTCATATAATACAACAAACAGTTATTGAAATATGTAAGCTATCAGAAATCCATTAGCCAGATGGGTATAACCTTGGTAAGAAATCGATATCGGCCAAGAATTTCTTATACACCTTTTTCGCAACCAAAATATACTGCACACTGTTTTATAACTTGTTTTATTACACTATTAGTTTTCTCTCGAGTAAAAACGATATAAAAATTTGAATATCTTTCTGAGTAAAATAACGTCCATAGCATTTTTCGCAATTCAGAGAAATAAAATTTTGTTTGGAATATTACATTTTCTGAGTGAAATAGAAAAGTGTTTTTTTCTCATACATATATGAGCAAAAAATTAAATAAAATTGTTGTCACATTTAAAAAGTTGTTTTATGTATTGAAATAATGACCTTTTCACTTAAGACAGGTTCGGCGTCTGTTTTAAAATAATTCGATGTCAATGCAAGAATTGCAAATAGTTTTATATAATTAGT
The DNA here is from genome assembly GCA_031772345.1 of Himalopsyche anomala. Classification (NCBI taxonomy): domain Eukaryota; kingdom Metazoa; phylum Arthropoda; class Insecta; order Trichoptera; family Rhyacophilidae; genus Himalopsyche; species Himalopsyche anomala. The sequence continues at coordinate 18,170,789 of CM062827.1, read as the reverse complement.
AAGGATTATTAAATTTTAAACTTATTGCAAAAAAAAATATTTGCTTATATGTATATTCACTTTTAAGCTGTTCACTGTCAATACTTGGTGAAATGGCATTATAATAAAAATAATAAAAGATTTTTAGTACTTTTTCCACTTAAAAAATTATTTGATCAGGACTGTTTTTTGTTAGCACTGTTTAACTATCGCGGCTCGGAGACTATAAAAATACTTCTCGGCCGATGGGGGTCTTTTAGGGACCCCAGTGGTTTCCTCATTATTGTCCTTATTCTTATGAATTTCAAAAAAATAAATAGTCTAAGGGCTTTAAAATATCTCTCTGCATCATTCCTCATACATTTTTTTATAAAAATCCGTGGTTTTTTAATAAATAATCATATTTTAAGTTGCGCGTAAAATATACGTGGTTTCAGTGCAAATGACAATGCGCGACTGGCCTGCTTGCTAAGCGGCGTTCAGCATATAATCTTACGAACGATCGCTGATAAGCAGGCGCTTATCTCTTATCTTATCGTATTTATATAAACTACAAAAGGTCCAAAAAACTATGATATAAGAATACCTTAATTATAAACATTGTATCACCCATATTAAAATAGATATTTAAGAAAATGTGGGTATTGGGGTCGCATTTCTTGAGCTTAGAACCGGAAAAGTTAATTTATTTTCCTTATCAGTTGATAATGCTCGTGAGGAGCGAAACCGGTCCTGATCAAATAAATTTTTAAGTGGAAAAAGTACTAAAAATCTTTTATTATTTTTATTACATGTATATTCTTCTTATGAGAAATGAAATTGGTTTCAATAAAACGACAGCTAACTTAAGTTATTTTAATTTATGTAACTGCAGAAATAAAACGTATTCATCTCCACACAACTTATCTAATAGATTTAAGTAAAACACCAGCATATAAATATTAAATAAAACAGTCTATTGAAGGTAGTTTGATGTACGTGGCTTAAAATACTTCTTGTTAGAAAACTTTCGGTGAATAAAATCAATGTTTTACATGCAAAATTACGATAGAAAATTCATTAAGAAAAAAATATAAGAGTGTTCAGTTTCAGTAGTTTTTTCTGAGATTCGATACGATTTGTTGGATATGAATACAAGAAAAAAAGCTATAAGTACCAATAAAGAATATTTTATAAGAAATTTGACACTTCTGCATACTCACTTTTTTTTCATTTTTTTGGTACCTTCTTTGTGCCGTTCTTGAATCATGTACTATGTTTTTTTTTAACGTATTTTATGATACAAATTTAAAAATTCCATATTTTTTAAATCGAATAACTCATACTACGTTCACAATAATGATGATGATGATGATGTAAGAATATTATAAATTTGTATTAAAGTGACAGTTTGGTGGTACATTAAGCATACGTTGCATGCTTTGTAAATCGAAAAAAATAAATAAATAACAAAAATTAATTTGTATTTATCTCTGAAATATCCATCTTACAATCCGCCGCATATATAAATTTGTATTTTTATGAATCTCTTCGTGCTCGTATTATAATTTTCACTCGGCGTAGCCAGCATAAAACGTCTGAAGATAGCATCGGATATTTCCAAGAAGATTGTATTTATTTCACGAGGCTAGTGAGCAAAAGGTCAACAATTTGCCTCAGGGATATCAAAACACGAGATGCCAAGAATATTTTGTAAGAGTGAGATTTTCCGGCATATTTTATTTAAAGACGATGTCTTGTGTGTTTTTTGCGGAAAAAATACACAGTACTTCCTTTTAGGATGGTACGTTGGTGGATATGTAGACGTAGAAAACACAATTTTTCACTTATCCCCATTTAATTTGCTCAAAGCAAAAGATTTTGTCTAAATTATTTAATGTTTGTTCTTTTATTAATTTCTGAATGAGTAATTTGATCGATGATCTATTTTTATTAAATGATTCGTTGTTTCATAACAGGAAAAAATAAACAAAAACAAATATACTTACCTGTTCACTTTTAGGGTGTTCACTGTTAATACTTGGTGGAAAGCCATTATATTAGTAAAAACACAATATTCCTTTGTACTTCATTCCACTTTATTTAATATATCAGGACCGGTTTCCCTCAAAAATTATAATGGCCAATCTAAATTTATTAATCTGAGATTACATTTTAATTATATGTTAGATGTGTTAAACATTTTAATTTTGTGTTATTTTAGAATCACTTATAATGAAATTGGTAATTTCTTTTCAATGCCAATTGTTGTTTATAACTGTTCATTTTTGTATAAATAGCATTGTTAAATTATATTTCTTATCAGTTGACGATGCTCGTAATGAGCGAAACCGGTCCTGACATATTAAATAAAGTGGAATGAAGTACAAAAGAATATTTTGTTTTTACTAATACTTACCTGTACTAGAATAAACTTAATCTTTTTCATTGTAAATATAACAGTTAAAACATATATTAAAAATCAAAAACACAAATTTTTATTTGTTTTGTTGTACCTTATTTTATTTTCAAATATAATATATAATCATTTTATAACTTGCTATGAAAAAAATCTAGAAGATAGAGCGTGAAATAAGAAGTATTCGAAATTGATTTTGAAACGAAATAACTAACTTTTTTGAATTCCAAAAATGTTCTTGCACGTTACAATATAAACACAAGTGAATGTTAACTGCACCTAGTTACAAGCATATCTTTCAAAATATTATTTCTTTACTACTAATAGTTGTATTTACAACTTAAGTTAATGGCGAGTGTTATACACCATAATTCAAATTATAATGGGATTGCTGTTCTATTGCCAGTAGTAGGCTGCTTATTGTGCAAGTTGGAGTAGCGGGTCTGACGTAGGTACGAGAAGTTTCCGCTGGATATCAGAGCGAATCCACCTCATCTTTCAGCTATGGAGCCATTAAATTTTAATGCCGTGGAGTGAATGACCCTCCGCGTTAGTTTGGGAAATGGTTTTAAATTTAGGCAAAGCGCGTGCGCAAGATGACCTTCCATGTGTTGACCACTATTTCAAAATGTGTATGTTTTTGAATATCTCTCAGTAAGACAGATCAACCAGTAATAATACGCCACCAGTCACATTGTTCTTATTATAATCTTTACTTATTATGGTCAGAGGAAAATAAATATTTTTAAATTTTTCAGTAACAATGTCTTAATTTTACGATCTCTTAGCCAAGTAGTTGCTCTAAGGCAGTGTTTCTTAACTTAATCAAAGCCATCAGTCTCTTAACCAAGATGAAAGTATCTAACGTCCTCTCACTAAATAAAAACAACAAAATACACATTTTATTTATTTAAAATTTTAATTGATACCTGTACAATATATAAAGTTGTTATGATTGATGTTCGGATTTAAGTCTTATTCATGAATATTAATAATTTTTGCGACTAATCTGGCGCTTATTCGAAGAAAATGATTAAGACCGTATGCCACACTTTAATCATTTAAGAGAAAAATGTCTTTCGTATTAAGTATATAAAAGAAAATTATATGTATACATAGTTATGTTTGACTGGTCGTTCTGTATTGATTTGGACATATATTGTGCACGTTTAATCAAATAATTCAAACGCTCTGAAAGTATGTAATATATAAAATAAATTATATATGTTTTAGTTTGGTCACCATGAAACAAAAAAAGGCTATAGAATTTTCATTTCAAGCGTAAAGGATATTTCTTTGTAGAAAGAGGATCCGGCCTTGTATATAAATGTCTTGAATATGCTATGAATGGATATTTTTCCCGAGTTTCTTAAACTAGGTTAAAAAATGCACCTATATTTAGTAAGGGCATCTCTAAAATGTATTTGAGATCTTAAATGTAAAGCATATTTTTTTTGTAAAGCCTGTAGAGTAAATTACTCAGTTACTTAACCTCTCTTTTTTAAAGAGAGTGTGGATAGAAGGATACGACTAAGACATGAATAGTAGTAAGTTTATTGCTCTCACGTCAACGTCCGTTTTAATAAAGGATGAGTGGGAGGGAACTTGGAGATCACATACATCTATGCCTTCGAATAGAAATCCATAAACCGATTGAAACATCAATCGTTAAAAACTGTCCGCAATGGGATTCGAACATGTGACATACGTGTTCAAATTCAACGACGTTGACACTCGACCACGAATATATGCTTATTTTTGTAAGTTTCTAATGATATGAATGATAAACAACGGAAAAAACCTTTTTTCAAAAAAAACTCAGAAATAATTGAATAACCTATCAAATGTGTGTATATACGGCTGATTGCGGCATTTCAAGTAAAAAGTAAAGGTTGGGATAAAAGGATAAAGCTAAGACAAGACTAGTGGTGAAATAATTGCTCTCGCTACACCCAGTTATTAAAGGGTTGGATTTGTCGGGTCATATGGCGCAGGAGTTAGCGTTGTGGGGCTTTTCGCCGGATCTCACGGGTTCGAGTCCCAGCGTGACCAGCATTTTTTCTATTGATTTATCAATTTAAAAACATGGGTGTTTGTTGATGTCTAAAAATTCCCTCCCTCTTCCGAAATAGTTAAATTCTGTAGTAAATTTCAATTGTATAAATAAAGCCAAAAAATATAATATTCAAAGTAAACATAAAGATAAAGTATACATTGGATCGTTATTTTTCATTATTCAATGAAAATGTGTTTTTCTTTTGTAAATTAGCATTTTTACAAGAAGCTTAGTCTTTCAACATTCAAATAAAAAAGAAAAAGAACACTACAATACAAGATATCCGTCACGTATTTTCCAAATTATGAAATATTTGACATTGCAAAAATATAAAAAAAACGTCTACGAATAAATCGTGCAAAAAATATTTCGCTGTGCCAAGTTACCGGTATTGTCAAGGAAGGGAAATATTTATGTGCCCCGAATAAAAAGAGCTGATTGTGAAAAATTGTGACTGAAAAACTTTCAAGTTATGTAATTGACGTTTCTTTGTTGGCGTCTTAACTAACATCAGAATTTTGTATTTTTAATGAAAACAAAAGCTGTACATTTAAATTGAATGCTGTCAATAAATATAACTTAAATCACAAAAAGCAAATAATATTCGCAAAATTTTCTAGATTTTTAGGAACTGAATTTGTCGAAATTTCTTTTTTTATACCTACCAAAACATTATTTTCGTTACTAATAATATTTATATTAACCTTTCCCTCTCTGCAATATGTATTTACTATAATTCGACTCAAAGAATGTCAATATCGATAAGAAATATAATAGATACGCTGCTCAGAATTTATGTATTCCTCCGTAGTATAATTAAGAATTATATAAAAATTTTGCGATGCATAATTATTTATCTGGAGTGAAGGAAATAAATAATTTGTCGACATATCGGGGATAGACTCACCAATACAGATGTTTGCTGGTGCATTTCGCTGTTTGCATATCTATATGCACGTGTTTGACCTCGTCTGGTATGAAACTTTGTTGCGGCCGGTACACAATTTAGTAGCATGTAAGTTGTCATATGCGGTGGTACAGCCGGATATTTGCGATGCTTTTTTCTCGTTTTAAGACAATTTTCAGCGCTAACATTACAAAAAATGTTACATTTCTACTTGAAATATGATTAATTAAATTAATATTCATTAAAACTCAATTTTTTCCGATTTTTTAATTACTTTTTCATAAGTTGTAAATACATATCACCGGAGCGCGCGAGATTTTTAGCACCGTATGGAAAAGGTTAATAACAGGTTTATCAAATTAATTTATCGGTGACCTAAAGCCGCAGTCAATGCTGCGTGTATGGCCAAGCATACAATGGTTAAAATAATAAATGTACTAGATATATTTTCAATTTATTTATAGATTTGTATCCAAAAGGCATGATCCTTGATATCTAAACATAAATCGTTGAAATTATGATTAATGTTCATTGTATTATTTTAAGATGCTTTATGATGCTGATTTTTTATCATGACAATATTATTTTAATTTCATGATTTCTGTTTTTCTATCGATGTAGCTAAGGCTTGTCGGTTTTGAAAAACAGAAGCGGGACTTCGGAGATAGTCGGTTTTTTTCAATTTGGTAACCCAGTTTCAAATATTATAAATTATATTTTTTTATTTTATTTTAATTAATTAAAAACTTCAATAGTTTGACATGATATTGCCATGTTTTTTTTGATAGAACGAGATAAAGTGTGCATTTTTATCAGTGAGTTTATATTAAAGAATGTGTTAAAGAATGAAATAAAAGTTTATTTTTAAAAATTGTGATTTTTTTTTTGCATTTTGTTTCTACAAACATATTTCCTTACAAAGAATAACGAATAAAATTTTAGCAAATTTAAGTATTTTTTTGTAACGAATTTGTAATTTATATACGAACAAGCTCAAAAATGCCGGAAAGTGTAACCGAGGTCATTAGTGAACGTACAACATTTGAGCGATTCATATTCAATAATATTGTCATCAAATATTCAATTATCTTCAACCACCTTTGATCGGATTCTTGCAAAAGTCTTTACTACCAGTCCAATCGCAGTGACCATGTGTTTTTGTAATAAAGTGAATGCTATATTTGAACAGTGTAATATTTACACTTGTCCCAATACGAAGCAACACAACGAGTTTCCCTTTTCACTAGCAATCACGTCTATACAAACAAAAAGCCCTGCCCAAAGTGCGAGCGCGTAAAACAGAATGCGCAAGAACAATCTTATCAGATATGAATGAATTTATATGCCGCTTTTCAATGAAAGTTATATTTGTAGTTAAAATATATAGCATCAAAGAAAACGATCAAAATAATTTTGATGACTTTGTTACGTTATACGAGTGTCAAGTTTCGGGTTTAAAAACTTAATAATTTATCTGCTAACAAAGATCATTCCACAATTTTTTCAAGCCGCCTATTTAAAAAACAATCTTTAAAGTGAAAAAATGATAATTTAATCGTCGATACAGAAAAATAAAAACAAATTGTCTCAAGTATTTATTATTAATATATACATAAGCCAGTGCAGAAATGATATGTGAACTGGCAATCCAACTGCATCATCACGAAAACAAAAACAAATCAATCATTCAATTAGAGTTGTTCTATACTAATAAGAAGTTTTATTTATGGTTTTCGTATAAATTTCAAAACAACTTGATACTGAACTTGTAATATTTAAAAAAAGGCAAGATATTGGATAAAAGTTGTATTATATTAGATACACTCAAAATTATGAATTGACTCGAAGTGTTCGACGTGTGCCTGAGTGACTTGTTTCAAGGATATATTATGTTCAGATAATATTTCTTTGTTTTGTAATGATTTTTAATTTTAGAATATAAAAAAAAATCTGAAAAAATATATAACGTATAATTGAGAAGATAGGGATCAAAAATGAAGAGATGAAATTTTCTTGAACTGAGAAAAACACACTTCTCTTATAAACAATTTTGATTAATCTTTTGACACTAAATTGCAAGAAAAATACAAGGTTTATAGCGACGTTAAAAATTAAACTCTAAAATTAGAACTACGCGATATCCCAATATTTTTCATAACTGGAATTGGGCGTGCTTAATCTCAAATTTCTCAATTATTAATGTTCTTAATATTTTTCTACTTGGTCTGTAAAGTCACGGGCTTATTTTGCAAAGAACTAATGGTATTAGTCAAAATTCATGTTAATTATTATAATATTAATCAAATACTATCAAATTGCTACCACACGGCTAATATTCGTTTAAACATGCAATCATTTAAAAGCTAGATCTAAATTTACTTATAAAAAATATATTCTGATTTCAGGATTTCTTTAAACAATATCTTTTAGCCAAAATTTTCACTACAGAATAGTAAAAGTATCTTTGCATTAATCGACTGCAAAAAATTAGAAAACTAAATATAAGTATACATATAAAACAAAAATGTAGAAAGATTGTCTAAAAAAAAATAGCCAACGATACTCTATCTAGAGAATAAAAAAACAATTAGAACAGTGGTCATCAAACTGTGGCTTGCAAACCACGTGTGGCTCTTCGGCCCCTTGACTGTGGCTCTTCCACGAAATACCACATACAATACCGAAACTTCGTGTCTCTCGCGCAGAAGTCGGATTTCGGTCATAAGCTTATAGTTCAAAGGGGCGATTTCGTATTTCAATCAGATTGATTGCGTTTTAGCAAAAGCCTGCTTAAGAGTACCTTAATCAAGTTAATAATAATATATCTATCTTTATAATTTAAGTTTTTAAAATTTGGATTTCAAAAGAAATTTCAATCGTTGTATGGTTAATATTTGGCTCAGTTAATATAGAAGCCGGTCAAAATGTGTTTAAAAAAAGAAAGGGTAGTTTTTTTGTAACTATTCTACATGTATTTCCAATTTATATAAGAATTGTATTCAACCAAGGATCATTAATGAACACGATCGCAATTTTCAATTTAACAATTAAGATATGTTCATTATTGCTTACAAAATCCAAGATTAAGTCGTAATTCAGTGAATGAAACGTGTTATACCATTTGTGTGTAGGGCGATAATTAATTATGGTGTAAGGGAGCCGGGCTTCGCGAACCACCCTATGATTGTGACGCAAATATTGCGGCGGCTGCGGGTTGCTATTCTGGTCGTTGGGTCTCTCTCTCTCTCTCTCTGTAATTGAGACTTTAATTAAAATATCTTATTGTAAGTGTAAATGAGTGAACCAAGATTTTGTTTGCCAATGGCCGTAATTACAACACGAAGGAAGGGGCATCTCGAAACCTATTTTGTTAACTTTCTCTCGGAAATCGGGCCCCATCATCCGCCGCTACTATTGTTCGAGTTTTCTCGGCTTGATTAAGGTCAAACGGATATTTTCTGTAGAATTTAATTTTGGAATTTAATTATTAACGTATATCGACAGACACTGTAAGAAGTATAACTATTGGACTTCGTTGTGGTGGCTTTAAAAATCGTATTATTTTATGACATCGTTATTAGATTTTTACGAAAAAAGACATGAAATAAAAAGTAAAATAACAATACAAAACAGGTTGCATAAGATGCATATATTTTGCACGATATTTTTCCTCTTCGCCTACAAAAAATATTGTGATTTAATCGAGATACTTACTAAGAAAAATGAAATGAAAAATCTTCAAATACTACAAAATCGGTGCAAACGTCGCTTAGAACCTGTGTATCCACTTTCATTCCTAGAGCATTTTTTTTTGGAATAAGAGTCTTGAAAAACGAGTGACTCAGACCCATTAAAAATATATATATATATATATTTAATGACGTGTACTCGGACCACTACAGTGCCTAGTGATGATATTGCATGCTTGACTAAAGATGATCTGATGGAATGCATAAATAATAAATTAAAATGAAATGATTGAAAAAATTCTTCGGAGTCGAAGTCGTCTTTTTTTGTACATGACTCCACATGCAACAAAGTGTATGGAAAAATATGTACGAAACCCTAGTAGATATTTAAAAAAATTGTCGGATAGCTTATATGAGACAGCAGTTCTTAAAGCTGTCCAGGTGATCAATTTAGCATTTGGAGAAGTAGCTAAACTATAATATAATATACTCGAATGTTTTTTTTTTTTAAATAATAGTCCAACTTAAAAGAACGAATACTTTATTTTTACTCGAAATATTAGGTCTCACACGATTCCCAAAAACACTAAATTAAATTATAACACATTAGCCGTGTCAGACATGTAACAGATGAAAGAGATTTATTTCTAATTCCCCATAAACATGCGCGTATGTTACCAGGCAGCAATAAATAATATGAATGAATAGTATTTTGCTTTTAAAATTACTCTACTCGACTTATTCTTCATTTCTTCTGTTTTTTTTTTATTATGATGAACTTTTTACTTTGGAATTTACTATTTATATAATTTATAAGTAATATTCGTTCTGATTAATCTCAGCTTTTTTTATAGATAACTTTATGTACGTCACATAATTGGTATAAGTCATAATACAAAATAATGATATGATATTACCAAATTATAAATCCTTTAAATATCACAATACAACGCATAAGTTAATTCAAAATTTCAAATCATCTACTTACCAGTAATTATAAATATTTTTATTTGAAATGACTTGAAGATGCGGATACAGAAACTCTGGTCGTCAATGTTTTTAACAGTGGCGGTTCCTGACCTAAAATCTTGGGTGGGCTAGAGAAAAGCGTATTTCCACTTCACCTTATACATTAATCTACAAGCAAATTAACAAATACTACGACACCACTGCAATGCATAAATTATTATATAATAAAATCAATGCTAATGTAACTAAGAAAAAATAGAATACGGAACCCTTAAATTCGTCTCTTTCAAGTGAAATAACAAGTACAAAGAGCAATACAGAACTGTCAGTGAGAGTCAATACCTGTCACTTTCATACAATACAACGATATTGGTATTTGTGTTTCAATGCATAAGTATGCGTAATGGGTAGAATCAGTTTAGCCCCCAACGATCGACAGAAGCTTGACAGATTGAAAAACAATCGTTTGTGTTTGATGACGTTTCCGTACATACAAATACAAAAAAAAAATCTAGTCGTGCTTGATTGTGCTCCAGTGTAAAGACATATTTCATGATATTGTCTGTGGTTACGGGCTTGAAGGATTTAGCCCCTGAGTCTTTGGTGTTGCCAGACTGACGTGACGTTGCCTGTTCTCTATGAACTATTTAAAGGGTTATTGTTTTTATATGCCGGCTCAGTTTAAATTGTAATACAAAACACAATCGAGAATATGTTTGTAAGTAGACGTAACATTGTCTTATATTGACAGAGGAAAATTAAAACAAAGATATTATATTCATTTGGGAAAGGTTAGTTACGCTTATAAATGTATTTATTTTGTTCAGTGGCCGAATTGTTGTTCATTTTTATTCAGCCATCTAAAGTTTTGAGTGAAAAATGCAGGTCGGGCTTAGCCCACCTAGCCCAGTACCTAGAACCGCCACTGGTTTTTAAATATAGAAGCTTGCTAATTTCCAATGATAAAACTTGAAATATTATATTAAATTTATTATATTAAAAAAGTATGCAGCCATCACTTACTTATTAAACTGCATGTACCTTTTTGATATAAATGGAAATAATAAAGTAGACAATACGCAAGAATAAAAGTAAAGAATGCTTCATCTTTACTCTTGGTTTTAAGCATACCTGCAACGTCAGCATTGAGGGAATGTTTCAAGTTTTTTTGCGGAAATCCCTCTCTCTTGAAAAAGCATTTCAACTATCGCATATAGCAAACCATTTTACGTCGTTAATTACAATAAATAGTTTATTTAAATCCAAATTCACTAAATTGTTACGAATGAATGCAAATACCTATATTTTGGTTTACATCTTTACTGTTAAAAACTTTTAATTTTTGTAGAATTTAATCCTGACTATTTCACTAAAAGAAATCTGTTTTATTCAATCTAACACCTAACATTGTGGGCTTGGATGCTGGTGATGTCTTTTTTCTTTGTGATAATATCGACCGACATTAAAATTTTTCATCGTATTTCTTTTGTATTGATTTAATTCTCAACGTGAGAATTCTATTGAATTTAGGTAAATAAAAGCAATGTTTTGAATGCCACTTAAATTTTAAAATATGTTTGAAAGCTTTTTTGACTTCGCGCTATAAATAATTATAGAATGCCTTTACCAAATGTTATTTATTTTCAGCCGTAATTTTTGTTTACTAATGCTTTTTTTTTTATAATTATTTGTGAAATAGAATTTTTAGAATACAAATACTATTTATTTGTAGAATTACAAAAAAAAAAACTATGAAAAAAATATTGAACTAATAATTTTAATATCACGATTCTCTTTTAATACTAAATATGGTTTAATTTTTCTTCTTAAATTGTTATTTTGAATGCTTAATAGTAATATCCTTAAACGCAAACAAATTACGAACAATAATATTCCTACTTAGAATAATTGAATAGTTTTGTTTACTGAACCAAAAACAATTTTATTCGTAAGGAGGATTTTTAGTTTTGTTTTCCATTTTGATATTTCAGACGACAGAACCTTTTTTGAAATATTGCAAAGCTTTTAAGCAAATATTGGTCAACAAAAAATATGTTTTTATGAGTCCGCAACTTTGGAAAGGTTGGACGTCACTTTCTTATTTAATATCCCCATTTTACGTTCAAGCAGTGCAATCTGGACTTAAATGTAATACAACTTCATGTACATACTTATAATATTTTACGTAATAAACCAAAAGTCTTTGCAAATTAATCTCGAACAGAGAGTTAGGTGATTTTGGTGACTTCCTCGTATATCTTAGGCAGCATGTAATCCTACCTTTATATCCATGCATAAAAGAAAAACGTTTCAGATTAACGAGCTTCTTTGTACGAAACACTCTTTTGTTACCAAAAACGGAAGCAGGTAATAGTCATATACTCCGTGCTAATTTTATTTATTCAGCCTTTGCGCGTAGAGGGTAGGCGTAAGATTTTCCGGAACGGGTTTCTGGATCGGTTTTCACGCTAGTGAATTACAAAAAGAATTTAATATGGCGTCTGTGCGCGTGAAAGCGACTTCATTGCCATAGTCTCTCACAAATTTATTGTACGAAGTGTTTGACTACATAATACAGAAGGATTCAATGATCATAATCCTGCATCGTTTTCGCTTTGAGTGGGTATTACGTTCACTCCAACGAGTAAATTTTTATGGGGAACGGCATTTTAATCAATTTATAATAGTCATTCGAGTACATCACTAGTAGGACTTCCTTGAATAATAGAGCTAAAAATACTAACAGGAAGTGTTTTTAATTAGAGATACTGATTTCATTACACAATCCATTATTTTTATTACAAATCTTTTTTTAAGTACTAATGCCACTAGGGCTGGCTATTGTTATAAAAGCATTGTTTAGCATGATATCAATGTGTGTTAGATTCACAAAAAAAAAAAATTTAATCGCTTATTCATATGCTAAATAAGCAACGACATTCTACTGAAATGGAAATTATGACACGATAATAGGAGTGTTTTATAATACATACTAGAATTACTGTATACACAATATACATTCCGCGTATTTGTTTTAAAATGATTAATAACTATGTAGATTAATAATCAGACAAAATCAAATCTTTTATCACGCAAACTCTGACAATTGACTAACGAAACCAGTCTAATGAAAAATAAGCTGTTGAAAACTAGTTTATATTCATCTTTCAACGCGATTTTTTCTACCTAATCTGTCAAAAACATCCCTATGTAAAAATGTATTATTTTTTGTTCTTGATAACATTATTTGACTTACATATAGATGCGTACTTTTTTAAAAACAGCTTAGAAACAAACTTGAGAACACAAAATGAGAATAAAATCAAAAACCATATTTTTAGAGAAGCTATATGAATTTTTGAATTGGTATATATTTTTATAATAATTCTTACTTAGCAATAAACTGTAAACCAGATATTATATCAGTTTAAGAATGAGTGCGGGAAAACATGTAAAATTCCTAAAAAATATTGAAATTGTAGATTTTTTAAAAACAGTTTAAAATTTTAATTGGGTTTCTTTTGTAGTGTTTTTGTAAGTGTTAACTGCCGCATTTCTTTATTTTGTTAAAAAGCAACTAAAAAGAAAGAGAAAAGATTAACTCTAATGCAGCGATTTCCAACCTGGGAGGCGCGCCTCTCTAGGGAGACGTGGACTATTGCAACGGGAGGCGTGTACACATTTATTTACCCTTTAAAACATGTCTTTATTACTATATTAAATAAAGGATGGGGAGGCGTAAAGATATTTTTATCTTCAAAGGGAGGCGTAGTAACATAAAGGTTGGAAACCACTACTTTAATGCATTAATGCTGTAATGGAAATTACTGTTGTTGCATAAATTTCTGAAACACAAGAGAAGTCTGTTCACAGAAACTTGGACAATGCAATAACGATTATCATTTTAAAGTTTTTGAATAAAGTAATACAACTTGATTTGTTACATTAGAAAAAATAACCTAGCCTTAATTTTTACAACTTAAATATCCAAATAACAAATTTCTACTGATTAAATTTAAGCACAACTCAACATAACTCTTTAAACAACGCAATTATTACAAGCTACTGAATATGTAAAATATATTATGTTTTATGCGTAAAATTAATCAATTTTAAGAGGAGTTATACTAGCATTAATGTTTTATATGATATTCCATTATATTTATCAAGAAGTTGGTAAGTGATTCGTATAGAGAAATTCTCCGTCTTTGTGACTCTGAATATGTGCATAAAGTTAAATTACTCCGACTAATGTCTGTAACTCCATTTGGCAAGCATTTTCTCCGTGTTGAGATCTTACTTAGAGAGTAATTTATTTTTATTCTCCGTAAAATTCATATTTTATTAAATAAAACATACCTTGTATCACTAATATCAATAATTGTAATTGATCTCTAAGCGAATAAACGTTTTAACTAATATCCGTTTATAAAAATACTTAAAAACTGTGAAAAAATAGATAAATGATCTTCTGTAAATATTAATCGTCATTATAATTCAACTGTGTTGTCAGTAAACGAAATGGTCAAGTATAAGGGAAAGCGGAGAGTAATAATATGTTTTTATTTTATCTTTTGATTGTTAACTAAAACTAATCGTTTTTTTTAACAGATCCGCCTTTATGAGTCACTAAGCATGTCAATCCGCACACTTTCAGTTCAAGTACTACTGATTTTTTTTTCAAATACTATTTAATATAATTTAAGATTTCAACTGAAGGTGCTCGGTGGAATTTCAATATTCAATTTGAATCGTGCAAATTATGTACATTCACAAAGTTTTGTCACTAACCACCCAGGTTTCAAGTGCACGGATGAAAATGCTGAAAGTCGAATCACGGGTTGTTAGTACAAAACTTGTAGGAATTTACATAATTTGAACGATTCAAATTTATTTTTTTGTGTATTAAATATATCTTATTAAAAAATCACAACGCTCATTATCAATACAAAACAACAAAATATACAAATGATTTATTTATGTTTGATAACGATATTAGTTGTATTTATATTCCTTGTCTTCTTTTTCTAGCGCCACAGTCCTGGTTGAACCTTATCGTCAACAAAAATCTTCTCGATTCAGTTCGGTCCCTCACATTCCTACGTCATTCGCTGACCTACAGCCAGCGGTGGGCCGCCAGTACGCTAACAAGGGGCTCGCTTAATCTCAAATAAATTCTCGGTACTCTGGAGAAGGAGTGAATGTTTTATCACTACTATGCATTTATATGCAATACTTAAATAAGCAATCGATTGTTACTTAATAAACTTATAATGTTTAACAATATGCAATTTACCATAAATGTATCAATATAAATGGCCGAACATGTACTACTGTGCATACTGAAGCTGTCGTAGATAATATGTAAGTCAGAAATTGTGGTTATATACTAATTTGATCTGAGAATATTCTTTTCTCTTAAATTAACAAGGGGCTCGCCGGCCTTATTAGAATTTAACAAGGGGCTCGCGCGAGCCCCATCGAGCCCCATCGAGCCCCCTCCAGCCCATCCCTGCCTACAGCACTCGCAAGTCTAGTGACACCCATCCATCCAGCGTAAATGTGGTCTTCAAACGCTACGCCGTACCTCGGAAGTATCAAATATGAAACGTTATTACATTTTATTTATATTCAATATGTCATTATAATGATTTGCATTATAATCTTTTACTTCCATGCCTTTCTGTATACAATAATCAGTCAGCTAATAGTAACATTAGGAAGCATTTTTTCAAAACCTTTATAACACTGGAATTAAAACTATTAAAAATATTTTAATCCAAATATTTTTCATCATAACAGCAGAAAACGACTATTTACTTTAAAACATAGTTATTTACTACACAAAACCCGTAATACTTTTTTAGTTATTTTGGCTTACGTTCTCTTTTTAAATAATTAATTATTTTTCGGCTAAATAATGCAATCAATTATTTCGTTTAAATTTCGGAGAATCATAAATAGTAATTATTTTGGCAACCCTTAATAGACCTTTCCTTTTAAGCGTACTTACGGAAGCTTGAAAGATTTCAGAGTTTCGTAAGATTTTGTAAGTGAGAGAGCTATTTTTTTTTTGTTGAATTAAAAACAAATGTATAAACAATCATGTTTCTGTATTCACATATCACTTTTGAGGTTTTCACTATCAATACTAGGTGGAAGTCATTATTCACTTGCTTTTGAATTTATTGCTTATTAACCTCTTTCACTTATTTTTTTTTCAATGCGGTTGAAAATTAATAACGTTTATTTATAAAAAAGTCTCAAACATTTTAATGTCACTTATTCATATTTTGTATCATTATCAATTAATTATTTTAATATTCTTATTACCAATTGTTTGTTACTTCTTTATTATTTTTTTTATTTCTTTGAATGATTTTATCCTCGTTTTAATCCAAATATAAGGTAATATTTTTAATCAAATTATAAAATATTGTATGAATATTCGTGAGAAAAATAATAACGAATATGATATTTCGTAGCAAGAGATGTCAATTGTTAATGAAGTATAAGAAACATAACAGCCACACATCGAGAAGTAATCATTTAAGCCACATACATGGTAATTCAAATCATATCTCAATGTTAGAATAATTTCTCTTGCAGTTTTCACTGTCAATACTTGGTGTAAAGGCAATATATTGAAAAAGTAAAACACCTTGAGTATTTATTTCACATTTATTTAATATGATCCGAGCCACTTTGGCTTAACACAAGCATCTTCAGTTAAAAACGTACGTGATGGACAAAGGAGTTTTTTTTTTCATAATGAAACAAATCTTTGTGTATCTTATAGTTATAATAAAATGCTTTGTTTGTCCATATATTATATTATGTATAATTTAGATTTAAAAAAACAACAGTGATAAATGTAAAGAAGTGTGTTGTATAAAGAACTGTATAGACAGAAAATAAAATGGAATATTTATAAAAAAACGATAGTAAAAAAGCGTTCATTTACAGAAAGTTGTCTGAAGAGAAGCTTTTTGTTCCAGAATTTTATCTCACGTTTAAATGCTAAGTAAAATTCGTAATCCCAGAGATTAATCCGTTTCAGATATATCTGGAATTTTCTATTTTGAAATAGATTGTTTGTTTTTATTTAAAAAAATATATTGTTTGTAGTTGTCTTTTGATTAAAAAAAAATATATTTTATTAAGAAAATCCACAAGCTATATTTCATTCAAAGTTTATATTTTTTTATTTTTGTGCAGTATTAATTGTAAACTATTATTATCCAGAGTCTTATTTTCAGACATATGGCAATTGGTGAACAAATGACGGTAATAATGTTAAACGTAATACTTTCGATGGACTCGGCGATAACTTTGTGAAAGTTCATTTTAATATAAGATTTAAAATAACTTAAAATAACGTCTATAAGATGCATCCTTAGACCTCATCCTAATTCAACCTGAAAGAGGCGAACACGTGTCACAGTTTGTAGTACAATAAGTGGAATAATCTAAGTTATTTTAAATCTTATATTAATATTAAACGTTGTACATAAAGGATGTTAAGTTATACAAAACAAAACACGTTAGTTAATACATTTATAAGATATTCGTTTGAAACGTATGATATAACACATATATATACATATATCAGGAGAGGCCAAAGCGTAGACCGCGATTGACTAGTGATCGCGTGTAACTATTTAGTCGCCCGCCTGTCGATATGTACACATCTCTGATACCCGTCCCACACATACTTATCATACGTACGTACGTACGTTCGATGTCGGTAGACCACCATCTATAATTAAAAAAAAGTCGATCTTAGTTATCAAAAGTTTGGCCACCTCTGATATATACATATATATATATATATATCACCTATGTATATAATAACCTTAGTCTTATAACGTTTTCACAAATGCAAAAAAACTCAAACTTTTAGGTTAATTTTGAAAGTAAAAATTTCGATTGTACTTTAATATTTTTGTATACGATTATTTAAAAATAAATACTCACGTGAGTATTGTGTTATTACTACGATATACGGATATAAGAAAAAATATTATTTATTTTTTTCTTTAAATAGGTATCTAAGAAAGAAATGAAGTTGGTAATATTTTAATGCCTTGGGAAACTCTCATTTTTTTCTACGTATTGCTCAGTGAAACAAGATTTCTTTGATTTATTTGGATACTTAATATTATTCATACGTGGAGATTAAATTTACTCAACATACCTTTTTTATATTTATTGATCAAAAATAGTTTTAAAAAAATGTCGCGTGTGGTAAAAAATTAAATGAAATAACTAGACGTATTAAGTATATATTAATTAAATAAATACAGGGAAACTATTTCACACGCTCAATAAAAAAACAAAAAAAAACAATCATGTTCACCTAAGTCTGTCGTCACCTTTCACGAAATTAGCTTTATTTCCCTTATCAAAAAATATGTCAAATTTAGAAAACAGTTTTTATATCTGGGATTTATTAAAAAATGTTCATTAATTTTTCATTAAAAGAAAGACGTAGATATTACATAAATACGGAGGCCATCTATATTTTATTTCAACCTAGATATTTTTTCTAAGATACAAATTAAAATTAAGAAGAGACATTACTTAGACGTTTCTCTTCTTTGAAAAACAATTTTAAGCTGATAGTGAGTATGATAAAAAAAAATGACATGAAGGAGACGATTGAAGGTGGTTGATGGGAAAACACGAATTATTTATTACTTATGTATGGGAGAATAAGAAATTGAAGTATGTGTACACATTTAATAATTGTTAAATTGTATATTTAACTTAACCACTTGGATCCCAAGCGGACACATGTGTCCGTAACATATGCAAGCAAACACGGATGTCTAAGAAATTAAAAAAAAATCAAATATGTATTGTTCTAATAGAATATAAGAAATATTTTGTTGAATACGTGTAGTGCCATCTATACTGAGTCAATATAGGTTTTTAAAATATCAAATTCGAGTGTATATTAGGCTAAATTATTTTTTTCAAAAACACGCAGTATCTCTGGGACATATTAATGATTTATTTGCGAGGTATTCAAACGGTTAAGCAATGTTGTGAATACTGTTTGGCTTTCTTCCACTCAGTTGCAATCCGCTAATTAGAAATTTTAAAACATTAGTTTTTGTATCGACCATTTCACCTGTTGTATCCAAGAATCATATGAAATAGAGAGTAAAGTTAGTAATAAGCAACTTTATAATATTCTAAAAAGCATTTCTTTTTTCAAACACTCGAAGAAATGACAAAGTTGGATGGTTATTTTATAGGATGATCCGTGAAAATTTGATTATGGCGTGCATTAAATTAAACTTTTAAACCAATATTTCACTTAAACGCAGTAGACACAAAAATATGATATCGTGCAGTTATAAAACCATATTTGATTAAAGAGTGTGAGAAAATCAATTTAAATATTAAACCACAATTTAAATGTCTTAATTGTTGTTCGAATACAGTCTCATGGCTTTTTTTTTTGAAAAGTGTTGGAACAAGTTTACAGAGGCGTGCTTTAAAATTTGACACCAGGTGCTTAGAATAGCTTTTCAGTGCGGCACATCGCTTTAACCGCCCGCTGCATCAGAAATGTAGCTTCACTTCTGTTTACGCCAGGCGTCGAGTTGCAGCTTTCCGAATCCCCGCTTAAGCTCGCATCAAAACGGGGCATTGTTTGTAATTACGAAAATCACGTTTGCAGTTTACCAGAAAACAATTGTTAGTGATTTGCGTCCACCGGGGGACAGCGCGTTGTCCGTTTGCGAAAGTTCGCTCGTACTGCGCCATATAACAATTAACGTGTTTTATCCAATTATCTTAGTTTGATGACCATTAGAAATGCTTTGTATTTATAACTCAGAGCTATTCCGCTATTACGATGTTTTCGATGCAATGATGACGTCAAACTTACTATTGTGCTTAGTTATTTCAGCCAGATTTTTTTAGAATGATCAAATACATAATACATTCAAACAAGGCGTAAAAATGATTTCGGCTATAAAGAAAATTCAGTTTTAAATAATTTGATTGAATTTACATTTGGCAAGACTCCATGGTAAAAAGAAACACAATGTTTCTATTTTTTTGTATTGAAGTTAACCAAAAGAAAATTAAACTTCAATCAATACTTATAAAACAATAACATACAAAAAAGTAGAATAGGTAACTATGCATCCAATTCGTTTTTTTACCATTCTTAAGCATGTAAAATAAAAGCTCTTTTAGGCACAACTTTTCAGATTTTTCATTAAAAGTGAATCAAACTATTTAATATTGCTAAAAAATAATATCAAATAGTAATTGATATTAATTTCAAACACGCTGCAAAGCACATCGCCCAGACACAACGAATTTTTCTGACCAGCTCGTACTCCGGATGCAACGATTTACAATTTTTTTTGGAGGTGTTCATACTTTTCACCCATAGGCCTTGTGTTAGATGTTAATGAATAGAAAACGCACCCTCTAGCCAGATCTAGGAATTCAGTGTGTTCGTTATAAAGAGAATACCAGCATACAATTTCAAAGATGTTTTGAACACATGCAATTAAGTTTACTCTTAATAACAGCTCTTATTTGATTTAACATATATTTGTTATCAAACTTATGGCCGTCGAAACATGTTACTTAACTATGACAGAAAATTTAAACTTCAATATGTTAAACTTTTGTTCGAATTCATTATAAATGTAGGTCACAGACATACGACGTGATTAATAATTAAATGTCAGTTAAATTCATTAATTTGATATGTTCAATTTGCTGCGATGTTTGGTAAGCGGAGCTTTTGCAATTAGGGTTTTGTATTATTAACTGTTAGGTCCCTCTGCGAAGTTTGAATGTCGCGGAGGTCAACCGAGACTTTTTTCCTTAAGCTAGTATTTGACGTTTTTACTTAAAAGTAGTATTTAATTTTTATACAATCGAATGTTTACACTGTATATCTTAAAATAAAGATATGTACATAAGAATATCACACAGAGTTCATTTATGGAAATATTTTTTTGCTTCATTGTTTAAAATATTTAAAAAGAAAACATTATATATTAACTGTACTTTTTTGGAAAATAAACGTAAATAAAAAAAATATCTCAAAGCAAATCTCCCAATTTAATAAAATCATTAGAACTAGGTTCAGTTTTTTTTTAAAAATTAATGTCTTTCCATCACTTATTACTTAAGTTTAATTGTATTAATTGAATACATTTACATAAGAATCAACATAACATACGAATAACACAAACTCACAGTTAACAACTATAAAGTGATAAAAAATTACTGTCTCATTATTGAGTTACCATTTTATTTGATATTTATAATAGTGGTCATTTATCGATATTTTAATTAAATTTAATGATTGTATTTTGTTAAGTAGAAGCAGACTTAAAACACTTACAGCAATTAACTATTTTTATAAACCTGTTTATTTTTTAATAAACTTCATTTTCTATAATTGACTATTGAATATTGTGTACGATGTCATACTAATATATTGAGTATTATTTCAACAATATTTTTTTTAATATATCAGTAATTAAATCATAGTCAATGAACACAATAATATTAGTTTAAAGTTTTACTATTTTTAAAAACTCGATCCCAAAAACATATATATTTAGTCTGTTTTCAATGTAAAAATGTCGCTAATGGAAAGATGCGTTGTTCGAAAGAAAAAAACATAATAAATTGGGTTCCCAACCATTGTTTGGTTTTATTAGTTACCCGACTTTATTGTTTATATTTAATATAAAGTTTTGTTTGTAATTATAGCGGAAGGGTTAACTAACACTCGGATGAATCGACAAATCAATCAGTTAACAACGTTTCAACATTGATTGCAGCTTTCCGAATAGAAAAATTTATTTTTTAATAATATATTTTGGTAAAAGCTTCTGTATAATGCGAGCTTAATGTAAGCTTTATTGTAACTTGCAGCAACGCACGTCCTTTGTTACTTTGTATTGACGGAGCTTATTTGAGCTTAATTAAATTATCAATATATATCACTAGTCAAATATGTTGAATTGGTGAAATACCGCAAACTTTACCTGCGTTACAACATATTATAGAACACAAAGTGATTGAATATTTTTTTACACACAAAGACCCAAAAAACGTGTTTTGGTGATTTTGTGCTAAAAGCTAATTATAAAATATACACAACCGAAGTTAAGTGCACGAAGAATTGTTAACTGGTGTTTAATTGCCTTTATCTAATATTAATTCAATAAATTGTTTAAGAATAACCGTTTTTAGTTCTTTTCCATTGTTGCAATCTTCACAAGCCCTTCTTTTTTCAAACATAAAAGCTAAATTAAGATAATAATATGGCTTTTGCAGCTTACACCATTTTGATAAAACGTGTGTCAAATTGTATACATTCTGGTTATCGAAAAAAAATCATTTGAAAAAACTGTGGGTTACATCTTTTTTCCTATCCACAGTCGAATCCAGTATGTACATGAGGTTAGTGCCTAACATTAATATTTTCACGTTAATAACCTCGATGATTATTTATCAAACAGATCGATTGAGCAAAGATTTAAAGATTGCTATACCTTTCGCTACTAGACTTTTTTTCGAGAAACATAATTGAAAACGTTTACTGTTTCGTAGCTAACTACGAAACAGTAAATTTTAAATCGAGTTACAAACGAAATTTAAATCATATTTAAACAAATTAGCATTGAACTAAAAAATGAGTATTTGAATTGTGTAGCTACAAATTATTGTATATTATTTATGAATTTAAAAGAAAACTAATCCAGATATCAAATTTAAATTATTTTTATTCTGTACACTTGAACTTGAACTGACAGTTCATTTGTGAACTAGATAAAACCAGAAGATGCCGAAAGGTGAAACCCGGGTCTCTATCGACAAAATTTATGGAAATGTACAGAATAAACATAATTGAAATTTGACATTAAATTTCCATCAAGCACCTTCAGTTGAAATTCTAAATAGTCCAGATATTATTAGTCGCTCATTTCCTAAATTCAACTTATCCATTTTTTTTTGGACATACAAAAGAACGTCTAGTGAACCGTTATTTTGAAACAATAGCGATATTTTACAAAATTAAATTTAAGAATATATAATATTTTTCAATTTGTAAAAGTAATATTTTTTAAATGTAAAGAGTTTCTTACATGTGTTAGTGTTTTCAAAATAATGAAAATGGTCAATGTGAATTTTAGAAATGGGCGACTCGTATCGAACATTTATGTTCAGTAAAATCGATTCGTAAATTCACATCATAATTATTAATAAACACACATTCAATTTATCGATATGGTATTTATAACAAGATAACACCAAAATATAATGAATAATTTATCTTCACAATAATTAAAATTAACTTTGTTTTACAATGAATACTTATCTTTGTGATGTTGATCAAATATTCAATAATTGGAGTCTATCGTTTAGTTTAATTAACCAACAATTTAATACAGCCCTAACAGTATAAATGCGATTGGAAACATTACTCATGTAAATGATTTCCTGGTAATTTCCGATAATAATGACAACGTTTATACACATTGTTATATAACTATTACAAAATTTGTCAATCATCACATAAATTTCAGATCAAATCGTAGTATTAAAGCATAATTTTGATGCCAAAATTTGCTTTGATAATTTAGCAATCGACCAACGAGCGGGCACAATATTCCACGGGCTGCGGAGTTGCATTGCGCTCGGGCTTAACCTTAATGCGAAACATCGTCACCCGTATGTTTTGTACGTTAATAGAGCATTATAATAATATAACAATCGTGCCACCGTTCAGCTTGCTAACAGGTTATGGACAAACTAATGAAGTGCTTAAATCGAATTTAGATTGTATAGAGCAGTGTTCTTCAAACCTTTTTACATCCGCGGGCCGGTAAAAATTGGAAAAATATCTCGCGGACCGGCGTCAACCAACATCTCAATAAGTTCGTATGATGACGTATAGATTGCGCCGCTATTGACAAATCCATATGATTTTTAAAAAGTATCAACCTTCAAATAATACGTGTCAAAATTCCATAACAATCGACGTTTATTTTACAAGTTACAGTGGTTTTAGTGATTTTACTTTGGTAATTTTTAAAACAATGGAAAAATTTGAATTTCGTCTGTCGATAAAGCATTGCTTTTTAATGAAAAAAAATACCGTTCAAGTGAATCAATGACTTATCAAGTGTTTTTCGGACTCTGTTTCATAGAGACAAATGGTAGAGAAGTGGTTTGCTGATTTCTGAACGCTCATTTAATGATTTCTGAACAGAACTTTCTGGTCGCCCAAATTCGACAGTTGTTCCAGAAAACATAAAAAAGTCCACAAAATAGTTTTGACCGATCGTAAATTGAAGTTGCGTGACTGACACCTTAAAGATATCAGAAAGCAATTCATTCACGATTTTGCATCAACATCGAGAAAATAATCAAGACGAAAATTTTTCGAAACATAAAAGTCTTCGCGGACCGGTAATAAACCCTCACGGACCGGTGCCGGTCCGCGGACCATGGGTTGAAGAACACTGGTATAGAGACTACTTTTTCGGTCGGTAGTTATCAAAACCATATTAAATGAGTCCGTTAGAGATGAAGTGAGCCAAATAGTACTCTCACGCCTATAAACAGTTCTCTGGTCGGTTGCATATTTTTTTTACGGAGATAACACTCTTGCGATGTGTATTAACTGAGATTACTTCACATTTTCGATACGTTAAGACGTGTAGAATATTACCACGCATCTAACTTATTATTTTCTAAAACACTACTTGGCTTACTTCACCTCTAATGAGCCCATTAATGTAATATATCAGGGTTTCTCAAACTATGTTCCGTAGAACACTGGTGTACCATGGGTCCTAAATAAGTGTTCCGCGAAAAAAATCAGTGGTAATATACGTTGCAACACATTTAAGCATCTTCTACTTCATATTAAAAATCGAGTGATGGAAAATATCCATTGATGTTTATTTAAAACGTCAAATATCTAGGGAGATTTTTAATCACTCACAGCTTTGTGTACTCATATTTATATGTAACATGATTTAAAAATATGTAATCAATAAATAATAAGTTATCTAATAACATTATGAATTATCTGACCTAAAAAATAAGCATTCCAGATTTTCAATGTGTTCCATTGCACAGTAAGATTGGGAAACTCTGTAATACATAGTCGGTTCATGAAATTATATTCTTATGGCAGACGTAATTATTGATGTAAAATAAAAAAAAGAATTGATCTCTCAAGAACGTGGGATTCTGAGATACGCGAGTTCGTTTGAAAGATTTCAATACAAAAAATAGTCGAATAATTAATACAAATAGCGTTTATATTTACATTCAAAATAAAGCATAGGTACTGAACGTCTTTGATTTTTTACCAATTTTTCAAAGCCTCGAAATGTCTTAGCAATAATATTTGTGCTTCACAGCGCAGAAGTAATTTTCATCAATATTATTATGTCACTATAAAAACTTACCCTTGTAACTCACCCGTTTCTGTCAAAACCATTTAGAGCATAGTAGGGCAACGCGTCTTACATATATGTGATATTTTATTCTATGTGTGATATATCACGTTGTCCGTATTTATAATAAAAAAAATTCAATATAACGAGCCCGCTCTTAAAAGATTTCAATCAGATAAAACTGCAAACAAATAATGTGTTCATTTTATTTTTGGAAATTAATTCATCTAAACAGTTTTAGGCTCTCCACGTCAAACATTAAAAAATGGAAGGTATCTTTTTCTCCTTGAAGTCAAAATAGTGTAATACTTTGTAAATTTATTTATCGAGTGTTTCTTATTGTATTGAACGTAGTTTGACCTGGTTTCCGTAACTCGATGCACTTTAACGCAATGCCATCGAAATGTGGCGTATCTGTGTTTAACTGACGCGGAAACCCACAAGGACTCGGACATGCGACGCTCGTTTGTACACCATTCGAGATACAAACATACAGATGGTTCAAAGAATTACTTCAGTGTAAAAATATTTTGCATGCTTAAATAAACATTATTATTTTAGATTTGCAGCTATTTGTAGTAGTAATTTGACTGTCGATTTTATTATCTTAAGTTTTTTTTAATAACAAAGAATAAATAACTACTACGTTTGGTTCATGTGTTGATGGTAAGAATAAATATGTGCAGATAAGAAACATCTATATTTGTCACTTTCTTTTTTTTCGGTGAAATTAAAAATAATATTTATGCTGCTCAATGTTGAAATATTAAAATTATAAATTTTGTAAAAAAGCACATGTTCAAATATTACACATTACAATTTTGTGTTTGGAGGTGAAATCAGATTGTTAGTCAAAGATTACAGAATATGTTATCAACGATATGTATATAAATATATTTTTTTATTAAATAGTAAATTCGGTCAGGTCTGTAGCGCAGTGGCCAACTTCGATGTCTTCCGTGACAAATCTTGCGAGTTTGAACCTAAGATTTCTGTTCGAAGACGTAGATGTCTAAATATTCGATTCCATCCTTCCAATTCCTAAGTAACGGAGCGCAACGAGAGTGATTACTTAATCACTATTCACTAGTCTTGTCCAAACGCTGTCCTTTCTATCCATACTGTCTTAAAAGAGAGAGGTTGAGCAACTGATTAACAAACAGTTCACTTAGAAAACTTATATTGAGATGTGGAGTATATGGTCTACATTGGCAGTGGAAATGGATGAACAAAAAATGAAAAACTAAGGCACGTATCATATATTATATTCAACAAATGTAATAAATAAAAAACGCTACGTGTTAATTTATTAAAATATTATTGTATTCTTTTAATTGTCCACAATCTACACCAGCGTTGTCCAACAGAAATCGTTTGATAGGCCAAATAAAATGTTTCCGGTATAAGGTGGGCCCCATAAAAAACAATTTATTAATTAATAATTCCCATGATGCTTTATTTTATTTTAAAAACAGCCAAACTATTTTCAAAACATTTTATTTACTAATAATTAATGTGACACTTGTTTGTTCATAATATTTGTTTTTTTTTATATCGACTTGTTATTTATTTGATGCACATCGTAGATTTCATTGGCCAGTTACGACATTTCGTTTTTACTATTTCCAATTTTGAAAAAAACGAATCGCAGCAATATGTGGTCCCAAATGCAACTGTAATACACATTGCCAGCTTTTTTTAATTTTTTGAAATTTATCCTCGAGGATATATTTCTGATAAAACTCACTATTCATTTTCTTCAAACATGCATTTTAACTCGATGCTTGATTGAAGGTATATTAACTCTCAAGAAAACAATTGCATGTCTTACTCAAAATGCTGATATAAATTGGGAAATTCATGTCAATGTTTTGTTTGATTTCAATGAATAACAAAATGCAACATATATTTGTAGAAGGCTGTAAACTCCAATAGGGCCGCAGAAAATGTTCAACTGGGCAGGGTGTTGGACATAGCTGATCTACATGATACCATCGTCAGAATTACACTTCAACTAGGTTTATTAAAAACCCACGTAAACTTTGTATTTTGAAGCAATTATGTCGACAGCTGTTGTCTAGTTGGCTGGAGCTTGACTCTACCGATCAAGATAATCTGGGTTCACATCCCACTGAGTTCAATTTTTTTTTTTTTTTTTTGTAAAAAATTAAAACATGGCTGGATAGCATGTCAACTATCCTCAAGTTTATCTCATACGATCTTAAAATTTCAAAATATTTCTGTGCTGGTTCGGCACATTTTTAAAAATTTTAAATACATATTTTCAATTTTAGACGTAGTTCTGTTGGTGAAAATTTCCGTGTTATTCGAGGTGATGTTTACATGAATTTTATTTTATATCAAAAAACAAATCATTTACAAACCATATCGACTTATAATGCACTAGTAGATGTAATACCAAACTGTTTTCAACCTTGCAAACCGTAGATGCGCGTATACTAATAGCCTCATTCTAATGTAAATGACCCATTCAGTCACTCATTCGTAGGCTCCTAACGAGATGATAGTCTGTTACCGAGCATATGTTTCCTTTCTATGAATACACCATTCAATATATTGCTGCACTATGTTATATCATATGTAGACGTGCGACAAAATGTTTGGACATTATATTGATTGTTTATTGAACAACTTTAAATAAGTAAGTAGTTTTTTAAATGCTTAAAAACACACAAACTAAAAATGTTAGTCGTTTTCTCATTGTATTTTTTTAACTCGATTTTTGTCATATTTACATGTCCTCAGAAAGATTTAAAAATGATTTTTTAGTTTTGAATATATAATTGATTACGATCAGTTTGAAGATAATATCAAAAGACAAAAAACAGGTCATATCTAGTAACTCGATAAATGGAATAATAAAGTTATCAATTTAATATTATAGATTGACGTGGGAAGGCGGAGAATCAAGCTAAGTGAATAATATCGATGATTCATTAATATTCACCCTGTACAGTCTGAGAAAAAAAAAGAATGCTATATTTATATTGAGCTTAGACAAAGTTACAGTCAAATTCATATTGTGAAGAATCCAAATCTTTTAAGGTAAAAAGTCCTTTGAATGATTTATTCATGATATGCTTACATCTATTCTTGTCGCTGATCTTAAAACTGTTCAATGGGAGATCAGCTAAAGCTTTCTATTTTGTAAATTGTTTACATCAGATGTTAAAATAAGGGAGCGGTTGACTTTGGACAGCTAGTTCTTTATTGTGAGTTTTAATGTGATCTTTTTACATAAAATTTGATAAATAATAATATTTTTAATGAATGTGATTACATAATTAAAAATAAATGAATAACATAAGATAATATTACATAACACACAATACACTATATCAGGGATGGCGAACCTTTTTGGGTCCGCGTGCCAACAATCTTCAAATATTTTTTCTCGATTGCGTGGCGTGCCCAAGCAGTAAAAAAATTAACAAAATAGAAAAATTAAATAGTGATTTTTTAAGCGATTGTCATTTATCCTGGAAATATTTAAAAAATCACGGATTATTTAATCAAAATTTTAATTTTTGAAATTTAAAAATAAAAAATTTTGAACTTGGAAATCGTTCGCGTGCCATTCAAACTCTCAAACGTGCCACCTCAGACACACGTGCCATAGGCTCACCATCCCTGCACTATATTATAATCGTAAGCAAAAAAAGTATTACAGTATATTTTTTTGATATTAAAACACAAGATATTTCGAATTGCAATAATATTGAATTAACGGAGAGAACTACCTGTTTTTGTCTTGATTGGTATTGAATGCGCATTAAGTAAATAAAGCATCTGGGAGCTCGGCAAAATGAATTAAACGTTTTACCAGACTCCCTTGGGCTGCCACTGGACTGTGCTAATTACTGTGAATGCGAACAAACTACCGACCGGGGCCGCGGAAAATACTATACAATTTTAACTGATACATGGCTTAACCGTGTACCAACTGTCTGACTGTCAGTGTGACATTATATTATGCCACATAAAGTAGTAAAAAAACATAAACGCCATTTTTTTAAGCATGTTTTCATCAATGCGGGACTCATTTTTACCGTACTGGTCGAAGCTAGTAAGTTACAAATTTGACAAAAAATAAGTAGATTTGAATCGTTCAAATTATGTAAATTCAGAAAAATTTTGTCACTATCGACCCGGGTTTCGCCTTTCGCCATCTTCAGACGGTTGAGTGCACCGATACAAGAGTGAGAAATTTGGCAGATTTACCCGCTCATTTAAAATTGGTAAACTATTTGACTGTGCCCTATTTATTTCTAAAATTTCCTGGAAAAATGTATTTTTCAGGAAATCTGCCAAATTCCCCACTCTTGTATAATATATGTAAGTAAATATAATTATAAATTTTCGAGCAAACAAAATAAGTATAATTCTTGAAATTACCCACCATTTAAATCTGCAGACATCACTGAGCTAATCATATTATTGTTATCGTTTTATTATATACTAGCGATTACCCAGCATGCGTTGCGATGCCACTCAAAGAAAGAAAGTGTTTTTATTGTGTTTATTGAAGTGCTGTTGGATACACAATATACCTTTTTCGGGCGTCTGCACAACAACTCACCAGAGTTTTATTGAATCTGATGAACTGTATAGGAACGCATACGGGACAAACAAACAAACATTCATTTGTATATGTATAGATTATATGAAAAAAGTGACATTACTGTTGAGCTTATTATCATTGAGCTTAAAGCCATTGCTGGCGAAAAGGATTAGCCCATGGGAATGCCCACAGATTTGAATGGGGAGTAGTTTAAATAATTATATTTATTTTTGTTTGTCGAAAAAAGTTTTATGATTATATTTATATAGGGTATAAAAGTGGAAAGCCAGGCATGTGCAGCTGATCGTTTAAAATTGTATCTTAGTTCACTTCTTAGTTAGACTCATATTTTAGTTCTCAAATTCAAAGTAAATAAAATACAATTGACATTGATCTTAGTGGGAATCAAACCAAGACTTGCCTCATCGATAGAACTAGCCTTTACCATCAAAACAACAGCGAGCGACTAAATTTTAAAAATACGAGAAAAATGTTACCGACGTGTTGAAAAAGGTGGGACTATAATATAAAGCAATTTGTCATCGTTGAAGTTTAAAGATGTTCATTTTATATTGCAATATTTAATACCCAATGAAAATGCAAAATCCTCGATCATAAATATTTATGACTAAGCAAAGGCGCGAAAGAAACTCTAAGCGTTAAGTCAATTTAAACCTTTCCGGAAGACCTTCAATTTATCAGAGAAGCATAAGATTGAAGAAAGTAAATCTAGGTTAGACGCAAAAACAGTATATTTATCGACTCTTCGACGAAACTTTCAACCTCTGGTGACTTTTTTTAGTGCGACAATATAGCTACTTCGAAACGAGTTTAAAGATAAATTGACAAAAAATCCGTGGCATTAAAACGAAGTTACTTCGTCAATTTTTTTTATATCGAAGGCACTTACAGGGGAAATAACTTTACTGTGAATATCGGAAAAATAGTTTCAAGGCGACAGTGAACGAACGTCTGGTAACTATGTATTAATTAAACTACTTCATCAATATTATATTTTACAAGACTATTTTTGAAAAAATATAATTGAATTATTTTTTTTATATTCCTTAAAGAGTTTTATTTTCTTTTTTATATCTGACGCTTAGATCTATTTAACTCAATGAGTTCACAACAATTCTCTAGGTATTTTTATAATGGGAATCAGGATATAAACGTAAATTTCTCTAATGGAACAAATTACGATTTTTTTTATACGTGAACTTAGCGAATATAACATATCATCTTTTCATATTACCTTTGAGTGAGTTATTGTAATACTATTATTTTGTTGTGTTGATAAAGCAAGACAGAATGTTCTTCAACTGCTGGTTAATGTGAATAGCTATTTTAAGTACGATCGTATCGATGTTGTGTTGACTGTGTAACGTTACTCTTAATTTGGTAGATATACTCTCCACAATAAAAAAACTTTTTATTTAAATACAATTCATTTTTCACTTATATTTATAATATTATATTGTTTTTTGGATATCAAATTTATGGAGCTTCAAGTATCAGGACGCGTCAGCGTCAAGGTTCTTCCAGTCTCCTTCATTGATAAGGTTTTTGAAAAATTGTAAATTGCATCCTCTTACCATCGTTTGCAGACGGAAGGGCGCGATCACTACAGAGATAAGAAGTTCACCGGAACTTCATATGAATTATTTTGAAAATCACATTCCATATGCATCCTCCATAATATATCCGTACATGTACACACACATGCGCATACATACATACACACATATAGTACAAAAAAAATAAACAAAAAGAGTCATTTTTGTGATGTTAAATTCTATGTTCTTAAATTGACAAAATTGTCGAAATTGTCAATTATATTGTATTGTACAAATACGAGAGTAAAAGAGCAAATAGTCAATTTTTGCAAAATTAATTTAAAAAATGTACAATATTACTTACTATTATGACCTTTTTTCTGATGCAATATGCATATTTTTCAGTAAATATTTTATTTTGTGGTAAATAAATTTACAATGGTTGAATCATCGGAAGAACAATTAAATAATATTATCGTTTTGTATGGAGAATATATTCAAGTTATTCAAAAAATAAAATATTTATTTGTACTAATTCTCACTTTTATTTAATAAGATCTTAACGGGGTTCGTTCATGACGAGCATTTTCAACTGATCGCATCTGAACGATCCTGATCTTATTAAACGAAAGTTGGGAAAAAGTACAGATGAGTAATTATTTTTTAAATTTTATATTTAATGCCTTTCCACCAAAAATTTACTGTGAACACCCTAAAAGTATTCAAGTTATGTTTATATTTTAACAGGTAATAGTTTGTCATAGTATAAATGTTATCAAAATTATAACGTTAAAATTTATTTTAATTGTTAAACATCCAAACTGAACCGAATGTCCTTACAAAGAGTACGAAAATCATTTTCATCGGTCAAAAATAGTTTTTATAAATTGGAATCTATTATCAAACCAAATTATCGTTGTGTAATTCAAAAAAAAAAATTTAGCTTTGAATGAAGGTGCTTGATGGAATTTTTATGTTAAATTTAAGGCTTAAATTGCAAAATTAAGAATGAAGAGTAAAGAGATAAATTTCAGTTTTAAAATTGTTGGTGAATATCATTTATTTAATGTATATATCCGATCATACTGATTGGTATTTTTGATTTGGTTCAGGAATCTCAGTTGAATTCTGTGTGTACTTAATTTTATGTCAACGTTAGAATTGACATGATAAACTCAACTCGAGAAAGTAGAAGAACTGGAGACTTATGCAAAGACTTGAAACGGGGAAGCGTAAAGAAATACAGTTAGAGAAAAACAGAATACAATACGAAAGGAATTGAAATTTTCGGTGTAGGTAAACTTTATTGCAGGCGACACGAATGCGTAATGAATAATTTATATTATTGCGCTTGAAATTCCGCGGGGAGGAAAGGATGCCTTAGGCATTATTATACAATCGAAGGCGCCGCGTAGAAGCCTTCGTTAAGCAGCTAATAGAACAGTTGTTTTAAAACACTGTAGTTAATTTGGTCGCTGAAAAAATCATCTAATTTAATAGGCTTGCAGAAAGTGGGCCATTTTAAAAGCACCGCAACGAAAAAGATGTTGCAATTAATTTTATGAAAGTGTATAGCTTCCCTTTTTTATGAGAGAATTTGAATTTTTCGAAGTTAAATTGATATTTTTTTTGGTAACTACGCTAAATATAACAAGATTTATTTTGCTAATAAAATAACACAGCTCAGTATAATTCAAGATTTTAACTGAAGGTGCTTGGTGAAATTTCAATGTTAAATTTGAATCGTTCAAATTATGTAAATTCACGCAAGTTTTGTCACTGACGACCCGGGTTTCGCTTTTAGGTATCTTCAGGCGTCCAATTGCACGGACAACTAAACTGGCAGCGCTGAAGCGCCTGAAGATGCTGAAAGGTGAAACCCGGGTCATTAGTGACAAAACTTGTGTGAATGTACATAATTTGAACGATTCAAATTCTGTTTAGTTCTTTTAATATTAAAACCCAGTGTTTTATACTTTTACAGCAATCTAACTAATACATATGTATATTGTATATAAAAAAAATCATCTTCAAATGTACTAAATATTATGAGTCAAAATTGCAATTTTATAGTATTTTTAGCATTTTTTTTAAATTCAAACCCTGTAGGCGATTCCTTTTCCATATTTAAGTATCAACAAACAGTTAAACTACGTTTTGATAAATTTTCCTAAATATAAAGCGCACAAATACACAACGTCATATTTTAACAAAAAATATTTTTTCAAGACCTAGTGTTGTTCGATTTGTCAATTTTTCAGAGAGAAGGTGTGGTAATTAATGAAGACAAAATAAATTGGAAGAAAATATATCCGCATATTCTACAAAAACCTTCATAATGGTTCAATAATCAATAAATTTAGCGATTACTGTTATCGGAACTGTTCGATTACTGTTTTTAATCTTCGAGTTTCATGGGATGTGGTGCATTCAAATTGCAAACAACCATTTACTTAACACCAATAATATCAAGCTGATATTTATTGTAATCTACAATGATTCCTCAATAAATTCAATGCAAATTGTCGCTCTTCGATCCTATTCTCGACGTTTCGGTGCTCAAGTGTTAAATATAGTCGCCTGCGTGGTCGAGTAGTTAATATTGATGGCTTCGGAAATCTTAGGTTGGAATCCCAGTACGGACAGTTTCTTAAAATTGATTTATAAATGTTTGAAAACATGGACCTATGTAATGTCTCTAAAATTGCATCTCCACCATTCCTATCCTCAAAACGGGCGTAAGGAGAGTGATAAACTTACCCTTAGCTTTATCCTAGTCATATTCTTCTACCCCTCCTTTTTTTCTTAGAAGAGAGGTTAAGCAACTAATTAACAAGGAGTTTTCGTAGAAACACTTATGTTGAGATTAACTCCATTAAGAGCCATTTCATTATTAGGATTGTCACTATTTGGATTGCTTTTTAAAATAATAGTGTTTTAATCAGCGTTAAAACCAATTGCAATAAATACAACTTACATGTGTTGTTATTTCAAAAGATTTGCAAGCATTGTGATTCATTTTTAATATGTATTACAATATAAAAAGTAACATAAAGATCTAATATTGTATTGCATTGTTTAATTGCCATGTTTTTGCAGTGACAATAAGAATAAACACAATTTCTACCACCATTGTGATTTATATTGTGTATATAAAACTGATTAAATGTGTACTGCGCTAAATTTGCGAAACAGTGAACTTGTATTCACAAAGCAGTGGCGCCATGACGCCCTACCAAGATCCCATCCTTTTCTGTATGCGCCGTGACGACTAGTCTACCTAATTGGATGAAAATTCGCCGTTCCAAATTAACCGGCTGCTTAACAGCCACGACGGCCATCGGAACCACGAAACCAACTGGAATAATTAATTACTTCGCGGGTTTATTGTCCGCGAGAAGGAAATTATTCCAGACGCCATTTCCTTCGTGTGTGAGCGAGACGCGGCGCCTTCGTTGTTTGGTCTAAAATTAAATAACAAAAGTGTCTAATGAACCATTCAGGAAACCTCAAAGGAAAAGTTTAAAACTTTGCACGAAATTTATTTTGATACAATTGTGCGGAATGTTATAAAGCAAATGGACACCTATTGTGTTTTGCGTAGGACAAAAATTCGTGATTTGAACACAAAATTATCAACGTTGCTTGTCGGTGTATAACATTTTTGGGTTAGTACGTACACCAGTTTTTAACTATGTTGGTATGTCCCCATTTCATCTGTAGTTTTGCTCACTTTATAATATGTATATCACTGAAGTAAACGGTAATGCATTATTATTAAATGCACTGTATTACTTAATGTCTGAAGTTAGTTTTGAATTAATCTTATTAATGATCGATCGTTATGCATTCATATTTTTTTAATAAATACGTTATTAATCAAAATAAACATTAAAATTCATAATTTTTTTAAAAGAATGTTAAGCAATATGTTCTCTATCAAAGTGAAGCTTATTTTCTATGAAATATAATTTATTATACGTGAATATGAAAAGATTTGTTAATAAAACAAATCAATCGCCACAAATGTCTGTGTCAACTTACACATCATTCCTTTATTACAGTTATTTTAACACACATTTTTGTTTAATATAAGGATTTAAAATACATTTATACTTTAGCTTTAAAGATAAGACGATAAATAATATATTAAATGGCGTAAGAAATTAGCAGTTTACCGAGCTGGATAAATGTTTCCTAATTCTAACTACAAAACTCTCAACCGAGGTTTTTTATTTGAATATAAATGAGACCTCATTCAAGTTTAGGCCGTTTTGGTTTAAGCATAACGAATACCATTTAAGAATCGTACTTAGTTTATTCACCTCATACTTTTTAATAACCCACATCCATCTTCAGATAAGAGTAAAATGGTCCTCTCAAAAATAATAAAAGTCTACTTTGGTACAAGCTTCAAAAATATACAATTCATATGTCACATAAAAAATATTTTCCACCCTTAATTCACGTTTATAACTATTTTTGTGCCGTATTCGTTTTCGCGTATGGGTATTTACTTTAAATTTATTCGGCAAAAAGGAATACCGTATTTCATTCAGGCTTATCTCAAGTACTTTTGCTCAACCTGAAATATTCCTCGTCTGCTTGGAATGCTGGCCGTATAAAGGACGTTCTATTAAAAAGCCAACAGACTGAAGGATGTTCGCTATAACCCATAAAATAATAATCCATATTCGTTTAGTCTATGAGTTGACCTTTGTTTAAAAATGTCGCATACAATCAAGTTCGTGTAGTCACTTTTCACACCAAAAGGTGAATCTATATGTTCCACTATATTATGGCTATCCGACATATACATTTTTTGTTTTAAAATTAAATGATGCACTTTAATTTGACAGCATTGTTAATTTATATTGCAAATCAAAATTTGAAATATCTGACATCAACGTGGTATACAAAGCTGTATGCTGTAAAACAACGGCTATATGAAATAATAAGACAAACTTAAGTAATATTTAAAGAAAGTGTTTTTAATAGTGAAAACCACATTTTTCCCGTTACGGTTTTTTGTGCGGAGAAGCATCGTTTTTGAAACTAGAATATTGCCTTGAAATTGAGATGAAATCGAAAAATTATATTTATTTTTAGGTTCTGCAACCTTGTGTGGGTTATTGTCTCTTTTAAAATCACTATTCTTCTATTTAATCCTCAGCAGCTTCCTTTCCACTCCATAAGCAGCTTAGATTCTATTATCTTTTAGTCTAAATTTGAATCGTTCAAATTTTGTACATATGCCAAAGTTTTGTCACTAACGACTCGGGTTTTGCCTTTCGGCATCTTCAGGCGTTCAAATGCACGGATGATCTTAAAGTGAACTTGAACTGGTGAACGATTTAAATTTAATATTGAAATTTCACCAAGCACCTACTGCTTAAATCTTAAATTATATGAGCCTAAAGCTTTTCATAGTTTTAAATGTTCAAATTCTAAAGTACGTATAAGTAATATTCTTTCTCAACAACTTTGTTGAAATTCAAAATATGTAAAATATGCTTCTTAAGATGCATTTATTATAACATTATCGTCTATTCAGTTAAGTTCTATCATGTTAACAAACTACATATACTATGAATTTATCGAGAAAAAGACTTTGTGAGCTTTATAGTTGAATGCCCCCACCTATAAACATCTTTTCTTTCCGAGACATTGGCTATAGTGCCCAAGGTTTGCCCGTTGAGTTATTGGGCATAAACGGGATGAATTTCTCTGATTCCATTCGTTTACTTCTGTTTCTTGTGGGGTAACTCTATAAAATCAATTTACACGAGTCAGTCGTGATGTTTTATCGTCTGTGTTTGATCATGATCTAAATTATAATATCAATAAATCTTGAGGTCACCAGCCCCAGCTGAACCGTTTTTTTATTATACCATTAATTTACTAAATGCTAGTGTTTGAACTATTTGAAACCATCTTACAATCCGAGTAACTGAGCAATAAAGATATTCGTTTGTTAGTCTGTATCGTCTTACCGAATGATTCATTGCAAATTAATACAAATAATCACCGAATAATTATTTAAAATAACTTATGAAGGTCACAGCATTTCTTTTGGGTTAAGAACTACACAAGGAATTTAAATGAGTGGTTGATTGTAAGAAAAATTCTGTATACATACGGATACAACTGTTTTACTATCATAATAACAACATTTAAACATAAAAAAAAAATAATACTCATTTGCACTAATTCTACTTTCATTTTGTATTATTTGCATCAGTTGATAATGCTTGTCATGGGTGAAACCGGTCCTGATCATATAAAATAAAAGTTTAAATAAAAAAAAAATGTTTTATTTATTGAGTATAATGATGCCCATCTACCAAGTTTTGACAGTGAACACTTAAGAAGTGAATTTTAACATAACAAAAATATTTTCTTACCGTTAAATGAGACGAATGAGTCTGTTTTGTATGATTATTCTAATAGCATTTTTAGACTCTTAAGATTCATTTAAACAATTGTCACAACCAAGGCTGTGGAGTCGTGAAAAAGTAAAGCGACTCCTACTCCAGCTTTAAAATGCAAAACGAATCCGACTCCGATTCCAAAGATTTTTTCAATCATTTCAACATAGCTTATATAGGTATACCATCAGATCATCTTTAGTCAGCCTAGCATATTATTGTGGTTTGAATATACATCGTTATTTTATTTTTCAAATGACTCGTAAAAAATTCTGGCTCCAACTCAGGGACAAAGCCCCTAAATCCACGACTCCCGACTCTGACTCTGACTCCGAATTCATTTTTCAAACATTTCCGTTAACCTAAAATATCTGTTTATCATCAGATCATTCCAGTCATTAAAATAATTTTAGTATATTTCAACAATCAATATGATGAATAAACTTATATTTTTTAAATTATTTTTCTTCGGTTTTTCCAACTCCGACTTCACCTTCGGAAAAATATCTGAATTCATGACTCCCGACTCTGATTCCACAGCCCTGGTAAAAATTAGCTTGGATAGCTAAGTATTTTTTTAATATACATAAGTAAAAATGATATTATAATTTTAAAAAAATATTGCTGAATCGTACGTCTTAATACATAGCCAGCGATTAATTTGACATCCACTCGTATAGTATTTACATACGCAAACACCGACTTTAGTCAGACCCAATAATGCAAAGTTCTGCACATCTTTTGAAACGTCATTACGTACTAATGTCGTACCTTCACAATACGCCGGTCGAAAAGCTCTCCCTGCGGAAGCTCTCAGTACAATTTAATTTGATGGCATTTCCAGGCAAGCCGGCGAGATGCGGAATGCGTTAACAGGTACGTGATGGCCGTTAAAATGGATCACAGACCGCATCGCCAAAGCTCCCAAGTGAACGGTGTGGCGTGGCGTGGAACTCTGAAACCAGACACCGTCTAGAAATTCTGATAGCTTGCGATGTGCTGAGACGCATGCTTTCAGCTGACACCTAAGTTTTCTCCGTATAAATTTAAATAAATGTAAAAAGATTTTTTTTAAATGATTTTATCTACGTATTAATCCAAACATAACATGATATATTTCGCCAAATTGTAAATTTTATTTATATGTATTTTTGTAAGGACAATTTCCTGGAGTAAAGATAGCATTTCGTGGGACGAAGATATCAATAATTACCACGCATCGAGAAGTAATTATTTAAGCTAAACAGATAAAGTGATGATCGAAACAAATCTTGATCATATTTAATAAATGTAGAATTAGTAATTCAACTCAATGCGGACTGTCTGGGACACACAGCTGTTCTCGATTAAAACCAAATGCCACTTGTTCAACGCTTGCATTCTGCCGGTACTGCTTTACGGTTGCGAATCATGGCACTTGACGAAGACTCAGAAAAACCGTATACTGAGCTTCGAGAACAGATGCTTGCGTCGGATAATGGGGGTGAGGTGGTTTGATTTTGTGAGGAATTCAGAGATAAGGGAGCGTGCAAGACAGCGTCCTGTCACGTCAGTGGTTATGGAGAGACGTTGGAACTGGCTGGGTCACGTGCTGCGGATGCCTCCGGAAAGCCTCAATCCTGCCTGCCTTTTCTTTCGACCAGTGGGATTCCGGCGTCCCGGACGTCCGTCGGGTACTATCCATAGGATGTACTCGGCGGAACTGAGGGATGCTGGCATGTCATGGGAGGATGCAAAGCAATTGGCAGGAGACAGGGAAACATGGAGGTGCCGCGTGGCGGCCATATGCTCCACATAGGGAGCGAACATGGCCAAAGAAGAAGAAGAAGAAGAAGAATTAGTAAAAAAGTTAGTTCAAATATGTTTTTATGATAATCACAAATATTTATATTTTTTGTAAAAGTCATTATTCAATCTTGCTTCAAATATATTGGTTGCGTTATGTTATATATTCTTGGTCATGCAGTTCGTAAAATATTTTTTTAATTAAAGTATAATCGACATTTCAGGATGTACAATCTCTCATTCATTCATCTTAACTTTGTATAAAAAGATTTTTATCATTAAAAGCATGATTTTTTAATTGAAAATAATTTAAGTCTCAATAGAATATTTTCATTCTTTTTTACTTTAATTAAACCAAAAAAAGATTCGTTAAGAAATCGTTTAGCTGATAGTTTAATCGAGACTTTCCTTACTTCATCCTATTTTTATCTCTTTTTAAAAATATTTACAATTTAATAGTTATCTACTGGGGAGCCAAAAATAAGAAAAAAATGACCGATATAAAAACATTAAAGATGCCCACCAAATATTCCGAACTGCATTTTTTCGTGTTAAAAAAGAAAAGATGACACAGAAGCTTCAA
The DNA here is from genome assembly GCA_031772345.1 of Himalopsyche anomala. Classification (NCBI taxonomy): domain Eukaryota; kingdom Metazoa; phylum Arthropoda; class Insecta; order Trichoptera; family Rhyacophilidae; genus Himalopsyche; species Himalopsyche anomala. The sequence continues at coordinate 18,130,390 of CM062827.1, read as the reverse complement.
TATTTTTTACAGTAACAGTTACTGATCATATATTTTCTTGTAATGGAACTAGTGATATTATTAAAGATTTGTTTTTTTAATTACAGCAAACTCGATTTCTGCTCGGTTCGCCACATCACCAAAAATCAGAACAATTATGAAAATCGAGGTTCAGTTCGCGAACGTTACCGTGCGCCACGTCACAAAATGTCGCCAATGATGCTCATTTTTGGTTTAATGACCGCGCCAATCTATTTAAACAAAATCCCTAAGCTTATTATCAAGACGCTGCTACATCCACAGAAAGTCAGACTTTGGTGTGCTTTATTGGCTGGTGGAAGCATTGGTTAACATTTCTTCAAAAATAATACCGGCCAAAACGTAATAGTCAATATAGAATACTATAAATCCATGACTACTGACATTTTAGTTCCTAAGCTGTATTTCATTAATGTAGAAAAGCTGTGGCTTCAACAAGACAACGCAACATACCACACAGGGCACGCCACAATCAATCTGTTGAAAGAAACATTCGATTAACGCATAATTTTGCATAATGGATCTATGGATTGGCCTTCGAGATCGTTTGATTTAACACATTTGCTCTATTTTATGTGGGAATATGTGATGTCGCTATTCTACGCCGATAGATCAAGACTGATTAAAAGACAAAATTTGTTTCCTTATTGTTTACATACAGTCTCAGCTGTTTCAAAAAACGGTCGAAAATCGTACATTCAAATTGCGTTTTCTTTAAATCATATTTAAACACTCATAACATAAAATTATCTTTCCAATAAAGCCATAATGATACAATGGCCAGACTAGCGATTTTTGTGTGCTTTATTTCATTTCAAAGTTCTATATTACTAAATAACACCCTATACTATTATTCAACGTGTGTGTACTTGATAAAGTTATACGAGATATATTATTGGAAACGTCTCAATTGACAAAGGTATTGCTAATATTAGTACACTATTTCAATATCCGAATCGAGTCTAATGCTTGGAGTGAATAGTCCTGAAACAACGTATCTTTATATATACCCATGAATACTTTTCAACTGTGTGTTTTATTTTTTTGATTGGTATCATACTTTGAATTAAAACAGTACATTTAAGCCATTATCAATAACGGTAATACCTTTTCAATGATGCACTTCAGGTGGTATTTTTTACGTTAACTTATAAGAAGTATTTGAGTAGTTTCAACCAACGTGCTTTTTAATACTCATTTACAACCTACGTACAGTGTTACCACGCGTATTGTTGGAAATATTAATTACACGAAGTTTTTAGCACAGTCATCCTCTTCTCCATCTAGCCATTAGTCAGTGGCGTCTTGTGGCAGTTTCCCTTTTGTGTGAGAAATTTATGTTTTCAGCAGTGGCTTTCAACACAAGCTTTAGAACAAAAAATAGTATCTGAAAATAAAAAAAAACTACATTTAATTATTTAAATTGAAAAAACGTATACTATGTCATAATAAATAATATGGCTTCAAATTAATAGCTTTTTAGGCAAAACTACATCTAACATTAATTTGCTACCTTTATTATGTTATTTTTTTTATCCATGTCCGCTTCCAAGGTGGAGAATATGGCTCCTAATGGAGGTATCTCGACAATTTTTTTCTACGAGAAATGTTTGTTATTCAGTCGCACAACCTCTCTTTTTTCCCAAAGAGAGTAGTAAGGATAGAAGAATAAGGCTAGAACAGGACTAGTGGTTTTCTAATCACTCTCGCTACGCCCATTTATTGAAAGATCGGAAGAGTGGGAGGGTGGGAGGGAATTTTTAGACATCACAAACACCCACGCCCTTGTCGGGTCCTATGGCGCAGCGGTTAGCGTTGATGGTTTCCGTGCCGGATGTCACGGGTTCGAGTTACAGTACGAACAGCATTTATTTATCGATTCTGTTAATACCTAGTAAATAATTTCATTCCTCCAAGTAAATAAATAATCAAAACATAGTATATTTTTAAAAGTTGTCAATAAATCTTAGATAAAATAGTTTTGATGGATAAATTAGAAATATAACTTAAACTCTTGTAATGTGGTACGATGTTGTCATTTTATCAATCCATAAGAACCGGTTTTTCTCATATATCAAATATTTCAATTAACCGATGTGTCAATAAATTGATAAGCTAAAATTAATCCAGATATTTAACGCGGATTTTATATGATAGTTCAAGCTCTGCGTAACTAACTCGAACTGCTTTAAAGAAGGGAAAATATTGTTATTTTAATGGCAGCACTTAGCATCAAAGCAAACATTTTAACAAAAAGCCGCATTTATAAAGACCCTTATAAACTCAGACGTTGAAAAACGTATACGAATTTACTTGACGTTGATAAAAAAAGCATGCAGTGCACATACGTAGGTATATTACTAAACAGTTTAGGAGCATGCAGAACTTGAAGATGGCTAAAATTTAACTGTCCAGAGCGATACGAACCGATTTCAAATTGTTTTTTTTTTCACAACGGAATCCTTTAAGACGGAAACACGATAATCTCAGTTCTGGAGTTCTTATAAAGATAACTATTGTTACGTGCACGGAGAACTTTACAAAGAGTTTTAATCTGAACAAAGGACTGCTTCGAGCAGGTGGCGTAACTACGATGCCTTAAGCGTATAAATTTTCAACCAAGAGATCTGATGGCAAGTTGCACAGTGATGAAGCCGTTTTTGTCTGTGATGCCGTACACAGTAGAATTTTTTTCTGGTTATGTCACCGATATTTAGCTGCACGATGTAATACACCTCTCGGTCTAGTCTTCAACGTTTGCGTTTATATCAATAATTAACTTTTCTCGTCAATATAATTTATTTATTATCACACACACAGGAGTATGATTTAAAATTTACCCTATCTAAGCAAATATCTTTTATGAAACATTTAAAATCGATATCTAAAAAATAATTCATTAAACATAAATAAATATTTCGAAGTATTTTTTTATTTAAATCAATGAGTCGAATTCAGAAATCATAGTTTTAATATTCAAAAAATATATATTTATAATAATTCCTACATTTATTCAACAAGACCAGGACCAGTTTGGATCATGACGAGCATTATCAACCAGGTGGTGGAATTAAAGTGGAAATTAGTAAAAAAATATTTATTCATGTATACTTTTAATATAATACCTTTCTTCCAAGCATTGACAGTGAACACCCAAAATATGATAGTTTTAATTGTGTTTTAATCGTGAATTAAATGGCTCCTTTTTTTCTACAACTTTATATAAAATACGTTTACTTATCCATTACATAAGAAATCTGTTTAAAATATTAATATAAATTTATAATAAATAAATTTCATTGACCATGTTCGGTCTTTATGTGGAGCATATGGCCGCCACGCGGCACCTCCATGTTTCCCTGTCTCCCGCCAATTGCTTTGCTTCATCCTATGACATGCCAGCATCCCTCAGTTCGCCGAGTACATCCTATGGATAGTACCCGACGGACGTCCGGAGCGCCGGAATCCCACCGGTCGAAAGAAGAGGCGGGCAGGATTGAGGCATTCCGGAGGCATCCGCAGCGCGTGACCCAGCCAGTTTCAACGTCTCTCCATAACCACTGACGTGACGGGACGCTGTCTTGTACGCTCCCTTATCTCTGAATTCCTCACAAAATCAAACCACGTCACCCCCATTATCCGACGCAAGCATCTGTTTTTGAAGCTCAGTATGGCACCTGACGAAGACTCAGTAAAACCATATTAGTTTAGTTACCATATTTTTATTATAAGCAATGCGTTTTGCGTATTTAAAAATAGTTTTTACCTTTCTTGGTAGACGTCCATTATTCAGATAAAACTATATGTATTTTTTTTACTTGCTTTATAACAAAATATACAATTACAACCCTAACATGATAAGAATCCATTCAGACATAAATTATCTTTTATTTGAAGAAGAAGTAATAAATTCACTCAAAAAATACATTTAGGGTGATTTTACCTCACCTGAAAGAGACTATGTAAGGTGTTGCTTTACTCGGGTAAGGGTTGATCCGCCGGTCTATTAATTAAAGGAAGCTTTAGCTCGGAAAATTCGCCAAGCTCGCACGTGCGTGTTTTTCGTAATCATATTGCTAAGACCTTCCCATAGTAAATAATAACAAAGTGTCACCTTCAAACAATATTACTTGTGCATTTGGTATTATAGTTTTAATCGAAAGTCGAAATCGAAAGATACAAAACTTCATCGTTCTCGACCTCTGTGTGCGCCTTTTTTGCTAAGAAATAGTGATTTTTAGTCATTTAAAAAAGTAAGGAAGTTAAATAATTGCAATTTAACAAGTCAATACATATTATTTCACGAATATAAATACATAAATTTTTACAACGTTGATCATCATGCAAAAAAAATGAGTCATAAATAACTGAATTTCATTGCTTTTATTTTTATTCAAATTGTTCAAACATCATATTTTTATACAAAATGGAGATATATATTTTTTATAATATCCTTTGCACCAAAAATCGACTTTGAACATCTTAAGCGTATTTTTAAAAACGTGTTTACTTAAATTTGTTCTAGTTTATATATCATTAAACATATTTTGTTTTAAAACGATTTTTTTCTTTTTTATATCTCAAGTCTTTTTTCAATGAATCTAATAACTCTTACTACTACTTACTCTAATACTCCAACCTTATTCGCTCTATTCCTTCCTACTTAAGATAGTCTAGCTCAAAAGATACATATAACTGAAATATTGTGCATACACGTAATTTTAAAACTTTCACTTATAATGTACAAAAATCAACCTAGCGTCAAAAAAAAAATTAACACCGAAAGTATCTATTTTAGATGTATATAATAATAAAGTGTTGTTAATCGAAACATTACTTCACAACAGTTTATTATTTTGCTAAAATAAATCTTCACATTTAATGAATGCAACAGGCAAAGAAATTTCTGTCCACTTTTTTATTTAAAAAAAAATACTACGTACTCAGGTCGTGAGAATTTCTCAGGTAACATGTTTCGTATCCCGGACTTAAAAAAAGCTTTTTTATGTCCGGAAAAAAAGAGATTTTAGAATTTCCAAAACGGCAGTAATGTAATTAGGATTATATTATAACAAAACCTAAAGATTTAAAGTGTTCGATAAAGACCCTCCCACGATTTCCCTATGTTTATCATTCTTTTACTACAACGTACTTTGTCAAACCAGAAAGTCTTAAAGTAAGCGCTATTGAAATTGTTTCATGCCTTACATTCTTCCAACACGTGAAGACGTAGTTCCTATTGCTCGTGCTTTCCTGGAAATTGTTAACTTTATTTTATTTTAGAAAAATATGTAAGTTTTATTCAAATAAATATATTATTTTCGATAGTTGATAGCTAATAAACAGTATTTTTTGTAAGACAGTTCTTAGTGTTAGAATGAGTTATTATAGAGAAGAATTTATTTATTTGTAAAGAAAAAAATAATAACGGTTCAATGCTACCGTCTTTCAGGGTGTTAATTCAGTTAATGGGGGGGGGTGAAAATTAAAATTTACGGCCGATATTTTATAAATTCCAAGTCACACAAAAGAATATCGACATTAAAATTCTTAAATTTTCTTCAGATATTCAGGATAAATCAAAATGAATAAATACACGACAAAATCCAAAGGCGAAAAATTTGCGACGACTCATCGTGGATGAAATCTAAATCCAAAGAATGCGAATCAGACAATAACGGCTGGTTTTTTCAAAAAATTACATACACTCGCGGATTTCCTCAAGGGAATTTACAATGCAGTAAATTATTGATGAAAATCTAATTGTCTTTTTGATACAGGTGTTAATAACAATGTCACCCAGAGTATTTTTGTAATAGTATTCATTACAGCCTGTAATAACCGAGGCACCATGTATTTTAAAATATATTCTCAATGTTTTTTTTTAAATTTTACGATTATGTGCCGGGAGCCTATGCGTCCGCTGAGCACTTTTATGTTAATTATATTTGTAAAAAAATTCTGTTTTGATTAGTATTCAGATAATCATATCATATTCCTATTTTTTGGAAATTAGTAAATGAAATGCAGTGTCAAAGATAGCAGTAGTAAAATTGTTTTTTGATATTTTTTTAACATATTTTTGTTTTCTTTATTGTAATTAATCTATTTTTTGATCGTATTCTTAAGCATATAAATATATAATGTATCGATTAATAATTATGATTTATTAAAAATATAGAAATTGCAAAACATGTCAATGAAATCGAGTTTTTTTTAATCCGGTGTGCGCCTTAATTTAATTATTATATTAAGTCTTAAATGAGCTTTTTACCACATTAAAGTTAACAACCTCTGCTCCAGACAGACAATATATTGATAGACATGTTATAAGTTTCAAATCAAAAAGATAGAAGACACCTTAATTTGATATTGACCGTACCGGGCCTACCTAATCACTTATTTACAGATTTTATCATTAGGCTACATAGACGACGATGTAAACATAATTTTAACATGTGCATGTAATGAAAAATTCTCATAGCATAGAGATGTCAATTTAAAATGACACATTAATAAATAATACGTATTTAAAAAAATATATATAATCAAGTTTAATTTCTATGGCGTGTTCCATATGGATAAAAAATGAAGCAATATCAATATAATTATTATTTATAATCTGAATAACAAATATCTATAATATAACATTCAACATTGTATAAGGTTAAGATTTTGGAGAATTGACGACTAATTTCATTTGCTGACAAATGTATCATAAAAGGACTGGAATCATGCATAAAAAGGCTGGTTGAAATGGGGCAGCCAAGTTTGTAACAAAATATTCGATTACATTAATATCGTTTTAAATCATATTTTTTCTCTCGTATAATACATTTTTTCATCATATTCTGTTCCTTTGTTACAATTATTTTAATTTCAACGTTATTCCATTCATTTAAAATTTACCTTCAAATACACATAGTCAAGCTGTAGCTAAGTAAATTTTTCGTTTTATAATTGAGAAAATAACTATTCGAATGAATATAAGCATATTATATGAGAGCTCAGCTTATCCGCATCGTATTGACTTCCATCCTTACCTTTTTTTTAACTAAGAGTTTTATTTACTCGCTCCGAACAAGTATTTGTTGAATTACTAAATGAAAAACAGTTTATATTCATATTAGAAGTGGAGATCAAATTTTTCTGAAGGTTACCTAATCAATTTTTGATACAAAATAACTTTGTTTCATGCCCGTTTTCAATATGAAGCATATGCATTCCTTATAGAGCATTAAATCAATTCAGAAGAACATTTTTTAATAAAAAAAATTGTTGTAATTCATTCCTTCAATTTCATTCTTTGAAATATAAAAATAAGGGTGGAGTCTTAAAATGATGAAGCGTTCGCTATTTTTTTTAATCTCTGCCCTGTTTTTAAGGAAACAAAATAAATGGTTAGAATTTAAATGAATTTTCGGTCAGAATAAAAATATGAACGGTAAGAATAAAAATATTATGTGGTCAGAATATTTAATAACAATTTTGTTAGGTTAGGTTAGGTTAGGTTAGTTTTTTTTTTTTAATCATTTAAATTATTATTCATTCTGACCGATATATTATGACCATTTAATATAAATTCTGACTTATGTTATTTAAATTCTGACAAGAAAAAAAAGAGCCTTTTCTTAATTATAGGAAAGAGGCCTTGACAAATTTCAAAATATAACAGTCATACATACCATAGAATACAAACCGTCTTGACGAGTTGACTGCAAGAACGAAAATATAATATTGTAACAGTACGTATGTGAATTAAAAGAATTAATTTAGCATAGGAAATAATTAATACATATCCCTTTGTATGGACATCAAATGAGAGCTGGATGGTAGAAGTCACGTTTACCGAAGAGACCGTTATGGCATTCTTAAATATCTCATAACATTAAGGACGTTCGCTTCAGAGAGGCCCCAAGAATATTGAGCTTCGATTTCATATTATTTATTATATATTGAACATAACGATCTCGTATAATTTTCAGACATTCAATAAATGGACATCTAGGTAAAAAGGAAAGCGAAGAATTATCCACAATAGCAACCATTTATCATCTAGCCGATGCCATTAAATTTTCTCACTTACTTTTTATAAAGTTTTACAATACAAGATTATTATTCAGTAAATTTACGAACGTATAGCAAATATTTGCTCTTGGTGTACTTTTGGCCACTAACTAAAAGTTACTTTACGCCTTTCTAAAATGGATTAGCTGCAATGTGTGACAGTTGATAAACATATTTATACACCATTGGATTGAAAGAAAATTCACTAGCAATTTGATAATTTTAAATTAAAGTTAGAGCGTATGAAAGGTCTGTGGTGCGTTAGCCATTTTGTTCGACATGATTCGACGATATTGTGTATTTCTTTAATTCTTTGTTCTTTAACAGTTTTTTTATTAATTATTTTACATGATTAAAAACAGTTGAATTACGCCTCCAAAGAAAACATTTTTTTTGCGTTTCTATAATGCAGTGTGTTAATATGAATGGTTCCAAAGCTCAGTTTCTTCATAACAATATCGCTACATCAATTTAACAGTACGAAAATTGACAAAGATTAATATGAACGCTATTATAGGCAATATTATAATGATAAATAAAGTCCAATAGTACGATACAATGAAATTTTCAAATTTTACTAACAATGATATCACTTTACAGTGTGTTTGTTCTAATGTAGCACAACATATAATATATATTATAATTAAAAATACCAGTAATAAATAAATACTACTCGTAATAGATTTTACGAAACACTAAACTGTAATTTTTTTATCTTAAATGATTAGATTGTCTGTTGCATTAGTTTACTGAACATATGCTGTAATCATCTATATATATAAAACAAAGTGGGGTTATTTACACCACGTATATCTCGAGAATTAGAGCACGGTTTTCAATGATCTTTGCTTTATTAAATTTGTATGGGCCTAGAATAGCAGAATAAGCATTAAAACATCGGAAAAATATCACGAAAAAGAAATTATAAAGAAAATAAATATCTCAGTACAATACGTTTTTTTAAATTTTTGGAATCGAACGCGGAACATGACGTATGCAGTTTATGCTTAATACACTAGGTGGCGTTGGTTGTAAAATTCATTTGTTTCATACTTTGAATTAGAGATGTACCGACGAACTTGGACGAACGTGTCAGAATTTCGAAACTAAATCTTCGATATCCATTTAAAAAAAAAATTGGTTGTCTGTAAAGTCGGTTTACGGACGATAGTTTAACGAGACAACGTCATAATAAAACATTGATGAAATGATTGCATACTTTTATGAATAAAATGGAATCATTTTTATTGAATTATCATTATTTTGTATGGATACGAAGGAGTGAAAGAAATCTACAATTTTTTATTGATATATTTTATTCGCACTCATTAATTCAAATATGTTTATTACTTTGATGAACAATTTATTTACAAGTAACAATGTGCTTTTAGCAATTTATTTACAACTTTTATACATGTGTGATATTTAACGTCTTCCAATCTGCCGCTGTCTCTTTTCTACTCAGACGCATCGACCAATCGAGTGGAAGAGAGATAGATGCGGCACAATCTGAACGGTAGGCCGATCGTGCCTCTCTATCGCTTATCCGCGCTCTCGCTCGCACGCTTGCCTTCGGCGTAACGTGACAAACGGGACAATGAGTCATGTTTTTTCGTGCGTGCAGCGGGCGTTCATCGATTTATAAGACGTTGTCACGTCAAAAAAACTTTTAGGAATTTATGTTTCATGTTCATCACCGTCGCTAAAATATATACTGAAATGTGAAAAGACGAATGAAAGTACATAAAATCAGAAAGTATGTAAAAAAAAATCAGTATACTTTTCATGTATATTATATTGTTATTGAACACTATCAAATCATTATTTTATTTTTGATCCCCATATACAGTCAATTCTGTTTTTATGCAATTTCAAAGTAATGCGGTTTTGAAGAAATGCATTTTTTTTAAATGTACCATATTTTACGATATATAAAAATGTTAAATATTACATTGAGAGCATATATCGTTGTATTTTGGATAGAATAGAGAGAATCATAAACACAACCGAAATTTGAAAAAAAATACGATTTCGAACTGTTTAAATCATGTTGCATCTGCCATCGCTGAATTAAGGCCACCTACTTAGGTGTGTTACAGTCGATAAAACCATTGAAACATCGGTAATATCAGCTGAAATGATTACTTTAGCACACGAGCTTGGTGAAGAAAGGCTTGATACCTTTAGCGAAAATTATATCGACGAATTACTTACAGATACAGCTATAAGTGACAAAGATGTCAATAATTTAAATTTAATTATTGACAAAAAACCAGAAAACAATGACGAACTGAAAGAAATTCTGCGATCATTCACTGCGAAAATAATTGAAGAAGGTCTCCGACTTTTCAGTAAATTAGAAGATCATTTCTTTCTAAATGATTCAAATTCTGATCGCGCATTCAAGTTTCAACGATAACTTAAAAAAAATTATATATGGGTATAACCAGTGCTTTTTTTTGAAAAAAAGGTGCCGGAACGCACTTTTTTCGAGCGTTTTCTATGAAGGTATATTATTTATTATATATTCGAATATCATTTTGATAGAATTAATGACGGCTTATCATATAATGCATAGAAAATAAAACAAAATATACATATTTTAAAATAGAAAAAATAAAATTAAACATTTATTAAAATTTCGAGAAAAAAAGGTGCCGGAACGCCGTTCCACCACGTTACAGGGTAAAAAAAGCCCTGGGTATAACAAACTGCATAACCAATTAATTATCGAAAAAGAAAATCTGAACAAACTCTGATCACTAATTTCATTGTTAGAAAACAACCATACCATGTGTGGAACATTAAACAAAAAAAATATTTTTTTTTTCTAATGTAAGATAATCTCATAAATATAATATTGAAGATTTGGAAAATGTTGCGTTTTTTGTTATATTGAGAATTTATATCATTTCGTAATATAAAAATATGAAAATTTAGAATGAACTTTCGTAAAATTATAAAAAAGTATTATTTGAATAATTTTGAAAAGATTCCTGTCACTATGTTGGTGACATGCATTGAGAACAAATTTATCCTAGACCAACACATTCCTTAGCAACTGCCTTTGTTTGACAGTTACTGTCAAACAAAGTAGTCGTTTGTCAACATTGTGAAGATGTAATTTTATTATTTAAAATACAGTGAAATAAAGAGGTACTAGCTATGCCAAGTACTTCTAAACCAATTCATAAGAGTGCTCGGAATGGTTTTCTAAGAGTCTTTCAGTTCTGTGAAGATGAAAAATCTGAAAAAAAAACCAATAATTCCCTTTGGGTCGACATCATTGAATCTCTTCGAACTGTCAATGACGTAGTATGCCCAACATTTCGTGCTGCATGTCAATAGCTCAATTTGCTTAAAAACTATACTCATTGGGACATGACAATCGCTGAAGCAATTGTTTCTGCATCTCCAAGTCAGATACGCACATTATTTGCTATCATTATTTTGATATGCTTCCCATTGAATCTACGAGAACTGTGGAACAAGTACAAGAATGACATGTCCGAAGACACTTTACACCGAATTCGCGTCAGTTCAGGGAATCCCGATCTCGAGGTGAATGAGGAGATACATAACCAGGCGTTGCTTTTGATCGAAGATATGTGTTACCTCATGCGCTGCATGATGCGTCGCCAGATCAAAGAATGAACGACGCTTTCAATCGAAAATCGGAACGTAAACGTAAATATGATCGAGATGCATTGAACCAATCACTTCGAACGAATGTACCTTTGTTGAACCCCCGACAGAAAGTGTACGATACTTTAATGAAGGCAATTGATGAGGGAAATGGTGGCTTATTTTTCCACCGCATTGGAAGCACTCAACTGAACTATGAAAGATCAGCGCAATGACTCAAAATGTTTTGGAGGCGCAATGATTCTACTATCTGGCGATTTTCGCCAAACACTACCAGTCATTTCAAGATCGACCGATGCCGATGAAATAAACGCTTGCCTTAAAACATTGACTCTGTGGCGCTATGTGAAGAAACTTCAGCTAACGACAAACATGCGAGTTGTATTTCTAAACGACCATCTGCCGCAGATTTCTCCAAGCATTTGCTGACTATCTATCTGTAACGGCCGTGTTCCTGTTGACGAATCGAACGGATTGATTTCGATTCCACCGAATTTTTGCAATTTCGTCTCAACGAAGGACGGTTTCATCAACAAAATGTTCCCAAACACCTAATCACAAAAATTGCAATTGGTCGAGTGAACGAGCAATTCTTGGGGCTAAGAAAAAACATATGGATCATTTAAACTTCACAATTCAAAATCAAATCGTTGATCTACTGCATTACTTTAAATCTATCGACTGTGCCACGTGAATAACATCATTTCAATGTAATTTAAATACTTTTCATTTTGAATTTTGAACAATTATTGAACTTAATTCATTTTGAGTATTCATTCAAACTGAATTTAATTCAGCCAACACAACATTTATTGATTCTGAGGCGGTACGAAGTTCGTCGGGCCAGCTAGTTAATTATAAATTAACGTTACACAAATAATTCCACTTCGGTATGTCGAATCGTTCAATTTTTATGAATTCATTTTTCGAGCGATTTTATCATTTCGATATCATCATCACGCCATTGCCTATTTTTCTACCGTGTGATGTTGACCAGTTATATTATCTGGCTTAGATCAAAGATACATATCATATATCTACGTGGTTTTTATACAAGATTTGGGTCATACAATAAGTACAATAATTGATTCTGGAAAGCCGGCGTAATCACCATTGGCGCGGCAAATGGATATCGGAAACTCATAAATAAAGGTAAGTCTCGGGTAATTAATCACTTTCGTTAACTAATTACGGTATCTTGGCAATCAATGGTTTGATTAAACTTCCGCTGGTTAGAGCCAACACCCTCATATTGATTTCAACACAGCTGGTTAAATAAATTATTCAATTCATTATAAAATGTATCTAAAAATTGAAACATGTCTTCATGACATTTTAATACGAGATTCTAAGCCATATTATAATTTACAATATTTGTTCTATGGCAGTCTAATGAAAGCTTCAAACGCATTAAACATGTC